>CM048753.1:47525046-48125046 GCA_026315105.1 Locusta migratoria
GCAAGCTGTGAAGGAATATAAGGAGAAATTTGGAGAGGGAATTAATGTACAGGGAGAGGGAATAAAAACCTTACGGTTTGGCTGTTGAGATAGTAATTCTGTGAGAGACAACAAAGGACCTGGAATGGTCAGTGTCTTGAAAGAAGGGTATAAGATGAACAAGACTAAAATAATAGTAATGGAATGTATTGTTAGAAAATCAGGCAATGCTGAAGGAATCATATTAGGTAATCTATATCTATAAATGTGAATGTCTGTTCGGTATACGTTTATCGCCTCTGAACCACAAGACATAAAGAGCTAAAAATTTGTACACTTACTAATGTCTACACGGGGAAGGCTTTAGGCACGGTTCTGTTCGGTGTACGCTTATCATGTCCGAACGAAAAGACGCAGAGACTTAAATATTTTTACAGTTACTAATTTATACCTGAGGAACGTTAGACACGGTTTTATAGCGATCTGATGGATATTTAGTAATTTGAAGAACATAGGCGTAACACGAAATGCGGAACAGTAATTACTCTTTGAAAATTGTTTTATTGGTTGCGTTGTACAATATAAAATAGAAACACAGTTTTCCTCTGTCTGTTCGTTTTAACTTTTTATAACTCGAGAAGTTTCGAACGTATCGTCATGCGGTTTCTTTTAATTTCTTATTTAGAAGCCTGGGATAATCTTAGGCTTAATGTCAATACTAATATACGAAGACTAAAACTAAAATAAGAATCATAACATAGAACCTTTTACCGCTTCTGCACTTTAGTCAGCTTTGGAGCCTAAACTATAATAGCTAGGCGGTGTACTTAGTAGAAATTTGCAGAACTCACAAACTTCTACAAAAAAACGCGCGAGAGCATGTGTACGAAAGTGCAGAAGTGATAAACCTTTCTACGTTATTATTATTTCAATTATTTCTCATTTTCGTATTTGTATTTAATATACCCTACGTTGAACACAGGATTATACCGAAGAAATTGAAAGAAACCGCATCAAGATACGTTCTGCAGTTGTAGAGTAAAAGTAGTTTAAAGACTGATTACCCGTGCATAGCCGGGGCGGCTCAGCTAGTGAGACAATAAAAGTAGTAGATGAGTTATTATCATTTGGGTAACAAGACAACTTGTAATGGCCGAAGTAAAGCAGATATAAAACGCAGAATGGCTATGGGGAGAAAAGCATTTCTGAAGAAGTGAATTTTGTTGAGGTCAAATAGTAGTTTAAATGTTAGGAAGTCCTTTGTGAAAGCATTTTTCTGGAGTGTAGAATTGTATGGGAGAAAAAGGTGGACGGTAAGGAGTTCAGACAAAAAGATGATAGAAGCTTTTGAAATGTGGTGCTAGACACGAATGATGAAAATTAGAAGGTTAGATCAAATAACTAATAAGGTGGTTCTTACCAGAATTGGCATAGCTTGAGTAAGAAAAGAGATAGGTTGGTGGGACACATTCTGAGACATGTAGGAATCGTTAACATAGCATTAGAAGGAATTACCATTACTTCAGACTTAAATTGGGAAGAACACGTAAATAATGTCGTGGGAAAGGAGAGCCATAGACTGCGTTTTATTGGCAGAACCCTTGAAACATGCAACAGAACTACAAAAGAAACTGCATACACTACGCTTGTCCGTCCTTTTATGGAGTATTGCTGCCCAGTGTGGGATACTTATCAGGTGGGTTTGACGTAGGACATCGAAAGAGTCCAGAGAAGGGCAGCTCGTTTCGTATTGTCAGGATACAGGGGTGGCAGCGTTACGGAAATGATACAGGATCTGGGATGGGAATCATTACAACAACGGCGCTTATCGCTGCTTGCGAAACTCCAATCGCCAACATTCTCCTCCGAATGCAGAAATAAATTGTTGACTCCAAGTTTCGTAGGTAGAAATGATCATCAGAATAAAATACGAGAAATCAGAGCTCGAACGGAGAGATTCAGGTGTTCTTTCTTCCCGCGCGCTATTCGGGAATGGAATGAGAGATAAATAGTATAATGGTGGTTCGATGCACACTTTGCCAGGCACTTAAATGTGATTTGCAGAGTATCCCATGTAGATGTACGTAGATCTGTAGATGGAGACCACTGGCGTCGCATCGCCAGAGATACGCTTAGCCGGCCGCGGTGGCCGAGGGGACTGAGGCGCTCCAGTCACGGTCTGCACGGCAACTACGGTCGGGGGTTCGAATCCCCCCTCGGGCATGGATATTTGTGCCGTCTTTAGTCTTAGTTAGTTGATAAGTAGTTTGTAAATTTAGGGACTGATGACCCCGTAGTTAAGTCCCATAGACTATACAAACATTTGAACATTTGAGATACCCTTACACATCCTCACAGATGTTACTGCGTACTTGTTAATAAATATCGACTTTCTCAGTGAAATGTCAAATGAAGAACAATGTTTACAAATGGCATCTTATGTAGAATTTCTTATAATACACAAAACACAGGAACGTTACAAAGTGGCATATCTTGAGTAAGAGAAGGGATAGGGTGGTGGGACACATTCTCAGACATCAAGGAATCGTTAACTTAGTTTTAGAAGGGAGTGTGTGGGGTAAAAATCGTAGAGGGAGACCGAGGGACGATTACAGTAAGCGATTCCAAAGGATGTAGGTTGCCGTATGTATCCTCAGATGGTAAGGCTTGCAAATGACAGGGTAGCGTGGAGAGCTGCACCAAACCAGTCTGCGGACTGAAGACCACAACAACAAAAAGAGAGTTTGGAGAATAAGTATGGTGCTTACTGGGAGGGTGTGAGCCTGAGCGCTGGTGGGACCACGCCTCTGCGGTTCTCGGCGGCGGCCCGTTCCTCCAGAAGGCGATCAGGTTCAAGGGCGCTGCCCGCGGCGGTCGCGAGTGCGTGAGTGCGCGAGAGCGTAAAAACGCACAAATTACGAGCTGCCACGGCAGGCAGCCGAGACCTCGTCCACAGCCAGGGCCAACCGCCGCCCAGGGCAGCGCTGGGTCAGGGCGGCGGCGCGGTAGGAAACTCACACACCGGCGTGATATAACAGGGGGCAGCTTTCACCTGCCGCGTGCCACGCTGCGTCTGCAGCGGTCTCAGCTGACGATCGCACGTGACTTCCGTCTGCAACACGTTTACCGCCACTGGCGGCCAGTTCCAAGTGTGTCTAAACTGCCCCTCACACGTTCAATGCTGTTGTCAACATCGAAATAATTCGCGGGTAAACTGCCGTGTTTCAGTATCCAACGAGCACAGTAGTTCGGTAAACGACCACGTTGCCATCATCAGGTGAGCTGATGAACTGACCGATGGTACTCACGCTCACGCTTCTCTTGACGGACCTCGACCTTGGTCCGATGGGTTGCAGGCTAAGCATTAACTGCTGTTCCTGCGGTACCTCAAATATAGGAAAGACATATTAATGGCCTGACTGGAGAAAGGGTCTTACGGTGTCAGATAATGACGATGTGGTTTCTTCCACAGTTGTTGTGTCCCAAGATCCCAGACGAGCTGGTTTTGGGACTGCTGCGACTTCTCGTAGAACTTCGTGGCGGTGGCGCGGAACCTCTCCCGGAGGGGCAAGATGCCGACTTCGTCGTGAAGCAGGTCGGTTGGGTAGCGCGTTGGAAGATGCAGGGCAGTCTTCAGGGCGCGGTTCTGGACGGTCTGCAGCAGCTGGATGTGGACGTCGGCGGCGTTTTCAAAAACCGGGCACGCGTACTCGAGCACTGGACGAACCAGTGGCAGGTACAGCGTGATCCCGTGACGACTGCGGGTTAGGCAGCAGGTAAATTACGCGCAAGCGCCCAATGGCCCTCTGTCTTACAACACTGACGTGATCTTTCCAGTTGAGCCTTTGATCTAAGGTAACCCCTAGGTATTTCGCCGTCGTGCTCCAGAATCTCGATCGGCGGTAGCCCAATAGGCACTCGTCTTCTAGTGAAGACGACTGCCTGGCTTTTCGCGGCTGAAGTGGGCTGATTTTTTTTTTTTATTTAAAGATTGGAGCCCCTCCACGCTCGAACTAGCATGGTGACCAACTCAATAGTTCTACTGTCACCTCTGCATGTGTTAATATGTCTAATGTGGGAGTCACAGGAGCGGGTACTGTGATGTGTGCCGTACGTGTGGCTAAGATTACCCATTAATACGATCCATCTGGATGATAGAAGTGGTCGAAAGCTTTTGAAACAAGAGCGGTTTTAAGGGCAGAGGGAAAAAAGTGCCAAGGGAAAAAACACCTCTGCGATAGTCAGGAGCGGGTAGTAAGAGCAGCAGCGGATTCCTGCTATCTGCGACAGATCATGCAAGGGTGTGGTTATGTTAGTTTTGGGTATCGTGCCACCTCGGTACCATTTTCATTGCGTGTTTGTCATAAGTTTGTCAATCCGGTTTGCTGAGTCGCCCCTCTGCAGCTGGCACTGGGGGTGTCTCCTGGTCCATCATCAGCGGCGGCTGGCTGCAACAATCAAGATTGACAGGCAAGTGGTCGATTTTTGGGATCGGCCTCTACGTGTATAGGATTAGTGTGGGATTTGTTTGTGTTTTGTGCTTGTTCATGTTCCCTGCGACTGCCGGTTTGTCGGCGGTAATTGTTCATCTGGCGCTGCCAGTCAGTTTTGCCGCAATGCAGGGGTTCAATGAGCAATGATTTTGTTTGTGTCTATAAGGCTTACCATAGGTGTTTATCTATTCCTGACAGAGAGTGTTTTTGGTCGGTCGTGTTTCCACCTATGGTTGTGGTCGTAGTTACCCAGGTTGAGGATGAAGGGGTTGTTCGAATGTCTAGCATTTTTGTACAGTCGTGCGGCGTGTTTTTTTAATACCTCCGTGAGAGTGTCAAGGCGGTATTCCCAGTGAAGGTCCGCTGTGCGCGTGTAGCGTGGAGCATTGCTTATGACGCGTAGTACCTTGTTCTGAATGAGCTGCAAGCGGCGCAGCCTTGTCGGTGCTGAGTAAGCCCAGCACGGAGCACCGTACGTCATCAGAGGTCTTACAAGTGTCATGTATGTGTTCCTCGACACCCGTCTGTTTAGTTTACTCTGCCTGTTGAGCATTGGGTAGAGTTGTTTGAGCCTCGCGTTTGCCCGGTTGGTCATGTGTTGTATGTGGTCCCCCCATGTGAGTTTCCGGTCCAGCCAGACACCTAGGTATTTGACTTTCTCGCAAAAACGTATTGGGCGTGTGTGTAGTGTAACTGGTCTGCAATGTTGGTGTTTGCGCAGGTGTTTCGGTCTTCTAGTGAACAATACTGCTTCCCACTTGCCGACGTTTACTTTTACACGCCATTTCTCCAGCCAAGGCTCTGCAGTATTGAGTGCGGTCTGTAATCGTGAGTTAATGTTTGACGGCTTCCAATCTTGCGCTAGGATGGCGGTGTCATCCGCGTAGATTGCGACCGTCGTGTTATGTGTGGTTGGAAGGTCGTTAATGTAGAGGTTAAACAGGAGGGGCCCCAGGATGCTGCCTTGGGGTACTCCCGCTTGTATACCGGGTCGTGTTGACTGTTTGCCCTGAATGTCAGTGTTGAAACATCTGTCGGTGAGGTATGAGTTTATGAGGCGTACGAGTCCGTCGGGAAACCCAGCATCGTTGAGTTTGCGTATAAGGCCGTTGTGCCACAGACGATCGAAAGCTTTTTAGATGTCCAGGAACACCGCCCCGGTGGCTTTGCTGTGTTGCATCCGTGTGATGGGTGGTCCTCGCTGCGCTTTCATCGCCATCCGCTCTGTCGGCGGTCCGCGCCCACCACCCCTGCCGTCGCTTCTCCCGCCGACCGACTGTTCAACCTGAGGTCCGCGTGCTGGCGGCTCTTCTGCTGTTCCTCCATCTACCCCCAAGTCAGTTCTTTGTCACATATCTCGTTCCTCTTCTTCATCAATCTAATAGCGCCTTTCGTATGATGCCATAAGTTGTTAAAATTGATTCCGCGATTGTAATTTACACAAAGGATTCCTTGTATCGGAATTCTGAATTTGGAATAATTTAGTTGAAACACAACACAATTTAACATTTATAACTTTAAACCAAATACACCGCCCGTTGAATGTTAAAGTCGGGCACCACACAAAGCAACGGCACGTTATAAGACTTACGGAAAGCATCTAGCTGGATCCTACGCTTCGTACTGCAGAAGCTGAATAATGTGAATCTTTTCTTCTTTAATATGAGATTATTCGAGATATTTTCCGTACTAGACTAATGCTCAAACAGTTCACTTCGCTCTTCATTGTTGTATGACCGTGGATGAAACATGAGGTTAATGGTAATAATAATAGAAAGATAAAAAAAATGATCGGCTTCGTAAAATTATAAAAGAAATGATTGCAGGTTCTGAAATCAAGCGAGATTTAATATAAGAATGACTAATAGCGAGTGAAATTTTAGAGACATGCGAAGCGATCGTAATGGCGTCTGAACATTAAACAATTACGGACGTCGAAGAGCTGAAAACATTAGAAAATAAATATTTGACTTGGGGGGGATTCATTTAAATAGAAGCCAAAGAGAGGAGATGATTTTAAATTTAAATAATATATTTTAAAACAACTTGCATCACAATTACTTACATTGAATGGATACAAGAATGGAAGACGTCTGAACATATCAGACACAGACAAGAGAGTGATACAAAACTACGATCGCAGTTCCGTCTTCTCGCTTGTTCGGAAGTAAAAAAATGACGAACGCCATTAAGTCAGTTATATTCCGAACCACGCGATAAGCATCGCTGATCAAAAAAATAAACAAATAAATAAAATGAAATAAAAATTCTAGTGTATCGTTACAGTCCCATGCCTTGCTAAGCATCACGATTTATTTCCGGTTCCCTTACACGTATCTCAACAAATTCCCTGATGACAGTCGCAGACGTTGGACGCTTGTGTCAGAACCTTGGTGCAATTGTAATCCATTCCGCGTATTTCTGTCAGACAATGTTCTGCGACTGCCGACTTGCTGTGATCTTGTGCGCCGTTGCTGTTCTCGACACCAATCCTCGACAGCACGCATTGTCTGACCTATCTAATAGACACCAGGTCATCTTTCATACTTCCAAGCAGTGCTCGACTCTTAGCTCATGGGTGGAAGACTGTCTTCACACGGTGCTTCCTGAGAATTCGTCCTATTTTCCCGGAGAACGCGCCACAGAAAGGAATAAATGCCATGGCTACGTCGTCCTGTGCGTCCTCTTCTGTTTCCGTAGGGTGTAGGACGTAAGGCTCTTCAAATTTGCCACTCTTTGTAGCCATTCCTCCGGAAAACAGCTTTCAGATGTTCAATTTGTTCCTACCATCATCAGAGACAGTGCGCGCCGTATGGCCCAACGTTTTCAGTACGCCGTTCCTCTGACATGGGTGGTGGCCGCTGTCCGCTTGCAAATAAAGGTCGGTGTGCGTCTTTCCGGTATACAGGAGGACGCGGACCTCGGGTTGAACACTCGTTCGGCGGGAAGAGCGATATGAAGTACGCCGGCAGAATTTGCTGGGCGAACTATTGAGCCCGTTGGACACCTAAACCCGGCAGTTTACCCGCGAATTATTTCGATATGAAGTACGCCGGCAGAATTTGAATACAGTACATTGACAATGCGCCAATGTATTGATCGCCTGAGCGTGAGTACTGACGTAAATATTGACAGAGCGCTATTGACGAGCCCAAAAATATTTTCAGGTTTGACAATCTTTGTTGTTTAAATATTTAATGAAGTTACATATTAGTCTTGTGTAGTTCGCGAACGAACTAGTTCGGAAGAGCGCTCCCACAGGCGAACTACGCGAACTAGTTCGCAGATCCCTCGCCTCTTAGTTCGTCCGCTCCTTTTCCGAAGACAGGCGGGTAACAGCGAGAGGACGCAAGAGCGCGCATAATCGCGTGATTCCCTTCTGCCAGTTGACGTCATTTTGAGGTGAGATGCAGCTCAGCTGTACTTTTAGTAGCGGTGGCAAAAGCCAAAACGAGCGGACGAACTAAAAAGAGCGACCTACTTCGCGGCCGAGCTACGAACTAAAATGAGCTACCGGTCGCGAACTAAAATATGCGCGATAAATCGCGAACTAAAATATGCGCGATAGGTCGCGAACTAAAATATGCGTGATAGGCCGCGAACTAAAATATTCGCGATAGATCGCGAACTAAAATATGCATGATAGGTCGCGAACTAAAATATGTGCGATAGGTCGCGGACAGAATTAAAAGTCACGTGTTTGCCTTCTGCTGATGAGACTCATTTCGAGCTTAGCGTCTGCCTGCTACATTACATAATTCAGTGCTACATAATTTCTGCTTTGAAGTACTCTGCACTCTGCAATATCTGACTAACAAATTCCATAACGCCAAGATAGAGATAACTGTAAACTTAAACGCGATAAATTATCCACAAACTGTTTCTTTTGGTTTGCGTGATATCGTTAGCGTCTCAAGCAGCAAGCGCATGAAGCAGCTAGGTGGGGGAACTTCTCCCTCCACCTGCATGCACAGACCACGCCGCTCAGCCGTCACTGGGAGCGGACGAATAAAAGAACGAATTAGTTCGTGGCAGAGCCGCGAACTAAAGTGAGCACTCCCGATCGCGAACTATTATGCGCAAGTGTATTACATATATATCTAAGTTTGTTAAAAAAATTCCAGTAAGGTGAACATACGTTCATTTGTACTATGTGACATAAAAACGGAAGAAGATTTGTAACTTTTAACTTACAATTTATAAAAATTGTCCAAGGCTTTAAAAAGGTTTCTTTGCAAGTCCCTCCTCTCTCTCTCTCTCTTTCTTAGAGGAAGCAGCCAAGGTTCCACATACTTGGAAGGTTCAACTTCACAAAAAGTAGTGAGGACGCAGTTTTTGTTAGCAGAGAGGCTCTTCAGCAGTGATGATCAGGTTCATTTGTGAAAACCCTCGTTCACATTCACTAGATGACACTGGAATTGTCGATGGATGCAAATTTATTGGATACCTTGTTTTCTTCTCAGAACTGCCTCCAAAGTTCTTGCAATTGTCATAAACATATTCACGAAATGCTTTAATCTCTTCTCGTTTGGTCAACTGAAAGGGAACTGCAAGTGACGCAACATCTTTGTCCCCAAAAGTATTGTCTTTAATGCCTTTGGTCCAAGTGCTTGTGTCAAGTATACTGGCTGACTTGGCCAAAGCTGCATCTTCCACACTCAGCAGTCTCTTTTCAATGCCTTGCGAAAGGCTGCGATAAAACTCAACATGATTCATGTGCTGTTATTTAGTTTTTCATACGGTTTGATACCCATAAAATTTTTGTTGTTGACAGATATCGCAGCCTGTTCATAAAAAGTTTCTGGACTACCTTTCCGAGCAATAAATGTGTTAACCAAAATCTGAAGCTTTTTATTTTCCCAATTTCTGAAATACCTTCAAGTGCATCATACATCAACGCCAAATCTAGAACCTATTAACTAATAGTCAACACGGATTCAGAAATTATTGCGCCGGCCGCGGTGGCCGAGGAGACTGAGGCGCTCCAGTCACGGTCTACACGGCCACTACGGTCGGGGGTTCGAATCCCCCCTCGGGCATGGATATTTGTGCCGTCTTTAGTATAAGGTAGTTGATAAGTAGTTTGTAAGTTTAGGGACTGATGACCCCGTAGTTAAGTCCCATAAGCTTAACAAACATTTGAACATTTTTTCAGAAATTATTGCTCTTGCGAAACACAGCTTGACCTTTATTCACATGAAGTGATAAGTGCCATCATCGACAAGGTGTCTCAAATCGATTACATATTTCTTTATTTCCGGAAGGCTTTTGACACTGTACCTCACAAGCTGCTTCTAATTAAATTGCGTGTTTATGGAATATCTCCCCAATTGTGCGATTGGATTCACGATTTCCTATCAGAACGGACACAGTTCGTTGTACTTGACGGTAAGTCATCGAATAAAACTGTGGTGTCGCACAAGTACAAAGTGCGCGCCACCTACTTTCGCCGCGCGCCACCATCCACGCACGGCGCGGGGTTCTTACGACGACAGCCACGAGCGCCCTCTGCTGCAACTCCGCTCGTGGCCACCACTGAACGACATCGTTCACTTGGGACTGAGATAGGAACCAGTCAAGACTTCGGAATCAGATAGGCACCAGTGAAGACTTGGCTATCAGTTAGGCACTAGGCGGGACTCTAGCTCAACTATGTATCAGCATTCTGCCATATTGAACTATCTAAAAGTTAAGTATTGTATAAATTCTGTGCAATATATATCTCGTTCTAATTTACTCTAGTGTTTCTAGTTTCTGGCTGCTCCCCTCCGTACCTGCACCAGCGTGCTATCTTTATTCCTGTGTCGTTCTCATTCCACTCGGCCACCGACATCTACGACGGAAACGAGACACAAAAGTGGCGACGAGGCTGGGACACAAGAAGTGATATCTGGCGTTCCCCAGGGAAGCGTTATAGGTCCCCTACTCTTCCTCGTGTTTATAAACGATTTACGAGACAACCTGAATAGCTCCCTTAGACTGTTCGCGGATGATGCTGTCGTTTATCGGTTAGTGAAGTCAACAGAGGATCAAAGCTATTTAGACAAAATTTCTACATGGTGCGAAAATTGGTAATTGACACTAAATAATACAAAGTGTGAAGTAATAGACATGAACACTAAAAGAAATCCGCTGAACTTCAATTACGCGATAAATCAGCCAAACCTTAAAGTCGTAAATTCTACCAAATACCTAGGAGTTGCAATTACGAACCAAATGTTACGTTTCACTGGCAGAACGCTTCGAAGATGCACCAGCTCCACCAAAGAGACTGTCTACCACACACTTGTGCGTCCTCTCCTGGAGTACTGTTGCCCATTGTGGGACACTCACCAGGTGGGACTGACGGAAGAGATTGAGAAGGTTCAGAGAAGGGCAGCTCGTTTTGTTTTATCACGTTACCGGGAGGGGGGGGGGGGTAAGCGTCATGGAAATGTTGAACGAATTGGGGTGGAAATCATTAAAAGAAAGACGTTATTCATTGCGGCGTGATCTGTTTGCGAAGTTTCAATCACCGACTTTTACTTCTGAATGTGAAAATGTTTTGCTAGCACCTACCTACTTAGGAAAAATTGACCATCCCAATAAAATAAGAAAAATCAGATCGAAAACGGAACAAGGCAAATACTAGGACCTGGCGTGTATCCAACCCGCGACCCTTCGATTTCTAGTCTGGTACTCTACCACTGTGGTATCGAAAATTCATCTATTGCTCCATAATGGGAAACTTCGAAAAAGTTTCGAACACAATTTCAAACTCTGTCTACACGTTTTATTAATTGCAAGAGAAACTGAATTAATCATCACACTAACTGATTAGTCAGGTAATGTCTGAACACCGGAAAAAAGCTCGTCACGAAAAAAGTAAATAAATAGATAAAAAGTGTTTTTAAACTATCATTTTTCGTTCCGTTCTTCTATCCTGTCATGTTATACACACATTCAAAATATTTTTATGGCATGAGAAACGTTTTACGTCGCGGAGACAGCGCGTATACGAGTCGTAGCGCGGTCGCTTAATATAGGCGGCAGTGGTTCCAACGTTGCAATGCGCATGCGCGGCTGAGGTTCAAATTCTCTCCTGATCCCCCTGGAGGCAGCATATGGTCGCTCCCGCGGTAGGGAGGGGCGAGGGGAAACGACGCTTCCAACATTGGCGTTTGAGCTGGTAGAGACGCCAGCTCCTGGATACTCGAGCTCTGGTCCCGAAGCATAGAGCATGCAGATACTGCGCACCTCGCTTTGCGCATCTGCGAATTCTCCAAGAAGGCAACATCCGCCCTATATATTTGAATACCTCCCTGGAATAAGGATGCAACACACAAATAAGTGTGATTTCAGTGGAAATAGGATGTGTCTGCATGCCTCTATGCTGTGGTGCCTTCTTGTGTCATGTATTTGAACATCAAGCTGGTTTACAACTAGCAGAACGTTACCCTCCATGGAATAAGGTTGGAACAGAAAGCATTAGAGTGTAATAATGTGACTTTTTGAATGTGGTTTCAGCATACCAATGCCACTTCAAAATAAGTTCAATGGTGAGACCTGCAAACCACAATAACACTGTAAAATCGTGCTTAAAATGTTTCAAATCTATATTCTGAAATATTTTGTTGTCATAGTATTTTATTTCATTTACATTGTTATTTTCTTTATTATTATAATATTACTTTCTATAATTTGAATACTAAGTGCATGTACAATATGTCTCTTACGTTACATGTAAGAAATACTCCAAAATACATTGATGATCATACATCCTTTATCCATTGTATGACTTCCAATTATTATGTTTTATGTAAAACCTTAAGCTACAACAATAAAATGTTGCTTATAATAGCTGAATACATTTGTACACTTGCATATGCAACGAGTTCCAATACTGTATATCACAAAATAGGCCCCACAGACAATTTTCCTCTCTCCTGAAAACTTACTGATTTGATGGTTACATCCTTATTCCAGGGGGGTATTCATTTATTTTTGGCTCATTCAAGATTTATCAGTAACACGTTATATTTGGCAAAATATCTTATGAGTAGCAATTAAAAATGCATCAACTGTAACGCACTGGACTCGCATTCGGGAGGATGGTGGTTCAAATCCACCTCCGGCCATCCAGATTTCGGTTTTCCGTGATTTCCCTAAATCACTCCAGGCATATGCCGGGATGGTTCCTTTCAAAGGGCACGGCCGATTTCCTTCCTCATCCTAACCCAAAAACTCCGAGCGTTAGCTCCGTCTCTAATGGCCAAGCTGTCGACGGGACGTTAAACCCTAAGCATCCATCCATCAACTGTAAAATCTTTCACAATATCCGATGAAGCACAATAATAAAGCACTATAAGTAGCAAGAGTGGTCGTGTGGTAAGCGGCATCGTGCTGAAGTGTCAAAGGTAGAGGGTTACAGTCTGACAGCAAGCAATTTTTTAAAAACCCAACTATCTTTTTCAAAAAAAAATGTCCAAATTAAGGCTTATGGGACTTAACTGCTGGGTCATCAGTCCCTAAACTTACAAACTACTTATGAACTACCTTATACTAAAGACGACACAAACATCCATGCCTGGTGGGGGGGGGGGGGGGGGGGGGAGCTAGGAACTCCCGACGGCGGACGACCGCTCCCTCCGCAACACGGCGCTCCAGCACGCGCGGCTAATTCGCCGCGGAAAAACTTTCTTTTTATCTTGTAACTAGCCGCTAGCTGACGACGGCGGTCTGTTCCCCTGCTGTACGGAGCAGTGCAGTAACGAGGTCGATCGTGAACCAGCTGTAGTCCAGCCGTCGGCCAACTGACACTGCAGCCCAACTGACGCGCCACGCGCTGGGAAAGTAACTCACGCAGGCACGCTCTTTTCCTCAGTTTGGAAATAAAATTACCATTTGTCTGTTTGGGTCAATGAAACCAAACTTACAATGATGTAGGCTTACACGTACCGGACAGTTTCAACTTGAAGGCACTTGAAAATGATTAGGGGAAAGTGGGGCACATTGAATCGTTGGGCACAATGAATCAGTTAGCATAATTTAAGTCTGAGGTGGTAAATTATTTATTAAAGATGAAAAAGTTCACGGGTGTGCGACCGGATCCCTGTGTCAAACTGGCACAATATTTCGGCAACCAGACTTGTTGCCGTCATCAGGTGCTCTGATGAACTGACTGCCTAGGAGCGGTCGCGACGCTTTTACCTCCTTCCTCCCCCGCTGCCCGCTGTTCCATGCGCCGTCCGCGCCCGCCGACGTCTGCTGCCGGGGTCTGCTCTGAAGACCCGCCCCCGGTCGACGTCAGTTCGTTGTGCGACATCTTGTTTCTTTTCTTAACTATGCTGAGTGCAGGTTTCCAGGCTTCACTAAGTGTGTAGCCGCTGTCGCGATTACTCTGCCGTTCCCTCACTCGGATCTCGATGTACTCGTTAACTATACAGTCCCATAAGCTGGACGTCTGGGTCAGAACTCTCGTATTCTTGTAGTCCATGCCGTGTAATTCAGAAAGACAGTGTTCTGCGACTGCCGATTTGCTTGGCTGTTGTAATCTTGTGTGTCGGTAATGCTCACAACAGCGATCTTCAACAGTGCGCAACGTCTGACCAATGTAAGTCTCACCACATTGTCATGTGACCTCATAAACTCCGGATTTACGTTGACCCAGGTCATTCTTCATCCTGCCAAGCAAAGCCTTAGTTTTGTCTGGTGGGCGGAAAACCGCCTTCACTTGACGTTTTCGTAGAATCCGTCTTATCTTGCTGGATAGTGCGCCACAGTATGGGAGAAATGCAGTGGCAGTATCCTCCTGAGGTTCCTCAACTGTTTCTTTTGTGTCCCAGCCTCGTCGCCGCTTTTGTGTCTCGTTTCCGTCGTAGGTGTCGGTGGCCGAGTAGGAAGACCGACACAGGAATAAAGGTAAGCACGCTTGTGCAGGTACGGAGGTGACCAAAAAATGTTCAAATGTTTGTACAACTTATGGGACTGAACTACAGGGTCATCAGTCCCTAAGCTTACAAACTACTTATGAACTAGCTAAGACTAAAGACGGCACAAATATCCATGCCCGAGGGGGGATTCGAACCCCCGACCGTAGTGGCCGTGCTGACCGTGACTGGAGCGCCTCAGTCACCTCGGCCACCGCGGCCGGCGGAGGTGACCAGCCAGTGGGACAGCAGAAACTAGAAACACTAGAGTAAATTAGAACGAGATATATATTGCACAGAATTTATACAATACTTAACTTTTATATAGTTCAGTACGGCAGAATGCTGATACATAGTTGAGCTAGAGGCCTGCCTAGCGCCTGTCCGATAGCCAAGTCTTCACTGGTGCCTATCTGATTCCGAAGTGTTAACTGGTTCCTATCTCAGTTCCAAGTGAACGACGTCGTTCAGTGGTGGCCACGAGCGGAGTTGCAGCAGAGGGCGCTCGTGGCTGTCGTCGTAAGAACGCCGCGCCGTGCGTGCATGGCGGCGCGCGGCGAAAGTAGGTGGCGCGCACTTTAGACTTGTGCGACACCACTGTTTCCGCCTGTGGTGCAGTTGGTGTGTGTCGTAGGGCTCTCCGAATTTGCCACTCTGTGTATACCGTAACTTCCCACAACCATATACCACTTTCAACATATTTTAATGCGTAACATTATTGTATAATTCCCGAAAGCCTCTATTTTTACCGATATTACTTTATCTAAGAAATCAAATTACTGTGAGCGTTGGACTCCACTCTGTCAATGTGTTGGTGAAACTTCATACCAAAAAGTGGACCTTTTTTGTATGGCAAGTGCCCAACTATAGTCCACTATGATTTTTATATGCTGGATCAATGATTCCGTTATTTTAACTATTTATTTCACTACTTATTACACTCACGACGATGTACAAGGTATCTGAATAAAAAGTCACAATATAAACGACATACCTTCTCAAAAGCCTCCAACAACAGCTGGCACTATGTTATAAGAAAAACAATATACCCCTTTACACCCCACTTCCCTTTTAGATCTGGCATACTGTACAAATCCCTTTCCGAACAGACCTTCACTGTAGCACTAATTTTACATACAATATCCTGTCAGAATGGATACATTTCGTACTAATCAATGGTAAAGCATCGACTAAAACAGAGGTGATGTCGGACGTTCCACAGGGTAGTGTTATTGGTCCTCTGCTGTTCCTTATTTACATAAACGATTTAGGGGAAAATCTAAGTAGCTCTGTTAGGTTGTTTGCAGATGACGCCGTCATGTACTGTCTAGTAAAATCAACTAAAGATCAAAACCAAATGCAGAAGGATCTGAATAAGACATCACTATGATGTAAAAATTGGCAATAGACTCTAAGTAATAAGAAGTGTGAAGTCGTGCACATGAGTACGCAAACAAATCCGTTAAACTTTGTTTATAACATAAATCAATCAAACGTGAAGGCACTAAACTCTACAAAATACCTAGGAATTACTATTACTTCAGAGTAGCGAGTAGCGAATGAATAAGCTGATTCTTGGAGAATCTAGAAAATGATCCGAGCTGGAAGCGCACTTTCAGTTTTCTCAAATTATAGTTTCCGGTAGATTTTCCAAAAATGTTCTGTCATAAAAACCTTGTCCTGACAATTAAGAACAGAACAAAGAAAAGATCAGCCAAATTCGTCAAGCCATTTCCAAGTGATGCGCTTCCATACATGTGCCATTGAAAGTAAATGATTATATTAATAAAAATTAATTGCCACAACTAGTGAACAGTGGCTTTCAGTAGGAGGTGAAAATAATATAGAAGAATATAATACAGGCCCTGATGAAATCAGAATACAAGACAGATGAAGACTAGAAAGAAGAAAAGGAGCTTAAAAATTCAAGAGAATTGGTCAAGACACCTGAAAAGGTACAAACTCTTAGACGAAGCAACCGAGAACATGAGATGCCAGCAAGATTTTATGATGTAGTACTAGCCTTGCGTGCTGATGCATTTGTTGATGATGTTCCTGAATGCTATGAAGACATACAAGGTAGAAACGACGAACATGAGTGAGACATGCAATAAATGAGTAAATAAAGCCATTGGAACTTAATGAAACTTGGGAGTTGACCGAGTGTCCTCCAGAGAAGAAACCTCTTGACACTAAACGGTTTTTCAGAATTCAGATGAAATCAACGTGGAAATACTAAAAGATACAAGGCAAGGCTTGTGATCAAAGGGTGTGCTCAAAGAAAGGGTTATGATTATGATGCAGCATATGCTCCTGTTGCCCATTTGGCTAAATTAAGAACATTAGTAACACTAATCATTGAAGGAGATCGATGTACGTGCCAAATGGATGCTGCATGGGGAACTACATGAAGGTGTCTACCTGAAGATCCCTCAAGATATCACAGGTGAAAGGACTCAGATCTTCAAATTAAAAATAGCCTTGTATGGATTGAAACAAGCTCCTCGTACAAGTAATGCTACATTTGATAATTTTGTCAAAAAGATTGGACTTCGACCGTCAAAATATTTACAGATGTTTGTATATGGATAACTTGGAACATAGTAGAGTGTATCTTCTCTAAATTGTAGATGATATACACTACTGGTAATTAAAATTGCTACACCAAGAAGAAATGCAGATGAAAAACGGGTATTCATTGGACAAATATATTATACTACAACTGACATGTGATTACACTTTCACGCAATTTGGGTGCATAGATCCTGAGAAATCAGTACCGAGAACAACCACCTCTGGCCGAAATAACGGCCTTGATACACCTGGGCGTTGAGTCAAACAGAGCTTAGATGGCGTGTACAGATAAAGATGCCCAAGCAGCTTCAACACGATACCACAGTTCATCAAGAGTAGTGACTGGCGTATTGTGACGAGCCAGTTGCTCGGCCACCATTGACCAGACGTTTTCAGTTGGTGAAAGATCAGGAGAATGTGCTGGCCAGGGCAGCCGTCGAACATTTTCCGTATCCAGAAAGGCCCGTAAAGGACCTGTAACATGCAATCTGCATTATCCTGCTGAAATGTAGGGTTTCGCTGGGATCTAATGAAGGGAAGAGCTACGGGTCGTAACACATCTGAAATGTAACGGCCACTGTTCAAAGTGCCGTCGATGCGAACAAAAGGTGACCGAGACGTGTAACCATTGGCACCCCATACCATCACGCCGGGTGATATGCCAATATGTCGATGTCGAGTACACGCTTCCAATGTGGTTCACCGCGATGTCGCCAAACACGGATGCGATCATCATGATGCTGTAAACAGAAACTGGTTTCATTTGAAAAAATGACGTTTTGCCATTCATGCACCAAGGTTCGTCGTTGCGTACACCATCACAGGCGCTCCCGTTTATGATGCAGCGTCAAGGGTAACCGCAGCCATGGTCTCCGAGCTGGTAGTGCATGCTGCTGCAAACGTCGTCCAACTGTTCGTGCAGATGGTTATTGTCTTGCTAACGTCCCCATCTGTTGACTCAGGGATCGAGAAGTGGCTGCACGATCCGTTACAGCTATGCGGATAAGATACCTGTCATCTCGACTGCTAGTGATACGCGGACGTTGGGATTCGGGAATGCGTTCCGTATTGCCCTCCTGGACCCACCGATTCCATATTCTGCTAACAGTCATTGGATACGATAAACTGCAATCGCGATAGGCTACAATCTAGCCTTTATTAGAGTCGGAAACGTGATGGTCCGCATTTATCCTCCTTAAACGAGGTATCACAACAACGTTTCACCAGGCAACGCCGGTCAACTGCTGTTTGTGTATGAGGAATCGGTTGGAAACTTTCTTCATATCAGCATGTTGTAGGTGTCGCCATCGGCGCCAACCTTATGTGAATGCTCTGAAATCATTTGCTCTGAAATCATTTGCTCTGAAATCATTTGCATATCACAGCATCTTCTTCCTGTCGGTTAACGTTCGCGTCTGTAGCACGTCGTCTTCGCGGTGTTGCAATTTTAATGGCCGGAAGTGTAATAATTACTGCAGGTAATTCTGATGAAATCATGAATATTAAGAGGGCTTTGGAAAATAAATTTTTAATGCGAGATATGGGAGAAAAATCATTTCTTGGCATAGATTTCAAAAGAGTAGATGACAGCATAATAATGAGTGAACGTATATACCTGCAAAAACTACTGAAACGTTTTGAAATAAACAATTGAAATTCAGTTAGGATCCCAATGGATCCAAACCCGGAATGGAAAGTACATCAAAACTGAATTATTATAAAGACTTCATAATAAACCATTTCAAAAAAGTGTTCAAATGTTTTTAAAGCTTATGGGACTTAATTACGGGGTCATCAGTCCGTAAACTTACAAACTACTTATGAACTACTTACGAACTAGGACGGCACAAATATCCATGCCCGAGGGGGGATTCGAGCGCCCGACCGTAGTGGCCGTGCAGACCGTGACTGGAGCGCCTCAGTCTCCTCGGCCACCGCGGCCGGCTAAACCATTTCTTCAAGTCATAGGTTGTTTGATGTAAGTGTAGCAATTAATTATTTCAGCAGATATCAAAGCAAACCAATGGAGAGCCATGGTCTCCGAGCTGATAGTCCATGATGCTGCAAGCGTCATCGAACTGTTCGTGCAGATGATTGTTGTCTTGCAATCGTCCCCATCTGTTGACTAAGGGATCGAGAAGTGGCTGTACGATACGTTACAGCTATGTGGATAAGATGCCTGTCATCTCGATAGCTAGCGATACTGGGTCGTTTCAAAGGAAGCTTTGGTTTGTGCTATGGAGGAGCAGAGTTGCTTCTTTGCTTTGCATTTGCAGATTTTGGTAATGGAGAAGATAGGAAGTCTGCATCACGAGTCCTGCTGCATGTGCATGGAATGTAAATACTGTCTGTTGGGTGACTAAACGTCAAAACCGTGTCTCCTTATCTTCAACTGAAGCTGAATATGTAGCCTTGGCCACAGCAGCAGCTGTACTCCCGTGGCTAATTCAACTGTTGACAGATGTGGATCTCAAAGTCAACTATCCAGTAAGGATGCTCGAAAACAACCAATCTCGTATTAATTTGCTCGGAAGATGGGAGCATCAAGGAATGAAACATATCGACATTAAATACAATTTTGTCAGAGGCTATGTGAGCAAAAGAATTATTTATGTTTGTTCTATAAATACAAAGGTACAACTAGCTGACATTTAACAAGCCATTGCGCAGTGAACAGTTTGAGAAATCGAGAGACTTTAAATGTTCTGGATGTGGGTTGAGAGTTGTTGAATTGAGGAGGAGTGTTGAGAGTGGCAATTCAAACAACCTCTCAACAGAATTCCCTTTAAAGACAACTCAGTGTTATTAACTTTTATTCTTCTACGTCTACATAGATACTCTGCAAATCACATTTAAGTGCCTGGAAGAGGGTTCACTAACCACTTTCATAACTTTTCTCTGCCGTTCCTTTCTCTAACAGCGCACGGGAAGAAAGAACATCTAAATCGTTCCGTTTTCGATCTGATTTCTCTTATTTTATTGGGATGTTCATGTCTCTCTAAGTAGGTGGGTGCTAGCAAAATATTTTCACATTCGGAAGTAAAGGTCGGTGATTGAAACTTCGCAAACAGATCACGCCGCAATGAATAACGTCTTTCTTTTAATGATTTCCACTCCAATTCGTGCAACATTTCCGTGACGCTTTTCCCCGGTAACGTGATAAAAACAAAACGAGCTGCCCTTCTCTGAATCTTCTCGATATCTTCCGTCAGTCCCACCTGGTGAGGGTCCTACAATGGCAACAGTACTCCAGGGGGGTACTTTAAGGTTTGACTGATTTATCGCGTAACTGAAGTTCAGCGGATTTCTTTTAGTGGTCATGTGTATTACTTCACACTTTTCTTTATATAGTGTCAATTTCCAGTTTTGCACCATGTAGAAATTTTATCTAATCGCTTTGCAGTTGCATTCGATTCTCTGTTGACTTCACTAAACGACAAACAACAGCATCATTCGCGAACAGTCTAAGGGAGCTATTCAGATTGTCTCCTAAATCGTTTATAAAGACAAGGAAGAGTAGGGGACCTCTAACGCTTCCCTGGAAAACGCCAGATATCACTTCTGTTTTACTCGATGACTTACCGTCAATTACAACGAAATGTGTCCTTTCTGATAGGAAATCGTGAATCCAATCGCACAATTGGGAAGATATTCCATAAGCACGCAATTTCATTACAAGCCGATTGTGGAGTACAGTGTCAAAAGCCTTCCGGAAATCCAGAAATATGGAATCGATTTGAGATCCACATTCTTGTATTGTATGGTTGCTATGTGAGACTTTCCATGCGTTTTTTTATAAAATTTTACTAGGAGGTTATTCAGTAATTATTATTACAAGCAAATTTACATTTTATATGCCTGAGGAATGTCCACATCTCTCTAATTTTATCAATACGACTTAGCACTTAGTCTCAAAGAATGTAGAAATCGTGTTTAGTACCGGTATCGAATATATTAAGATATTCAAAATCTGCAGAAAAAAAACACCTAGAACTTGAAACTATGTCCCACTATAACACATAAACATAAATTGGTTGCTTTTGAACAGGTTTCATTTCACTTCTGGTATTAAAACGTTTTTGCACGTTAGAGTACGACTGCGCTAGTACGATCGTATTTATTCCAGTGCACTGACATTTCTTTATTACAAACTGACATCAGCAGGAAATGTGATTTTTCGTTTAATAACGTTTTCATATTTGTGTCAGGAAATAGACTACCACGTTTAATGCCTAGGAAATATGTAAACAACGGCAATAATAAATATCAACAAAAAATAGTAAGTTCTTCATGTCGGTAGTGCCATTTTCTGCTACTGAGCTTGCTACCCAGCCGCTTGGAGCGTTATTATCGCTTCAGCTGTCAAATGGTTCGACTTTTTTCCCCTCAAAGACCTTGTAAAAAATGACTCACTAACGGCGCGGGATAATTTGAACCGTCGGCCGGACGCCATAATAGTGGCAAGCGTCACATAAATACCAGTGTTGTGAGCAGATAAATCGTGCATTATAGAGCTACAATTGATAGTCACGTCTGTATTGTTTGACTATTGCAGTGTACATAAAGCACGATGGTGAAGAGTTACTCAGCGTGTAACTGCACGAATCGATTTAAGGAAGGAACAAAACGAACGAATACTGAAACTTCCTGGCAGATTAAAATTGTGTGCCGGAACCGGGACTCGAACCTGGGACCTTTGCCTTTCGCGGGCAAGCGCTCTACCACTGAGCTACCCCGACACGACTCACGATGCCGCCTCACAACCCTACTTCCGCCAGTACCTCGCCTCCTACTTTCCAAACTTCACAGAAGTTCTCCTGCGAAACTTGCAAGACTAGCACTCCTGGAAGAAAGGATATGGTGGAGACATGGCTTAGCCACAGCCTAGGGGATGTTTCCAGAATGAAACTTTCACTCTGCAGCGGAGTGTGCGCTGATATGAAACTTCCTGGCAGATTAAAATTGTGTGCCGGAACCGGGACTCGAACCTGGGACCTTTGCCTTTCGCGGGCAAGCGCTCTACCACTGAGCTACCCCGACACGACTCACGATGCTGCCTCACAACCCTACTTCCGCCAGTACCTCGCCTCCTACTTTCCAAACTTCACAGAAGTTCTCCTGCGAAACTTGCAAGACTAGCACTTCTGGAAGAAAGGATATGGTGGAGACATGGCTTAGCCACAGCCTAGGGGATGTTTCCAGAATGAAACTTTCACTCTGCAGCGGAGTGTGCGCTGATATGAAACTTCCTGGCAGATTAAAATTGTGTGCCGGAACCGGGACTCGAACCTGGGACCTTTGCCTTTCGCGGGCAAGCGCTCTACCACTGAGCTACCCCGACACGACTCACGATGCCGCCTCACAACCCTACTTCCGCCAGTACCTCGCCTCCTACTTTCCAAACTTCACAGAAGTTCTCCTGCGAAACTTGCAAGACTAGCACTCCTGGAAGAAAGGATATGGTGGAGACATGGCTTAGCCACAGCCTAGGGGATGTTTCCAGAATGAAACTTTCACTCTGCAGCGGAGTGTGCGCTGATATGAAACTTCGTGGCAGATTAAAATTGTGTGCCGGAACCGGGACTCGAACCTGGGACCTTTGCCTTTCG
The DNA here is from genome assembly GCA_026315105.1 of Locusta migratoria. Classification (NCBI taxonomy): domain Eukaryota; kingdom Metazoa; phylum Arthropoda; class Insecta; order Orthoptera; family Acrididae; genus Locusta; species Locusta migratoria. The sequence goes on from CM048753.1 coordinate 47,547,610, forward strand.
CGGGCAAGCGCTCTACCACTGAGCTACCCCGACACGACTCACGATGCTGCCTCACAACCCTACTTCCGCCAGTACCTCGCCTCCTACTTTCCAAACTTCACAGAAGTTCTCCTGCGAAACTTGCAAGACTAGCACTCCTGGAAGAAAGGATATGGTGGAGACATGGCTTAGCCTTGGCGGAAGTAGGGTTGTGAGGCGGCATCGTGAGTCGTGTCGGGGTAGCTCAGTGGTAGAGCGCTTGCCCGCGAAAGGCAAAGGTCCCAGGTTCGAGTCCCGGTTCCGGCACACAATTTTAATGTGCCAGGAAGTTTCATATCAGCGCACACTCCGCTGCAGAGTGAAAGTTTCATTCTGCGAACGAATACTGTCTTCCCATTTATATTTCTCAAGAATATAAATGTCCCTATTACTTGTGTTCATGTTTAACAGGCTGTCAGTCAAGACAATATAGGATTCAATGAAATAAATGACAGGCTTTTACAATAACGGTAGCTCTTAAAAATGAGCTACTTTAGGAAGTACTGGTGAACAGGAAGTTCAAAAAGTTTCATTTTATGATTGTGTAAAATAACTATTGGGGTCACCAGATCAGTTGCCTGACTGCAGTTCGAATTCTTGTTTATGAAATTAATATTAGCATCTTGTAATACAGAATTTAAAGGTCATCTGCTTTACATATAGGTACAACAACTGAAAGGGATTTGCAGAACTGTGTATAGTTCCAAATATGAATGACACGTAGCCACACTGGATGCACATTGTGAAATTGAACCCTATGAAGACAGATGCTGACTTTTGCGCAGTTCACGCTACTGTAAGGTATTTGACTTACAGCATTAAACATGCTAATTTTCGTGCTAGATGCTCTAATGCTAATGTTACGTGCACTTACTTCAGAAAAAGTGTCACCATTATCTGATCACTTTTTTTTTCTTTATTTTAATTTCAATTTCCCTGAAAAGAGGCGGGCTGGCAGAGCGCCGCGGTGGAGTAGCCGAGCGGTCTAAAGCGTCTCGCTGCGGAGCGTGCGGTTGCTCGCCGTGGAGGTTCGAGTCCTCCCTGGGGCATGGGTGTGTGTGTTTGTCCTTAGGTTAGTTTACCTAGGTTTAAGTAGTTTGTAAGCTACGGACTGATGACCACGCAGTTTGGTCCGATAGATTTACGAACGTTTGAACATTTGCTGGCAGCGCTCACGGGCGCTCATCAACCTACGGAAGTAAAATTGGACACAGGAGAAACATACGAACATAAAGGAGATAAAATTTTGGAGTTAGCACATACATAAAAAGGAGATGTAAAATGGAGATAAAACAAAGTAGGGGAAGGTTGCCGATATTGTACCACTTTATTAGTTTGGCATCCAAAGTCTACATTATTTATCGAAGGGAAACAAAATATACTTTAAAAGAAGCTGTATGTTGTAGACTTTCATCTGCTAGTTTTATACTGTGAATAAAAACAAAGCATAAATGGATATTATTTAGAATTTAAAAATGTATAAACGGTCCAAATTAGAAAACCGGTTGCCTAATTTGGACCTTCATTTGCTTAAATTGAACCACACGGTAAAACAATGAGTAAAAAGGAAATAAGACCCGGAATATTAAGAAAAGCTTCATTTCAACATCTCGCCATTGATATTCCTTTTGGCTGACGGAGGGAAAGGTGTGTATTTCGTCTCCTAAATGAAAAAAAAACACCTTTTACCAGCCATTTTCTTTTCTATGTTGAAAGAATGAGGCAGTTCATATTTCTGTGCTATGTCGAATGCAAGTTTACGAACATCTTTGATTGCGAATACAAAAAAAAGCTCTCTTCATATAAAAAAGGTGATATGCGACAATTTTTTCCATCTCAATTGTAAAGGTTGATTGTGTTCAGAATAGCTGAACTTAATTTGAGAATATGCACATCTCTTTAATTGTAGCTTTTGGTACTCGGTATATACGAGCACACTCGTTAAGTTCATGGTTACCGTTTCTGTATGTTTCCACAGCTACCTTCAGTTCATCTTCTGTCCATTCCCCATACATTCCCCTTATTGAATCTTCCAAATCTAATAAGGTTACCATACTTACTCCTTATTTTTTAAATTCTTTTGCAGCTTAGAAAAATAAACGTAAAAACGTAACATCTACCTATTACTTATTGCAAATGACATTAAGTATTATTTGTTACGAGTGATCCCTAAATTGGGCAGGTCCAAATTAGGAAACAGCCTTTGGTCCAACTTCGGCAACTCGACGCCATATAAGTAAAGATAACGTTGAAGGAACAAAAAACGCTAAACTCTAGTTTTACGATATTAAACTATTAGCTAATCAATGGCACTTTGAACTATAGTATTGATGATATTTTTGCTTACTTTTAGAGTAGAGGAAAGCTTATGATATGTAGCAGAAAACTTACAGCGACATCGAAGAAAACGCAATAATGGAAACTGTTCTCAGTCCAATGACTATCGTCGACTGGCGACTGAGCCACGTGACTTCCACAATGTTTCTGACCAGTTGAGCGAACTTAGAGTTCTACGTTACCAACACACAGTGAAATACGTACGTGGTCCAACTTAGGCAATGGTCCATCTTCGGCAACACTCCCCTATATAAAATGCAGGGAAACGGTGGCGTCACAAAACATTTTGAACGGCGCTAGTGGTGAATAAAAACAGCTGCTCGAAGGTCAGTGGCACACACACACACACACACACAATTAAAATGAGCGCAGGTCGGCGACTATGGTTAGACCGTTCGCTATTGTGGAGTTAAAACGAAAAACACAACACACACATACTTCGTGTTGTTAAAAGAATTCTTAACATTAGCTGTTTCAGGCAGCCCTGGTTCATTTTTTGATGGCATAAAATATCAAAATACTGGATAATACAGCAGGTATCAAGCATAGACTTAAATTGTGAAACTCTTCCGAAATTAAATGTTTGTACAAAAGTTTCACCATCGTAGAATATACTGAGAAAGTGACCATAAATTCCGTTCATATGCTGCACTTAGAACGCTAAAAAACTAAATGTTATAATTCGGTTTGGTTAGGAAGAAGAAAAACTGTTGGCCGATTTCTACACAGTATGTGTAATAAGTTTACACACAACCGATAGTTGCTGTATATTCAAAGAGTCTAAAGCTGTTTTGTAGTTACATGTTTAAATGAGACATAGTTTTCGCGACTTAACTCGAATGAAGACACGAGCTAATCAAGAGTGTTACGCACATTAAAGTTGGCGCGGAAGTTTGCCACCATAATGGCCGCCGAGGCGCTCTTCAATTTGTCCGCTGTTGGCAGTCGTTTGTTTTAGACAGTGATGTTCCTGCAAATACAGTTTAAGATGTTTCCTAAAGCAGTACAGTTTATCAATTTCCTTTAATTTCTGTCGCAGTTAATTATACATCCTTAGACTTTCACACAAGAAACTGTTTTGGATCTTCTGTTTATTTTTTTCTGTCTAGGTCAAGATGGTGACTTAATTTTGTGTTAAAGTTTTGGAATTTGCTATTTGTACTATAATTTTCTATATTTTTTCTTTGTATACACTATGGCTTGGAATATAAATTACCAAGGAACAGCAAGAATTTCTAACATTTTGAAAAGCTGTCTGCAGTGGGCACAATTACAGCCCACTTACTTACGAATATTGAAAAAAAATATTGTACATACCATATCAGTAGTCACACATTCAGTACAAAAAAAAGTAAGATACTGTCTAAATTATCAAAACATACAATTTCTCATAACAACTTGGCAATTTGAGGAGTTTGTGCATCACCAAAATTTTCGAAACCAGTGACACTGCCGAAACATCGCAGGATAAATTTGACATTAATGATATTTCATCCATACACAAATTTACGAGGTTTTCACTTTGAGAAAAATGCTTTACTTTTTCTTTTAACAAACTGAAAATATTTTCATTTATTCCACACGTGAGTTTTATACTTTCTACATATTTGAGCAGGTTTCTGACTGACGGCAGGTAAAAATATTCAGAAAAGTACTTATATGAAACAGTACTGTTGTGTAACAGATTCAGAGCAAACACCTTACACAGCCTTACACATTTACTGGATAAAATAACGTGTCAGAACACATACCTCATTAGTTAACGTGTTAGTTAGGTAAAACACACACGAAACTGCTCCTAGACAAGGTTTCTCCCGTAGTTTTTCTCTTGGCCGTAAGGCAAAAGACAGGAGGGTCCCTGTTGTCTCTCTGGTGCATTCCCAAAGGGGAAGAAGTCTCATTCGTCCTCCCACAGTTCATTTTGATTTTGATATCACAATCAGTACACAAGAACACAACTGCAGTAAGTTCTAATTTCAGCAAGAGAAGAGCTGGTGAACTTCGGTTCGAATTCAAACACCTCCAAGCCCACCAAGTTCACCAGCGGAGCTGGTGCAACAGAACAGCTAAAATATTACACACACATACCTTCCCCCCCCCCCCCCCCAAAAAAAATAATAGTAATAAAATAAAAATGTTTATTGCACATTTATATAAATTTTATTAGCTACAGTGTTTCTTGGTTTATATTAATTACTGTATAATTAGCATATTTAATATGTTATATAAATGGAGGTTATATAAAGAAAACTTCAGAATGATTCCATTATACTGAGTACTAACTTTCTATCTGGGACCCAGCAACGAAACTGAGCACGAGTCGCCAAAACTGTGTCTACCACGCCATTAATCAATATACATATATAAAAATGGAACGTGCGACGCGTGTCCGTATATTTCACTTGGTAGCCAAAATTATTCATTGCAGACCAATGACGGTTATGCATGAGAGTAGCCCTTAGGTTGGCGGTGTGCACTACGGTGTTTTGGTCGCGGTGTGTGGCGGTGGGTGAGTGTGGCGAACAAGAATCCGTAAAATGTGGAGCAACACGACGATCAACAGATGCTCAAAGATAAAAAAGACTCAAAGGTAAAACACTGGGAAACACAGACATACATTAACTGAGCATTAACTACACTGGCAGTACACCAATGACCTCAATATAAACACTGGAAACACTACTGTAGTGCTTAGGATCAAAATACTGACAACTGGATTAGAGAGACGAATATACGTCGAGCATCACGGTTTCATAGTACATAGTACCATCTCCTTCTTATCTTTGAGCTCACTGCTATACACAGACTTACGTCTTAACATACGTTAATGTATGCCTGTGACGAAAAGTTCGTAAGTCATAGGCTACTTTGGTTTAGCGGACAGTATCGCGTTACAGATTAATACCATTCAGTTAGGTGAGTAATGCCTATATTTCACTCTGCAGCCAAAACTACACATCGTAAACGAATAGTGTTTGTATGTGGTAGTAGGTATAAGCTATCTACGATAGACACTTGAAATTTGTTTATCTTACTCTGTAGGCATCAGCGATTTTTCGATATTCCCATCCGTAAGGAGGTGAAATGGGGGATAAATGGTTCCTTGAAAATACTTTGCTATTCAGGCAATTTTGAAGCATTAAATACAAAACTTCTGGTTTAGATTTTTGATTGGAATTTTAAATACACGTGTTTCGATATCTTTGGAAATTCAACCACTAAGTGGGTGAAATAAGGCAAAATATTTGAAGGGTACTACTAAGTCAATTTTGATGCTAGAAATACGAATATTTGGATTTGGAACCTTGGTTAGAATTTTAAATAAATGTATTTTGGGATGATTTGAATTCTGCCATCAATTGTGCAATAAGGGGTGGCAAGTTGTATCAAAATACTTTATTAGGAAATCATTTTAAAAGCTAAATCTATGAAAGATTATATTTAGAAGTGGAAACAACCAATGCAGACCATCCAGTCTACGCGTGCGAAGCAGAGGTAATTAAGCTAGTGTTTCCTAAACCCATACTGGTTATTAAAATAACCCTTCGTTCTCAAGGAAACACATTAATCAAACGTTTCCGCATAACAATATGATAATCACTTCCATTAAGTGCAATACTGAATAATTTAAATTGTTACAAACACGTTATAAGAATATCGCTATAAGATACGATTGCGCTACATTGTGATTAACAAGTTTGAGACACACGGACTCTATTCCGAGTGCTACCTGACTTCATCCTTAAGTTCATGAACACTGGTTTCGGCCAAGCCGAAGGTCCGGCTGAGTTGTGGTCGGCTTCGAAATTTCGGCCAAAATCCATATTTTAGTCAAAAATAGCCGAAACCAAAACCGAATGTTCCGTCTGTCCTCAATGAGGACTACATAGTGTGGATGTTCCACCGTACGCAAGACACATGAATTTGTATTATTTTCCCATGCATAATTGAGAAGACGTGGGAATCGGGACAGGTTACGTCTGACTGGACGAAAGTGGTAATCACGCCAATTTACAAACATGGAAACAGAAAATATTGTAACAACTATCGAGGTAGCTCTTTAATTAGCGTTGTAGGCAAAATATCCTCAGGTATTGTTGAAAGGAGAGTGCGAGTATTAATTGAGGACAAGTTAGATGAAAATCAGTGTGGGTTTAGGCCTCTTAGAGGCTGTCAGGACCAGATCTTTAGCCTACGGCAGGTAATGGAAAAGTGCTATGAGTGGAACAGGGAATTGTATCTATGTTTCATATATCTAGAAAAGGCTTACGTCCGTGTTCTTGTCAGTTCTACAAGATTATGGTATAGGAGGCAAACTTCTGCAGGAAATTAAAGGGCTTTACGTAGACTGTCAGGCAGCAGTTAGAGTAGATGGCAAATTAAGCTCATGGTTCAGGGTAGTTTCAGGGGTAAGACAAGGCTATAACCTGTCACCACTGTTGTTCATACTATTCATGGATCATATGTTGAAAACAGTAGACTGGCAGGGCGGGATTAAAATAGGTCAAAACCAAATAAGCAGTCTCGCATATGCAGATGACTTAGTTGTAATGGCAGATTCGATTGAAAGGTTGCAAACTAATATTTCAGAGCTCGATCAGAGGTGCAAGGATTGTGATATGAATATCAGCATCTGCAAAACGAAATTAATGTCTGTGGGAAAGAGATTTAAACAGATTGAGTGTCAAATAGGAGGAACAAAGTTAGAACAGGTAGACAGTTTCAAGTACCTGGGATGTATTTTCTCACATGATGGCAACATAGCGAAAGAACTCGAATCGAGGTGCAGCAAAGCTAATGCAGTGAGTGCTCAGCTAAGATCTACTCTCTTCTGCAAGAAGGAAGTCAGTACCAAGACTACGTTAGCAGTGCACCGCTCTATGTTTCAACCAACTTTGTTCTATGGGAGTAAAAGTTGGGTGGATACAGGTTACCTATTCATAAGGTAGAGGTTACAGATATGAAAGTAGCAAGAATGATTGCAGGTACTAATAGATGGGAACAATGGCAGGAGGGTGTCCATAATGAGGAATGGGAATGAACACCATAGATTAAGCATTTAGAGCGAACAGATTAAGATGGTGGGGTCATGCTACACGCATGGGAGAAGCAATGTTACCTAAGAGACTCATGAGCTCGGCAGCGGAGGGTAAGAGGAGTCGAGGTAGACCAAGAACAAAGTACTTGGATTCCGTGAAGAATGATTTTGAAGTAAAAGGCATAACATCAGACGAGGCATCAATGTTAGCATTGAATAGGGGATCATGGAGGAATTTTATTAGAGGTACTATGCTCCAGACTGAACGCTGAAAGGCATAATGTCTCTAATAATGATGATGATGATGATGGATGTTTCGGCATTATCTGTGCTATTATCGGTCATATTTTATTCATGCAAAAGCGTTTGTTTTTTTTTTCAGTTGAGCCAACCGACAGCGTACATAACGCCAGCAAATGACACATTATTTATTCATTACTTTGTGCTGCACTGTTAGTTTTATATTTCGCAATAAATTTATACAGCCCACAATTTATCGCAGTAAATTGATAAATAAACTTTAGAAGGTTTTAACACGAAGTAAGGATGTCTTCATCAGAAGAAACATTTAAACAAAGCTTACCTAGCATGGACTCTAGACAAAATAATTAGTTTAAAGTTATATGAAATATTTTTAATAAATATGTTAATTAAAAACAAAATTCATACTCACTTAGGAACTGTTACACTAGAGCGATAAGTGCTCTTGCCATGCGATCTACCCACTTAATCTTCACCATTCTTCTGTGCACCACATTTCAAAAGCCTCAATCCTCTTCCTGTCCACACTGTTTATCGTCCATGTGTCACTCCCGTAAAGGGCAACACTCCACACACAAGCCTTCAGAAAGGACTTCCTTACACTTAAATAGATATTTGATGTTAATAAATTTCTGTTTTTTAAAAATGCTTTTCTTCCCATTGCCGTTCTTCATTTTATATCTTATGTATGCGACTGTCATATGTTATTTTACTGCCCAAGTAACAAAACTGATTTACCACCTGTATTGTTTCGTTACCTAATCTAATTGCTTCAGCGTCGCCTGATTTTCTAAGACTGCATTCCATTATCCTTCTCTTTGTTCCTGTTAATGTTCATCTTATACGCTCCCTTCAACACAATGTCCATTCGTGCAATTGCTCTTCCAGGTCCTTTGTTGTCTGTGAGAGAATTCCAACGTCATCGCGTAGCGCAGTGATTCAGTGTGTAATGATACTTTCTCTATTTTTATGGCTGGTGTTGTCATAAGGATCAAAGTTAAATGCCGGTATTGAAATTTAGTCAACCGTGAAATAAGGCAATGAATATTCATTTTGAAAAGATAATAACACTGTGAAAAGCACAAAAGATTCCGTCATCAGTATTTAGTAGCAACGGTAGTTAGAATAAAGACAACACCAGAAAGCATCATTACAGAAGAAAATAGCGGAATCTGTTTGTCACCTGGTATACATTCATAAAAGATGCCCATCGCACTGCAGTCGAACCTGTATGAAGTAATTAATCTCTTCTGTATTGTAAATTGATGCTTGGTTGCATGATTTTTGAATACTAAAGTTTGAGAACCGTGTTTAATTTCAATTACTACTGATGTTGAAAGTTACTAAATTATCGGACTTCGTTTTTAAAAGAGAGAAGAATTACTGCAGGCATTGAAATAATTTTAACATAAAATGTACGTAAGTGAAATTTGCATCTGTAATGTTCAATCGCAATCGTGAAGCAACGTACAACAATGGCCAAGCATCATTTTACAATTTATGCTGGAAACGAAGATTATTGAGAAAAGTGAAAAATGGGGAAAATTTTCATTTTAAATAAAATAGAGATTTCAAATGAAATTGTTGAATTTATTGCAATTAGAAAATCCTAAAAGCTCACCCTTACATTTCAATGTGCAGAGGTCGAGAGAGAGACAGCTTAATACAACGGCAGAAAAACGAAAGACGAAAAGCGATTTCGTTTTCTCCCCAGCTCGTTCAAAAAAATTGAAAGTACCTTATGAAACAAAATAGTCAGAGATTTATTGCAGAGAGAATGGATGCTAGCGACAAGCGTCGCAGATATAATTTTATGAAAGAAAATATTCAATGTAAAGCTACAAGTGCCTGATTGTGAAACCAAAGGACGCAGGTTCGATCCCCCCCCCCCCCCCCCCCACGTCCTAGCACTTTCATCGGTTACTTTCCATTTCTTTCACTCCTGCCAATGTTGCTCATGTAAAAAATACCGAGTAGCACCGTGGTTCGGAACCCACGTTAAACTGTAGGTCCCCCTATAACTGGCTGGGTAAGTCAGTTCGAAGGAGGAAGGCAACGGCATACCACCTCCAAACAGGACCATGCCTAGCAAAGCACTGTGGTGTTCAAACCAATCTTCCGATTGTTGACTGCTTTTCCTTTACAAGCAAAACGCAATTTTTTATTTCTTCACGCTGAACTTCAATCCATTCGCCAATTTTTTCTCTGCTTTCCTCCACAGCTTCCTCAATGTACAAATTGAATAACATTGCAGAAAGGCTGCAACTCTGCCTTACTCCCTTCACAACTAATGCTTTCCTTTCATTCCCTTCGACTCTAATAACTGTCGTTTGGCTATTGTACGAGTTGTAAATAACCCTCCTTTCCCTGTATCTTACACCTGCTAACTTCAGAAGACGACATAGCTTCACTAATAACAGGTACGATGTATTCGTACGTTCCCGCTCACAAGTTCTACTTAAGGAGTGGTTGACTTAATATTCGCAATTTCAGGACCGAAAGTTTAGGCCAGTAAATCCGTGAGTTTCCTATTGTAATATTGCGCTTTCTTTCTTCCGATCAGGTGTTGGACCAGTAGTTACTGTTCGTAGCCGCTATTAAAGTTCACCAACGATACAATATTACAGGAAAATAATTTGGTGGATCTGACACATTTAGGTAACTTTATAAATAGAAGACTCACAAAAGGAAGCGGAACCTGACTTTAAAGTTTAGCGGCAGTAGAAATTTGGAATGAAAGCAACACCTGAGCACAATATCACACAAAGAAACTAACAGATTCCGCTGTGACCTTTCTTACCATGATGATTATGATGACTGGATGTAGCAGATGAAGCTGTAAAAACTCTTGCTGCATTGTGTAAAATGATGCTTGGTTGGCTTGAAGCAGATTCTACTAACTGAATGACCGTGAAGAATAATACTAAATTATCTTTTGTGACGAAAGAATGTTTAGATCGATCGGATTTCGATTAATTCCGAAGATTTCCTTGCAGGCATTGCTATTAAGTCGCGTTCATAAAAGTTACATATAATGGCATATAGAAGTTTCTAGTAAATTATAGATACAAGTCCAACAATGGCTCCAAGCATCATATTACATAATTAAGATTACTGCTAGAAAAATAGAATCACTTCATGAATTATTAAAGGTGGGTCATTTGAAATAATTAAAACATTTATACGTAACTAAACATAATTTCACCATACTTCATAAGAAAAACAATCTCAGACACACTTACATTTAATAATGGAGAAGTCCCTGTCGTGCGACTGTTCTCAATGAGGTAGGAAACATGAAGAACGAAGTGTACAACCGCGTTCTGGGCAGCTCGTAAAAAATAGATGAAGATCAATAATATATGAAGAGCGTAATTAGCTGCTAGAGAAAGCTGTGGTCAGCGATAAGCATCGAAAATAAATTATTTATCGAATGAAAATTTTTAATGTAATACTACACTATGACATATTCTACGAACTATAGGTTAGGCTTACATAAGCTGAAGAAGGCTTAGTACAGGGATGGCATCTTGCGAAATGTGGAAATAGTAGTGATTTCCGGTATAACGTATGTTGTTGTTGTTGTGGTCTTCAGTCCGGAGACTGGTTTGATGCAGCTCTCCACAATACCCTATCCTGAGCAAGCCTCTTCATCTCCACATAAGAACGGCAACCTACATCTGTCTGAATCTGCTTACTGTATCCATCTCTTGGTCTTCCCCCGCGATTTTTTCCCCATACACTTCCCTCCAACGCTAAATTCACAATTCCTTGATGTCTAAGAATGTGTCCTACCAATCTATCCCTTCTTTTAGTCAAGATATGCCAGAAATTCCTATTCTCCCCAATTCTGTTCAGTACCTCCTCATTAGTTATGCGATCCACCCACCTAATCTTCTGCATTCTTCTGTAGCACCATATTTCAAAAGCCTCAATCCTCTTCCTGTCCGCACTGTTTATCGTCCATGTCTCACTCCCATACAAGGCAACAATCCATACAAATGCCTTCAGAAAGGACTTCCTTAGGTTTAAATTAATATTCGATGTTAACAAATTTCTCTTTTTCAAGAACGCTTTTCTACCCATTGCCATTCTGCATTTTATATCCTCTGTACTGCGACCATCATTTGTTATTTTACTGCCCAAGTAGCAAAACTCATCTACCTCCTTTATTGCTTCGTTTCCCAATCTAATTCCTTTAGCATCACCTGATTTTCTTACACTGCACTCCATTACCCTATTTTTTCTCTTGTTAATGTTCATCTTATATGCACTTTTCAGCACACTGTCCATTCCGTTCAATTGCTCTTCCAGGTCCTTTGCTGTATCTGACAGAATTACTATGTCGTTCGGCAAAACGCAATGTTTTTAATTCTTCACCCTGAACTTTAATTCCTTCTCCAAATTTCTCCTTGCTTTCCTTTATAGCTTGCTCAATGTACAAATTGAACAACATTGGGGAAAGGCTACAACCCTGTCTTACTCCCTTTCCAACCACTGCATCCCTTCCATGCCCTTCAACTCTGACAACCGCTGTCTGGTTTTTGTACAAGTTGTAAATAACTTTACGCTCCCTATATTTTACTCCTGCTTGCTTCAGAACTTGAAAGAGTTTATTCCAATCAACATTGTCAAAAGCCTTCTCCAAATCTACAAAAGCTAGAAATGTAGGTTTGCCTTTTCTTAATCTATCTTCTAGAATAAGCCGTAAAGTGAGTATTGCCTCCCGTGTTTCTACATTTCTCCTGAACCCAAACTGATCTTCCCCGAGGTCGGCTTCTACCAGCTTTTCCATCCTTCTGTATATAATTCGCGTTTATATTTTGCAGCCATGATTTATTAAACTGATGGTTCTGTAGTTTTCACACCTGTCTGCACCTGCTTTCTTAGGGATGGGGATTATAACATTTTTCTTAAAGTCTGAGGGTACTTCACCTGTCTCATACATCTTACACACCAGGTGAAACAGGTTTGTCTTGGCTGGTTCTCCCAGATACTTCAGTAGCTCTGAGGGAATATCATCTACTCCAGGGGCCTTGTTTCGACTTAGGTCTTTCAGGGCTCTGTCAAATTCTTCTCTCAGTACAGTATCACCTATTTCATCTTCATCTACATCCTCTTCCCTTCCTACAATATTGTCTCGAAGTTCATTTCCTTTGTAGAGCCCCTCTATATACTCTTTCCACCTTTCAGCTTTCCCTTCTTAGCTGAGAACTGGTTTTCCATCTGTGTCCTTGATATTCATAGAGCTGTTTTTCTTATCGCCAAATGTTTCTTTTATTTTCCTGTAGGCTGTATCTATTTTTCCCCTATTTATACATTCTTCTACATCCTTGCATTTGCCTTCTAGCCATTCCTGCTTAGCCATTTTGCACTTCCTGGCAATCTCATTTCTTAGTCGACTGTACTCCATTTTGCCTGTACTCCATTTTGCCTCCATAACGTATATTTACCGAAATTTGTACTTAGTTACCTAAGTTTCGGTTTCGGTGTCGGCCGAAAGCAGAAGAGGAGCCGATTATTCGGTTAAGGTTTCGCGCGCAAATCACGGCTTTTTTCGTCCGAAACTCAACTTGCTCTTTTGTCACATGACACTTTGCGAGCGACAGATGATGGGCAACAGGCAATTGTGTTTTCCTCGATTTCAAAAAGGCGTTTGACGAGGTGCCACACTGCAGACTGCTAAGGAAGATACGAGCTTATGGAATAGGTTCACAGATTTTTGACTGGCTGGAAGACTTCCTAAGTAATAGAACGCAGTACGTTGTTCTCGACGGCGAGCGTTCATCAGAGACGAGTGTATCGTCAGGCGTGCCCCAGGGGAGTGTGATAGGACCGCTATTATTTTCTATCTATATAAATGATCTGATGCACAGACTAACTTGTAATTTGTGGCTGTTTTCTGATGATGCTGTGGTGTATTGGAGGGTGTCGTCTTTAACTGACTGTAATAGCATACAGGTTGACTTAGACAAAATTTCTAGTTAGTGCGAAGAATAGCAGCTAGCTCTGAATGTAGAAAATTGTAAGGTGATGCGCATAAGTAGGAAAAAAAATCCCACAATGTTCGAATACAGCATTAGTAGTGAGCTTCTTGATGCTGTCGCGTCTTTCACATATCTAGGCGTAACATAGCAGAGCGATATTAAATGAAACGAACATGTAAGGACAGTTGTGAGTAAGGCGGACAGTCGACTTCGTTTTATTGGGAGAATTTTGGGAAGATGTACTTCATCTGTAAAGGAGACCGCGTATAAAACGCTTGTACGACCACGTCTTGAGTATTGCTCAAGTGTTTGGGACCCGCAGCAGATCAGTTTAAAGGAAGACATAGAAGCAGTTCAGAGGCGAGCAGCTAGGTTCGTTACTAGACTGGACTATCTGGGAGTAAAAATATTACAGGTTCATATTATTTCGCCGTTTGAAAACTGAACTGCAAGAGAAACACCGGTGATTGACCCACAAGAAAAAGTCCTTTTTCATCACGACACTGCACCAGGTAACACCTCAGCAGTTGTGGTCGCAAAATTATTGGAAACAGGATTCCAGCTCGTTTCACATCTCTCCTATTCTCCAAACTCTCCCTTTCCAGTTCCACTCCCAAATAGAACGAGGAAAAATGAATGTCTATATTCCTCTGTACGAGCCCTATTTCACTTAGCTTGTGATCTTTACGCGCAATGTAAGTAGGCAGCAGCAAGATCTTTCTGGATCAGTGTAGAGTCTAACGATTTGTCCATTGTTACGCTTCACTCGTCTTTCTTGTATGCGCCTTTTCTTTTCAGTGTAATTCTTTAGCTTAAAACGCCAATGTTCTGAAGATTCTTGCCGTTTGTGATTCAGCCGAAGCAACAATAATTGCACATTGGTTTCTTCTTTGTTGGGAAACAGTTTGATTGCTTTTGCCGTTTTATTGCCACATCTGTAACGTTTACCAAATTCAAATGTTCAAATGTTTGTATAGCTTATGGGACTTAAGTACGGGGTCATCAGTCCCTAAAGTTACAAACTACTTATGAACTAGCTAACAAGGACGGCACAAATATGCATGCCGGAGGGGGGATTCGAACCCCCGACCGTAGTGACCGTGCAGACCGTGACTGGCACGCCTCAGTCCCCCTCGGCCACCGCGGCCGGCTCCCCATTCTGCTTGTTTTCTATCTGATTAAACAGCATAACCCCTAAGTTGCCTATAAATTGTAGTTTTAGAGCACCTTCCCTCTTTTCGTTTATATTGTTACTCGGGAGAAAAAAAATCGTTGTCTTTCCTCCAGCGATTCCCATATGAGTTCTCGGAGCATTTCTCTGACACTCGTGCATTGGCGTACTAAATATAGCTATAATTTATAGATTTGAAACTCAGTTTTATTGTATACAAAGATTTAGTGTTTATGAGGATACCATCCATCAACTTTGGACAACGACATCATATCGTAACCAATCAGGAGTGGCGTTCCAGAAGACAATAAGAGTGCGTGTTGCTGTCGGGAAATAAAAGCAGACTTACATCATACGAAAAGCACTACAAAATTCGGACAGTGGAACCATGTGGAACTTTTAAAGATGGAACCAAGCGCTTACCGCCAAAAGAAGTAAAACTTGTAGCGTTACCAACAGTTGAACATGTACACATCCAGCCGGTTGAAATAGTATTTGTGAAAGAGAAAATTCGCTTCTATTTTAGTTCCTACTATTTTATAATCTTAAACTGACTACCGTGCGAAAAAGACGTTTTAAGTAAACATAATGGTTAGAGTGAATTTTTTATCTTGACAGTGAGTCGATCTCAAAATGTGTCGTGATGAACATGAAAGCATACCTAACTCGTGCAGTCTTTCATGATTCATTCACTGGAAATTAAGTCAAAATGTTGCGAACGTACTGTCACTCAACTTTTTATAAAGAATTGTCTGAATTTCGCACTTGCTTTCTTCTACGAATAGGCAACGATATTGCATACAAAAGACTTTTCGTATGTAGTGACTTATTTCTTTGGAGCAAGGTTCTTAAACACTTTGGAGTCGGCAAGAAGCATTTCCGATGTCTCGGTTCAGACTAGTCAAATGTTCAAATGTTTGTAGAGCTTATGGGACTTAACTACGGGGTCACTAGTCCCTAAACTTACAGACTACTTACGAACTAGCTAATACTAAGGATGGCACAAATATCCATGTCCGACCGTACTGGCCGTGCAGACCGTAACTGACGCGCCGCAGACCGCACGGCCACCGCAGCCTGCTCAGACTAGTCGGAACTCTCCATTGACTAATTCGAACATTTGACCGCCAGTCAGATTCCATTGGAATTGTCCAAAAGTGCAATTTGAAAGCTTCGCTGGTTATGATCGTAACTCGAACGAACCTAGACCTTTCTAATTTTTCTGTCCGAAATCCATTCGATAATTTACAGTTGACCTATTTTTTACAGATTTAAGAAAGAATTTTAGCCGGTGCGCTAAATCTACATCTACATAGATACTCTGCAAATCACATTTAAGTGCCTGGCAGAGGGTTCATTAACCACTTTCATAACTTTTCTCTACCATTCCATTCTTTAATAGCGCGCGGGAAGAAAGAACACCTTAATCGTTCCGTTTTCGATCTGATTTCTCTTATTTTATTGGGATGGTCATGTCTTCCTAAGTAGGGGGCTGTTACAAAAATATATTCATATTCAGAACTAAAAGTCGGTGTCTGAAACTTCTCAAACAGATTACACCGCAATGAATAACTTCTTTGTTTTAATTATTTCCACCCCAATTCGTGCGATATTTCCGTGGCGCTTTCCCCCCCGTAGCGTGATAAAACAAAACGAACTGCCCTTCTCTGAACCTTCTCAATATCTTCCGTCAGTCCCACCTGGTGAGGGTCCCACACTGGGCAACAGTACTCCAGGAGAGGACGCACAAGTGTGATGTAGGCAGTCTCTTTGGTGGAGCTGGTGCATCTTCGAAGCGTTCTGCGCATGGAGGTAAAAAGAGGGGAGATGTCACTACTGGCGTCTACCGCACTTCTGTTTGAAGCCGGTCAGCAGCCATGTTTGTTTGTTCAAAAGACTCACAGACCATAATGGAACGTGATTCTCTTCAAATAATTAATGATAATCAAAACGGTTAGTACAACCATAAACGACGCACACAGGAATTATCAACTGCAACTCTTCGACAACTCAACACAGCAGCTTAGCAGAAATCTAATGTTTTGAACAAACTGTAATGGCGGAGCTAGGTTTGTCGGCTTCAAGTTTGTGACGTCATGCCCACTCCCCTCTTTTTACCTCCATGGTTCTGCGAATGAAACGTAATCTTTGGTTCGCCTTCCCCACAATATTTTCTATGTGTCCTCTCCAGTCAAAGTTGTTCGTAATTGTAACTCCTAGGTATTTGGTATAATTTACGACATTAAGGTTTGACTGATTTATCGCGTAATTGATGTTCAGCAACGTAGGTCAGCAAAAACACAATCCTTGTTGGATCTCTCTGTCAATAAACTCAGTTCTCCTAGCCAAGATGTCAAATTTAAGTAGAAGTCATTGTCGAAGACGATGAATGTTCATAAAGCTTTCATACTAAGAGTGAAACTAATTTAATTCCGTTCTTCGGAACATTGTAGATTCAAAGTTAGGTTGTGTTCATACAGTTACACATTGCAACAGCGGCGCCGAAAGCGGCTGGCAAATTACATTTCTGAAAACGATATTGGATAAGTGCGAATATTGATTTGTAACAGTTTTCACAAATATCTTCTTGAATAGGAATTTGTAATGAATTTTAAGACTGTGTGAATCATGAGACTCTATACAAAAGATTTCGCGTGAAAGTGCTGGTCATAATGAGATGAGACAACAACGGATGTATCTGATTCGGTAAAATTTTACTTTCTATCCAGGCGACCTCGTGTTTTTATGTTGGCAACATGAAGAACACGATATGAAATCGTTGCAAAGATGACTGAACCACATAGAGTGTAGGTAAATACTGCTGTTCCTGCTGTATGCTTGATTTTACGACAAAATATTTGCGTGCCACGCGATTGGCTTATGACGATGTCACATGATTCTCGTTAATCAACATCTGTTGCCAACAGTATCACAGGAGGCAGCCGGTATATGAGTAGGACTACAGTACGTCGCATAGTTTTTCTTGACCCAGCTGTCAAACGATAACACCTTTCACAGCAGAGAGTGTCGCGCCTATATGTATCAGAGATCACTGATTAGCACAGACCAGTGAGATTACTGGCATAGGCATATCAATATCTATGGCCTAAGAGACATTCATTAATGTATGTCTGTGTTTCCACCACGCTTCCACGACAGTGATCAATGTTCCACGAGTATTTTTATCTTTGAGTCTATCTTGATTTTTATCTTTGTTTTGTGTCTCTGTTCATAGTCGGTAATGTGTGGTTGACGGAAACATGTGATCTATTTAAAAAAATTGCGTATTTGATATTCCTCGTCGTTATTAAAGTCTGAAAGGACCGCATTGCCTGACGATTGAAAGAATAAACAGATTTTGACTCGTACCGTAAAGTTCGTAAGTCACAGAGTATATAGCTTTTCCTAAGAGTATGTATTGTATGTTTTGCGAATTTTTGCTCGTCACACTCACCTACTGCCACGCACCGCGACCAAACTCCCCTACTAACATCATTAGACCAAGGGCTATGTATCACCACAACCACGAGTGGATGGCAGTATGTGGTCATGGAGAAAAGTCTGTCAGCACGTACACACATAAGCCTTTTATATATAGATATAGATTTTGCGTATTTTTGCTCGTCACACTCACCCACTGCCACGCACCGCGACCAAACTCCCTTACTAACATCATTAGACTAAGGGCTATCTACCACCACAACCACGAGTGGGTGGCAGTATGTGGTCATGGAGAAAAGTCTGTCAGCACGTACACACATAAGCCTTTTATATAGAGACTAGCTTATACGCCCGTGCTTCGCAACGGTTGTTAAAGAGGGACATGTGTATATCATGGTTCTTAGGGCTCCAGACCTAGGTCAGCATAAACAGAATCCTTGTTGGATCGCTTTGTCAAACTCAGTTCTCCTAGCCAAGATGTCAAATTTACGTAGTAATCATTGTTGAAAACTATGAATGTCCATAAAGTTTTTCGTGCAAAAAGTGAAATTAATCTAAGTCCATACCCCGGAACGATATAAATTCAATGTTAGGTTGTGTTCATAAAGTTAAGACTAAGATGTGTAATTGTTTGTTTGGCATAAACTTCTGAAAACACTTCTATAGTTGAGATGAGAAATTGTAATAATAATAACAGAGCCATGTATTGGTTCTATGGTGTAGTATTAAACTGTTTATCTCTCGTAAGTGTATGCTGAAGTATTAGTATGTTGCAGTGTTGCACCGGGGACAATGTAGTTATTCTGTTTACAGTGCTCCCTATTATTGAAAACTCGAAGAATGATGAAAGTCTAGTAATTTAATCAACAGAGCAGTTGATGTCTGTTTAAATAAGACGTCATTGTGTCAATGTGCGATTATGTAACTCTGGGTAATCCCTGAAGGTATGGAGTAAGCTGATCGTGTGTATAGAACTTTCCATTAAATATAGTATTCCTAGTGAAATGTCTTGACTGTGTTAGCAGCATCGGCCACTCTTTCAGCTAATACATGACCCCATGTCCTGCAGTGATTACTTCGAAAAGCACGAAGTTGAAATCGACCTTGTGTAACAGAACTATATATTCAGAAATCGCATTATAACTCTAAGCGCAATTGTCTCTGCAAAAGAAGACGCCTTTCTCTATCTTAATGTAGTCCGCACCAAAAGTAAGTAATTACAAATTTTAATCACAATATCGCACCCAACAATTATGAAAGCAGAGAGGATATAGATAGGTACGCCGTACCGGGCCAACTGAAGCACTGGTCCTCCTACGTAACGTGGCCCACTGCCCGCCAATCTGTCCTTACTGGGCAGTTCAGTCCGGTCGGAGACACTTAAGACTCTAAAGATTGGACGTGTCGGAGGCACGGGACCGTAAATCCAAACTGTATACGGCCCGGCACGGCGGTCAGGGTTATACGCCTCTGAGACTTAACAATTTACGCGGCCGCCCCGCTATTAAGAAAAGAGCCGGCAAGGCGAGGAAAAAGGAGCAAGCGCGTGTGGGTCCATTAGCGGAGGTATCCTTCAGAGAACAGGTTGTCGGCGGCAGATGTTGGGCCCGACTGGACACGCCCGCTGGGACACAGCGCGGCTGGTTCCCGCCACAGGTCC
Source organism: Locusta migratoria (assembly GCA_026315105.1). Lineage (NCBI taxonomy): Eukaryota > Metazoa > Arthropoda > Insecta > Orthoptera > Acrididae > Locusta > Locusta migratoria. The sequence goes on from CM048753.1 coordinate 47,567,523, forward strand.
ACACCCGCGGCCGGGGTTTTTTTTCGCACTGGGTGTGTCGTCTTCGCGGCCTTGGCAGCTGGGCCGCCGCCACTATATATACCGCCAGCAGCCGCCGGTAGGGCATCTTCTTCAGCGACGATAGCCGAAGCCGACACACACACCGCAGCCATGTTCAAGTACTTGGTAAGTCCTCGTCTGCACGTACTATAGACCGGCAGTAAATGTGAGTAGCCTAATATCAAACCTGGACATCTGACCTAATGGTCGAAATTTAGTTAGCAGAGACCGAGCGAGATGGCGCAGTGGTGTTGTCGTTGTTGTTGTGGTCTTCAGTCCGGAGACTGGTTTGATGCAGCTCTCCACAATACCCTATCCTGAGCAAGCCTCTTCAACTTCACATAAGAACGGCAACCTACATCTGTCTGAATCTGCTTACTGTATTCATCTCTTGGTCTTCCTCTGCGATTTTTACCCCACACACTTCAGGGAAGTAACGTACTTATGAAATAGAAATTTGGAAAAGTTTCCCGGAAAATTGGAAGCTTCAGAGAAAAAAGAAAGACATTTTTTAATGAAATATCAATACCATTCATATGATAGCGACAAAATTTTTGCACTTTCGACGTTCAAAGCGAGAGGAAGGTTCAAGTTAAGTAAAAGTTTGGAATAGTTGTCCAGAAAATAGGAAAATTTATGGAAAACTGAAAGAGGTCTTTTCTTTGGTATATCACTTCCATTGGTACACGATTGCGATAAAATTTTGCACATTTGACGTTCAAAGCATGAGTACATACATGTTAGCAATTGCGAAGCATTGCCGGGTCGACTAGATGACTAGATCTACAGAGTAAATAGCTTTTTCAGAGAGTAATTATTGTTCGATGTTTCGCTTTATATACTTCAAATCAAAAAGTATCTTGAATTACACACTTTCTGAAGTATCTTATCCGGTACTTCAGCGCTCAAGCTGTCTCCACACCAAATTTCATCACATGAGTGGTTTATGTAATGATATCTTGTCAAATCGGTTCAGCCGTTCTCGAGTTTTAGCGAGACTAACAAACAGCATTTCATTTTCATCTTTGAAAGTTCATACTCGGGTTCAGATAGTGTAAAGCGAACTTTACTCTTTCAAAGTATATTTCTGAATGCACCCAACGCCGGCCGCGGTGGCCGAGGTGACTGAGGCGCTCCAGTCACGGTCAGCATGGCCACTACGGTCGGGGGTTCGAATCCCCCCTCGGGCATGGATATTTGTGCCGTCCTAGTTTGTAAGTAGTTCATAAGTAGTTTGTAAGTTTAGGGACTGATGACCCCGTAGTTAAGTCCCATAAGCTTAACAAACATTTGAACATTTTTGAATGCACCCAACGCAACAACGAAGTCATTATTTTACATGTTTTAAATATAAATTTTCCTCGCAATGTAATTTGCAGAGTATCTATGTACATGTAGATGCCCTAATCGCTTTGAACAGAGTATAAATGTCGTTGCTTTGTTTGTTGTTGTTGTGGTCTTCAGTCCGAAGACTGGTTTGATGCAGCTCTCCACAATACCCTATCCTGAGCAAGCCTCTTCATCTCCACATAAGAACGGCAACCCACATCTGTCTGAATCTGCTTACTATATCCATCTCTTGGTCTTCCTCTGCGATTTTTACCCCACACACTTCCCTCCAACGCTAAATTCACAATTCCTTGATGTCTAACAATGTGTCCTACCAATCTATCCCTTCTTTTAGTCAAGATATGCCAGAAATTCCTATTCTCCCCAATTCTGTTCAGTACCTCCTCATTAGTTATGCGATCCACCCACCTAATCTCCTGCATTCTTCTGTAGCACCATATTTCAAAAGCCTCAATCCTTTTCCTGTCCGCACTGTTTATCGTCCATGTCTCACTCCCATACAAGGCAACAATCCATACAAATGCCTTCAGAAAGGACTTCCTTAGGTTTAAATCAATATTCGATGTTAACAAATTTCTCTTTTTCAAGATCGCTTTTCTACCCATTGCCATTCTGCATTTTATATCCTCTGTACTGCGACCATCATTTGTTATTTTACTGCCCAAGTAACAAAACTCATCTACCTCCTTTATTGTTTCGTTACCTAATCTAATTCCTTCAGCATCACCTGATTTTCTTACACTGCACTCCATTGCCCTAGTTTTGCTCTTGTTAATGTTCATCTTATATGCACCTTTCAGCACACTGTCCATTCCGTTCAATTGCTCTTCCAGGTCCTTTGCTGTATCTTACAGAATTACTATGTCGTCGGCAAAACGCAATGTTTTTAATTCTTCACCCTGAACTTTATTTCCTTCTCCAAATTTCTCCTTGCTTTTCTTTATAGCTTACTCAATGTACAAATTGAACAACATTCGGGAAAGGCTACAACCCTGTCTTACTCCCTTTCCAACCACTGCATCCCTTTCATGCCCTTCAACTCTGAAAACCGCTGTCTGGTTTTTGTACAAGTTGTAAATAACCTTACGCTCCCTATATTTTACTCCTGCTTACTTCAGAACTTGAAAGAGTTTATTCCAATCAACATTGTCAAAAGCCTTCTCCAAATCTACAAAAGCTAAAAATGTAGGTTTGCCTTTTCTTAATCTATCTTCTAGGATAAGCCGTAAAGCGAGTATTGCCTCCCGTGTTCCTACATTTCTCCTGAACCCAAACTAATCTTCCCCGAGGTCGGCTTCTACCAGCTTTTCCATCCTTCTGTATATAATTCGTGTTAGGCGCAGTGGTAACAAATTCAAATGTTTGTATAGCTTATGGGACTTAACTATGGGGTCATCAGTCCCTAAACTTACAAACTACTTATGAACTAGCTAACACTAAGGACGGCACAAATATCCATGCCCGAGAGGGCATTCGAACGCCTGACCGTTGTGGCCGTGCAGACCGTGACTGGACCGCCTCAGTCCCCTCGGCCACCACGGTCGGCACAGTGGTAACGCACTGGACTCGCATTCGGAAGGATGCTGGTTCAAATCCACCTTGGCCATCCAGATTTAGGTTTTCCGTGATTTCCCTAAATCACTCCAGTCAAATGCCGGGATGGTTCCTTTGAGCCGGCCGCGGTGACCGAGGGGACTGAGGCGCGCCAGTCACGGTCTGCAAGGCCACTACGCTCGGGGGTTCGAATCCCCCCGCGGCCATGGATATTTGTGCCGACCTTAGTATTAGTTAGTACATAAGTAGTTTGTATGTTTAGGGACTGATGACCCCGTAGTTAAGTCGCATAAGCTATACAAACATTTGAACATTTGATTCTCAGTTGATGTGAGAAAACTGTTTCTATATTTAAGCCTCTGTTTTGCTGGCTCCATCCCATGGAGACTATAGATTTTTGTCTCTCTTCTCTTCGAACTGCTGGAGGTGCAATACCGGCAAGATGATAGATTTGGTTGTAAACATCCTGTAACTATTCTGGCATATTCACTGAGGGTGACGTAGACTTGTTTCGCATGCTGACCTGCACCAAACTGGGCTAGCGTATTCGCCAGCGGCGTAGGCTGGAGATAGGGCTGACGTTCTAGCAACCTTTGGTCTTGCGCCCCAGGTCGAACCCGTCAGTCGTCTCAGAATGTTATTTCGACCACAGTTGATTGCGGCAGTAATATGAATCAAGCTCGACCAGTTCCTCACTCAGACCCTTCTCCACATCCTCAAACGACTGTCCCTGAGCAGCTATGACTCGGTCGTCAGCATATATGTTCAATGTTTCAAATGTTTGTATAGCTTATGGGACTTAACTACGTGGTCGTCAGTCCCTAAACTTACAAACTACTTATGAACTAAGACTAAGGACGGTACAAATATCCATGACCGAGGGGGGATTCTAGCCCCCGACCATAGTAGCCGTGCAGACCGTGACTGGAGAGCCTCAGTCCCCTCGGCCACCGCGGCCGGCAGCATATATGTATCTGCTGGTGTTGATTGTAGCTTTGGCTGATTGTTATTTAAGTTGTGGACTTCACGTATATATAAATTTCTAAATCCCTATCCCCATGTGGTCTCCTTGTTCGACAAAATTTCTACTTCCCGTATTTGCATCTCTAAGGACGATGTGGAGGAGCGTCGGTTACAGTGTTAAGGTGAAGCAGTGTTGTTGAGGTGTGGGTGGGGGGGGGGGGGTGTCAAAAAGTCTTTTTCGGCGGTCGTCGTCAAAGGTGGAAGTATTTTCACCATAAAACATCCAATCCGGTGCCTGTCTGGGTACTACGAGTTCCGCAATACCAAAATTGCCTAAGAAAAGTGAAATTTATTTTATACGAAAGTTACGTAATTCCTTGTTATCATCAGTTCAGATCTGAATAGGATTTTTTCAACAAATGCGCCATGTTAACGATGAATAAACGAAAACCCTGAAAACCACTTTCAGCAACAAATCGATAGTTAAATTAGCCAAAGGCAATAAGTAACTTTGAGAAATTCGAAAAGAAACCTCAACTCTTTCAAGCCTATTCAGCGGGACTTAAGGAGCATAATTCGTTTCCGAATCTTACGTGCAACGCGAAACACTCGTTATGCAACAAACATTTTATGTGGAAATTTATGTAAAAGTATGATAATGTGTTCTATTCCGGAAAATACACTAAAAATTCAACTTATATCTGTAATATAGAATACTGTACTAGGAGAAATTTTTTAACAACAGAATAAAATATAAAATTCGCTGTCTTTGAGTTCACACACATTGTTATGTGGGCAGGGTGGGGCAGGGGGGGGGGGGGATCATAAGAATAGTTTTACTAGAAACGGGGAGTTCCATACCCAGAGAGGTAAAGGAATGGAGCACCTTCAGCCGCTGAGTTACGGGATGTTATTATTGCTACCTGTTTTGTCACTTGATCGTGTTATCTTCAGGCCTCCAGATCAACGCAACAATTGACTTATAATGTTGCATAGTGTCACGTTCCTACCTATTAGAACAGTACCACCACAACCCAAACACATGTGAAACTCATAACTGTAAGTAACATCTTGAGGACGAACTTGTATTGTAATTAATCAGTGTAACATATCACAATTAGTGTTGACTTTTTCTCGTTTTCTGCCCTGCCACTGAAACAAATGTAATTTGCACTAAATGTATAGACCATCTGATGATGAGCTGCTAGGCAGCTTGAAACCCGTCATGGTTTAATAAATCTTCATTAAGAAGAAAAAAGGCGACTGGTTGCAGTAATTTCTGAAACCCATACACAAAATGATGCGTTTTCAAAATTTCTTCAATTTTCTGGCGCTTTAAAAAGATTATATTTATAGATCGTACGCTAAAACGAAAGAAGGCACGAAATACGGGGTTCCGTTTGCAATATGGCGGATCAAAAGTTCAGCTTGTCGCTTAAAAACAGGTCGCTTTTCATTGGTCACGTTCTACTGCACGAAGCAAACATCTAGCGTGCCGGATCGTTCATTCCACGCTTGGCAGGGCAGTGGAACGTGGAATTCCACGCTGCAACGGCACCACGTCCTCCTCCACGTGCGTTTCCACGTCCCGTGAGAGGACGGCATAAGGGCAACGCTGTCGATGGGACGTTAAACCCTAAGCTTCCTTCCTTCTTCTTCCTTTCCCTATTGTGCAACTGAAAAGTGCAGACCTGCATTTTTACTGTATTTGGCTTCAGGGGATTATTTTCACAATAGAGAACTAGGTTCTCAAGCGCTGATGGTATTTTTCTTTCCACCTCTAGAAAAGTCCTCCCCTTACCAGCAACTACTGAAGGATCGAGTGCCTATGCTGATTGGCTGGTCATTAGGATGAGAGCACTAGTGGAGGTAGTCCGTACTCCTGGCTCCGCCATCCTCTGCTCTGTGTCTGCAGTGTTAGAAAATAGCGTCTGTTCTGTAGCCAGCACTGGACGAAGTGCGCCAGTCGGTAATCTTTCACGGTGTTGTATGTTTTTGATATTAGCTTATTGTGTCTGTTGTCGTTGTGGTCTTCAGTCCGCAGACTGGTTTGATGCAGCTCTCCACGCTACCCTGTCCTGGGCAAGTCTCCATCTGAGAATACGTTCGGCAACCTACATGCTTTTGAATCTGCTTGCTATATTCGTCCCTCGGTCTCCCTCTGCGATTTTTACCCCACACGCTTCCTTCTAATGCTAAGTTGACAATTCCTTGGTGTCTCAGAATGTGTCCAACCAATCTATCCCTTCTCTTAGTCAGGATATACCAGAAACTCCTTTTCTCCCCAATTCTGTTGAGCACCTCCTCATTAGTTACGTGATCTACCCATCTAATTTTCATCATTCCCATACAGTGCTACACTCCAGACAAATGCTTTCAGAAAGGACTTCCTAACATTTAAATTAATATTGGATGTTAACAATTGCCCATAGCCATTCTACATTTTATATTTTCTTTACTTCGACCATCAGAAGTTATCTTGCTACCCAAATAATAAAATTCATCTACTACTTTTATTGCCTCAGTACCTAATCTAATTCCTTCAGCATCGCCTGATTTTCTGACATTGCATTCCATTACCTTCGTTTTACTCTTGATAATGTCCATCGTATATACTCCTTTCAAGACACTGTCTATCCCATTCAATTGCTCTTCCAGATCCTTTGCGGTCTCTGACAGAATTACTACGTCATCGGCAAATCGCAATGTTTTTATTTCTTCTCCCCGCACTTAAATGCGCTCTCCAAATTTCTCCTTCCATTCCTTCACTGCCTGCTCAATGTACAGATTGAACAACATTGGGGAAGCTACAACCCTGTCTTACTCCCTTCCCAACCTCTGCGTCCCTTCCTTGCCCTTCGACTCTAATAACCGCTGTCTGGTTTTTGGACAGGTTGAATATAACTGTTTGCTCCCTATATTTTACTCCTGCTACCTTCAGAATTTGGAAGAGTGTATTCCAGTCGACATTGTCAAAAGCTTTCTCCACATCGACAAACGCTAAAAACGTAGGTTTCCCTTTCCTTAGCCTATCTTCTAAGATAAGTCGTAATGTGAGTATTGCCTCCCGTGTTCCTACATTTCTCCATGTGTTTAATGGAGTCATAAGCCAATACCGAGACGGAGGCTGATGGAGATGTTTTGCCGGCAGATCCTCGCCCTGTGCGTGCTGGCCGCCGCCTTCGCCGCCGAGGAGAGCGCGCAGAAGGAGAAGCGCGGCCTGGCCTACGCCACCGGCCTCGGCTACTCCGCGCCCCTGGCCTACTCCAGCTACTCCGGCCTGTACGGCGGCTACTCCGGCCTGTACAACGGCTACTCCGCCTACGGCGTGCCCGCCTACGCCTCCGGCTACTATGGCTACAACGGACTCGGCTACGCCGCCGCCCCCGTCGCCTACGGCTACCGCGGAATCTACTAGACCAGCACTCCGTACTGCCCTCAACCCCAACCTGGTGAGTAGCTTTCCATTTTTATTATACATTTACTACTTGTGCTCGGACATGCCTTCCTGTGACTTGTTACATATTATCAATAATGAAAGGAGCAGCATTAGCCGTAAAATCTATTGCTTTATTTAGGCAAATCGTTTTCGGTTTTCCAAGAAACCATCTTCATTGCTGACAGCAAGTTCAAAACAGCATATTTGTAAAATGTATAATGACATTTACGTCTAACATATCCATTGACATAGCTAGATACATGTGATACTATCTGGTGTCATACAAAGTCACACAGTTTGACTTTGTATGACACCAGATAGTATCACATGTATCTAATCTAGCTATGTCAATGGATATGTTAGACGTAAATGTCATTGTACATTTTACAAATATGCTGTTTTGAACTTGCTGACAGCAATGAAGATGGTTTCTTGGAAAACCGAAAACGATTTACCTAAATAAAGCAAAAGATTTTACGGCTAATGCTGCTCCTTTCATTATTGATAAAAGTGATTTTGTGGCCGTTGAGCACACCCTTCCAGGTAATGTTACATATTAAATGCGAAAGAAAGAAAAATTTCTGGTCCTATGTAAAATCGATAAGCGGGTCAAAGCCCACTATCAAGTCACTCGTTGATCATTCCGGATCAGTAATAGAAGAAATCAAACGGAAAGCTGAAGTTCTAAATTTAATCTTTAAGTAATGTTTCACGCAGGAGGACCGCACGAATGTATCATCATTTCATCAACGTACTGTTTCCGAAATGGAGGACATACTAATAGGTATTTTCGGTGTAGAGAAGCAGCTGAGAGAGCTAAATACGAAAATGTCTGCTGGTCCAGATGGAATACCAGTTCGGTTTTTGCAAAAAGTATTTTGCGGCGTTGGACCCCTACTTAGCTTGCATTTATCGCGAATCTTTAATTCAGCACAAAGTTCCTAGTGATTGGAAAAAAAACGCAGGTGACTTCTGTTTATAAGAAAGAAAAGAGAACTGACCCACACAATTACAGGCTAATATCGTTGACATCTGTTTCCTGTAGAATTTTGCAGCATATTCTCAGTTCGAATATAGTAAATTTCCTTGAAACGGAAAAGCTTCTTTCCATGAATCAGCACGGGTTTAGGAAACATCGTTCATGTGAAACTCAGCTTGCCCTTTTCTCACATGACATCTTGCGACCCATGGATGAAGGGCAACAGGCGGATTGTGTTTTTCTCGACTTCAAAAAGGCGATCGACGCGGTGCCACACTGCAGACTGCTAACGAAGATACGAGCTTATGGAATAGGTTCACAGATTTGTGACTGGCTGGAAGACTTCCTAAGTAATAGAACGCAGTACGTTGTTCTCGACGGCGAGTGTTCATCAGAGACGAGTGTATCGTCAGGCGTGCCCCAGGGGAGTGTGATAGGACCGCTATTATTTTCTATCTATATAAATGATCTGATGACAGAGTAAGTTGTAATTTGCGGCTATTTGCTGATGATGCTATGGTGTATGGAAGGGTGTCGCCTTTAACTGACTATAATAGCATACAGGATGACGAAGACCAAATTTCTAGTTGGTGCGAAGAATGGCAGCTAGCTCTCAAAGTAGAAAAATGTAAGGTGATGCGCATGAGTAGGAAAAACAATCCCACAATGTTCGAATACAGCATTAGTAGTGAGCTTCTTGAGGCTGTCGCGTCGTTCAAATATCTAGGTGTAACATTGCAGAGCGATATGAAATGAAACGAAAATGTAAGGACAGTTGTGAGTAAGACGGACAGCTGACTTCGGTTTATTGGGAGAATTTTGGGATGATGTAGTTCATCTGTAAAGGAGACCGCGTATAAAACACTTGGACGACCACGTCTTGAGTATTGCTCAAGTGTTTGGGACCCACAGCAGATCAGTTTAAAGGAAGACATAGAAGCAGTACAGAGGCGAGCAGCTACGTTTTTTACTGGTAGGTTTGACCAATGCACGAGTGTCACGGAAATGCTCCGGCAACTCAATTGAGTATCGCTGGAGGAAAGACGACGTTCTTTTCGTGAATTTCTGTTGAGGAAATTGAGAGGGCCGGAATTTGAAGCTGAGTGTAGTACGATCTTGCTGCCGCCACTTGTGTGTGTGTGTGTGTGTGTGTGTGTGTGTGTGTGTGTGTGTGTTTTATAAATCATAACTAAATAAATATATAATAACCTACATGTATTGAAATGCAACGTCGTGTCAAAATTTCAAAGTAACCAGTTAAGAACTTTCGCAGATTAAATGGTTTTAAACAAAGGAGCAGTCACATTTTCGTTAATACAGTCGTAAATTTTTCAGTCATCAGCCTTCTGATCGGTTTGCTGCAACCCACCAGAACTTTCTCTCCTACAGAACACATTTAATTCACAGAGCACCACTTCCACCTTACATCGTCGATTAACTGTTGTAAGTATTCAAGTTTCTGCCTACCCCTACAGTTTTATCCTCTTCACATCCCTCTCCCACCGTGGAGGCAGTAAAACATGTCCTGACATCGTGTCTCCACCTTGCTGTCAGTATTCTCCACGTGTTTTTACTCACGCTCTTGACATCCCCTTCTTGGTGGCATAGTGGCAGAGTTACAGACCAATAATTACATGGGTCGCAAGTTCGAACCCGCTCAGTAGTGGGATTTTTATCCCTCACTTTCACATCTTTCATTTTTGCCTATGTAGTTGATGTGAAGGATGACGAGTAGCACCGTGGTTCGGAACCCACGTTAAACTGTAGGTCCCCCTATAACTGACTGGGTGAGTCAGTTCGAAGGTCGGAGGAAGGCAACGGCATACCACCTCCAAACAGGACCATGCCTAGTAAAGCACTGTAGTGTTCAAACCAATCTTCGGATTGTTGACTGCTTTACCTCAACGTTAAATTATAAAAGACATTTTCTTGCATTTTTTGTCAAAACAACTGAACTATCACATAGTCGACATGGCGAAGTAAGAGCACGTACACCTAATGTTCCTGTTCACAGCGGCTGACTTTAACGGACTGTTTTTTGTTTTATTTCAGATCCTCCATCTTCCCCGCCCCAGCCGAGTCCCACGCTGATGCTCACCTTCAGGAAGAAACTGAGCCTTGTTGGAGGCTAGTGCGCCGTCACCTGCAATCAACATGAGTGGACACTCGATCGGTTCTACGATCAAGCCATAAGTCGACATCACGCTCGATTCCTTGAGCTGAAGATCTGCAATCGGTGTAAACCTTCTCCTTCGCGTCCTGAAATAAACCAAATTAGCAAAAAAAAAATCCGTCTTATTATCATTATTTATTAGTGTCTCAACTAAACCATCTTAATTTCCTTTATCTCGCATTCCATTTGTGAATCATTCTTCGTTTTCGTTATGTTTTGTCAACAGCAATCATAAAAAAGTTATGGTTTCATGAAGCCATATATATGGTGGCACTTCGTTTAAAAAAAAATAGCAGCAAGACGTCTTTCCATTAGGTACTTATAACCTGTTTTTATTACCAGTTGGTGATAATTACGCCTTGCCAAGTTGTTATACAATGCAGAGAAAGGATTTATGACGTGTGCTTGTAATATTGCGCTTTCTTTCTTCCGATCAGGTGTTGGACCAGTAGTTACTGTTCGTAGCCGCTATTAAAGTTCACTAACGTTACAATATTACAGGAAAATAATTTCGTGGATCTGACACATTTAGGTAACTTTATAAATACAAGACTCAAAAAAGGAGGCGAAACCTGACTTTAAAGTTTAGCGGCAGTAGTAATTTGGAATGAAAGCAACACCTGAGCACAATATCACACAAAGATGACCTTTCTTACCATGATGATTGTTAAGATGACTGGATGTAGCAGATGAAGCTGTAAAAACTCTTGCTGCATTATGTAAAATGATGCTTGGTTGGCTTGGAGCAGATTGTACTAACTTAATGACCGGGAAGAAAAATATTAAATTATCTTTTATTATGTTTAGATCGATCGGATTTCGATTAATTCCAAAGATTTCCTAGCAGGCATTATTATCAAGTCGCGTACATAAAAGTTACATATAATGGCATCTAGAAGTTTCTAGTCTAATATATAAAGCAGAGTGTCCGTATGTGTGTACCTGTTCAATAAAAATCTACAGTTTTATTCCAATCTTTATGAAATTTTGTACACGTAATGTTGAATCCATGAGGACGGTCGCCGTAAATATAAGAATCACGTATGGCACATAGTTAACGAGATATGACGTCATAAACAATGAGATGCGCGAAAAACTGTTGCATTTTGCGATAATGCTGCTCATTTTCTCCTAAACCATTTGACCGATTTCAACCAAATTTGGTACACACATTCCTTACCGTGAGGTAACAACTGCTGCATGGTTAAGAATCACATACGGCACATGGTTCAAAAGATATTACGTCATAACCAATAGAAGTCGCAAAAAATGCCATATAATGCGGCGAGACTTTCGAAATACACTGTATGAGAATGGCAGTACTTAGCGACTTGCAACAAACTTTAAACATAATTTCAAACCTTTATTAAACTTTTTCTCGCTGACAACCATAGCAAAATGATAGAAGGAAAAAAGTTTCTCGCTTACTACTTTTCCGCTGTTTATGGAGTAAAACTACGGCATTCTGTATGACGTTACAATTTATAATTTCTACACTACAATTTGTAGCCGCAGGAAAATTTTACATACAGTATACACGCATATAGTTAAGTGTACTTTCTAAATTGTATCACAGTACGACAGGTAGTTCATGAGATATGAGCACATAAACAGTAACGTTCGTGGAAAAACGCCCCATCACTCACCAAGTTTTTATCTTTTACTTCTTTACTACTAATTGTATTCCCCAGAGATTTTACAGACATACAGTCTTTATACAAATGAAAAAATATCTGAAAAATGGCAGGAATTAAAAAATAACCGGGCAACGCCGGGTTTTCAGCTAGTAAATTATAGATACAAGTCCAACAATGGCCCAAAGTATCATATTACATAAATAAGATTACTGCTGAAAAAATAGAATCACTTCGTGAATTATTAAAGGTGGGTTATTTGAAATAATTAAAATATTTATACGTAACTAAATATATTTTCAACATACTTCATAATAAAAACGATCTCACACACACTTACAATTGATAGTGGAGAAGTCCCTATCGTGCGACTGTTCTCAATGAAGTAGGAAACATGAAGAACGAAGATCACAACCGCGTTCTGGGCAGCTCGTAAGAAATAGATGAACATCAAAAATATATGAAGAGCGTAATTAGCTGCCAGAGAAAACTGTGGTCAGCGATAAGCATCGTAAATAAATTATTTATCGAATGAAAATGTTTAATGTAATACTACACATGGAGGTGAACTATGTTTGTGGTTAACTGTTTTAAAGTGCAATTTTGATTGTTCCAAAGGTTACCTTACTAAGACTGTTAAAATTGATGGGCACCTAGACTAGCGTATTTGATTGTGTCTTATAAATGTTCCCAGACCTTGATACATTTTACAGCTGGTGTATTTTATAGTGTCCTTAGTAGTCACTTTTCTAAAATTGTTAAAATTGATGGGCACGCAAGCTAGCATAATGAGTACCCAGAACAACCACCTAGGGCCGTAATAACGGCCTTGATACGCCTGGGCACTGAATCAAACAGAGCTTGGATGGTGTGTACAGGTTCAGATGCCCATGCTGCTTCAACACGATACCACAGTTCATCAAGAGTAGTTGCTGGCGTATTGTGACGAGCCAGTTGCTCAGCCTCTATTGACCAGACGTTTTCAATTGGTGAGAGATCTGGAGAATGTGCTGGCCAGGGCAGAGTCGAACATTTTCCGTCTCCAGAAAGGCCCGTACAGGACCTGCAACATGCAGTCTGCATTATCCTGCTGAAATGTAGGGTTTCGCAGGGAACGAGTGAAGGGTAGAGTCACGGGTCGTAACACATCTGAAATGTAACGGCCACTGTTCAAAGTGTCGTCGATGCGAACAAGAGGTGCTCGAGATGTGTAACCAGTGGCACCCCATACCATCACGCCGGACGATACGCCAGTATGGTGATGACGAATACACGCTTCTAAAGTGCGTTCACCGCGATGTCGCCAAACACGAATGTGACCATCATGATGCTGTAAACAGAACCTGGATTCATCCGAAAAAATGACGTTTTGCCATTCGTGCACCTAGGTTCGTTGTTGTTGGTTTTTGAGGGGACTAAACATCTAGGTCATCAGTCCCCAGGTTCGTTCTTGAGTACACCATCGCAGGCTCTCCTGTCTGTGATGCAGTGTCTAGGGTAACCGCAGCCATGGTCTCCGAGCTGTTAGTCCATACTGCTGCAAACGTCGTCGAATTCGTGGAAATGGTTGTTGCCTTGTAAACGCCCCCATCTGTTGACTCAGGGATCGAGACGTGGCTGCACGATCCGTTACAGCCATCCGGATAAGATGCCTGTCATCTCGACTGCTAGTGATACGCGGCCGTTGGGAATCCAGCACGGCGTTCCGTATGGCCCTCCTGAACCCACCGATTCCATACTCAGCTAACAGTCATTGGATCGGGACCAAAGCGAGCAGCAATGTCGCTATACGATAAACCGCAATCGCGTTAGGCTACAATCCGACCTTTATCTAAGTCGGAAACGTGTTGGTACGCATTTTTCCTCCTTATACGAAGCATCACAACAATGTTTCGCCAGGTAACGCCGGTCAACAGCTGTTTGAGTATGAGAAATCGGTTGGAAATTCCTCATGTCAGCACGTTGTAGGTGTCGCCACCGGCGACAAACTTGTGTGAATACTCTGAAAAGCTAATCAATTGCATATCACAGCATCTTCTTCCTGTCGGTTAAATTTCACGTCTGTAGCACGTCATCTTCGTGGTTTAACAATTTTAATGGGCAGGAGTGTAGTTTGTAAGACTACGGACCTATGACTTTAGCTCTAGGTTTTTGTACAATTAAGTCATTTGGCTCATTTAATATAGTAATCATGTGGGTATCATTGTACAAAACTGTTATTTTTCGACTATATTGCACAAATGTTTGAATTTTCAAGCGTTCAGTCTTTTCAGTCTTATACTCCAATTACTCGAAAGTTGCAAATATGTAAAGAAACCTATGACAATTTCGCATGGCTTCCTCTGTATAGGGATTCGCATACACCCACCTGGCGAAGCTCAGAAAGAGTTACTTACGAAATTAACTTCAGAGCCTGAATACCCTGTGTTCAGCTGTGGGCAAGTGCTTCATCCTTTATGATTATGAAAGATGAAACAAGTGTGCACACAGCTGAACACGGGGCATTCAGGCTATAAATTCTCGGGTTAGAAAAATTTACACTGTTTAATGTGATTGAATAATTCTAATATTTTTGTGACAATGGGCATTTTAAAACGACTCCATAGTTGGCAGAAACTAATAGTGCATTGGTAGTTAGGTGGAAGTATATTACAAAGTTTTTTTTATCACAAGCAGCTGTGGCTTTGCAACATATTTCGTGTGTTTCCTATATCAGTTATATGTGACAATGACTGTAATAATTATATATATATATATATATATATATATATATATATATATATATATATATATATGTGTGTGTGTGTGTGTGTGTGTGTGTGTGTGTGTGTGTGTGTGTGTGTGTGTCTGGGGGTGTTAAAATTAGGCTCACAAAGCCCTTAAGGAGATGTTCACCCTCATCAGTCGTCAGCCTTGTGCCCCCCCCCCCTTCCAGAAAAAATTCTGGATCCACCACTGGATGTAGAACATGTTTCAAACTCACTGTAAACGCACCTTAACGCCAACAGTAAGCAGAAAACTGACTTGTACATGTTTTCTTAAGTTCACTGTGGAGTTTCGACTACTTTGAATGCAAAATCCTTCCAAAACCGTGCGACAAGCATACTCAAACAAGGTAACTGCAGCAGTGTTTTGGTCGGATCAAGATGGCTACCTTTGGCTTCACAGCTGTGGCGTCAAGGCGCCTACGTTTATTCTTACTTCCATGCTGGCAACACACGAGCTACAGCGCTTCTTACTGCAAGCTGTGTAAACTCGACCGCCAATTGACGGAGTGGAGTCCATCGTTTGTTATTGTTGAATGTGAACTACCACTTTTCTGTACCATTTTTGCTGATGAAACAAGTGTGGACTGTGTTCAGCATTTAATGGCATAAATCGAAGTGCTAAAACGACAAATATTTAGTCCAAGAACATAACATATTTTGCCTTGTTCTTTTTTTTTTTTTTTCAGTCTGTCTTCACACACCAACAAAATTCCTGACTAACGGCACTAAGGTGCTTCAAGAATGATTGCCACAATACATGCATCTAAAAAGTTGTGTGTCTTGCATCCTTAATGGTTGTCATTTTAATGGCTTACTTAAATGGTTTCATTGACATATAAATTTTGAAACATTGGCACATTTCATTTACACTAGTAGCAATTTTACTAATGGAATAAGTTGACTACCAATTCCTCACAAAAAGTCCAAATATTTGTGAAATAATTGTATGTTTCATAAATCACAATGAGAACAATGATTCATCTGTTAAACACACCGAAGATTTCTTTTCTGTACAGTGTTGTATGTAAATATGTAATGATTCATCTGTTAAACACACCGAAGATTTCTTTTCTGTACAGTGTTGTATGTAAATAGGTTTTTAAACTGAATGGTTATCTCGCAATTCGCTTGAAGTACAGACCATAAAAAATTCTCAGTTTTCTGCTACAGGCCTCACACAACCAAGTAACAGAATATTTCTGTTTCGCCACAAGCAAGCAAGTTATTAAAGCAAATCGATAACCTACGAGTAATCAATAAAATTAACAAAGTTGCGTTGTCCTTTTACTGTTGGAAAGCAACGTGGCAGTACTGAAATCTCTCAATCTCTGGTGTTAGCCATTCAATCTAACCCCTTGGTCAGCTACACTAGCCACTCTATGAAATTTAAGTTCGTTTAGCAAAGACAAACAGACCA
This sequence comes from Locusta migratoria, assembly GCA_026315105.1. Taxonomy (NCBI): domain Eukaryota; kingdom Metazoa; phylum Arthropoda; class Insecta; order Orthoptera; family Acrididae; genus Locusta; species Locusta migratoria. The sequence continues at coordinate 47,583,839 of CM048753.1, forward strand.
CTATCGACACCAGTGAGCTCGATAATTGATACCATAATTATCTTTGGAGTGACCATTGTTTTCTGTGCATTTTGTCAACATGAAGGTAGGACTGTCATGTGATGTTGGGGCGATATTGACTGCTAATGCTATCTGTAAGTTTGAAACGTTTAATATTAGACCCATTCTTTTTTTGTCATTCGTTTATTCTTAGTAGCGATGATGAATAATTAGGTTACATGACAATAACATCCTTGTAACGGACTGACCAGCACAGAGTCCTGATTTCAATCCTAAAGAACACTTTGGAATGTTTTGGAACACTGACTCCATGTCAGGTCTCACCGACCTACATCAGTATCTCTCCTCAGTGCAGCACTCCATGAAGAATTCACCAAGAAGTAAGCCTGCAAGAGTTGAAGCTATCATCAAGGTTTAGGGTGGGCCAACACCATATTGAATTCCCGCATTACCGATGGAGGGCACTGTGTACTTGTTAGTCATTTTCAGCCAGATTCTGGATACTTTGGATCACAGAGTGTAGATAACTAGCCGGCACATACGCCCTGCAATACAGTGTTCATCAAGTCGAGATACTGTACTACAGTTTGGGTGGAGAGCATGGTTGAGTCAGAGAGTGCTACCAAGTACTCACCTTGATACAGTACTCCAACATGCCTCAAGATATAGTGGCCTGTTAGATGTGTGGATTTTAACTTCATCAATCTGGATTGATTTTACTACTTCAGTGCCGAAAGTTGAGTATTCATTTGTTTCTCATATGTTGGTAAAGTATCAGCGTACACTTCCATCCTCAGCCAACACCTGGCACACAGTCGCCATGCTCGCTTCCCAGGAACTTGACACAACTACCGGCAATGTAGTCAAGATGGCTGTAAGCTATGGGATGGCTTGAGAATGGACCTGGACACTGAAATCTGTAACCAACAGAATAGATAAAAACAAATTGCGACTGTAAAACTGAACTCGCCTTCAGTCACAAAATTGTGTTTTTTGTACACAATGCATTTCGAGCTCTGAGAGCTCATCATCAGTTCCCTCTATGATTTTTCCATGCGTTTTAAGGTCTGGGCTTGTGGTTTAGGTTGGCCATATCTGCAGGTTTCTTGTATCAACTTTCAGGTTTTTTTTAATTATGGTGATTAAACATTAGTTTGATATTGTGTTTAAGACCTTTCTCCAGAAATTTTTGCTCTGGGGTTGTGAAATTGATGTTGGTTTTGTTTATAACCCTGGGGGTTACATTATTATTAATACTGTTATGGGGGTTACATTATTATTAATACTGTGGTGCTTCTCTTTAAGGGATATTAGGTTTTTGTGCATTTGTCAGTAACAGTAGGCTTAACTTTTATGTACAAGGTTGTTACAAACTCTCCTACATAATTCATTTCTAATGGATGTAGTGTGTTGCCTAAGTCACGATGTAGGTGGTAAAGGTGTTTGTTAAGTTCTTCTATCTGCTTGTGTTGTATTCTGATTTCTGTACAGTAAAACACAATTTTGTGACTGAAGGCAAGTTCATTTTGGATAATCCATGTCTCCACCCTACCCTTTCCTCCAGGTGTGCTAGTCCTGCAAGGTTTGCAGGAGGACTCTGTAAAGTTTGAAAAGTAGGAGGCGAGGAACTGGCAGAATTAAGGCTGTGAATACGGATCGTGAGTCGTGTCAGGATAGCTCAGTGGTAGAGTGCTTGCCCGCAAAAGCCAAAGGTCCAAGGTTCGAGTCCAAGTTCCGGTAAACAATTATAATCTGCCAGTAAGTTTCATAATGTTCTGGCCAAGTAAAGGGGGAGCTGCTTGAGCATCCACAATACAGCCTGGACATGTCGCCCTGTGACTTCCCTCTGCTTGATCCCCTTAAAAAAAAAAAAAAAAAAAAAAAAAAAAAAAAAAAAAAAAAAAAAAAAAAAAAAAAAGGACGACAAACTGAAGGATACAGTAGACAGTAGAGGACTGACACTTATCACAGCCACATGAATTCTGGGGACAGGGAACCCTTTGGCTTACTAATCAGTGGGATAGTTGTGCACAGGCCTCTGGTGATTACTTTTATATAAAGACTTCAATTATACCCACAGTGTGGTTTGGTACCTTTTCATTTGAACACCCCTCAAATATTAGGAACATTTCACTGAGAAAATTGGATGGGCTAGTTTCTTAAAATATATATGAGGGGCGTTTGGGAAAACCATTTTTATTTTTCGATATAGTTTTCTCTTACACTTACACACTTCGTCCAATGCTGTTCTAATTTGTTGATCCCTTCCGAATAATAGGAATTGTACAAGCCTGCAAAATAGCTATTAGTTTCTGCAATCACCTCCTCATTTGAATGAAATTTTCGCCCTGCCAGCCATTTCTTCAAATTGAGGAACAATTAGTAGTCCAAGGGACCAAAGTCTGGAGAACGAGTTGGAATCCTATTTCCAATAATTCTGCGGCCACAAATGCTGAGGTGTGTGCTGCTGCATTATTGTGGTAGATAAAGACTTTTTTGTGGTCTTTCTTTCAGCTCGGTTTTCAAACGGTCCAATAATGATGAATAATATGCACTTGTAATAGTTTTACCTTGTTCCAGATTTTCGTTGAGAATTATCCCTTGCTAATCCCAAAAGACTGTTTCCATAACCTTTCCAGCTGAAGGACCGCTCTCTGCCTTTTTGGTGCAGATTCTCCCCTCATAACCTTCTGTTTAAATTGTTCTTTTGTCTCAGGACTACAGTAATTTATCCATGTTTTCTCCACAGTGACGAAACGACACTTTAAGTCCTGCAGAGTTTTTTCTGAACAGCTGTAAACCTTCCTTGCAACACTTCACACGATTCCGTTTTTGGTCAAGGAACAATCGTGGCACCCATCTTGTGGATAGCTTTCCCATGTCCAAATGTTTATGCAAAATATTATGTACCCGTACATTCGAGATGTGCACAGCACTAGCAATCTCACTCTTCTGTCATCCATCACTATATCATGGATTTTATCAATGATTTTTGGAGTCTTAACCTCCACAGGTCTTCCAGAATGTTCAGCGTCACTTGTACCCATATGGCCATTCCGAAAAGTTTGAAACCACTTATAAACTGTTCTAATCGAAGGTGCAGCGTCACCATAATTTTTATCAAGCTTCTCTTTAGTCTCCAGAGGCGTTTCATAAAGTAATGTTTAATCGTCACAGGAAAATTTTTTTCGTTCATTCTTTGACAGTCACTCGACTTCCTTGATTGACACGAACGCCAAACACAAAAAAAAAAAAAAAAAAAAAAAAAAAAAAGACTAATATTGCTGAAACTTAGTGTGCTTTCTTTCCAAAGATGTCACTAACTAAACATGACCTCGATACAAAGATGATGCCTGTGATTCTTCACATAAGTCGTTGTGTCACAAAAAAGGACCTGTGGCCACTGACATTATTGTGTTTTAGTCGTTTTATTTTCACACTTATAGATTTAGTATTTGCATGTATGCTTTAGTAGAAGGCATGTGCAGAGTAGTTTTTTGTGTTTGCCCTTGTGTGTAACAGGTTATCCCAAACTCATGACAACCTACATTGGAACAAAAAATAAAAATTCTAACTGAAGATGGATTTTTAAACCTCAGAAATATTTTTTGGAATAAAATAAAATTAAAGTGACTGCAAGCAGAAAAACTTGTGCTGCATGTAGTCGATAGAAGGGAGCAAAAACACATCCTCCAAATTAGTGCAAAGATAAATTCGACAAAATCCATCTAGATCAAGCTCATCACTTGTGATTTGCATTTCCTGGCTATTATAGTCACTACTACTAATTAATGATTATATTCATGACAATATTTTGTATAAGAAATGATATATCAAGCATAAAAATATACATTTTGTCGAATACTGCACATTTGTTAGGGTAAGAAAGAACCTTTTAAAAGAATTTCTTATGTTTAACAGTATTTCTTTGCTCTTATGTTGCAGGTGCACGGAGAGAATGTAGTAACAAATTATAAATGATTTTTCAGAAGAAATACAGTAACAATGCTACTCCAGAAAGTGACAAATTAATAGTAAATGAATTTGAAAAATGTACTATTTCAATCACTGAAGGTGCTTAAAAATATAATATAGTGAAAATAACATTAATTAATAGGGTTGACAAAAGGGATGAATAAGACTTTGGCAAGCCCACTATATTTTCAAATAAAGAGGTGGACTATGCTGTCATAGTTGGTGAATTCTGTTTCCTTTTTGACAGACTTGTCAATGGATGTTAAAGAAGGGTCTTGCATACCATTGTTTTTAAAGGTTCTGGACCTCAGTTGTCCTAACCAATAGAGCGCTCAATGCTAAGCCTTGTAGCTGCTCTTGTGTATTGCAAATTCCATTTTCTAGACATGCTTATTCATACACAGAGCTGATTCAAAAACTAATAAGTATGCATCAAAATTCGATTGTCCTTGGAAAGAATTGTTATGTAAATAAAACCTATCAATAAACACGAACAAATGTCGTTTATGTTTTAAATACAAATTAAGTCTCTCAAAAGAAGAAAAGAAAGTCGTTAAGTTTTTAGTACACAAATCTAAGGGAATAACATTTCACGTGTAAACTGTCTCTCTAATGTGTTATTTTGCCACTTTTTTGTGAACCAACCTGTATTACACTTTTAATTTTACAGTAGTGTAGTTTTCTCTCTTATGATTTTAAATTTGGTAAAGATGAAACTCATTTCTCCTAGTTATCATAATTCCTACAAATTAATTAGGAACACATATATTTTATTTTTAGTTTTAGAAGGTCAACGATTTCAAAAGCAAAACCTACTTTCAATGTTAATAAAACTTACTACACAAAGCAGTTCAGTTCAGGAACAGAAAATAAGTTTCTCTCCGAGGTATTTGGAGTTGGTTGATTTGGCATAACATTCTCTCAATAAAATATGTTTGCATAAGAAGATATCAAACAACCACTTCTTTTTTCTTTCCTGTTTTAAGATTGCCTCTTCTATCAAGTCAGCTTCATTTTTGTAATTGGCAAGCAATGAAGATACTGCCTATTTATTGGTTCTTTCCGAATTTCTCTATCCATAAAATAGTTTCTTGATCCATAATGAATTCCCTAATCATTTCATTTTCTGCCAGATTATATACTTGTTAGCTTGATGAGGAAGGACTGAGTTTAAAAATTTTGAACTTTTTAAAATAAGTACTAGTAGGTGAGAAAAGAACAGAGTTCAGTATAAAGTTGTGTATGCCTAAGCTACCTAAAAATGTGGGACACTCTCATCCTGTTAAGGAAACTCTATTTCATATCAAAATATGAAATTGGAAATTTCTTTTAGATCTAAGCTAATTAAGCAATAGCAAAAACTCCTTACTAATATTAAAATCACTTCTGTAACAAATGAAAACTGAAACACTGTTATACTGCCTTAGCTAACGGACAGACATGTCTTAAACTTAATGCTGCTGTGACATTAAATTTGACAATTATTGAAACAGTGCATTAGCCTCAGACTAGAGCTGCTGCTGCATGGATCTAGAAATAATGTTTGTTTGTGTACATGAAGAGTTTGCGTTACACCAAAATAATGACTTTTGTCTTTAGCTAAGTAAATGAATACTTCATAAAGTGACAAAATTTTCATAAACAATGAGACGTGGACATCAATTTAGAATTGTGCTTCTCATTATAAACATTTATATGTAGAGTAACACACCATTGTTTGATGTGACAAAACCAATTTGAAAACATTGAAAAAGAGTTAACTTGCTAACATTCATAGTATTACATAACAGTTAATATTGTAAACGTATATTCTGTTTCGATATAGGCTAAATAATAATTCATCATTGACGGTAAACATTTCAGTCAAATGAAAATTTATGTGTGGTTTTGGAGATTTAAAAGTAGGCCTACTTTGATCACCATAAAAATATTATGTGAATATAATAGGGTTCAAATCAGCGTTAACATTGTATAAAGACTATTCTGTAAAATAGATGCAGGATTGCTTACAAAGTTAGGAACTGAATCGGTATTTTCAACACTTGTTACCTATCAGAAATTTACTAATCCTTAAAAGATGAACTACTGAGACAGAAACCTTACTTTCCACTTATTACTGCTGCAGGTGGTACCAATGTAAACATTCTTTTCTGATGTATTTTCTGTTAATTGTAGAAAACATACAATAAAAATAGTGTTCCACAGAATGTATGTACTGTAGTATCTCCAGCAGCCAATGACCTTGCAAATTAATACGAGCTGGCATGGTATCTCGCATACGTGTTTTAACTTTTGTATAGTATCAGAAATACAGCTCAAAAAGTTTCCAAAATTGGGTAAAACGTCAATTAACGGTGACACTGTGCTTTGTTGACAGCGAAATGTTCGCTTTAAGAGTGTAATTTAATGATTACACAAGAAGGGAAAATGCAATACCCTGCACAACATAGAGCAGGAATAGCATTCATTATTTTTTCATGGTCAAAACGAAAGATTTTTCACCTTAAGGCCAATTCACACTGTCCGTCACGTCAACGTCACGTCACGGAACCGTCACATCAAGTTGTATTCACACTGTCCGTCAGTGTCCGTCACGTCAATTCGTCCATCTCAATACGCAATGTTGAAAGTGAGGTTATGAGTGGCGATCTATTATGTAGAAAGTCATAGTTTAATACTAGAAAGCGGGAACAACAACGCTAAATGTTATTAATGGCCAAAGAAAACTTTACAGTGTATGTTTTTGGGCAACTTACTGGGAACTGAAACAACATTTCAAAATATCGACATCTATTTTCAAGCAAAAAAATAAACATATGAAGACATAAAACCATACTTGTTAAAGCATAAATAGCGTCTGTATACTTTAACCATTACGATTTTCTCGCTGACATTGTTAATACCGTCGTAAACAACTGAATTTTTGTCTTTCATTAGAACTGACATTTTCATTTAAAGTGGTATTTAATGAAAAATACGTAATCAAATTACAATCTTATTCAAATAAACAGTTCGCTTCAGTCATTTCTGTTACAATGTTACGTAACATAAACCATTTTTGGTTTCAGATATCCGACCTCGATTTTAGGGGGACACTCAATTGACAAAAATATTTAAGTCGTCATGAAACATTTGAGATTTACCCCTAAAACTAGGTACAACAACAACACAAAGATGAATAAGACACATTTGCATATAAACAGTGCAATCGTCGACTGCAACATGTAATTCGCATGACGGAAATAGGTTAACTTCCGATGTTAGCAGACGGCCGTTCCGTCAAAACATTCTTCTCGAGAAAGCTTGACGGACGTTGACGTGACGTGACGGTCCGGTGACGGACAGTGTGAATGTGGCCATTAGAAATACATTGCAGAATGTGCTGACGGACGGTGACGTGACGTGACGTGACGGACAGTGTGAATTGGCCTTTATTCTGATTGTGACAGTTTTCAAACAGCCATTTGCGACGTCATCGCTAACATTACCAGTTTACATTGACAATAACATTACTAAAAGCTTATTAGCAATTTATTTTATCATCCCCAAATACTTCTTACGAAATTCCCACTTCTATATTCAGCAGTAGTGCAACTGTTTTTTTTTTTTTTTTTTTTTTTTTTTTTTTTTTTTTTTTTTCCTTCATCAACTTCTCTATAAACTCTACAGCTAAAATGTGTACAGCTCCCACACGAAAAATTTCAAGAGGAGTCATCTTGAAAGTCATGTGTGTGTGGAAACGCTACATGTATATAGGGAATGGTGGTGGGGGAATACATATGTAAGAAATTCATGCCTGTGGAAACGCGGCTTTAACTCACCCTTCTTAAAGTCAATTCATATAAAATATCGACTTTTTTCACTTCAAATCTTAGAGGACTGTTTTCACGTAAACTGTAAGTTCTTCACCAAAGAAAATCTTCTTCAAATTAATAAAAATTCAATTATGATTCGTCATAAAATATTAATAAATCAGCCCATTAAATGTTTAAATGACCTTTTCAAACACAGTAGTAGCTTTCGTAACATTGAAACTTTTTATTATATATGTCATATACAAATGAAGACATTGGAGTCATAACATGAACTAACTTGAAATTCTGATTAAATTTTACATGAATTTTGTTCAGCAATATAAACAGTTGATTTATATAGTAACAGCGAACATCAACTGCAGAGCGCCGTATCTTCTTCCGACCCATGGCCGTCGACCAGTGACATCAGGTGGCCAGCTGTTTGCTCTTTAGCCTTGGCCGTGAAGATGTGGCCCTCCTAAGATGAGTCGCCATCGCTGAATTTGAAACGGAAGAATCATATACAAAACTTTTAAGAATCACATAATAAAAATTATTAGCATGAAAATTATTAATAACAATGCAAATAAACGTGTAGTTACCTGCAAAACTGAGCTGATGTAAGGTGGTAACAGGGATAATGTCCCGTCCCACTTCAATGTGAGCATTTGTATGTGCAGCATTAACAGACCCTAGGCCTACACTGTCTCTTAAAAACAAACAACACATCTGACAATACTGACAATAAGCCAAGAGTATACAAACTTCATAAACCTCACTTAAAGCTCAATATGGCTTTAAGAACATATTCATATGCCCAGATAAAGAAAAGTGTGAAGTAATACACATGACCACTAAAAGAAATCCGCTGAACTTCAATTACACGATAAATCAATCAAACCTTAAGGTCGTAAATTCTACCAGATACCTAGGATTTATAATTACGAACAACTTTGACTGGAGAGAACACACAGAAAATATTGTGGGGAAGGCGAATCAAAGGTTACGTTTCATTGGCAGAACGCTTCGAAAATGCACCAACTCCACCAAAGAGATTGCCTACATCACACTTGTGCGTCCTCTCCTGGAGCACTGTTGCCCCTTGTGGGACCCTCACCAGGTGGGACTGACGGAAGATATTGAGAAGGTTCAGAGAAGGGCAGCTCGTTTTGTTTTATCACGTTACGGGGGGGGGGGGGGGGGGGGAGCGTCACGGAAAGGTTGCACGAATTGGGGTGGAAATCACTAGAAGAAATACGTTATTCATTGCGGCGTGATCTGTTTGCGAAGTTTCAATCACCGACTTTTAGTTCTGAATGTGAAAATATTTTGCTAGCACCCACCTACTTAGGGAGACATGACCATCCCAATAAAGTAAGAGAAATCAGATCGAAAACGGAACGATTTAGGTGTTATTTCTTCCACTGAGCTGTTAGAGAATGGAATGGTAGAGAAAAGTTATGAAAGTGGTTAATGAACCCACTGCCAGGCACTTAAATGTGATTTGCAGAGTATCTATGTCGATGTAGATGTAGATTTACGTAGATGTACCGAATATTAAGCTTTTCTGTGTGGTTTTCAGGATACCAATTTCCTTTAAGTATACCCTCACATTTAGTTCTTTATTATAGCAATATATGTTAAACCTATATGTGTTATAAAGTATAAAAACGACCCCTTAAACACAGTCTGAAATATTGTTTCAAATAAATTAACTGCCCATGTGCCAAAGAACAGCTTATTGTAGTAAATTGATAAAAGTAAAATTTCTTTAGCAACGAGACAAAATAACCTGAATGTTCTTAATGTCGAATAATGCTTGATCGTGTATAAAAATATCCATAATGATTTATGTTCCCAAACCACCAGAATATTATAGTAATAATAGAAATTTTCCCTTGGTGCCCTGAATATTCTTTTTTCGTTTTAAATGTAGCATATTGAATTCTTTTGTTGAATGAACATCGTCAGTAATTTCAAGCCCAGAGGAGTCATGTACACCAAATAAATTTTTTAACAGTTAAAATATATAAAATGACCTATCAGGTGTGCATGCTCTGCTAATAATGTGGAAATAAAATTAGAAATCTGAAATGTTATCATATTGTTTCAGTGTTCCACTTAACAGATCCAAGTCACAGAAATCTGTTTTGTTTCATATGATGAGAGAGTTGTTATTATTTGGACACACTATCATGGCGGTCGTCCGAAAATGTAAACAAGTGAGGAGTAATCATGTACCGTCACAGTGTTACTGTGGTGTTAACGTGTACATCGTGCAGTCACAGTACTCATTGGTTTGAAAGTTGTTACCAACTGAGAGTTGAAATGACACTAGCGCTCAAAGCCGTTGGCAAGGGACCATAAGAGTCGTATTCGTTTATAATTATTTTTCTATGTAATTAACAAAATAGTTACTATAATGTTCAGGTTCCAAGAATTAGCAAAATATCAAGACACATGAATGATATTTGAGTAATTGCAAGAACAGCCGAATTTCATTGATTGACTTATGCAAGCAACAACTTACTCATGAAATACTTAGACAAGTGTGGAGTTGTTTTGTAACTCCTGCAGTCATATACAAATTCTCAACTTTTCCCTGCCCAGTATTATTCAAACCCGCGGTCTTTTCAAAGTAATTTCCAAGCCTTTATTCTCACAGTAATCTCACAAAAGCAGCGAGTTTGAGTAATAGTGTGCAGAGAAAAGTTGAGAACTTGTATCTGACGAGAGGCGTGCTTGAGTAGACAGTGCAGTTGTGGTGATCGCTGTGTCCCCACTGGTGTAGGCGTGAGCGCAACTGTTTAAGAAGCAGGAGACAAGGGTTCGAATCTTGGCTGGATACATATTACAACTTTACCCGTTGACAATTAATGTCATACATTCCACGAATATGAATCAAGAAGAATTTTACATATGTTCAAACTTGTGGATGGGTGTCACAATAATATAATGTCCTACTAATATACAAACACAGATATCACAAAACGTAAACACTGATAACGGAGACCACCCCAGTACCCTGCCACTACAACTATGAACTTGGAGAGTCCTGCGAATGTGCGACTCCAGCAGTTTGAGTGACCCAGAAATATTTTTCTGTGCACAATCGCGAGGTCTCCCTGGTTCGTCTTGCAAACAGGTTTTGAGATGCTATCTGTTCAGGACAATGTTCCTGAGCCGGTTGGTGTCTCTCATCCTGAAGCCACCACACAGTCTGCAAGATCCGGGCTTGTACTTGGGAGCTTTAACGTTAGGCGGGTAATGGAGCCCCTTAGAGAGATGGCTGCCAAGGAGGGGAAGAAGGCCAACGTGCACTCCTCGTAAATACCGGGTGATGTCACTCCAGATGTGGAATGGGTCCTTCTGGACGCCGTGAAGTGTACGTGGTGCAGCCAACTGCAGGTGGTGGCTCATGTCGGTACCAATGATGTGTGTCACTTTGGATCTGAAGAGATTATCTCAGGTTTTGAGCTGCTATCTGAAGAGGTAAAGACTGCCAGTCTTGCTTGCAAGATGAAAGCAGAGCTATCTGCAACATAGTTGACATGACTGACTGTGGACCTCTGGTACTGAGCCGAGGGTCTGAATTAGAGGCTCAGACGGTACTGCGACCGTGTGGGCTGCAGATCTCCCAATTTGCGCCATCAGGTGGTGGGGTTCCAGATTCTGCTGATATGCAGGAAGCGGATACACGGGTAGCGGGGGCTGTGTGGCCTGGACTCGGCGTTTTTTTTAGCGTAGAGGGCTTTGGGGAAACACTAATTGGGCTGTCTCGAAGGGTGCAGGTCGATCACAGGAGAAATATAGATCCAGGAATTATCGGTATTACAGTTGTAAATTGTCGTAGCTGCATTGGGAAAGTACTACACTCCAAGCGTTAATAGAAAGCACCGAAACAAGTATCATTGTAGGTATCTAAAGTTGGCTTGAGCCGGGAATAAGTTCAGCAGAAGTTTTTGCAAAAGATCTTAACTATGTTCAGAAAGGGTAGATTAAACAAAATAGGTAGGGGCGTGTTTGTCGCCATCAAAAGTAGTCTATCGTGTAGTGAAGTTGATAGTTCCTGTGAGTTGTTATGGGTAGAGGTTGTACTCGAAAAACGTAAAAAGTTAATAATAGGTTCCTTTTACCTGCCCCCTACTCTGACGATACAATATCAGAAAGGTTCAAAGAAAACTTGTGTTCAATTGCAAACGCGTAGGTACCCGACTCACACAATAATAGTAGGTGATGATTTTAATTTACCTCACTCTGTTGGCGAAATTATATTTTCAAATCAGGAGGTACGCATTAAATATCGTGTCAAATTGTACTCAAAGCATTCTCTCAGAATTACTTCGAACAATTAGTTCATGAGCCCACTAGAATTGTAAAAGGATGTCAAAACACCCTTGATCTCTTAGCAACAAATAATCCTGAGCTGATAACGAGCATAGAAACGGATACAGGTATTAGTGAACACAGAGGCGTCATAGAAAGATTGAATATCGAAAGTCCCAAAGTTACTAAAAATAGACGAAAACTATATTTGTTCAGGAAAGCAGATAGAAATACCATACATTGCTTCTTGAAAGACAGTATTCACTCATTCCAAACGCTAAACGTAAGTGTGAACCAGATGTGACTCAAATTCAAAGACTTGGTATCGATAGCACTTGACAGTTTTATACCAAATAAATTAAAATAAAAAGAAGGAGGAGATCCCCCTTAGAACATACCCATTAGATTTCTATCTGATTATGCTGAAGTGATAGCTCCTTACTTAATAGCCATATACAGCCGCTCTCTCAAAGGATCTGTACCAAAACACTGGAAGTTTACATAGGTCACACCTATATTGAAGAAAGGCAGTAGGAGTAACCCACTAAACTACAGGCCTGTCGGTATCAGCGTAATTTGAGCTGATCGACTATATAAAATAAATAAATTCGACGCGAGAGGTTTACTGGTAACACAACTCTTTATTAGACAACAGAAGGTACTAGCTGAAAAAACAAAAGTTGTCAGAGTAAACTGCAGAGAGAGTAGCAAAAAATCATAGAGTATACATCGCGTATGGAATATACTAGAAGACGTAAAAATATACAGCGCTCCTGGCGGCTGGACGCTGAATTATGATTAACAGCCGGATTCATTTATTACACCCGCGATAGTAGCGTACCTCTGGTGGCCGGTACGGAACTAATTATAAGCGCGGTTCACTTAATTCAATCGCTACACTGCACTGCACTTTCAACACTGGACTTCGCGCTGACGCGTGGCGGCTGGCAAAACAGAGCGCCACATCAGCCCCCCGGGCGGAAGCGGAGCGTGGTATCGACGAATCGTGCTGGAAAGTGTATCCGTCGACCACAGCGAGTTGTCCGTGTCTGAGGCTGTTCCGTGGGTGGCGGCGGTGGTGTTGGTTGTGCATCTGGTTCAGCCAGGTTCTGAAATCTCCGTTGGTTAGCGGTCGGGGAAGACTCTTGAAACACGTACGCAGGCTTCACTCTATTTAGAGAAACAGTTGTTGCTCTGCCGTTCACCAATATGTCCATTGTCTGCGTACTTCTCCGTACCACGCAGTATGGGCCAGTGTACGGAGGTTGTAGTGGTGGTTTCACGCCGTCGGTGCGAAGCATAACATGGGAGCACTGATCTAGGTCCTGATGAACATAACAAGGCGGTGTGCCATGTCGTGAAGCCTTTGGAGGACGGATCTGTGCGATATGGTTTCGCAGGCGACGTAAGAAATCTGGCTGGTCTTGTGTCGATTTTTGCAGTGTACTGACGTCGACGAATTCACCAGGCAGACGCAATGTTTCTCCATATACTAATTCCGCAGCCGATGAATCGATGTCCGGTTTATAAGTTGTTCGAAGGCCCAGTAACACCATTGGTAGAGCTGAAGTCCATGTGTTGTCATGACACATGAGCGCTGCTTTTAAAGAACGGTGCCAGCGTTCGATCATACCATTACTAGCGGTATGGTAGCTAGTGGTTCTGTGGTGTACATATCCGCAAAACTTGGCCAGCTGAGCGAACAGATCAGACTCAAACTGTCGTCCACGGTCAGTGGTGATATGTTGAGGGCATCCAAACCTTGCTAACCACGCTGACGCGAATGCAGAGGCTAACGTTTCAGCTGTTATATTGTCAATGGGAACTGCCTCTGGCCAGCGAGTAAAACGATCGATCATAGTTAAAAGGTAGCGTTGACCGTTCGATGGCGGAAGTGGTCCAACAACGTCCAAATGAACGTGAGTGAAACGTACAGTTGCGTCTGGAAAGTCACCGATAGGGGCATGCACATGGCGAGACACTTTACACTTTTGGCACTGCAAACATGTTCTTGTCCATTCTTTACAGTCGTTCTGCATGGCTGGCCACACGAAACGCTGGGACACGAGTCGAGAAGTGGAACGAATTCCTGGGTGGCACAAGTTGTGAACACTGTCGAAAGCTTGTCTTCTGAAGGCTACAGGAAGAAATGGGCGGGGTCTTCCGCGTGAGACGTCGCAGTAGAGCTTGGCGTCTTCTCCAGGAACGTCGACGAGCTGCAACTGTAATCCTGACGCGTCATTGTCGACGAACGTGCGGAGTTCCGCATCCCCTTGCTGTGCTCGGGCCAGTGCAGGAAAGTCGATAGGGCTCGTTACACTGTTGACACGAGACAAACAGTCAGCCACTACATTGTTGATACCCGAACTATTTTTTATGTCTGTCGTGAACTGGGCTATAAACTGCAAATGGTTGAATTGCCGAGGAGAGCAGCTGATACTGTTCCGTTTGAATGAAAATGTCAGCGGTTTATGGTCCGTATATATCGTGAACACACGCGCTTCGACTTGAGGGCGGAAGTATTTAACCGCTTCATACATGGCCAGGAGCTCGTGGTCGTAAGCACTCCACTTTCTCTGTGATGGTGACAGTTTCTTTGAGAAGTATGCTAGTGGCTGCCAGGCGTTATCCGACCATTGTTGCAACGCCGCGCCTATAGCTGTCTGTGGCGCGTCCACGACTATTGCTAACGGTGCTTCGAGGTTGGGGTGAGCTAGAAGCGTTGCTTCTGCCATACTCTGTTTAACAGCTTCGAAAGCTGCACACATAGTCTCAGTCCAGTGTACAGTCAAACTGCCTTTCCTCTTAGGACCAGTTAGTGCTGCATTCAGTGGTTCTTGTAATTCAGCTGCACGAGGTAGGTGTCGACGGTAGAAGTTGAGCATTCCTAGGAATCGACGCAGTTCCTTGATTGTGGTTGGCCTAGGTAATTGCAGAATAGCTTCAACCTTCTCTGGTAAAGGTAAAGAACCCGCAGCTGAAATTTTGTGTCCAAGAAAGGTCACTTCGGATCGTCCGAAAACGCACTTGGCAACGTTTAACACAACTCCGTAATGTTCTAGGCGTTTGAACACTTCCTGCAGATGTTGTCGGTGTTGTTGTTCTGTCTCAGAGAAAACGAGCACATCATCCAGATAAGCAAAACAGAACGGAAGCCCTTGTAGGACTGAGTCAATAAATCTTTGCCAAGTCTGTGCTGCGTTGCGCAATCCAAAGGTCATATACATACTTTCAAACAGGCCGAAAGGTGTTATTATTGCTGTCTTAGGAATGTCCTCTTTAGCCACTGGTATCTGAGTATAAGCCTTCGCACAGTCTAAGACACTGAATACCGTTGCACCATGTAAAGCATAGTTATAGTCTCTTAATAATGGTACAGGATATCGGTCCGGCACTGTTCTCGAGTTCAATGCACGATAGTCTCCGCAGGGGCGCCAGGATCCACCTTTCTTTGGCACTAGATGTAAGGCGGAGGACCACGGACTGTTCGACGGCCTGATAATACCTTCTCGCAGCATGGTGTCGAATTCGGCCTTAGCAATGGCGAGACGGTCTGGCGCTAAACGTCTTGGTCGGCAAGACACTGGCGGTCCCTCCGTCGTCTTGATGTGATGCACTGTATTGTGATGGATCTGTTTAGGTGCTCCGGGTGGCCTGGTCAAACTCGGAAACTGACTTAAAAGTGAAGAATATTCGTTCTCAGGTGCCTGTACGAGCTTTGCACTATGGATGGTTGCACTGCGGTGAAAACCAGTGACAGTTAAACCAGTGACGCTGTCCACAAGTCGGGCGTTTGCCACGTCTGGCAAGAGTTTGTAATGCGCCAGGAGATCTGCTCCGATGATAGCTTCTGTAACGTCTGCAACAGTAAAATTCCATTTGAAAGGACGGCGTAAACCCAAGTTCAGCTCCATCTGCTGGGTACCATAAGTCGCAATCGTTGAATTGTTGGCAGCCGTTAGACAGAAGGTGGTTGAAGGCCTGTAACGATGTAGGGAAGACCGTGGCAGGATACTGAGGTCCGAACCGGTGTCCACTAGAAATTTCAGGCCAGAAACTCTGTCACTGATGAACAGGCGCCTGGATGGTGACGGGCAGTCGGCTGCGCCTACGATCGACCGCCGCCGGCGTTTGGGTACAAACACGGTGACGTACACTTTCGCGCGTTCTCACCGAATCTGCGGTGGTACCAACACACAGGCTGTTGCTCACCTTGTGCATTTTTGACCCGGCTCGAAGACTGGCTTCTTGAACGTCGTCGGTAACGTCTGCTGCTGTTTCCTGTGCCGCTTTGCAATAATGCACTGACTTGCCCACATAACATGTCTACTTTTGCGGCGAGAGTTTCATAATCTGCTCACGCTGCAGCCGCTGTACTGCTGCCTTGTGCCGCAACTGCGTTAATCTGGGCAGGTTCTATAGCTTCCTGTATGCGGTCTGCTAACTCCGCCACGGCGTCCAATGACATGTTAGTTTGCGATGCCACTATAGCCTTTATTTGCGGTGGTAATCTACTGCTCCACAGCGTGCGTAATAAATTGTCAGGCACGATGACTGTATCTACCTTACTGCGCAGATGCCGCAGATATTGCGACGGCTTGCGATCTCCGATCTCTTCCTGCGTAAGGACTTGTCGAATCCGATCTTCCTGTGAGGCTGCGACTCTCCGTATTAATTCAGCCTTGAGTCTTCGGTAGGAATCTTCCGCCGAAGGTGCGGTGATGATGTCTTGCACTTCAGCCGCGAAACGTTGTTCCAACTGGCTCACTACGAGTGCGAACTTGGTGCTATCTACCATAATTCCCGCACAGGAGAAACTTGCTTCCACCTGCGCAAACCATAAGACTGGATTATCAGCCCAAAACGGCGGCAAGCGGACCGCTAGCCTTGATACTGCACGATCTTCTGCCATCTCGATAAAAAGTCAGTAGCAGTTCGGTTCTTCCGGCTCGCGAATCACGTCGGGGTCACCAATTGTCGGTATCAGCGTAATTTGAGCTGATCGACTATATAAAATAAATAAATTCGACGCGAGAGGTTTACTGGTAACACAACTCTTTATTAGACAACAGAAGGTACTAGCTGAAAAAACAAAAGTTGTCAGAGAGTAAACTGCAGAGAGAGTAGCAAAAAATCATAGAGTATACATCGCGTATGGAATATACTAGAAGACGTAAAAATATACAGCGCTCCTGGCGGCTGGACGCTGAATTATGATTAGCAGCCGCGATTCATTTATTACACCCGCGATAGTAGCGTACCTCTGGTGGCCGGTACGGAACTAATTATAAGCGCGGTTCACTTAATTCAATCGCTACACTGCACTGCACTTTCAACACTGGACTTCGCGCTGACGCGTGGCGGCTGGCAAAACAGAGCGCCACAGGCCTATTTCGTTTACGTCAATTGCAGCAGGGTTTTGAAACATATCCTATACTCAAATATCATTAATTATCTCGAACAGAATGATCCATTGGTCCAAGGTCAACACTGATTTAGAAAACATCATTCATGCGAAACACAAATAGCACTTTACTCAAACGAAGTGATGAGTGCTATTGACAAGGGTTCTCAAATTGATTCCGTATTTCTTGATTTATAGAAGGCTTTTGACACCGTACCTCACAAACGGCTTTTAATCAAATTGCGTGGTAATGGTATATCGACCCAAATTTGCAACTATCACTACGTTTGCAACACATCTTCCGGAAGACGAAAACCGATTTTCGTAAACCGGTTTTTGCTGTCGTGTTTACATGGCATAGCCTGAATCGGATTTCCGAGCTCACTTAACATGGCGGCTGGAAAACAGCTGATTCAGTTCAGTATTTATTCTGCACAATCGCTATTTTTCTTTATTTGAATACACAGATTTATGTTCACTCTGATATTTATACTTTTATTACACAGGAGAAAATATCACTCTTTCCATATATGCCGAAAATTCGTAACAAGAAAACACCATTTGACAAGCCAAGAACGCTTCAAAAACAGTTGCGTTTACATGGGCACGAAAATCGATTGTGGAACTGGAAAACCGCTTTAGAGAAGCGGATTTCCAGAATCGATTTTGGAGTGTTTATATACATAAATATGGGATAAAATCTAAGCAATACTCTTAGGTTGTTTGCAGACAACCTCGACATTTACCGTCTAGTAAAATCTCTGAAGATCAAAAACAACTGCAGAATGATCTAAATGAGATCTAAGGTCTAAAACTTGGCAGTTGACTCTAAATAATGAGAAGTGTGAAGTCGTCCATATCAGTACGAAAAAATCTGTTAAACTTTGTTTACAATATAAATTAATCAAAAGTGAAGGCTGTAAACTCCACTAAATACCTAGGAATTACTATTACTTCAGACTTAGCGCGGGAAAAACACGTAGATAATGTCGTGTGAAAGGCGAACCAGAGACTGCGTTTTATTGGCAGAACCCTTAAAAGATGCAACAGAACTAGTAAAGAAACTGCATATATTACGCTTGTCCGTCCTTTTTTGGAATATTGCTGCCCAGTGTGGGATCCTTATCAGGCGGATACAGGGGAGACAGCGTCACGGAAATGATACAGGATCTGGGATGGGAATAATTACAACAACGGCGTTTATCACTGAGGCATGGGCTACTTACGAAACTCCAATCGCCAACATTCTCCTCCGAATGCGATAGTACATTGTTGACTCCCATTTACATAGGTAGAAATGATCATCAGAATATAAAATACGAGAAATCCTCGAACGGAGAGATTCAGGTGTTCTTTCTTCCCGCGCGCTATTCGAGAATGGAATGGAAGATAAATAGTATAAATGTGGTTCGATGAACCCTCTGCCAGGCACTCTGATTTGCAGAGTATCCCATATAGATGTAGCTTGTGATTACTGTTTAAACAGCGAAAACCCATACGGCAAGTAGCCAGAAGGCGCTGCTTGAACTTAATTTTAGTTACACGCATGCGAGAGTAGCCCGCTGGAAGCGACTTGAACAAACCGCGAACTCCTGTCAGATGTGTACGTGGGTGACATCTAGCGGCAGCGGTGATTCGATCGATACTGTTGTGTAATAGTTGTTTGGGTGTCCTGGCCGGCTTGAATTTTGGATCGCAAAGTGGAGGTGTGGATATTTATTAAACCTCGTGATTATCAAATTGTAACCGTTTTATAGTTCGTCTGAAAGTTATCCCTGTTCACACACGTATCTCCGACAACTTTAACTTTCATTGTGTGATTGACGTTTGCAATATAGTGACAGCTGGGTACCTATTGTCAAAAAGAAATATAACCTACGTTGCGTTGTACGTTCTTGTTTACCACATAAAGTAAAAGTAGGAGAGTTGCACTGTAGATCGCGCCGAGAACATTTGAATTGCCAGTATATCGTAAATTGTTTGAGACGTAACAACATAGCACCTACCGGTGGATTACCTCTTGCTCAGCTTATATCTCTTATTTGCGACTCTTTATCATTGCCTGTTAATCTTTACTGTACTGGTTTGTGTGTATGCTGCTGTACGGTGTTAGTAACAGCGAAAAATAAATGAAAGGTTCGCTGTTTCAACATGAGAGACGCAGTACATGTAGTGTTCGGTATTTAAAAATAACAAAACATTCGCTAATGTTTATCTTTGCAATGGTTGTTTTAATAACAGTTGAATATTAAACTTTGGAGTGCTATAGTGGGCTATATTTCATTACCAGTGATTGTTATTATTAATAAAAGGTAGTATTATTGATATTAACTAAATAAAGCAGTTCTTAATCGTCATTAAAATAGAACTGCACTGCATTCTGGATTGCAGAAGAATTTAAATTGTGTTGCGTCGAACAGTATACAGACAAGTATCTTGTGTTAGCATTTAGTGTGCGCTGTTGCTGGTTTATGTAGTAGGTACCGGTACATTAATAGTTTCCATTTAGGGTTGTTATTTTGTTGATGGAAAAATGACAGTTGGCTTTCGTTGTTTAGATTGATGATAAAATAAACATCTACTGTAAGAGTAAATAAAAGCGACTCTTTAAGTTTATGGACCAACAATTCGTGTGACGTAGGGAAGGAAAGTGAAAACAACTCTTACATCGTGTCAGTCGTGTATGTCATCATTTGCAATGAGTAGAAATATATCTGCATGTAGAAATGTATAAATTATTGTGGATGTGTTGGCTAAATACAACTCCTTTCCAGTCGGCTATAATTTTACAGTTTGAAATGTAGGATTTCAATTTTATGAGTCCGTAAGTGGAAGAAAGTAGGCCCATCACAGTTTATTTTTCTAACCTGTTGTATGGGGCTGCAGTTAATTTGTTTCCTGTTAGATGACAGCAAAAGATTTCTTTTTTTCTTCTTCTTCTTCTTTAGGCCTACTGTAATATTACTCTGTAGGTTCATCATAAAACAAAGTTTGATAAACTATGTGTGCTTTCATAATTATAGTTGCACTCTGCAGTGGAGTTTGTGTTGATATAAAACTTCCTGGCAAATTAAAACTGTGCCAGACTTGAGATTCAAACCTGGGACCTTCGCCTTTCGTGGGCAAGCACTCTACCGTCTAAGCTATTCCGGCACTCTTCATGTCCACCAGTACCTTACCTCACACACAGTTTCACTCTGTTCCAATGTTTCCTGTCGGTGCTCACTCCGCTGCAGAGTGAATAATTTCATCTTGAAAACGTCCCCTAGGCTGTGGCTAAGCTATGTATCCACCTTCTAGTTTGTTTCTTCCAGGCATGCTAGTCCTGCAAAGTTTGAAGAATTTCTCTGAAGTTGGAAAAGTAGAAGGCGAGGTACTGCCGTAAATAAAGATGTGAGGAGGGATGGTGAAATGTGCCAGAATAGCTCAGACGATAGTATACCTGCGAAAGGCAGAAGTTCCAGGTTCGAATCCCAGTTCTGGCACACAGTTTTAATCTGCCAGGAAGTTTTGTGTGTGCTTTGTTACTATTTATTTTCCTTAGTTCAGTGATTTGCTTCTTGTAAGTTGTAAGTTATTTCTAACAACAATGTAATCTAAATGTATTTTGTATTCCCAGGTTTCTTCCAGTTGTATGTAAACATATTGTGACAACAAAGGCTCTGCCATTCTGAAGTTGTATAATTGGCAGTAGGCATAGAGGGTGAAGATAAAAGTATTCGTGCAGATTCCGGTGTTACCGTACTTTCTGTAATAACATTGTCGTCTTGTTGAAGGTAAGCTACAAAATTCAAAAGTTTCAGGAATTTTGTGAATGAAAGTTTGTGATACAATGGTTGTGAAGGACTTGTAATTGCCAGATATGATTTACAAAAATACAGAGAGGAAGGATGTACTAATTTCCTAATTTATTATAACATTTAACATTCAAAGAATTTTAATATTGGAATAGGCCTACTTCTATTGTACTTTATGCCTATTAACTTTTTGTTGGTGTACTAGACTGTTCCCAGCTTTTGATATACGCCTACAGGGGCTATTATTAGTGGGGCGAGGTCCTAGAATTTTGATCAGTCACTTTCCACCTCTTTCACCTCTGGCACTATTGATCATATGAAAAACACTGAGTAGCACCGTGGTTCAGAACCCACATTAAACTGTAGGTCCCCCCTATAACTGGTTGGGTAAGTCAGTTCGAAGGTCGAAGGCAATGGCATACTACCTCCAAAACAGGACCATGCCTAGTAAAGCACTGTGGTGTTCAAACCAATCTTCGGAATGTTGACTGCTTTGCCTTTTATTAAAGTGCAAAATTAGAGAACATGAATGTAGGCTAATTTGGGGAGTGACCTAGTTGTAAAGCCACAGAGTCCTGGCCTGTCACATACAGTTAATAATTATCACCCAGAAAATTTCAAAACAGTTTTAAGATTTGGATTGCCACATTCTACAGTTGTTATTTTAATAAACACACTTATTTTCTGACTATCCTGATGGTCTTTTATTTATTTGATGAGGCTACAGTATCTGGGTCAATTGAAGCAAACAGTTAAATTGTACGATGCTTCTCGCCGGGCTGCATTTGTTATGTTGGAACCAATGGTAATGATGGCAACTCAGATGGCCAATAAATGTTTTTTCGTTACAACTGCAATTAAAACGAAAATTATTTTTTCTGAACGGACAAGGGTACATACAAGAACCTGTCGAACATAGAGCAGGTACAGTATTAAATTTGCTGCGAGTGAAACAAGCAGCAATAACATTCACTCTGCAGCTCTTGAAAAATAATAACACAATTCTACACTTTGTTCATCTGTTGCCAACATAAGCACTGGAGCCTGGTGAGAAGCATCGTAAAATTTTACCGAAGCAAACAATACTACCCATCAGCTTTGACCTGTGCCATCAGCGTGTTGTGCAGAGGGCTATGTGGTGGCGAAGTGTTAGTTTATGAAGGCAATTACGTTTATTGACAGGACGAATGTACTTCAAGAACCTGTTGACCAGAGAGCAGAAACTGCATTAGCCTACTTATTTACTATATGGTCTCTATATGAAACACTAACCAAGTTGTTCTAAGAATATTAACATCTTGGCTTAATTTTGCAGTCCGTGTCGCTGCGTTGTGTTTTGTGTTCAGATGTTGGTTACGGCTGCTGCATGTGAAGTACGGCAGACATGTTCTTTTTCTAAATGTTTTGTTATGACTTTCTCCGGTGACGATTACAGTTAATTTGTTGATCGGACAAGGGTACGTACATCAAGAACCTGTCAGCCATAGAGCAGGAACAGCATTAATTATTTACTTCATGGTCAGCACGAAAAAGTAATCCCATCACTCTATACAAATCTATTTGCTCCGGCCGCTGCCAACATCTGGACACTCGACACTACACCGCGACACAAACTGTAAAATTTTACCTAATGTCTTGGTAAATTAGGTGATGTTGCCAGGATGGGAAGTATATTTTTAAAGAGCCCTATGATTCAATTACGTACACTAATCAATTGAAACATTGATAACTTGCAGTTGGCTTCGACTAAAATACAGGTTTTCCACCATGATGACGATTGGGTCAAATCTGACGGGTGGAATCACATGCTTCAGTTATGTCCTGTAACTTCCTGCATCAGGTGGTTCTACCAGCACTTATGATTCATCTTCTGTGCCTTTGGCATCAAATATACGTTAACTGAAAGCATTCTTTCTTTAAAATAATGGAAAACAAGATTAACATTTTATTGCGATTGTTATAGTTGTGGGCATTTCAACAAAAATCCTTCTGACGCACATAGATTTCACAAAGCTAATCTGACAAGAAATGTGCATGACTTAATCACACAAAATTGTATAGAGAAAATGAATTACTCATTCCAAAAACAGGATTATCTAAAATTCACATACTAAACTGTAGCTCTTATGTTTGAGTAATGGCCTGTTCAATGTCCAAGTCAAACTTTGCTAAGATGAAGATACATATTAATATAATAGTATCAAAAAATGCACATCTCATTGCATGGCTTGATGCTATATTAGTTTAAAATGCAAACTTTTTTGCTGAAGTCCTCTTTCAAATTTTTTTTTTCTTGCTACTGCCACTGACATACAGTAAAATTACATCCTTGGTGACATAATGGGTCGATGTTGGCAACAACCTTTGAATGATCTTTGAAAACTTTCACATATGAGAGGAAAAAGTGAATAATTAACGCTTTTCTTGCTCTATAGCTGACAGGTTCTTGTATGTGCCTCGGTCCAGACACTAAATTAACTTTGTAAGGTGAACATTTTGTTGTAAACATTTGCACACTATGCCACTGATGCAGAAGTTTAATTATCCTATAGAGATTTATTACCAGTTCCAGCAGTTCCAGATACACTCTTTGTGGTAGTTGTAATTACATTCTTGCCATTATCTGCATTATTTTTGTCAACAAGTGCATCTGAGCAGCTGAGATATCAGCTAAGAAAAACTATATTATAGAAGGAGACCTTCCAGGTAGGAAAATGGTATAAAATAAAGATTTTTGACTCACCTAAAGTACAGGCTGGTCGATAGGAACACTAAACACACACAAAAAAACACACAACCATTCGAGCTTTCGCCACCAGTGGTGGCTTCTTCGGGAAAAAGAGGTAGGAAGGAGAGGAGAAAGGGAAGGATACGGGTTCTAAGAAAGTGGAAAAGGAGCCATTCCAATCCCAGGAGTGGAAGGACTTACCTTAGGGGACAAAAAGGAAGGTAAACAAATACACACACACTCACACATATCCACATCCAAACACACTTAGGCAGATGTCTGCCTAAGTGTGTTTGGATGTGGATATGTGTGAGTGTGTGTGTATTTGTTTACCTTCCTTTTTGTCCCCTAAGGTAAGTCCTTCCACTCCTGGGATTGGAATGGCTCCTTTTCCACTTTCTTAGAACCCGTATCCTTCCCTTTCTCCTCTCCTTCCTACCTCTTTTTCCCGAAGAAGCCACCACTGGTGGCGAAAGCTCGAATGGTTGTGTGTTTTTTTGTGTGTGTTTAGTGTTCCTATCGACCAGCCTGTACTTTAGGTATATATATATATATATATATATATATATATATATATATATATATATATATATATATATATATATATATATATTTTTACCAAACTGATATTGTTTCAAGACTATTTGATCTCAAAATGAAAGTGTTTAAGTGGGTGTACAATGAAAAGTATAACAGAACAGTATGCACATCAGATTGAACCACTTTCCCGTGTTGGATTTGAGCAGTGATTAAATTTTCAAAGAGTGGTGTTGGCTTGTTATTGACAAAGCCTGCCTTTTGTATGGCATATTAAACTTGGAAATTGCCAGTAGTTTGTATACCGGTACCGCCCATCTGCTTTCACCCATGATGTCGTCAAGAGGGCGGACACCAGAATTCAACTTGATGATCACAACACCACTCAGTACACTCATGAACGAAGAGCACATCAGTAAAAGTTACATATTTGGATCCATCCCTACCCCCTTGCATCTTTCAGTTCAGTATATAGTGTAGACATAAACATTAGACTTTGCAGCCAGTCAATTTGTTACCACAAACTATGTTTTGGCTATCATGTTTGTTGACCTCAACTGACAACTAAATTGTTGTCTTTCAACCTAACCCGCAGATCAGTGTGTCACTACAATCAAGACATCGGGGGGGGGGGGGGGGGGAGATTCCAATTTGTGACTTTAGTCAAAACATTAATAACATGCAAAATTTTCATCTACAGGAACAGAGTTAACTAATGGAACGGCTGCAGGAAATCAGGTGTTTTTTGCCTGAGAGTAACTAAATACTATCCAAACTCCTGGTCTCCCACCTCTGGAAAGGCAATACACTCTCCCTCAACAACCTCTCCAATAAACGTCAAGCTCCTCTTATTGCTCAGAAACCCAGTCTCTCCCATCTACTCAAGCCAACAAAGGATCCACGACTGTGGTACTTGATTTGCGGGAGTATGTGGCTGAGGGACTGCGTCAGCTTTCAGACAACAATACCTACAAAGTTTGTCAAGACAATCCCATTCCTACATTCCTGATGTCCAGGCAGAGGTTTAAGGAATCCTTAGGCCCCCTACAAAACCTTTCACCAGAGTCCATCAACCTCATGACCCCACTGACATCCTACACCCCTACCTTCTAAGTACTTCATAAGATTCACAAACCTAATCATCCAGGCCGGTCCATTGTGGCTGGTTACCAAACCCCCAAAGAACGAAGCTATGCCTACATAGACCAACACCTTCAACCCATTATGTGCAGTCTCCCATCCTTCATCAAAGAAACCAACCACTTTCTGAACTGCCTGAAATCCTTACCCAACCTGTTACCTCCGGAAACCATCCTTGTAACTATTGATGCTACTTCCTTATACACAAACATCCCACACGCCCAGGGCCTCACTGCGATGGAGTACTTCCTTTCATGCCGACCACCTGCAACCTTACCTAAAACTTGGAGGAAGCCTTCCTGGATACTCAAGCCTTTCAACCCAAAGTTTGGTATAGATTCATTGATGACATGGTCATTATCTGGACTCACAGTGAAGAAGAAATCCAGAATTTCCTCTCCAACCTCAACTCCTTTGGTCCCATCAAATTCACCTGGTCCTATTCCAAATCCGATTACATTTTCCTCGATGTCGACCTCCATCTCTCCAACGGCTAACTTCACGCATCTGTCACTTCAAACCAACCAATAAACAACAGTACCTCCATTATGACAACTGCCATCCATTCCACATCAAACGTTCCCTTCCTACAGCTTAGGTCTTCGTGGCAAAGTAATCTGCTCCAGTCCCGAATCTCTGAACCAGTACACCAATAACCTAACAACAGCTTTCACATCCTGCAGCTACCCTACTGATCTGGTACAGAAGAAAATTGCCAGAGCCACTTCCTCATCCCCCCCTCCCCCCCCATACCAGAACCTTCCACAGAAGAACCCCAGAAGTGCCCCCCTTGTCACCGGATACTTTCCGGGACTGGATCGGACTCTGAATGTGGCTCTCCAGCAATGATACAACTTCTTTAAATCCTGCCCTGCAAAGAGATCCATCCTTTATTACATCCTTCCCACTCCACCGAGAGTGTCTTTCCGCCACCCACCTAACCTTCGTAACTTCCTAGTCCATCCCTATGAAATCCCCAAACCACCTTCCCTACCCTCTGGCTCCTACCCTTGTAACCGCCCCCATTGTAAAACCTGCCCTATGAAACCTTCCACCTCCACTTACTCCAGTCCCGTAACTGAGAAGGTGTACACAATCAAAGGCAGAGCCACTTGCGATAGCACCCACATGATTTATCAACTGACATGCCTGCACTGTGAAGCGTTCTATGTGGGAATGACAAGCAACAAACTGTCCATTCGCATTAATGGTCACAGGCAGACAGTATATGTTGGTAATGAGGATCACCCTGTGGCTAAACACGCCTTGGTGCATGGCCAGCACATCTTGGCACAGTGTTACACCGTCCAGGTTATTTGGATACTTCCCACCAACACCAATCTTTCGGAACACCGGAGATGGGAACTTGCCCTTCAGCATATTCTCTCTTCCCATTGCCCACCTGGTCTCAACCTCAGATAAATTTAAATTTCCACCCACCATTATTTAACATTTTTGCCTCGGTTCTCTGGACAGAGCCTCTGTCTCAACTGTTATCTCTGTCCAACTTCTTTGCTTTCCACAAATGTCTACTACTTTGGTGTGTTTGCTTATGTATGTGTGTGGGTATGTATGCACTTGTGTACCTTTCCTTTTTTTCCCCCTAAGGTAAGTCCTTCCACTCCCGGGATTAGAATGACTCCTCTTCCACCCTTAAAACCCGCATCCTCCCCCCCCCCCTTTTCCTCTTTTCCTGAAGAAGCAGCCAACACTTGCGAAACCTTGAATCGTGTTTGTGTGTGTTTTTATTTGTGTTTTTGTGTCTTATCTACGAGCCTGCGCTTTGGGTAAGTTATTAGATTTCTATTTTTTATACGTATATAAATACTCATCTGTAGCAATCATGGCAGCATTGATAATTAATTAAAATAAAGTATTAACCATAAAACAACTTGACAAACTGCCCAAACTGGATTGCAAAAAATACTCCACTGGTAAGATCTGTACAGATCAACTGAATTTATGATACCGCAAATAGACTTCACTACATGATGGCCACCAGTGTAAACCAATAAAGACGAAGTTCAGTTGCAACCCAACTCCCAAAGTAATACCATGAACCTTACACAAATTACAAAATCTTCCATCTCAAAGAAAATGTTTACATATTTGATTACTGATGGAAATTCTCCACAGAGATGATAAAATATTCTCCAATAGAGATCCTGGCCAGTACTTCTCAGTTCTGTAGTACCGATAATAAAAATAAAAAAATAAAAATCACATAGCCTAAGTTGTCCAAAACCTTCCCTTCTGTTCCTTAAGTACTGGCCAGCCAATGTATCTCTTTTAGAGAATATTTCAAAATATTTACATACACTTATCTGAAACTTCATTACTCATCTAGCCACACCCCCACACACTCAAATTTAACTAACAAGCCATAACTAGTGTATTGTACATTTAAAAAAAAGTAAACCCATCATCAATTCATAGATTGATTTTACAATCACAGTGTTTTACTTCTTACCCAATGTTCTGAAAAGGTTAGGTATAAGGTCGAGAAATTGAAGAATAATTTGAAGGGGAAAAATTATTTTAACATGAATTATCTACACGAGAATGGAAAAGCTGGTAGAAGCTGACCTCGGGGAAGATCAGTTTGAATTCAGAAGGAACGTAGGAACCCGGGAGGCAATAATCACTTTACGTCTTATTTTAGAAGATAGATTAAGGAAAGGCAAACCTGCATTTTTAGCTTTTGTAGATTTGGAGAAAGCATTTGACAATGTTGACTGGAATACACTCTTTCGAATTCTGAAGTCAGCAGGGGTAAAATACAGGGAAAGGAGAGTTATTTATAACTTGTACAAAAGCCAGACCGCAGTTATTAGACTCAAAGGGCATGAAAGGGAAGCATCAGTTGGGAAGGGAGTAAGACAGGGTTGTAGCCTTTCTCCGATGTTATTCAATTTGTACATCGAGCAGGCAGTGAAGGAAAGCCAGGAAAAATTTGGAATAGGGATTAAAGTTCAGGGGGAAGAAATAAAAACACTGTGATTTGCTGATGACATTGTAATTCTGTCAGAGACAGCAAAGGATCTGGAAGAGCAGTTGAATGGAATGGACAGTGTGTTGAAGAGAGCGTACAAAATGAACATTAACAAGAGCAAAACAAAAGTAATGGAATACGGTCTTAGAAAATCAGGGGATGCTGAGGGAATTAGATTAGGTAATGAAACAATGCAGGTGGTAGATGAATTTTGTTACTTGGATAGTAACATAACATGAGATGGTCGCAGTATAGAGGATATAAAATGCAGAATGGCAATGGGAAGAAAAGCATTTTTGAAAAAGAGAAATTTGCTAACATCGAATATTAAGTGTAAGGAAGTCTTTTCTGAAGGCATTTGTGTGGAGTGTTGCCTTGTACGGGAGTGAAACATGGACAATAAGCTGTGCGGACAGGAAGAGATAGAGGCTTTTGAGATGTGGTGCTACAGAAGAATGCTGAAGATTAGGTGGGTAGATCGCATAACTAATGAAGAGGTACTGAACAGAATTGGTGAGAAAAGGAATTTTTGGCATACCCTGATCAAAAGAAGGGATCGCTTGGTAGGACACATTCTTAGACATCAAGGAATTGTAAATTTAGCATTGGAGGCAAGTTTGTGGGGTAAAAATCGCAGAGGGAGACCGAGAGACGCGTATAGTAAACAGATTCAAGTGGATGTGGGTTGTCGTTCTTATGAGGAGATGAAAAGGCTCGTTCAGGATAGAGTAGTGTGAAGAGCTGCATCAAACCAGTCTCTGGATGAAGACCATAACAACAACAGCTTATGTATTACTGGACATAGTCGGTTCAGTTCAGACTATCTTACAGCAGAGGAAATTTATAGGCTTATGTTAGTATGAAAGCTATCATATGTATAACACTTACAACTGAAATTCACAAGCCTGCCCACAACTACTCCAATGCTGGCCAATGCAGTGTGTTAAAGTATTCTCTTGAAGTTCCTTGTAGCCATAGGTGACACATTTGAAAAGTTCTCTCGTGGGACGTGAAGTTGTGGTACTTGCATGCAAATCTGGCCTTCATCACCAATGAATTGTGCATGAGCCACATGCCTGCCGTGCAGATCCATTCACAATAACAGGCCAAACAATTATCTAGGAGATACTGCTGATAGATGCCACAGACAACAGGTAGCTGAGTGTACTGCTCCCTCACAATATCATTTCCAACACATTGCACTGCATAACTAATATACCATATTAAATGCAACATGATGTAGGCAGTATTTTAAAACATAATCTTCCTTCCTTCCTTCCTTGTCGACTGGACACTCAACCCATTTCAATACCTTCCAGCGTCTTTCTTTCCACACCTTTTACAGATATATTCATTGTAAATTTTGTTAACTTTTTAACAGGTAATCATATTGATGTGACTGAACAATGCAGTTTCATAGTGAATAAATTGCCCATAGAATTGGTGTGATTTGTCACTTGCTGAAGAAATGTCGTTCATAAACTGGAATGACAGGTTTTGGTGTTTCCCAAAAATATCTATTTATGTTCAGTGCTGGTGAGAATATAATATTGTGATATAATCCTATAATTTATTAGTTGTAAACTGTAAGTTGGCATCTGTTGAGCAGGGAGCTAGTGGAGCATAGATTATTGATCCATGGAGAGGTAAAGTGCAGTGACAACAAGTTAGCACACTACAAAGAGCAGGTAACATATCTATGTTTTGAGCTTTTTACAAAATCAGCAATGTCAACTGCAGATCTGTACATCATTACAGCATGGAGTGTCCTGAATGCTACCGATCAGATCTAGGGATCTACATGCTGAGTTACAGTTCCCATATAAAATGATAAATTATTGTTATGGTGAAATCTCATGTAAAGTTGTGATTTACTTTACCTGTTGAAAGTTATTTACTATTATTGTACACTCATTTCCAGTGAAAACCAGAAACAGAGCCATTGTCTGCCATGTTGCATCTTCCTGCATGTTGCTTAGATTGGCATTATGTAGGGCTGTAAATAGTTGGAGGGGGGGGGTTGCCCTAGGGGCAGAGACTTACATTTTTCATGAAAATTAAGATTAAAAATTGGATATTTACCCTATATTTGGTGAATTTTATATTTAAATGCAGGTATTCAACAAAAAGAAAATAAACAAATAAAAACAATAGTGCCATTTGAAAAGACAATCCTACGATTTCTAGATTATTTATTTACAGTGTTGTCGATGAACCACAGCAACTGTCAGAAAGTTTGCTAATTTACAACCAGAGGCCGGAATGAGTAACGTTGAAGTGGATAGCCTGGGAGTAGTGAAGCAACTTAAATCACTTAACAAGAACAATCTTCTGGTCCAGAATGTATACCCATTAGATTTCTATCTGATTATGCTGAAACGATAGCTCCTTACTTTACACCCATATACAACCACTCTCTCAAAGAAGGATCTGTACCAAAAGATTGGAAAGTTGCACAGGTCTCACCTATATTCAAGAAAGGCAGTTGGAGTAACCCACTAAAGTACAGGCCTATTTTGTTGACGTCAATTTGCAGCAGGGTTTTGGAACATACCCTGTATTCAAATATTATGAATTATCTCAAATGGAATGATCTGTTGACCCAAGGTCAACACAGATTTAGAATACTCACACGAAGTGATAAGTGCTATTGACAGAGGTTCTCAAATTGATTCTGTATTTCATGATTTCCAGATGGCTTTTGAAACTGTACCTCACAAACGCCTTTTAATCAAAATGCGTGGTTATGGTATATTGCCCCAAATTTGTTATTGGATAGGGGATTCCTGTCAGAGAGGACAAAGTTTGTAGTAATCGATGGTAAGGCATTGCCAAAAACAGGGGTGATATCGGGGGTTCCACAGGATAGTGTTATTGGTCCTCTGCTGTTCCTTATTTACATAAACGATTTGGGAAAAAATCTAAGCAGCTCTCTTAGGTTGTTTGTAGATGATGCCATCATTTACCGCCTACTGAAAACAACTGCTGAACAATATAAATGAAATATCACTATGATGTAAAAATTGGCAACTGACTAAATAGTGAGTATGAAAAGAAATCCGTTAAACTTTGTTTACAAGATAAATCAATCAAAAGTGAAGGCCGTAAACTCCACTAAATACCTAGGGATTACTGTTACTTCAGACTTAAACTGGAAAGAACACATAGATAATGTCGTGGGAAAGGCAAACCAGAGACTGCATTTCATTGGCAGAATCCTTAAAAGATACAACAGAACTACTAAAGAGTCTATGCTTGTTGGTCTTTTTTTGGAGTATTGCTGTCCAGTGTGGGATCCTTATCTAAACTGTCATCCTGTATGCTATTACAGTCAGTTAAAGACAAGACCCTCCCATACACCACAGCGTCATCAGCAAACTGCCGCAAATTATAACTTACTCTGTCCATCAGATCATTTATATAGATAAGATAATAGCGGTCCTATCAAACTCCCCTGGGGCACGCCTTACGATACACTTGTCTCTGATGAACACTCGCCGTCGAGAACAACGTACTGCATTCTATTACTTAGGACATCTTCCAGCCAGTCACAAATCTGTGAACCTATTCCATAAGCTTGTATCTTCGTTGGCAGTCTCTAGTGTAGCACCGTGTCGTACGCCTTTTTGAAGTCAAGGAATACACAATCCGCCTGTTGCCCTTCATCCATGGCTCGCAAGATGTCATGTGAGAAAAGGGCAAGCTGAGTTTCACATGAACGATGTTTCCTAAACCCGTGCTGATTCATAGAAAGAAGCTTTTTGGTTTCAAGGAAATTTACTATATATGAACTGAGAATATGCTCCAAAATTCTACATGAAACTGATGTCAGTTATATTGGCATGTAATTGTGTAGGTCAGTTCTCTTTCCTTTCTTATAAACGGGAGTCACCTGCGCTTTTTTCCAATCACAAGGAACTTTGCACTGAATTAAAGATTCGCAATAAATGCAAGCTAAGTAGGGGGCCAATGCCGCAGAATATTCTTTGTAAAAATGAACTGGTAACAACAATTTCCACTTCCAAAAGCAGTCTTGGTACACCTCTTGCTGGAACGCACAAGGTACTAGGTGTGAATTTTCTTTTATCTCGTCTATTATTGTAAATTTTCATTTTTTTTTTTTCTCCCAATGTAGTTTTCGTTCTTTCAATGTTATTTCCATCTTTGGAAATCAAAAGTAGACTTGGTCCAGCGTTGAGAGTGTACAGAGGTGAAAATCGGCACAAGTGGGCAAGCCCAGGCTTAGAGAGTATGGAGGACAAGGCAGCACAGTGATTACATGTTTTATGCAGTAGTCACGCACCAACAGGGATGAATTCACTGTTGCGTTATTGTGATAAAACAGCCGTGAACCATCACACCACATTTCTGACCGTTTCCTTCTCACATTTTCTTGCATGTGTCGCAATGTGCCCAAATAGTACGAGAAATTAAGTTTGTCTCTGTGCCCGAATTCATGATAAACTAGTCAGTCAAAGACAAAGGAAACTATATGCAGGCTATGACATTGGCCTGACTTGATGTTCTTTTCTTCTTCTTCTTCTTCTTCTTCTTCTTCTTCTTCTTCTTCCTGGAGAACCTTCCTTGACCCATTGTAAAGACTAAACCTTGGTCTCATTGTCACAACTGGTCTCGTTATCAGTTAAGATTATCTGAAGCAACACCACTTTCTTATTTGTGTGATCCAAAAGCTCCTCACAGATTGCCAGGTGGACATCATTGCGGTCTTGGCTCATGAGCCAGGACTAACTTGGCAGCAATAGGGTGCATTCCACAATGCTTTGTCAAGATTTCATGACGTGATCCAACTGATCTCTGTCCAACTTCTTTGCTTTTCACAAATGTCTGTCTAGGTGTGTTTGCGTTTCGATATGTCTGAGTGTGTGTGTATTTGTTTACCTTCCTTTTTTCCCCCTAAGGTAAGTACTTCCACTCCTGGGATTGGAATGACTCCTTTTCCACTTCCTTAAAACCCTTATCCTTCCCTTTTCCTCCCCTTTTTTCCTCTTTTTCCTGAAGAAGCTGCCAGTGGTGGCGAAAGCTTGTATGTGTGTTTGTGTGTGATTTTATTTGTTTCTCTCTACGAGCCGGTCCTTTTGGTAAGTCATCTCTTTTCTATTTTTATTTTTGAAATGTTACATTCTTTTATAATCTTTCTGACAGTTTGTCTTCAGTTGACATGCACAATTTTGTTGATGTTCCTGATGTGAGCGCCGTCAGGTGTTTTGAGTTAGGGTCATTTTTAACTCTTCCGTCCAGCCATTTTTAAACTGCATGAACCATTCCAACATCTAGAACGGCTTAAGCAATCATAACTATGTGTCCTTCATTGTGTGTGTGTTGTGCGTGCGCGCGTGCATGTGAACTGATAGAGAGAGAGAGAGAGAGAGAGAGAGAGAGAGAGAGAGAGAGAGAGAGAGAGAGAGAGAATGTTTTGTTGAGATTCATGCAGAATTTAGAGCGGACACATTGCTGCTCTGGCTCTGCCGTCTTGAAACTTACGAACAGTCCAACGCAACATTCTATTCGCTGCAGCACTGAACAATAACTTAACAGATGTACAATAATGAAACTTTCAGCAGTTACCAATTCAACACGGGCCTGTGCAGGAATGTGATCCTTATTTAACTGCACTTCTCCATTGGTACGGAATTACAAACATTCTGGAATTTTTTTGAACAGACCTCATGAAAGGCAGTAAATTTTTCTTAAAGTTTATTTTACAGTTGTTTCTGTTGTAATGATTTATCATCTAAAGTATATTTGAGCATACTGCAACTTTTGCCTGTCTCCACACCAAGTGCTGAGTACCCCAGGTCTTCATGCATTTTACTAAACTTTTCTGGTATATCAGTTCTCCTGCACACAACTGCTTCATCAACAAACACACCTCATGAAACCACCTTGGTTAGCCACCATATTGTACATTTTTTATTCTTGTATAGGTTATTGTAGCCAGCAACTTTGGTGCTTATCTGCTCATTATCTTCAGTAGTTGTGGATGACAAATTTCCAAAAGTCTAAATGAATATCTTGGTATTCATAGACTCTAAAAACCATCTTCAGTGGCAGCATAGTGTGCTAATGTTGGCAATTAAATGTTCACTTTACGAAGATAAATTTACTGCTGGATCAGGGTAAATGGAAGAACATGTAACCCACAGAACAACATAATTAAGTAATTAATTATTTCTTGGTAAACACAATAGATTATTTCCTTCGTTCTCTGTGATTGGGATTTTGAAAAGCATTTATGGGTCCTTTTTAAACATTAGCAAACTACACTGTTGCTACCGTAATTAATATATTGCCCAAACAGTTTAGAAGAAATGTTGTCTGTGATTTCCATCTTATTTGAATGCAATAAGACTGTTGAGCCCTGGATCTGTACTAGATATCTAGGTATTCAACATCAAATTCAATTTTTTCTTCTGCCATTCTTCATACAGACCTTCAGTGCACCTTTTCCAACTATACACTCTCCTCTTTGCAGTTAGCAGTATAATTCCTTTTGAACTCTTAATGCCAGTACAATAGAAATAAATAATGATATAACACTCTCTAGATATATGTATGAGAGTTAGTACATTTGAAAGTTTGATCCCATTTAAAGAAATTGTGTTAGACTATCTAACAGGCCCTGTATATTAGACAAAAAGGTAATGTAATATTCCACAAGTTGATATTTACTCACCTAGAACATTTATCTGCATGTTGCCATGAATGCATAGACCTGCATATATGGGGTTCTACTCTGCAACATGTGCAATAATATTCACTGAACTTAATGTGACACGATGATGTGGTTTCACAAACTCCTCCTTCCTAAGTCTGTTTTCTTAGAGGAGATAATATCTTGCAGGTTTGTTAGGTGTACAGTGTCATCTTCATGCTATAAGGACCTAATTGTGCATAATGTGTTTTCGTCTTTGGAAGAATACACTGAGTCAACACCAATATTTTCAAATAAGATGGCGCGACACCAAATTGTCGCTTTCCAGCTGAAAGATATGTTTACAGTAATCTTTGGTGATAACCAGATCATCTAATACAGTTTAAAGATGTATGGCATTCCAGATCCCCCAAGCTAAATTCGAGTGATAATAATAATTATCGGGACACCAGGAAGTTTGTGTCTATCAAGGATGTATCCAAAACCTTCCCGATCTGAAGACTAGGACACAATGATATTTCACTCTCATTAAACCAGATAAGCTGTGAGTAACTATGGACCATGCCTTCTAATGGATACAGCCTGTCTCTGAGGTGGGTGACCATATTAAACATTTTTTGTAACTTGTGACCATATCTTAATGTCAGATCCACTGTTATCACATGATTGGTCATTTCTTACATCCACACCAATTCTGACTTCTTACCGCACTAATTTTCACGTGGTATCAGAAAGTGGAACTATTAATTTTTACAGCATATCCCATTAGCATGTCAATTAATGTACATACCTACAATGTTGCAGAGCCCTGTGATGTATACCGAGTGTATTGCAGCTCTCTGTCAGTTTAATTACAACTGCCCGGTACCTTCCAAAACAAAGTAAGATAACTAATACTCCTTTTTCTTCTTTTTATTTGAGTGAATGCCAGCATGGTTCTATTGACACACACTTTTCTTCAGTACATATTTTGTACTTCGTGGCCTTAGTGCTAGAGAATACAAAACTCAAACAAATTAGTAGGTAAAAGAAGATAGTGGGAAAGAACATGGTAAAATATCTGCAGGTGCATAGTTATCTCTATTTTGAAGTCTTCTGAAAATGAAAGACAGCACAGTAGTATATTGTTTGTTGTAATACTTGGGACAGAATTTGGTTTCTTTTGAGTTTCGTAGACCATTGTATAAGAATGGAAAGTCCAGTATGGAATTCAATAATATATTAAGCATAGTTTGCAACAATAACAAAAAAAAGTACATCGAGCCGTGATAGGCACTTAAACACACTGATACACACCAGCCTTTGTTAGCAAAAGACACAATTCACACAGATGACACACAACCTCTGGCTAAATTGCAGTTCAAACTTACGTGTCTGGCAGTTGTGTAGATTCTGGCAATGGTGCGATAAATGACAGGAGATAAAGGAATAAGAAATGACTTTACAGTTCATACTTTGTAAATATAACAGCATTGTTGATGTACTGCTTTCTACACATTATAAGTTTATACCATTCCTTTGGGAATACAAATTGCTGCCAGATTGCAAATCAGAAAAGTACATCGGAAAACAGTCACTACATGGGTGTAACAGTTTGTTTTACATAATATAATTGACCACATTTATTCACTAATAGTTTTTATTTCTTGTCAATTAAGAGGCTTTTCAGCCAAAACTGCATAATTAGAAGAAACTGTTACACTCCTCAGCTGTCCAACAAAATTTACTATTTATAAAACTCTAATTAGACCTTTCCTCACTTACACTTCATAAACGTGGTCTTTGACGGAAACTGATGCAAGGCTGCTCGACAGATTTGAGACGAAAGTTTTGAGAATAATAATTGGCCCTGTGTATGACAGAGAACAATGGAGGAAAAGGTACAATGCAGAATTGTACACTGTATATGCAAATGCTCCTTTAAAAAATATCATACGGTCATGTGGCAAGAATGGAGGAGTCTGAGGTGACAAAGAAGATTCTCTTTGGAAATCCAGGTGGACAAAGACGTTGAGGTAGACCTCGAGCAAGATTGCTGGATGGAGTGGAAGACGACCCACGAAAGCTCGGATGTAGAAACTGGAGGAGGGTAGCTTATGACAGTGATAGATTGCGGAAGCTCATTGGGAAGGCCGAGGTTCACCCTGGACTGTAGTGCAATTTCTTCTTCAAAGAAACTGTACTCAATTTGTCTATGAATATGTCATGATACTGCAATATGCTGGTCATAAAAAAACATTTGTGTCCACCACTCTGATTTGTTTACAAAGTGTAAAAGCTATTTCTTATTACTTTACCTCCTGTCATTCATCACGCCGTTTCCAACATCTACACATCAAGAACCAGTTGTGTTCGCATAAACTGCAATTTAACCCAACAACCATCTCCGGCCGCCACACTTTCAGACTCTGAGTGCAGCAGCAGGAGATGGACATTGTGTGGTGTGTGTTGGTGTGTATTAGTGTCTTTTTTATGTGCCTGTATTCGTGGTGAGCTGCAAACTATCCTCATTATATTATTGTATAACCAAACTGTCTTACTCTTGCATTTTCAGTGCATGATACTAAGATTTCACGGAAAACTATAGAAACTACTTGTGGTTTTTGTTTTGTCACAGGATTGAGAAATGTCTCGCGTACAGAGGACTCCGCGAAGGCCGATCAGACAGTGAGTGTAACATATATTTTGAAAGTCTTTAACTCCAAAGTGCACATTGTGTACAGATGTCTAGCTGTCCCAAAGTGTAAAACTTGTTAGTTCCTATCATGTAACATTTCATTTCAGATTTTCTGGCTGTGCTCAGTCTGAAATAGTATTGGATGAATTACCAATAGTAGTGTGGTGTGCACATCCATTGAAGAGCTACCCCTTTGTAGGATCCAGAACAGCAGCAAGTCCTTGTTCCCTTGGAAATGGCAAATGTCCAGTTTTATTGTGAATTTCTGTGTGTTTCACATCATATCCAATAGTGACTGTTGAGAAAACTTCCACAGTTATTTAGTGTTTCTCATTTTGTTGCTCCACTTATTATTATTACTTTTTTTTTCACTTGTTTGCTATTGCTTCATGGACACTTATTCTCACTGTATTATGTGCACAATCAATTGAAAGTCTTCATTTTATTGTGGCTTTTTTGGAACCCATATATGGTTGTTTCTTCTCCTGAAAATAATATTGAACTAATTTCATTTTCTCTGTTATTATTTTTATTTAAATTTATACTTGTAGACTTAATATGAGACTTTCATTTTGCACAACCCTTACAAGGTATTTACTTTGTGAATGACACTTATACCCACAGTGCATCTCCATACTTGTTGTACATAGCAAAGTACAGTATTTGAAATTATAGTGTAACGGTGTAGTATCTATCTCTTCACTGTTGACATTCATATATAATCATAAAGTTCTTTCACATTTACTCTTGTTGTTCATCTGAAATGAACTCTTTACTATTTGTCCACGTCACTAGATGTTCTACTATTTTGAGCAGTAGTAAATATAAATTTGCACATTTTTGTTAGGGACAAAAAATTAACATTGAAAGCTATAAACCAGTGATTGAAACTGAAAAGATTTGTAGTTAATATTACATATTGTGGCTGGTTGCTGTCAAATTTCAAGGTGAATTTCATTGTAAAAACAATGTTAATATATTGCATTATAACAACTGCAATGAAGTCTTAACTCTTAAGCCCAGCAGTGAACAGAATTAATTCATTCACATATTGTGTTCATAAATCGTCATATAAAGAGATCAAAGTGGGATGAGTCAGGCCATTAATGGCGGACATAAACAGCCACTGTTGGCTGTGTTTGTATACTACAGGATGTAGAATGAGATAAAGTATGCAACGGTAGGAATGTGAGAAGGTGAGATAAGTTCACTGCACCGATTCACTCCAGCTTCTGTTATTCTGCTTTTCACTTGCCCTCCCCTTGTTATTTTTGTAAAAACAAGTATGCTGTCGTTAATTCCAAAAAGCAGGAATGGTACTATTTTCATAATTAAGCTTGACGAGGCCACTTCAAACTGTAATAGAAGTGTCTTGAAAATTAATAGACTATTATCTACAAATGGATTTTAACCGAACTTTGTTAAAACACAAGGCCTGATCACACCATTGCTAATAATACTTGAGGATACGACATTACACAAGACATAATTGAATCTGAACCTGAAGTCATTTATTAGACTGATCCCTGCAACTTTAATGTTACAGATGTTATCAAAATTAGGGTGAAAAAGTTGTCATAGTGTTCCTATTTTCACCATTTGTTCTGGCGTTATAGGCTGGGCTGGAGAAGATAAGTGTGTGTTTCACACAAATGTGTATTCATTTGTAATATGTTCAAAAATATGATTCTTCAGGGGCCCGTACCTCAGGTGTGAAGTGTTTTGGCTAGTGCTTGGCGTAGTGATAATTTGTATAGATATTAGAGCTGGCGTAATGATACTATCCTGATGATTGATGATTTTGTATGGTATTTTTGGCGGTTAGACCACAGCTGGGTCATGTTTGGCCTGCCGGGTGCAAGGCTTGGGTGACTTGCACAGCAATGATGATGACACCCAACCACTGAGTAGAGAAAATCTCCAACCCGACCAGGAATCTAACCTAGCCTCCCTGTGTGGCAATCTACCTTGCTGTCCACTGGACTACAGAGGTGGGCTGTAGCTACCCTACAGTACAGGATCTAAATTTAAATAGTACACACTTCCTGCAGCCCAGCCAAACTGATCATATTCATTGGCTTTTCTACATGGCATATGGTATGTTGTGAATTTATAAGACTTCTACAGAGGTTCCAACCATTAAGATTTAATGGTAATTGTTATCAAAATCTTTTAAAGTTATGGGTTTACGATTGGAGTGGTTCGGATACAGATTTTTAGTTAAATTACAAATCGGTGTCATTTGTTTATGGTAGCAAAACTCGGTCCCTTTTGAGTTCGTTCATGTCATATCGTCGACAAAAATAAGCTGGTTAAGAGCACTACCTTCCAGCATGTCCTTGGGGAAATCACCAGAATTGGGAGCTACAGACTCGAAAACTGCATAATATGGCATACGGGAGGCTCCACAGAGGTGCTCCATAGTGGAATCTAGCAGCGCCCACATGCTGAGATAGCTGATACATCCAACAGGAAGGTGATCAGGCTCCATTTCCAAGTATTTCTTATCTCCTTGTGAGATTAAAGGACTAGAAGTAGAGTTCAGTAATTTTCAGTTTCATTCTTTGGAAGATGTACTTCATGAATAAGCAGATATCACATCGTATATTGTTTTCCATTTGGAGGATTCCTTGGGCAAAACACATTTTTCAGGACTGTCCAGAGACATTATGACAACTCTGTTGGTGACCAAAAGTAATGCAGCCACTGAAATAGTTTTTACCACAGTGCCTAAAAACTAAACAGAATTCTGACACACTCTTAGCACTTCAACACTGAATTCATTAGATTCGTGGTTAAATCCGCCTTATGGAAGTTTTAATATCCAAACATGTTTTGGCACTTATTGGGCCATCATCTGTCGGGTTTTGCCTTTTTTATTTTTATTATTATTATTATTATTATTATTATGTCATTCACAGGATTTTCATCTCCCTTAATAGAAGAATGACAAGTTTTCACAGCTTGTAGTATTTCTGCTTGCTTCTTTGTGGCGTGTTCTTAATGTTATGATATTTAGTGCGCTTTTTCTTGTGAACTGGCACTGTTTATATCACCATTTGTATTCATATTTGTCTAAATATCATATAACATTGACAGACCACAAGCAAGCAGCAACACTACAGCTTGAATATGACAAGCTGTGAAAACTTGTCATTCTTCAATTAAAGGAGATGAAAATCCTGCAAATGACAATAATAATAATAATAATAATAATAATAATAATAAAGCGTTACCCATCAAAGATGACACAATAAGTGCTGAATCATGTTTGGGTATTAAAACAAAACAAGGTGTCTTGCATAAGGCAGATTTTACCACAAATCTTAATACAGCAAACACGGAAGGTACAATAGCTGCACCATCACAAGATGATCAACTGAATTCATTACTAACAGAAAAATGAAAATGATTTCTTTTTTTTTAAACTCGAATGTTTAAAAAATAGGGAGAATGATTTTATTGGGCCTAGTAACATGCTGGAAGAAGAGGATGTCGATGGAGACATCAAAATTAGACCTTTTTTAAAAAGACTTCAGCATGCTCGCCAAAATATCTCGACCTGCACTCCTACTCTTAAGTTATGATTTTATGTTATCTTGTGTTTGTGTGCAATTTTTAATCAGTAGCATCTCTTAGATATAAATATATAGTCTACATAAATAAATATTAATCCAGAAATCAAGACTTTAAGATGTTTGGTTCTTAGGAGGAAAATAATTGGCTATTGAGTTTTGCTCCCCTGCCCCCATCCACACACGTTTGTACGATACATATCAGAATGAAGTAGTAATAATCTGCCCCTTTCTCATCTGCAGCCTTACAGAAACCGTTTTCACATTTTTGATGATTTCTCATTCATTCCACTTCTAACACAACCCCCCCCCCCCCCCTCCCCACCTGTACATATTAGGTCGCATTACTATTTGCCATTCAAAAGCTGGAACATTTGCTGCTTCTTCTTCTTCGGTTATCAACCAGTAGGTTGATTTGCAGCATTTCTCCATAGTGTCCTGTTGCTTGCCATTAATGTCCCTGTAGCTATTACATTTTAGACCATCCATCACTTGTCTCATATACTCCAGCCAGGGTCTTCCTCTACAGTTCACTCCATCCACCAATCCCTCCAAGATGATTCTTAGCAATCCTTCATGCCTCAAGACATGACCAATCACGATATTGTGCCTTTTTCGCAGAGTTCTTTTCAGAGACAACCCCTCGACAATTCTTTGCAAATGTGTTCGTTTATTACTTTATCAACCCAACTTGTCTTCAACATTCTACAGTAATGCCACATCTAAAACATGTTTGTCTTTCGATGTTCCGGTTTTCCCATGGTCCAAAATTCACTTCCATACAACATTTCACTCCATACAAAAGTCTTCAATAACTTCTTCCTCAGAAGGATGTTCATGTTGTTGAGTGTTAGAAGTTTACATTTCTTATTGAAGACAATTTTTGTTTGACACATTCTACTTTGAATGTCTCATTTAGCATCTGAAGTGATCTAATTACCTAGATATGTAAAGTCATTGATGTAGTCGAAGGGTCCACCATCAAACATAATAGTTGCATGGGTTCCGTACTTGTTTACAGTTAAAATTTTAGTTTTGCCGCTGTTGATCTTTATTCCATTCTTCCTAAGCATTGATTTCATTTTACTGAACATAGACATTAACTTCATTTATATGACTTATGAGTGGTTCCTCAGGAAACCACGAAACACACCATTTGGGTACCGGAATTATGGGTTGTGTGGATGGTAACTCCTGAACTTTCTTCCCCCCCCCCCCCCCCCCTCCATTGCAAATCAGCAAGATTTTTACCATTAATATGTAAGACTATTTTCTCAAATTACTTTTCAAATTTGATATTTTCATCTGTTACTTTGATCCAGAGGTTCAAGTTACTATACTTATGCACAAGGGGG
Source organism: Locusta migratoria (assembly GCA_026315105.1). NCBI lineage: Eukaryota > Metazoa > Arthropoda > Insecta > Orthoptera > Acrididae > Locusta > Locusta migratoria. Next base: position 47,626,812 of record CM048753.1, read on the forward strand.
AAAAGGGGCGGGTGAACAAAGCTTTATAGCAAGTTTTACACTGTGGACTCCCAAGTATTGGAATAACAAACCGTAGAGAATGGCTCAAAATTTATGTAGAAACTCCATTTTCCCATGTTCAACCACCTTTATCTGTTTTATTATGAGCAACAACAACCAACATGACTATTTATCTTTTATTTTGAAAACCAGTTTTGCCAGATAATACTGCCATCATAGAGATAATCATATTTCCCCAGTTTTTTCATATCTCACATCCAACCACCGAGATGGCCATTTTAACTGATGACCTCACAGTTTCATCCCCTTCAGATTTTCTACCACAACTATTTTGATAGTAATAATCTATTGAACAGATTACTGCCAAGAATGAAAAACTGTATCTGTTATCAAGATACAGCTGGAATACGATATTTGGTTACCAAAAATGCCAGTTGTTGTGAGGATTATACTTCAAAAGAGAGGGAGTGGCTGGCCAGTACTTACCTTTGTGCTGTACCACAAATAGTCAAAAAATGATGAACAAAGAGAACACCAAGTTTTCGGAACAATGTTCCTACATCAGGTAGGAGAGAAGGGAAGAAAAAGGGAATGGGAATGAAAGGGTAAGGTAATTCATGACCTAGGTCATGAGGATGATGATTAAGAATTGTGGAAGTCAAAGATACTGTATATTAATACTGAGCCATGCCAAAGAGTATATATATATAGCCAGAGAGGATAGTTCAAGCAGAAAAGAGAAGTAAAGATGAGTGAACCGAATGATGGGGGGTGGAGGAGGCGGTTATTTGAAACGTTTTTGATTAACAGGGGAAGACACACACACACACACACACACACACACACACACACACACACACACAATCACATTATCAATAATGGAGGATAGGTAACAACTCATGGTAAAGAGGCTCGCTGAGCTGCTGACAGACACGAAGATAGGTAATCACATTCACACAACTTAAATTTTCGGCCATGGCCTTCATCAGAAGAAGAAACACATACATTCACGCAATCACTCGGACAACTATACAAACACAACTATCATGTCCGGCCACTCCAGCGACACAAGCTAGACTGTGAGTGAGATTAGGAGTGGAGGGGGAAGGATTTTGGGTAAAGGTGGGAATTTGAATTGCAGCAATAAATACAGTGAAGGGCAGGGGCGGGAAAGGATAAAAGGGAGGTGTAGAAGAGTGTGGGGAGGGAGTGGGGGGATTTGAAATGATAAGAATAGGAAAAATAAAGTAAGAAAAAATGGAATAAATAAACTTACGAAAGAAAAGGAAAAAATAGACGAAGATTACTCATTATTTGTGATGCTGTCACACCTGTGCTCCTTCGCCTGGTGAGTAATCTTCGTCTATTTTTTATATTTAATTTTTTCTGCTAGGAATTTTTTGTCTTAATATTTGTATCATATAAAAGGAAAAAAATAGTTAGAGGCTGGAATAGGAAGTGGTGGGTGGTTCGATTGGGCAGGCTTATCCAACCCATCAGAGGTTGAGCCACCTGTGGAAGCAGCCATGTGATATACCAGCTCTGCTGCAATCATTGCATAGCATTTTATATCGGTATGATGACAAACCAGCTGGCCTTCAGAATGAATGGCCATCGCCAAAAAAAAAAAAAAAAAAAAAACCCTATGGCACAGCATGCGGCTAGGCACAGTACTCTGGATTTCAATGGCTGCTTCACTACCCGAGCCATCTGGATCCTCCCCTCCACCACCAAATCTTCTGAACTGTGCAGATGGCAGTTGTCCCTTCAACACATTCTACAGTCCCGCAACCATCCTGGTCTCAACCTGAGATAACTTCTCATCCCTGCACCCTATGCCTAACATCTCCCTCTCCCCTTCCTTCCCCACCCCCTTATCCTGTATGCAATTCTTCCTTACAACTGTGTATCACCATTTACAATATCCCCTTAATTTATTACTTTATTTTTACTTACTGTTTCTTTTTGTATTATTTTTTCCTATTTTTCCTAACTTTATTTTTTCCTTTTTCCTAACTTTATTTTTTCCTTTTTCCTAACTTTATTTATTCCATTTTTTTTTTCCTTTCTTTATTTTTCCTATTCTTATTATTATCATTTCAAATCCCCCACTCCCTCCCTTCACTCCTCTACACCTCCCTTTTATCCTTTCCCGCTCCTGCCCTTCACTGTATTCAATGCCGCAAATAAAATTCCCGCCTGTCAGCGCCTTTAAAATCCATCATGCAATTCTGAACTTTCCATCCCCACCTTTACCCAGCATCCTTCCCCCTCCACTCCCCACCTCACTCATAGTCTAGCTTGTGTTGCTGGAATGGCCGGACAGCATAGTTGTTGTATAGTTGTCTGAGTGATTGCGCGAATGAATGTGTTTCTTTTTCTATCGAAGGCCTTGGCCGAAAATTTAAGTTGTGTGAATGTGATTATCTATTTTCGAGTCTGTCAGCAGCTCAGCAATCCTCTTTATGGTGAGTTGTTACCTGTCCTCCATTATTGATATTCCTATCGGATTGTCCATTGTTAAAACAATCAAATTATATATTTATATTATAGAGGAAAAATTCCTAACAGGAAAAATATACGTAAAAAATAGATGAAGTACACTTACCAGGCGAAGGGGCACAGGCAGTAATAGCAACAAATAAACACACACACACACACACACACACACACACACACACACACACACACACAAATGCTAGCTTTTGCAGCCTAGCTGCTTCATCAGGCAGAAGGGAAGGAGAGGGAAAAGGAAATGATGAGGGTTTTAAGGAAGGGGGTAAGGAGCCATTCCAATCCCGGGACAGGAAAGACTTACCTTGGGGGAAAAATGGAGGGTAAATAAATGCACATACACCCACACATTTACACAGACACAAGTACACTTAGGCAGACATACTGTAGAGTATGTCTGCCTAAGTGTACTTGTGTCTGTGTAAATGTGTGGGTGTATGTGCATTTATTTACCCTCCATTTTTTCCCCCAAGGTAAGTATTTCCTGTCCCGGGATTGGAATGGCTCCTTACCCCCTTCCTTAAAACCCTCATCATTTCCTTTTCCCTCTCCTTCCCTTCTGCCTGATGAAGCAGCTAGGCTGCGAAAGCTAGCATTTTTGTGTGTGTGTGTGTGTGTGTGTGTGTGTGTGTGTGTGTGTGTGTGTGTGTGTATTCTCTATGTCTTCCTCTGTTAATCAAAAATGTTTTAGATAACCCCCTTCCTCCACCCCCATCTTTCAGTTCACTCATCTTTACTTCTCTTTTCTGCTTGAACTATCCTGTCTGGTTATACATATCTTCTTTGGCATGGCTCAGTACTAATATACAGTATCTCTGATTTCCACAATGATTAAACATCATCCTCATGACCTAGGTCATAAATTACCTTCCTTTCATTCCCATTCCTTTTTTCTTCCCTTCTCTCCTACTTATTCTTCTCTTTGTTCATCATTTTCTTCCTTTGTGTGTCTATCGGCGGTACAGTACAAAGGTAAGTACTGGTCAGCCAATCTATTTCTTTTGAAGTATGATTTATCATTTCTGTAGAGAATTTCCATCATTAATCAATTATTGTGAGGGACGGTCTTCTGACTCTATGAAACTTACCATCCTATTTTCAGAAATTTGTTTTTTGACTATCATACAATCTTAATCTATCCTCGGTGATGGATTGATTTTACATTCGCTATTTGTCTCACTTATTGTATAGTGTCAAATTCAGTGAAGTATTGTAACATGTTTTAAAGAGTTAGCAGAGATAAAAACTCATTGTGTAGACTTTGCGTGTGGTTGAAATTGAGATATTGTGTATAAAAATTAAATTACAAGACTGGGTAAAATTATTTAGCATTTTCTTTGTTGAAAGAGCACAAATAGAATTTTTGCTGAGAATGAGGGCTGAGGCATCTGGTTACACACTTTTCTGCTAGAGGCTTTGAAACAGGTGCATATTTGCCTTTTCTGTGCTTTGACAGAACTGTTTTTTCATTCAAGAATTTATTGTGTACCATTCTTTAACTGTAGAAAGACTGTGTGTCAAATTTTGTATACTGGGCAAACAATAAACTGGATTAACTTCATATTTTGTGACTTTTCATTAATTATATGAAATATTAGATGCCACCTTTTGTAGAGTTTCATGAATAGTCCCATATTTTACAAACCACTTTGGCGAGGATGAGGTGCCCGGACATACATATTGAGGGACATGTCAACAAGCGCCCCTTATCGTGCAAAGCACTACAGTGAAGTGATGGTACACTCTGCGATCCAGCTAACAGGGTCAGAGGGACAACTAGTGTCATTGCAACATGGAGCACAAAATGGAGCAACAGCTAATTTTAAATTTCCAACTAGGCAAAAATGGTAACGGAGACCCATGGGATGTTAGTGCAAGAGTATAGTGTGAGTAAAAAGTGTGTGTGTGTGTGTGTGTGTGTGTGTGTGTGTGTGTGTGTGTGTGTTTTTGAGGGGTTTAAACAGAAAGGAAGGCGTTGAGGATAAGCCACATTAGGGTCGACTTTTCACAATCACAGTCGCAGACAACGTCAGATGAGTGTGACAGATGCTTGCAGATGATCAGTGGCTGTCTTTGAGAATGGTAGCAGATGAGTTGAAGATCTTCACAGACATCGTAAGCACTATTGTTCATCAACATTTCGAAATGAAGATTTGTCTCCGGTTTGTACCGCTGACAGATGAACAGAAACACTCAGATGGAAGCATCTGGAGATTTCATTGACATGTCTGACTGGAATCCCCAATTTTTGGAAACTATTAATACAGGAGGTTAGATTTGGTGCTACCAATACAACCTGGAGACCAAGCAATAGACAATGGCATGGTGGTTATCATCTTCCCCACCTCCCAAACAAAGTTAGCTTACAAAATCCAAGATGACAATGTTGATTGCCTTTTTTGATACCAAGAGCTTGATCCATCATGAATTTGTACTCGAGGTTTTGAAATGGCTCCTACAATGCATCTGGTGGGTTTGGACAGAAATGTACCAGAATGAACAGTGGAATTTCCTGCACATCAGTGCCCGACTGCATACTGCGATCAGCATGTGCAACTTTCTCACTAGATGCAAGCAAGGTTACTGTGCTTCCTCACCCTCCTTATTCTCCACATTTGGTGCTGGCAGACTTTTTTCTGTTTCCCCACCTTAAATTACCCCTGAAACACTTACTCTTCACAATAGTTGCAGAGATCCAACAACATGTGCCCGCAGTGTTTCCACAAGAAGTGTTTTCTGACAGTTTCCAACAGCTGTACAAATGATTTAAGAAGTGTATTGTAGCCAATGGTGATTATTTTGAACGCCAGTAAAGGTATTTTGTTTGTATCTCTTGTTTCCCATATGTCCTGAGACCAAACTTATCAGATGCACTTTGTATTTTTAGTAGAGTGTAAAATATGTGAGAACACTCCATACTCCAGTGGAATTGAGGTGCCCCCCACTTAGCTATGATAACTCCTCAGCACGACACCTGCATTTTGCATTGCCCTCCAGGAAACCTGGTTTCCTACGTTGCGCAGCCATGCCTTATGTGGCTATCGGGGTTATTATCGGATTCGCGCAGACTATCATAGGGTATCAAGTGGAGTATGTATCTACATCCTTACCTCTGTCTACAGCGAAGCTCTTCCCTTTCAGATGCCTTTGGAAGCTGTGGCTGCCAGGGTAAGGGCTGCAGTGGACATTAGCATCTGCAATGTCTATTTCCCTCCTGATGGTGCAATATCCCAACATGTCCTGGCTACACTGATTGGTCAGCTACCCCATCCTTTCCTGGTATTGGGCAATTTCAACGCCCATAACACATTGTTCTGTGGTATTGTGATTGTTGGCCATGTTAGGGATGCCGAGGCATTACTCTCTGAACTCGACCTCTGCCTTTTAAATAATGGTGCCCCCATGTATTTTAGTTTAGCACATTGTACCTACTTGACCATTGTCCTATCAGTATGTAGCCATGGCGTGTAGTAGTGACCGCTTTCCGATCTGGTATATGTCCCTATGGGCTCTTAGTAAAGCAAATTGGTATACTTTTACTTCTGCTGTCATGATTGGTTCCCCAACACATGGAAACACTGATGTCATTGACAGCCGTATCTCGGCCATTATTTCTGTGGCCGAGAGTGCCATTCCTGTTTCTTCTGTATCCCCAATGCAGAGGGCAGTACCCTGGTGGTTGCTGGAGATGGCTCAAGCAATTCAAAACTGCAGGCGAGCTCTGCAGTGTCACAAGCGGCACCCATCTGTGGAGAATCTCACTGTTTTTAAGAGGGTCCATGCCCTAGCTCTGCTGTTAATCTGAAGATGCAAACAGTAGTGCTGGGAGAGGTGTGTGTCTACCATTGAATCACATACCTCTCCATCTCAGATGTGGACAAAGATCAGACATGTCTACAGCTACCAAAGTCCTTTCAGTGTGCCTGGGATTTCCGTGAATGGAGTAGTTTGCACAGATCCACATACAGTTGCCAAACACTTTGCTGAGCACTATCTCAGATTTCTGCATCTGTGCATTATCCACCAGCCTTTCGCGACCTGAAAGAACGGGAGGAATGAAAGAGAATGTCCTTCTTGGCTTGCCATGTGGAACTGTACAATGCTTCATTTACTGAATGGGAATTCCTCAGTGCCCTTACTCACTGCCCTGACACAATCCCTGAGCCAGACCGCATTCACAATCAGATGTTAAAATGCATGGCGGAGGAGTTGAAGAAACAAGTTCTAGCCAAGTTTAATTGCATCTGAATCAATGGTGAATTCCTGTCTCAGATGTGATAAAGTATCATTGTTCCAGTGCTCAACACTGGCAAAACGAGCACAAATTGCAAATTGATGGAATGTATGGTGGGTGGAGGGCCAACCGTTTTGCTGACTCCTTGAGTCTCGGGGTCTATCTCCATGCCAGGGCGGTTTCCGCAAGGGGTGCTCAGCCTTGGATAACCTGGTCCACCTTAAGTCTGCCATCCGGACAGCATTTTCAAGGTGCCAGCTTTTGACAGCTGCCTTTTTTTATTTATGTAAGGCTTACAACACGACCTGGCAAATGCCACATTCTTACTATGTTACATGGAGGGGGACTTTGTTGCTCACTCCCCATTTTTAGTGCTGCATACCTTCCATGTACAAATTGGCACTTCTCTTAGTTCTTTGCACATCCAGGAGAATGGAGTTTTCCAGGGCTCTGTGTTAAGTGTTCTCAAGTTTTTAGTGACTATTAATTCCCTAGCAGCAGCAGTAGGGTCGTCATTATCTCCCTCATTATATGCTGACGACTTCCTCATATATTTATATATTTTGGTTCTAGTATTCGTTAGCTGCAAGGAGCCATACGCAAGGAGAGACATGGGCGCTCTCCCACGGGTTTAAGTTCTCTGCCTTGCCGCCAAGATGAGAGTTATGCACTTCTATCAGCATCAGACAGCCCAGCCACATCCAGAGCATTATCTTGACGGCCATCTGCTTAATGCAGTGGTAATGCATCATTTCTTGGGACTAGTTTTTGACAACAGACGAATATGACTTCCTCATATTTTTCAGCTTAAACAGAAGTGCTGGCAGCTCCTGTATGCTGTCCATTGCCTTAGCAACACCACTTGGGGTACAGACCGCAGTACACTTCTGTAGTGCTATAAAGTGCTTGTTCAGTCATGACTGGACTATGGAAGCATTGCATACAGTTCAGCATTGCCTGCAGCATTGCAGATGTTGATCCCAATTCACCACTGTGGAGTTAGGCTTGCAACAGGAGCTTTTCGAACAAGTCTTGTGAATAGTATCCTAGTGGAGGCCAGGGTTCCACCCTATGAATCAAGCGGCAACAGCTGTTGTCCAACTACACAAAGAATGTCCGTGGTTTGCCTTCTCACCCAAACTACCATCTTCTTTTCACAACCAGGCCACACCCAACTGCACAACAGCAGCTGAGATTGGGGAAGACAGCTGGTGTCTTTGTCCAGTCACGTCTTAGTGACCTGGACTTTTCTCCATTGCCTTCTCTCTTCCAGTTCCAGTCGCATGGTGTTTACATCGACCACGTCTTCAATTGGAATTATGGGCGATAAAGGAGACAATGAATGTTCAGAGGTCTTCTATGCGGGTCCCTCACAGGGACTATCGTCTTCTGCCTGCTGCGTATTGGCAATACTGGGCTGACGCACAGCCTCCATCGCAAAGACCCTTCTCATTGTCGCTGTGGTGCCCATTTAACAGTTGCCCACATTTTATTGGATTGCCCCAATCTAGTTGCCCAGAGGCGGACTTTTAATCTCCTTGATGTACTGAGCCTAGTTTTAGCTTTTAGAAGGTGGAACCAATATGTAACAGAGTGGCTGGATGTTCTGTGAATTCCAGCTGAGACCCTTCGGTATTCTCTTTCAATTTTTTTTTCCTTTGTTTGTATTTGCTCCTTTTAATTTTAATGAAATAATAATAATTAATTTTGATGCAATACATCCTAAGCTTGATGTAGATTACTACTGTTTTACACACCTTTTTAGAGACATTAATTAAATTCCTGTGATTGGGAAAAGGGACTGATGAGTTGCGAAATTTAGTCACTTTAAAAATTTAACCAAGCATCAATTGTGGCTTTCTGTACAAGGAGCAGTAGAGAGTGGCTGATCTCCACTCCTTCCACCTCAGTATCCTATCATAATAAAGTTTCCGCTCTTCTGCCAAAAATCATCAATAACATTGATGTTTCTAAAATTATCATGTAATGTCACAGTTAACAGTAGTAACAAAATACAGTGATGCTTAACAACTAGCTTACATCAGCCTACTACGAAGAAGGCCAAAACGTTGGTTACTGAAGTAATTACCATCCTACATAATGACATGTTGCAGCACCCAGAAAACTTTTATCTCAGAAAGATAAGTGTAAAATTTGTACTTCATGCAAAGGAAATCGTACTGTCTGTTCAGATTGTGAGAAAGCAGTAATGTGTGAGAAAAGATGGTGAGTGTGGGGTGTCAAGTGCAGCAGTTTACAATGGTGCAGTTGACATATCTACGTTCTGAAGTATTGTCATTGGCATATTGAACTAAAATGATTCGATGTCTTTCTTTCAGTTCTTTGGATTGGAGACGACGACATTACAGCATGCGAGATAGTGGTAATAACAAAAAGTTGCTGCAGAGGTGGTTGGTGTTGACTTGTATTTACTCTACTAGACGAATTACACAATCACTCGGGTTCAGATAGTGTAGTGAGCAGGTAGTGCAATGCAACAACAATGTGACATAAAGCTATGGCATGGAGAGCTGTAGGAAGGTTGGAAGCAGGACAGACACAGGGAGGTGGCTGCAGCTATTAGAGTGTAACAGGATCTGGTGCAATTTCAGACAACAGGAACCATTAAAAGAAGGCAAAGTCAAGATCGTCCACGGGTAACATCAGCAAGAGATTACCGTTACTCCAGTTAACAGAGTGTTGAGACAGGAGGCTGAATGCAACTCTGCTGTATCACAATCCTCAGGCAGCAATCCTCAGGACGCGCAATATTAACACAAACAGTCTGAAATCACCTTCGTGAATGTGGCCTATATGCATTGAAGGCTATGCTGTGTGTTCCATTAAAACCACATCATTTTGCCTGCAGAAACTAGGTGGAGGAACATCAGGATTGGAGTGGTAAGCAGTGGCATCAGATGAGTCAAGGTGGTGTTTCTTCATCTGGAGAGAACATGCAACTAAATAATCCTGCTTATGTGCAGGAAACCTCACAGTGTCATACTGGTGGACAAATGGTGTGGCCAGGAATCAGTATTGACGGGCATATGGACCTCTATGGCATTCAAGATGACGCTTTGACTTCTCAGAGGTATAGAGATAATAACCTACTACTTAATTTTGTGACCTATGCTGGGGCCATAAGAGGTAAGTTTCTTCTGGTGGACGATTGCGATTCTCCCCACAGAGCTGCACTGGGGAACAACATGCTTGAAGCTAATGGAACTGAATGAACTGAGTGGCCAGCTTGTTCACCAGACTTAAACCAGATTGATCATGTCTGGGCTCCGCTTGGCAGATGCATCGCAGCCAGACCAGCACCTCCCACAATGGTTGCAGAGCTGTATATTGTGCTATTGGAAGAATGGCCAAATATCCCTCAAGAACTGATTGATAACCTTATACTGTTCATTCCAAGCAGGTGTGCAATTGTGCTGGCTGTCTGAGGTGATCATACACCATATTAGAGGGCAACGAGAATGTGTATGGTAGACCCATGGTTCCTCACTCTGAGTTTATGCGATGTAAACCACAAATAGAGAGTTGTGACAACAAAATCTTGTACTGTATCACACACAATTTACAATTGTAACCAATATCTGAATAAAATACTTAACCATGTATGTTATTTATAATATCTCACCTGATCCCCTAATTGTTTTGAGCAGTGTATCTAATGGAGTATTTATTAATACTGGATTTATGTTAGATCCTTTTTGCTATTTATACATTCATATTATAGAAGATACTAACATTTATGAAGACTGAATAAAAGGAAAAATTTAAAGAGCTAAATCTTAGTTAAAAGTTAATTAACTGAAAGACAAGTAATTTATGTAAGACATGTTTATAAAAATCATCAAAAATAATACATGTGTGTTTTACATTCCATTATCTGTCTGGCCATTCGTACAAAAACAAACTTGAGGCTGATAGTCCTGGCAGTCTTTGTAGGTAGCAGCCTGCATGTGGTTGTTCTATTGTTAGACAGTTTGGTATACTACCGGAATACTTTTACTCTGCTCTTGAAGTTAATCATCTTCAGTAAATCACAGTTATGAACCAGCAGTATAATTCATAAATACTAAACTAATAGGAAAAATGACTTACTATTGGTATCACAGCCCTAGTGTTCAACAGAAACGAATAGTATGGGTTCATTATCTCTGTATGCTCTGTAATGTATAGAGTGAGGCTTTGATGCATGACTAGAACTCTGAATGGTGTTTTTTATCTTATTTCCCACTGTTAGTAATATGGAATATTGTTGAGGTATTCGACTGAGGGCCTGAGACTCGCACTAAAATTGACGGTAAATGAAAAAGCTCCTTAAAAACACACAGCTAAAGGCATTACTGTGAAATACCTGTATATTTACCAATCACGGTCCCATTCTTTTGTAAATGGTACATGTTGTAGAAGTGTTGTTGGTCATGTGTCTCTGTGGATAAACTTTAACAAAAAGAACCCACAACTTTAGTAACACAAATGAAATTTTCTATAAGTAAGTGACAGACATACATAATGACATGACAAACCGAAGACTTAAATTTTATGGGCAAATTAAAAGATTGGCACCCACTAAATTGACAAAAGGTATAGTAGAATTCTCAATATTGCTCAAATTTCGTGGACTGTTATGCCGTGGTCTTGCGGATTTGTTATTAAAACCCAGTGTTTCGTCCCCATCTGTGGATTACATTCTCAAGGGGGATCATGGCTCTTTTGAACATTCAATACACAAAAATGTTCAAATGTTTGATAGGCTTATGGGACTTAACTACGGGGTCATCAGTCCCTAATTCAATACACATGCTGGCTTGCTAGTGACCAGTAAGTTGGAAAGAGCCAGGGCCCCCCTTAAGAATGTCCTCTAAAGATAGGGACGAAACATTGAGTTTTAAAGACCGCAGCATAGTAACCCAGAAAATTTTAGCAATATTGGCATTTCAGGCATTGGAAGTTTACATTTTACAATTAGTAGAATTCTACGAAACGTGACATTTCCACCTTAATGCTGAGGACACAAAATCTGTTCTGCGCAACTGAATGCTCTCTCCAGAGATATTTCTGCTTCATGCCTGCCACTAGATATAATATCCACACAGTCTAAGATATACACACATGAGCAACAAACTCGTCAGAAACCTCTCTGCTTTCATAACTGTTCGCTACAATATTGTGATTAAAATTTGTAATTACTTTCTTTTGGTGCGGACTACATTAACATAAAGAAAGACATCTTCTTTTGCATAGACAATTGTACGTAGAGTTACAGAGTTATAGTTGGATTTCTGAATATATAGTTCTATTTCACAAGGTTGATTTCAACTTCATGCTTTGCCACGGCAGAGTGCCCGAGCATGTTGAGGAGCTTCGTTGCGACGCGTGAGACTGTTCTGTCGGAGGTTCAAATCTCCCCTCGAACATGGATGTTTGTGCTGTCTTTAGTATAAGGTAGTTCATAAGTAGTTTGTAAGTTTAGGGACTGATGACCCCGCAGCTTCACAAACACTTCAACATTTCAACTTCATGCTATACAAAGTGATCACTACAGGACATGTGGACATGTATTAGTTGAAAGAGTGGCCGATGCTGCTAACACAGTCAAGACATTTCAGTGGAAATACTATTTTTAATGGCAAGTTCTATACAGGCGATCAGCTGTCGCCATTCCTTCAACAATTACCCAGACTTGCTTTATCGCACATTGACACCACCGTGACGTCTTATTTAAACAGACATGAACTGGTCTGTTGATTGAATTACCAGACTTTCAGCATTCGTCGAGTTTTCGATAATAGGGAGCACTGCATACAGAATAACTACATTGTCCCCAGTGCAGTGCTGCAACCTACTAACACTTCAGCATACACTTACTGTGAGAGATAAACACCATTGAGTGAATACATGGTGCTGTTATTATTATTATTACTATTTCTCGTCCCAATGATAGAAGTGTTTTCAGAAGTTTACGCCAAACAATTACACACTGCAGTCTTAACTTTATGAACACAAACTAACATTGAATTTACATCGTTCCGGAGTACGGAATTAAATTAATTTCACTTTTTGTATGACAAATTTTATGAACAGTCATCATTTTCGACAATGACTTCTACTTAAATTCGACATCTTGGCTATGAGTACTGAGTTTATTGACAGAGCGATCCAACAAGGATCCTGTTTTTGCTGACCTAGGTCTGAAACCCTATTTCTGAAGAAGGCCATGGCCAATAGCTGAAAGTGTTGTGTGTGTGTGTGTGTGTGTGTGTGTGTGTGTGTGTGTGTGTGTGTCTTTTTTGTGTTCCTGTTGTGGCTCATCATCGCATCTTTGCGGTGAGTCATAAATTGTCCTATTTATATTGTTATTTCCTTTTCTGTTCCACTCTGAAACATAATAAACAAAAAACAAATGTCTCTATGCCTCCTTACAAGCCCTAATTTCTCTCATCTTATCTTTGTGATCTGTATGCAAAATATAAGCTGTCAACAGTAGAATCATCATGCAGTCAGCTACAACTTCCAGTCCTGTAAAATTCTAACGTAATGTTTCTCGAAAAGAACATTGTCCTCTCTCCAATCCTCTCTAAAAACCTGCAGTAATAGTGACGTCACCAAGCTGCCTTCCTTACTCCACTTTGTCGGTTGCCCAAGCATACATGTTTGCCTCATGCATATTGCTCTTTCTCCTCACTACAGCAAACCCAGCTCGCTGTCACCCCTCCTTGCCCACACATCAACATGAAGTCTTAAGTACAGCCACCTTGGGCCCAGAGCAAGAGTTTGAAAGTATTTGCGCACAGTTTCACAAGTGGGTGTTACACTGATGTCCTGCATTAGGCATTTTGATAGCTGTAATTGACAATGATTTGTTGTTGTAAGTTACTCTCACTATAACTTACAAAAAGAAAGCATAAAAACTTCTACCCCATCTTTAGTATTCAACAGTATTTAAGTGGTCTGCAATGTAATGTGTCCCCTTTATACTTATACAGTTGGTGATATATGTTTATTCCTCCAGAAACGGAAGCCTAAAGGATGGTTAGAAAACGGGGAGAAGCATTGTTCAGAAGGCTTGTATGCAGTCCCTAAGGCCAAAGCAGTCATGAGGAATGCCAATAGGAACAGATTATTTAGGAAATAAATATTTTGAAAAATCTGATGATTACAGAATCTCAATGAAATGTTTTCGGTATAGTAATAAAAATATAGCGCAATTTCTGCACCACACTTTATTATTCATGAATATTTAAGTCAGGGACCGTCATCTGGTGGGATATATTTTACCACGTGAACTGTTTCCCACATGATGATAGCTTCTGTCTGAAACTGGTCATCAATAATCAGAGCTTGTTGAAAGCAGTAATTTTGCCATGTAACGTGTGTAAATATTGCTGGCAGTTATCCACATTGACATTCATAATAATATTAGTTTTAGTCTCTGCTGTAGTATAGTGCGCACCGTGTAAGTCGAATCGAGCGCGCTAACTACGCACTTGTAGTGCTCGCCACCAGAGGGGTGCAAGAATAGAGACAAGCAGCGCGCCCTCTGTGAACAAAGGTAGAGGTAGCATGGAGTCGCACAGGCAGTTGCGTAGTGCATGCCAAACGGTTTTGTTGCTATGTTCTGTTCTATACTTAACAGCCAACTTAGGCCATTTATGTTAGTCTTTATGTGATAGTTTGGAGGTTACAATACTCATTGGTGATGAGTGTGTTCAATTCCATGCGTTCTATTTTCGCCTAGGTTCAAGAGAGGCCTTTGAAATGTTGGAAGCTCCACTCGACAAAGTCATATGCCGCTTCATTGATCAACAGATGGCTCTTGGCGCACCGTTGCAAAACCAGACTCAGGTCTTCACAACAGTTTTGGAGAATCTTACCCAGGTATTTCAGTCTTCGGCTTCGGCGCTGTCAACGTACGCGCGTCCCGCAGTGCCGGCAGTGTCTACCCCTGTCTCATACCCACCGCCTTTTCCTGCATTTGACGAGGTCACGGAAGAGTGGAAGTCTTACAAAAAGAGTCTGCGGCAACATTTTCAGGCTTTTGATGTCAGGGATGCCCAGCTGTGCTGCGCCCTTTTTCTTTCATGGATTTTGCATTTGTTGTGTCAACTGACCCCCCTGCAAGACCCCACATCTCTTACTTTCAATCAGATGTGTCAATTACTGTCTTCTTACTACTGCAAGCGTACTCATGTCGTAGCTGCTCGTGTTGAGTTTCATAGATGTCGTAAACAACCACACCAGTCGTATCGGGCGGGTGTGGCCGAATTATATGGTCTTAGTCGCCATTGCAATTTTGTTTAGGAGGTGCACAAAGAGTCTTAAGTGGATCACAATAACCCTTCATTGTCAGAGGTCTTAAAAATTGCCCAAGCTTTCAAAGTGTCGCAGATGGCAGGAAATCAAATCGAGGCTTGGTGTGACGTATCGGCTGTTCAGCCTTCCCCCTCTCGCTACCTGCAGGAAGATGAGCCCCTGGAGGAGGACATTGCAGTGGTTACCCAACGCTCTGTACAGTTGAGCAGTAGGCATCCTTTACAACAACAGCAAGTGTGGGCGTGCCCCATTTCCCTCCTGCCTGTCTTGCTTTGTCAGTCACGATCGGACCGCTTTCCCTCAGTGCTGGGCCACGAGCCATCGGTGCAGCAACAAAGGTCATATTTTGTCTGTGTGCAAGTAAAATCCCTCTGTGTAGGATCAGGATATGGATGTAGATACCTAAGTCAACTGTGTGGCAGCACTGTCCACAGGTCCTTCTAAATTTGTCCTGGACCTAAAAGTTTCCAACAAGGTCATCCGTATGCAGGTCAATACGGGCTCTGCTGTTACTCCGTTAAACTCACAAATGTATGTCGAGTTAGGGTCCCCTTCCCTGCAGCCAGTCACTCGCAAGTTACTCAGTTACAACAAACAACGGATTCCAGTGCTTGGCCAATTTACCGCTCAGGTGGCATACCCCACCGTCATTCACCCCTTAACCTTTCTGGTAGTGGCAATACAACCACAGAGAATGTTTACAGTTTTGATGCATTTCAGTTGTTCAGGTTTTCTATGTCAGACGATGTCAACCTAGTTTCGAATGAGGTACCCAACCCTCAACTGGATGACCTCTGCTCGGAATTTTCTTTCCTGTTTACACTGGATTTGGGTTGCGCCATGTCTTTTCAGGCACATATATCTATGAAACCTTCCGTGTTCCTGCATTTTTTTCGGGCATGCTGTATAGCTTGGCAGAGGCCTATCTTCAGCTTCCCTTGGACGAGAAGTCGCAGCGACTGTTGGTGGTTAATACACCATTTGGCCTATACCAGTATTTACACCTACCATTTGGGGTTGCCAGCGCCCCAGCCATTTTCCAACAGTTCCTGGAACAGCTCACAGCACCAATTCCGGGCTGTATAAATTATCTGGACGACATTGTGGTGTTGGGCACGTCTGCCAAAGACCACGGTGCTCCAGGCTGCTGGACTCAAATGCAATCTAGACAAGTGCAACTTCTACCAACCCTGTTATTGTCTATCTAAGTTTTGAAGTTTCACATGAGGGTGTCACCCCTTTACGCCAGCATGTCACGGCCATTTTGGCCTTACCTCGACCTACGTCAGTGCAGGAGTTACAAGTTTTTCTCAGCAAGATTGCATATTAACACAAATTTCTTCCCAATGTGGCATCCATTGCGCATTTATTGCATGACCTTCTGCATAAAGGCATGTGTTTCCAGTGGTCGCAGGCATGTGAAAATGCATTTTCTCTTTTCAAACAAAAGTTACAGACTGCCCTCCCTGTTTGGTCGCCTTCCAATCCGGGAAACAATTAGTTTTGGCCACAGATGCTTGCAAACATGGAGTGGGAACAGTCTTGGCCCATAGGTATGAAGACGGTACAGAGATACCCATTGCTTATGTGTCAAAAACATTGAACTCGGCACAACTCAAATATTTGCAGATAGAAAAAGAGGCCCTTGCCATCATCTATGCATTGCGCAAATTCTACATTTTTCTGTATGGCACAAAATTCTATTTGGTCACAGATTATAAACCCTCGATTTCCTTTTTCAACCATTCCGCGTCCCTGCTGGATAAAGCGGCACACAGCCTTCAGCAATGGGCCCTGTTTTTATTGCGGCCCAACATGCTAATGCCGACTTGTTGTCTCATCTTCCAATGGGTCCTGACTCTGTTTTTGACAGTGACGAATTGCTCTGTTTTCATTTGGATGTGGTGGAACAACAGGTAGTGGATGGTTTTCCTCTTACCGCATCACATATTGCAGCCGCAGTCATAGCTGATCCTGTGTTAAAACAGGTGGTCTCTTATGTACAACATGGCTGGCCAGATAGGGGTCTGAGCTGTGTTTCAGACGCACTTCGCAATTACTTTTCCCTTTGGTTTCAGTTTTCAGTCAGGGACGGAGTCCTCTTATTGTCCACGGCAGGCGCACCACCTCGGGTGTTCATTCCCTCCTCTCTACGTCGCGAGGTTCTCCGTCTTCTGCACGCTGACCACTGGAGTACATCTCATACAAAAGCATTAGCCCGCCACCATGTGTTCTGGCCAGGCCTGGATGGGGATATTGTTAGACTTGTGTCGGCCTGCTCGAAATGTGCGACTCACCAGGCTGCTCTGCGTGTGTTGCTTTCACGGTGGCCAGATCTGAAACAGGCTTGGGAACAAGTTCATGTAGACTTTGTGGGTCCTTTCTTGAATTCATTCTGGCTATTGGTGGTAGACACGTTTTCAAAGTTTGCATATCTGGTACGTTGCGCTTCTATGTCAACAGCAGTAATGGTCTGAGCATTATCTAAGATCGTTGCTCTCAGAGGCCTGCCTATTACTTTAGTTACAGATAACGGCCTGCAGTTTTCTTCTCAGGAATTTGCCGAATTCTGTGCCTGGTGAGGTATCCGTCACATGTTGGCGCCCCCTTGTCACCCCCAATCTAACGGGGAGGTTGAACGTCTTGTCAGAACATTTAAGACCCAAATAAAGAAGTACATAGTTCAATCTTCACCCAACATGGCGTTAGACAGATTCCTGGCTTCCTACCATTTTACTCCAATCGGTGATAAGAGCCCAGCAGAACTCTTACACCACCGACAGTCTCATGCTGTTTCACCTGCTGCAGCCTCTGCAGGGTCACCTCTGCACGGTGCTGCTGGCCCGTTTCCGTCCGGGCACGGCGGTGTGGGCCTGCGGGTTCGGCCGCCGCCCAAAATGGATCCCAGTGGTTGTCACGCGCTGTTCTGGCTACTGTCTCTATGAGGTTCGCATGGAGGACGGCCTCACATCTTGACATGTGGATCTGCATCCTAGTGTGGCAGGTCGGGAGTAGGAGGATGTCCCAACACACCTTTGGGTTCACCGGTCACCTGATGAGGCCGAGCACCAAACCCAGCCTCCTCCCAGTCGACACTCCATGGCATCCGGGGAGTGGGGACCAACATCACCTATGACATTGCCACTGGCACCGCCTCTTCCGCCACTCTGCTCGCAGGTTCCGCAACCTACGGCACCATGTGAGAGTGCGGATAGCTTCATGGACTACGACCCACCTTCTCCGGTCATATCTCACTGGCCACCAATGGGCAGGGCTCGCTGTGTTACGCAGCGCTCTCAGTCTGCTCACCCGTACTCCTTGGTTCCAGCTCGGTGTTTTGGTCGGGAGGATGAAATGGATGTGTCATGTCTAACAGTTTAGTTTTTCCCCGCAGAAGAGGGAGATGCGCTGTAGTGTAGTGCGTGCTGCATAAGTCGAATCGAGTGCGCCAACTATGTACTTGCAGTGGCTGACACCAGCGGCGAGCGAGAAGAGAGACAAGCAATACGCCCTCTATGAACGAAGGCGGAGGTAGTGTGGTGTCACGCAGCAGTTGCGTAGTGCATGCCAAACGGTTATGTTGTTTTGTTCTGTGTGTACTTAACGGCTGACGCGGGCAATTTATGTTAGTCTTTATGTGATAAAGTTTTGAGGTTACAACAGTTTATAGTTGAAATCATTTTGTATTGTCCACTTGGCCTGTCACCAGTAGGACTGCCTCCCAATTTTTCGGGAACTGTACCCAGACGTGTTGAGGTCTCGTCGACATCATTAGTTTGTTTCAGTATGCTTTAATTGTGGAGATAATTTGTTATTTTAGAAATATTTAGTGATTTTTAGTTTTGGATTTGGTGATTGTGTTATTAAATAAACAATGGTACACATTTGTGTGGAAAGAGAGTTGATGAAAGTTGTTGTGGCTGCATGGCAACACGTGTGCAAAAAATTGTAAACTTGAACGGCCAGTAAATTAATTATCCTTGTAAAATGAATGTTTCAATATCAACATTGGACAACTACACGGCCACTGCCTAAAGTCAAATTTTATCATTATTCCTAACTCTTCGGGAACTGGCCAGGAATATCTTTGTCATTCATCATTAAAAGCTTTATTAATAGTGGACAAACATCTGCTGAACAAGTACAATGCAACTATCCAAACATTTCAACTGGCAGGAATTGAAAACAAGGCTAGTGATTGGTAACTTGTACCCATATGTATTGAGAAGAAAATTCATACTTGGTTTAGTATGTGTGCTATGCTTGGGCCGCGGCGGAGTGGCCAGGTGCATTGAGGCACTATGCTGCGATGCACAAGGCCGTTCCCTGTCGGGGGTTCGAATCCCTCCTCAGGCATGGATGTTTGTGCAGTCTTTAGTATAAGGTAGTTCATAAGTAGTTGGTAAGTTTAGGGACTGATGACCTCGCAGTTAAGTCCCATTAAGCTTCACAAGCATTTGAACATTTGCTATGCTTTGAACTAAAACAACCACCACCTGATCTCATGTATTTTCAAATTTTTAAATACTTGTACTTATTATTTTTCTGATGAGCACATAAAATTTTTAGTTTGTAATAACATGCATGATTCTATTAGACAAATTACGTAAAATTTCATACTGGTGCCCTCTGAGCAATATTGGTAATAACCATTGGAGGTTGTAAGGTGGATCTCCTTGATTTGGCTCAAAGTATGCGGGAAAAAGCAGTTAGATCAAATATCTCGTTTGAATGCTTCACAGGAAGATTTCCAATTGTAGTATATATGTGAACTACTGTTCAGCAAGTTTTCCTAACGCTTTGAACATCTAAATCATCAGCTCGCACAAAATGGAAATATTTTAGACATTATAACTACAACAGGCCAGAACTTGTCAATGATATCACTGTAGAGGCAGGGGTTAGTGATATTGTCGTCATAGCAACAATGGCAACCAAAGTTAATAAAATGGTCAAAATATTAGGAGAGAGTTTGTGCTAGAAAGACCAATTGTTAGCGCTTAAGGAATGAATAGACATTGTTTAGTTCTGGTATGGTGGATGTAGACGAATTATGGTCAGAATTGAAATGCATTGTAAATAAAGCGCTGGAGAAATGTGCCAACAAAGAGGTTTAAGGATGGGAAAGACCCACCGTGGTTTAATAATAATATTTGAAAAACGCTGAGAACGCAAAGACAGTTGCATTCTCAGTTTTAAAAAAAAGGGCGAATTAAATCAAATCAGGCAAAAGTTGGTAAAGATTCATGTGTCTGTAAAAGATGTATGTGTAAATCTATACTAATAATAAATCTGTAGATGTAGGCCAGTCACTGTTCCCTTCAAAATTATTGGACGAATCTTCATGTGGTTTTCACAGGAAATGTGAAAAAACTTTGGGTCAACATAGAGGCATAATTGTATCAAAATCGGATAACGGAGGGGAAAAAATAGCTATTTTAAGTGTTTTCAGTAACTATCGTGTCAGTTTTTTCAACTATTAAAAACCGCTTATTCAAAAACTACTACACGAATTTGTATGAGGTTTTCACAGGTAACTTGAACGTAACTGGACAATATGTAGACTTCTTTTCATAAAAGTCAGATCAGGGGAAAAAAAGATTATCATAGTTTCAATTTTTTATCTACGACCATTATGTCTGTATGTCCCTTTGAACATGTATATATCCAAAACTACTTGACGAATTTTCATGGGGTTTTCACACGTAACTTTAGAACATCGCGCGGTTACATAAAGACTTCAGTAATTACAATCAGATCACAGAAAATAAAGATATCATAATTTAATCATTTGCTTAAAAGCCATCGTGTATGTCTATTTGTTGAGGGTAATCTCCAAAAGTACTACACGAACTTTCATGGGTTTCCACAGGTAAATTGAGAATAGTTTGGAGAGTAACATAGACTCAGTTTCATCAAAATCAGATCAGAGGAAGGAAAGAAATTGTAATTTGTAGTTTCTTGTGTATGCGATGCTTGAATTGCAACATAGTATAGCAAAGATCCGATAGAGGCACTGTTACTAACATAGTGTACCAAATAACTAAAAGATGGTGCTGCTGCGTTGTTTATTCTCGTAACTGGAGTGTAATACACTGAAATAAGGGCTACGATTTTCCTTACGGCAGCGGTGTAGTGTATTGATGATGGTAATGGCCATTGAATTCTTTTTGAAAAATCAGTCACGTACAATGAGGGGAATGATTTTTAGTGTTGATAATGAAATAAATAATTGTTCCGATCAGTAAATTAATGACCCCCCTAAAGTGAATATTTTGTTGCCAACGTTAACATACTAAACCGCTGCCACTGCAAGTAAAATTTAACCCAGGTACGACGCAAAAAAATAACTTTTTTACTAGCTGTATCCCGCGTGCCTTGAAATATCAGAGAAAGAAAAAAAAAGTGCTTCTTTCCGCGGGTACCATTTCAATTTAAAACATACCAACATTCCTTCGCATCTGTCGATGCTCTAATTAACATAAGAATTCTTTGCCAGGAAAATCGAATTTATGTAGTTCTTTTTCTGATTTCAGTGTATTCTCATTACATTTTGAGTGTGTTCTGTTTAGGAATGCCTCGAAACGCCTTAGCACAGGAAAGGGCAAAGTGAGGCGACGTTATTTACATAGTACACCAAATAACTAAGTATGGTGCTTCTGTGTGTTTTTCATTCTCCTAACTATGGTGTAATACATTCCAAGAAGGAGTACAATTTTATTTACGGCTGCGGCATTGTGCGCTAATGTTGGCAATGGCCATTGAATGCTTTTTCAAAAATCAGTCAGGTAGAATAAGGGTAGATAAGGTTCACAATGAAATAAATAATGTATGCTGTTCTGCTTAGTAAATTAATCATCCTCCTAAAGCGAATAGTTCGTTGTCAATGATAGCAAACTAAACCGCTGCCACTGGAAGTAAAGTTTAGCCCAGGTAAGACAAAAAAAAAAAAAAAATTTTTTTTTCTTCCTAGCTGTATCCCATATGCTTTGCAATGTCATGAAAAGATAAGAAGTGCATCTTTCAACAGGTATAACCACTAAATTGTACATATAGTAGAAATATCTATGGAGTGAGCAATGGCTTCTGTGCATTTTCTCAACATTAAGCTGCAATTACCAAGTGATACTGAGACAAATTGACTCTTTCCACACATTTAATTGCTCTTAGGGTTTGTTTGTACCGCATTGGCCTGAAAGAGGCTCCACCTCCTTTTCGCAGAGCAACCACATAACTTGAAATAATATCTAAATAAATGTGTCACAGAAGCATCAAGAAAGTTGAGGAAGTGTTGCTAAAAGGGCCATTTACACATAGTCATCCGCCTTAACCGAACAAAAGACAACCAAGATGAAGTCATCGATTAGTAGATTTTTTCCAATATCAGGTGATATTTCCACCTTAATGTTGAGGACAGAAAATCTGAATGCTCACTCCAGAGATATTTCTGTTTTGTGCCTGCCGCTAGACGCAATATACACACGGGAGCGACAAACTCATCGGACTCCCCCTGCTTTCATAATTGTTCAGTACAATATTGTGATTAAATAATTACTTACTTTTAGTGTGGACTATATTACAATAAAGATGTCTTCTTTTGCAAAGACAATTGTACTTATTGAGTTATAATCCGACCTCTGAATATATAGTACTCTTACACAAGATCGATTTCAACTTTGTGCTTTAAGAAGTAATCACGGCAGGGTGTGAGGAATGTATTAGCTGAAAGAGTAGCCTATGATGCTACCACAGTCAAGACAATTCACTGGAAATACTACTATATTTAATGGAAAGTTCTATACTGACTATCAGCTAACGCCCTTCCTTCAACAATTACCCAGACTTACTTTATCGCACACTGACACCGCCATGACATCTTATTTAAACAGATATGAACTGCTCTGTTGATTAAATTACCAGACTTTCAGTATTTGTTGACTTTTCGATAATATGAAGCACTGCATACTGCATACTGTCCCCAGTGCAACACTGCGACATTCTAATACTTTAGCACCTACTTACTGTGAGAGATAAACACTTTAGTGTAAGCCACAGAACCATACATGGTGCTGTTATTATTATTATTATAATTTCTCATCTCAACGATAGAAGTGTTTTCAGAAGTTTATGCCAGACAGACAATTACACACCTCAGTCTTGACTTTATGAACACAAACTAACAATGAATTTACATCGTTCCGAACTATGGACTTAAATTAATTTCACTTTTTGTATGAAAAACTTCCTGAACAATCATCATTTTCGACAATGACTTCTACTTAAATTTGACTACTTGGCTAGGAGAACTCAGTTTATTGACAGAGCGATCAAACAAGGATTCTGTTTTTGCTGACCTAGGTCCGGAATCCTAAAAAGCCATGATATACACAGGCCTTCTTTAACAACCGTTGTAAAGCACGGGCATGCATATAAGCTAGTCATGCAATAACTACCATTATCATATCTTAGCAAAAGGTCTTGCCGAGAACCCGAAAAAAAATTCTGATCTTATGTAAAGGCCTCTATCCAGTCACTTGTTGATTATTCTGAAGTGGCGATAGAAGACAATGAAGGCCAAAGTTTTAAATTTAACATTTTTAGATATTATTCACCCAGGAGGACCATGCAAACATACCTCCATTTGGTGCTTATACTAACTCCCAAATGGAGGACATAGTAATAGGCATAGCCTGTATAGAGAAGCAGCTGAGAGAGTTGAAAAGAAACGAGTTGCCAGGTCCAGTTGGGATACTAATTCAGTTTTACAAAGAATACTCTGCTGCATTGGCACCTTACTTAGCTTGCATTTATTGCGTTTCTTTGATCCAGTGTAAATATGCATGTGACTGGGAAAAGTCATAGGTAACTCCCATGTATAAGAAAGGCAAAAGAATGGACCCACATAATTACAGACCTATATCATTTTATCAGTTTACTTAACTAATATAGTAAATTTCCTCGGGATGGAAAAGCTTCTGTCCATCCATCAGCATGGCTTTACAAAGCTTTGATCGTATGAATCTCAACTTGCCCTTTCCTCTCATGACATCTTCCATGCCATGCCATGCCAGGCAGACTACACATTTCTCGATCGAGTTTTGAAAGGCACTTGACACGGAGTCACGCCACAGTCTGCAGGGAAGGGTGATAGAATAGTTATTATTTTTTATCTAGATACTAATTATCCGACGGACAGAGTGAGTTGCAATCTGCAGCTGTTTGCTGGAAGGTGTCATCATTGAACGACTTGAGGAGGATTCAGGATGACTTGGACAAAATTTCTAGGTGGTGTGAGGAATGGCAGATATCTCTAAACATAGAAAAATATAACATGATGCAGATGAATAGGAGAAACAATCTCGTAATGTTTGAATACAGCATTAGTAATGTGCTACTGGACAGAGTTGTGTCATTTAAATATCTAGGCGTAATGCTACACAGCGATATGATATGGAACAAGCATATAAGGATACTCATGGGATGTGGATGGTCGACTCTGGTTTGTTGGGATAATTTTGGGAAGATGTGATTTGTCTGTAAAAGAGACTGCATATAAAACGGTTGTATGACCCTTTCTTGATTATTGCTTAAGTGTTTGTGTTTGCCACAAGATCGGATTAAAGGAAGCCATAAAAGCAATTCAGAGGCAGGCTAATAGTTTTTTTACTGGTAGGTTCGATCAGTGCGCAAGTACTACTGAGATGCACCAGGAACTGAAATGGGAGTCGCTGGAGGGAAGGCGATGTTCTTTTCGAGATACACTGTTAAAGAAATTTAGAGGGCTGGAATTTGAAGCGTACTGCAGAACAATATTACTAAAATTTTCCGAGCTATTATCCTGTGGTCTTATGGATTTTTTACTGAAACCCAACATTTCATCCCAATCTGCAGATTTTTACTGACTGCTGCCGAATTCCGTTTACGAGGGCTTGCGCACAGAGGTGTGATGTCACATATTTTGGGTAGGCATGCGCAATTTGTTGTTGCCAATTGTCTGTTGTTAATGTTGTTCTATGGTGGAAGACTGTTACATTTCTTCTTCAACACCAGAATCCAGATTTCATTCAGTTTCACGCCCTCCTCCATCCTATCAAAATTATTGGGTTGTTTTACAGTTTTTATAATTTGTCTGTTCAGTCTTTTTTTATATCCATTTGTGGCTGCCAATACCTGAGTTTTATCAAATTGAATAAGGTGGTCCCCTGATTGAAAAACATGTTCAGCAGCAGTTGAACTGTCAATCTCTCCCCCCTCTACAGTTATCCTTGTGCTCTTCTAGTAGTTTTTTTACTTCTTTTTGTGGTACCCATGTATACATCTCCACAGCTACACGGAATTGTTTAAATTTCTGCTTTTTCCAACAGATTGTGAGCATCCTTTGCCGATTTAAGGTGATCCTGTGTCTTCAAAGTAGGTTTGTAAATAATGGTGACATTCTGTTTCATCAAAATTTTACGGATTTGTCAGTGACGTCATTAATAAAAGGCAGGGAGGCTTTAGATTTCACAGGAACATTTTCATCGTTTTCAATTCTATGTGTCAGTCTCGATGCTCTCCTTATCTCTGTGGACGAATAGCCATTCTTAAGTACAGCATTAGTCAGGTGTTTTAATTCCGCATTGATTAAGTCCAGTTCGTAGGTGTTCTTTGCTCTGTCCGCCAATGTCTTTATTATGCCTCAGTTTTGTTGTGGGTGGTAGCTTGAATCCTGGTGCAAATAACGGTCTTTGTGTGTAGGCTTCTGATAAACTTTATGGCTCAATCTGCTATTTCCGTTTTTGAAGACTGACACGTTAAGAAAATTCAGTTTTCCATCTGCCTCCTCCTCCATGGTAAACTGAATTCTAGAATTAATCCCGTTGAGGTTGTCAAGGAAGCAATCTAGTTCCTCTCTGCCATGCCTCCTCACGACAGATGTATTTTCTACAAGGCAGAACCAAATAGCATGTTTTTCTTGTTTAATATTAACCTTTCTGGCCGTGGAAGTTTACATTTTACACTGCAGAACAATTCTACTGCCACAAAGGTAATAACAGAGAGATTAGGGCCCATACAGATGCATACAAGCATGTGTGTTTCCCTCACTCTATATGGCAGTGGAACAGAACAGCAAGTGGTGCAGAATACCCTCTGCCTTTCCCCTTTGGGTGGATTGCAGAGTATGTATGTAGGTGTAGAAGTATAACATAGTTTGAGTAACATGTCCATCAAAGTTAATGTAGTGCAGTGGGTAAGATAGTGAACTGTGAATTTTATGGACCAGATTTGAAGCCCTCTACTTCCTATTTTTTAATAAATTTTATATTGTTTTTCCATTGTTAAACTTTTAATTCTGTAATAGAAATTTACCTGATAACTTCAGTTAAATGTATGTAAAATTAATATATTGATTTTAGTTTTAATTACTATGAGTTATAAATGTGTGTAAACAGTTTTCATTATTTTGTGAAGTTTCCAGTGAAGGGAGTATTTGCAAAAATTCTAGGAATTAATTATCTGCAAAAGTTATATATTTTGGGTATTCCTCATTAAGAAATATAATGTTCCCACTATTCACATTTTGAGTGTTTCGGGAAGAATACTTTTCAGAAAAAAAGATTCTTCAGTGCAAGATGTACTTCATTCAAGATTTTAATAACTTTTGTCTATCAATTTTTGTGAGTACTGAATCATTGGAGGAAAGCGGGACCATTGAAAATTGATGATGAATGTCTGAATGTGTTTAGATAAGATATTTTACTTTATTGTCACATGACATGTTTTTATACCATCATTTGATTGAGAACATTGGTGACTCATCAGTCTTTAACCTAAATTATTACATTGATTTATACATTAAAGTAAATATTGTGGTGTGACCGTGTAGCATTTTAGTAATGACCACCACATAATTGTTTTGTAGGTTGGCTCAAACTTTTGAAATATAACTTTTTTTTTCTAGAGGCCCAGTAACACTGTTCTCTAAAACAGTTTCTTCTTGTATTTGCTTGGACAATCTCCACAGAAGGTATCCAATGGAAAATAATGAAGGAGACTTTTACTATATATTAATCATTTCAAAATTTAAATCAAAACTTTTCAATAATTTACACTGAACAAAACATAAGGGTTTATTTGTACCCAACTCACACATTTCATCAATATTAAACCATCTTAACAGCTCTTATTCAAGCTCTGCAGCTCATAGCAGTTCAATCATCAATAACAAATGACAATCTTTATCTTAAGTTCATGGATCACCTTATTTCTTCTTAGGCTTCACAGTTATTCTGGATCCTGACAGCTTTTACAATGTAACTGAGACTTGTGGTTTAACTACCCAGATGTCCACCTGGACATACAAAATATCCGGGGCAGTACACATTCTTCCAGTTATTAAATTATCTCCAAAACTAAATTATTTGGTTATTTTGGATCGTTCAGTAGGAATGTAAGTGTAATTTGTTACACTACAATATGTAGTGTATACATTCAGAATTATAAGAAACATACCAAATTTTATATGAAGTACAGATATACAGAATGGTATGCATACTGTCATTTGGCTAGTAAGTTTAGGGATATATATATATATATATATATATATATATATATATATATATATATATATATATATATATATATATATAAAATAGATGAAGTACACTTACCAGGCGAAAGGGCACAGGCAGTAATAGCAACAAATAAACACACAGACACACATTTGTTGCTATTACTGCCTGTGCCCTTTCGCCTGGTAAGTGTACTTCATCTATTTTTTACGTATATTTTTCCTTTTAGGAATTTTTCCTCTATATATATATAATAGCAACAAATAAACACACAGACACAGACACACACACACACACACAAATGCTAGCTTTCGCAGCCTAGCTGCTTCATCAGGCAGAAGGGAAGGAGAGGGAAAAGGAAATGGAAAAGGAATGAAGCAGCTAGGCTGCGAAAGCTAGCATTTGTGTGTGTGTGTGTGTGTGTGTGTGTGTCTGTGTGTTTATTTGTTGCTATTACTGCCTGTGCC
Source organism: Locusta migratoria (assembly GCA_026315105.1). Classification (NCBI taxonomy): domain Eukaryota; kingdom Metazoa; phylum Arthropoda; class Insecta; order Orthoptera; family Acrididae; genus Locusta; species Locusta migratoria. Next base: position 47,654,903 of record CM048753.1, read on the forward strand.
CCTTCGCCTGGTAAGTGTACTTCATCTATAGAAAAGAGATGACTTACCAAAAGGATCGGCTCGTCGAGAGAAACAAATAAAATCACACACAAAAAAATAATATATATATATATATAAAGTCTAACTATTTTGTATTTATATGACTTGGAAAGTATACCTTTCGTACTGCTATCATTACTATTACTTTATAAATTCTTCTAGACTATAATAACATTTGGTTTTAATGTATGTACCAATGGTCTCCAATGTGGATTCCCCAAATTTTGATCTCATTTTATTTCTGATCTTTAGAGCCATGTAATATAGAGTATTTTCGTATAATTTGAGTCTGTGGCAAGATAGCATGTATTGTGATTTATGTCTTGTTTCACAGTTATGTGTGAATGCATTTCCTTCCGATGCGAGTTTTTTTTTTTTTTTTTGTTCAAAGAGGAGTATTTTATATATGAAGATTGAAGGGTTCGTCATTAAGTCCAGGCTTTCAAATAATGGTTTGCATGATTGCCTACTATTTGTTCCTTTCATTGCTCTGATTATTTTCTTTTGTAGTTTGAAAATTCTAAGGAGGTTTGTCTTTTCAACACCCCAGAAAATTATTCCATATTTTAAAACTGTTATGAAATAAGTATGGAATACAACTTTCTTCACCTTTAAGTCCGTAATTTTGTGTAATACACTCATTGCATAAACTAAGCTGTTTAATCTCTTCAGTAAACTGTCCACATCGTCAGTCCATGATAGGTTTTTATTTAAAATTATTCCAAGGAATTTTACAGACTTGACTGTGGTCAGTTCTTTACCTGAATTCTCTATTTGTGATATACATTCAACAGCTTGTTTGGTCCTGAAGTTTATGATTTGGGTCTTTTCCAGATTTAATTTCATGGCATTATTTTTTATTCATTCTTAAAGTTCTTGTAGAGTTTGTTTCATGGTCCTTGCTAATTCTTCAATGCTTTTGTAGCAGACCACTGCTGTTGGTGACCTGCGTAAAAGTATTGTGTCTGTTTTATTTTTGCTTTGAAATAAATTTTGTAGCATTGTAGGTATTCAGGAACACTGAAATGTTTAAGTAAATTAAAAATTTCATAATTATAATGGAATAATATAAACACAGTCAACAATCTGAAGATTGGTTTGAACACCACAGTGCTTTACTAGTCATGGTCCTGTTTGGGGGTGGTATGCCGTTGCCTTCCTCCGACCTTCAAACTGACTTACCCCAGCCAATTATAGGGGACCTACAGTTTAAAGTGGGTTCTGAACCACGGTGCTACTCAGTATTTTTCACATCAGCAACACTGCCATATGTGAAAGAAGTGGAAAGTGACAGATAAAAATCCTAGGGCCTGGCGGCAATCAAACCAGTGATCTTTGGATTTCTAGTCTGGCACTTTTCCACTGTGCTATGGAGCTGCTATAGTTTTTAAGAAATCTTATTGTAATGGGGATCGAACCTGGCTCACAAAGTTGACTATCTAATATGTTACTCACTATACTACCTGACATTGACATGCCATCAAAATTTGCTTACATGATCGCTGAGTCACAGACAGGCATTTAGAATGCACAGTCACATTTACTCAACTTAAATTTTCTGCCAAAGTGTTCATCATAAAAATATTCACTTACATTCGCACACTTCACTTACTTGAACATAACTCGTGCTCACATGACCAGCATCTCTGGCTGCTCCCATGCAACACACTGGAAAAGCTGGAGATGGTAGTCATGTTTGCAGGAGTTATGTCTGAGAGATTGTGTAAATGCACGTGAATCTTTTTGATGAAGACTTGTTTATTCATGTAGCTGCCTGCTGCTCAGTGATAGTCTTTGCGGTGAGTTACTTGCTATCTTCTGTTATTGAAATTGCAAACTGGACTTTCCATTGTTACACTTGCTTGTACTGCACATATACTTTAATCGATGGTCTTTTATGAGCTCTTTCATTTCCTGTGGTCCTTACAAGTGCGATATTTTAGGAATTTAAAAGGTTCATCTACCAGCTTATTGTCAGGCAGTTTGATCCAAATCAGTGAGACCCATCCCGATACTTCCCCCTGTGTTAAATTTTACTTATGTGCTGTGGCAGTGTGGTGTGCTAACGTGAGACACAAAATGTTCACTTTATGATGATAATTACTGTCCGCACAATGGTATACACAAGATTCTGGCAACCATAAAGCAGGAAACTGTTTCTGCTGTGCAGGGTTAATTACTTAATGTATTTGCTCGAATTTTAAACCACATCTGAAAAATGACTCTTATTTCATGGGGGCAAACAGTTAGAGACGTCATTTTTAAATTGAAACAAAGTAGATTCATTCTAACATGAGACACAAATTAGGTATAATGGATGAAGTTGCAGATACATTAGTTGGATTTGAGTCGTAAGCGTAGCAGTTGATCTGAAGGAAGGTTGTTTTGGTGAAAATATGGAAATTATAGACCACTAAAATATATTAAAAGTCATTAAATACAAGCTCACTAAATTAAAACATACAAGGTTTATTATATGTTAAACAATGATAACCAGTCAGATTGACCAGTGTAGACGTACTAGTGTTAAAACAAACAGCAGCAAATTATACTTCGACTGCAATTTCAGACACAAACAGTGTTTTAAATCTTGAGTTCAAATAAATTCCTTCCAATGTATCAGAACACCCTTCTGGCCAAAATTACGCTCTGTGCTGTAAACACACACTCCAAGACAATCTTGTGAAATAGCTGCTTTGGCTGTGGGGTGCTGTATGTCCTGTCTACATTGTACCATGTAGGTGGGCAGTTGTTGGTTACCTGAATGTTAGTATGCTTCTTCATTGCTGAGTTCAGCTCACAAATTGTCTGTTAATATGTTTCAGCAAATAAAATAGTTATTGAAATTCAGGATGGTGATATAACTTAAAATAAGGGGAAGGTAATCACTCACCTATTGTAGATGTTTTCTGTCATGTGTTTCTATGCTCCACTTATTCATTTGCTAAAGGTAAATGGTGGTCTTTCTGTGTGCAGATATATTATTTCTTGGGCTAAATGTTTGGAATCTACTCACCTATGTAGAAATGGTAAATGGCTGTAACCCTTAACAATGAAACATTTCACTTAGATAAAGTATTCATCCGCCACCAAGCCAGTGGTTTTCAGAGTTGCTACTAATATGTCTTAGAACTACAGATAGTTATAGTATTCTTGTGTTTTTGCTTCTGTGTCAAAACAACATAAGCTGTGTTTTGTGCTAATGAAATTATTTTTTATTTTAGGTGTGTCCTCTCACCCAATATGTTTCCTACGCCAGGCCAGACTCAGTCTGCAACACAGGGTATTGTATTTGGCATTGGCACTTTAACAAGTGGACCGACAGCACAAGTGTTGCCTACTGTTGAAAATACAATATGTCAACCACCAATAATTACTGCAACTAGGTGTAATAATGTCTCAGCTGCAGGCATTACTAGATTTGAGAAAGAGAAAGTTGTCTACAACTGGACAGTGTTGGGAGTAAAGAATTGGCCCGAAGACACAAATGGCATTGCATCCACTTCTTTCCGTCACCCAAATGCCAGCGAATGGTGTATGGTGCTGTCCAAGAAAAACAATGACTTACGTCTTTGTTTTTGGTTGAAAGTTAGTAAGGAACCTGTCAAAGCAACTCTGAGAGCTACTCTTTATCTAGGTGGCGGTGAGAAACGTGAAGTGTACCCGCCACTGAACTGCACACTTAAAGTCGGTGATAAGTCTTTGCCGAAGACGATAGGGGACACTTTTCCCATCACGAATGGCGACAGGGATTTGGGTGACTGTTTGACGTTTCAGTGCGAGGTGGAGATAATGTGCATCGTGTGGGACGAGATGCCGAGCGCGATCGCTCCGGAGTCGCAGCCGGGCCTTGCCAGAGATTTCGGTAGCTTGTTGGAGTCCCAGGATTTTGCAGATTTCATTCTGCATGCTGGAGATGTCCAGCTGAAGGCGCACAAGGCTGTGCTGTCCGCACGCAGCCCTGTCTTTTCCAGGATGTTGCAGCAGAACATGAAGGAGGCGAAAGAAAACTACGTTTACATAGAGGGTGTGGAACCGGATGTGGTGGCGGAGGCCCTGCGCTATATGTATACGGGCCGCGCGCCATCGCTACACGATATGGCTCAGGGCTTGCTGGTGTTTGCGGACCGTTACGACTTGCGGGAGCTGAAAAGCCAGTGTGAGCTGGAGCTGGCGAGGCGTCTCACTGTGGAGAATGCCGCCACTTATGCTGTCTTCGCGGTGGTCAACTCGTGTGACGCTCTGCAGAAGGCATCAGTGGCTTTCATAAGGCGGCATATTGAGGGAGTGATGGGCACTGCGGGCTGGAAGGAGGCCCTTCACAGTGATCCTGCCTCTGTCGAGAAGATCAGCCAGCTTATTGCGGCAGGAGCTCAGAGGTAACGTAGTTACTATGTGTGCACTGTTACGTTGCTTGGTAGGATATTTTAATGCCTATGGGTGGCCAGTTCATCCTTGTTTAAGTGACTGATAAAGCCACTCGTAGTATTTGAATGTCAGTAAATAATACAACTTCATTAAGAGTGTGAGATTATAATTACAATAGATGCACAATACTCAGTTTTATTTTCAAGACAACTCAAGAATATGTCAGTAAAGACATATATACAAATGAGACTTAATTTTACAGGTCACAGAATGTAACATACATTTGTATATAAAAAAGCTCATATTTAGATATACAGATAGCTACACAATATCTTATTAAAATACTCAGTGTATAATAATTCCCTAGTTTTCTTGTATGCTGGAATATTGGTAATATATTGTCAATCGACATCCTCTTAATATCCTATAGCTATTTTCTAATTTTGTGATCCGTGTGGTATTTTCCTTGTGTGTGTTTGTCATATTATGAAGATGACTTATAAAGCAGAGTGTCCGTGTGTTTTTGTGTTTGTGTGTATGTAGTACATACATATCTACAGTTAAACTACCAATCTTCATGACATTTTGCACACATGACCTTCAATCCATGAGGAAGGTCACTGCAAGTGTAAGGATTACGTACAACACGCAGTTCATGAAATATGACATCATAAACAATTAGATGAGCAAAAAACTGCTTCATCAAGCGACAGTTCTGCACATTTCCTCATAAACCACTAGACTGATTTCAACCAAATTTGGTACGCATATTCCTTACGTGAGATAACAGTTGCTGTAGAGGTAAGAATTACGTACGACTCATGGTTCAGGAGATATAACGTCATAAACAATAGGAATTGTAAAAAACTGCCACATCGTGTGACAAGACTACCCATACCCTGTATGAGAATGAGAGTTCATACTGAATTGCAATAAACTTTAAACTTAATTTCAAACCTTTATTGAACTTTTTCTCACTGACAACCATAGCAAAATTATGAAAGGGAAAAAAGTTTCTCGCTTTCTACTTTTCCGCTGTTCATAGAGTAAAACTATGGCATTTGATATGATGTCACAATTTATAATTCCTACACTACAAGTTGTACTCGTGGAAAATTTTACAGACAGTATATACACATAACTTTGCAATTGTATCGCAGTATGACATAGTTCATGAGGTATGAGGACATAAACAGTAACGTTCATTGAAAACCACCCTATCTCACATCAGGTTTTATTCTATTACTTCTTTCCTACAAACTGTATTCGTAACAGATTTTACCCACATGCAGTACTTATATAAACAAATACATACCTACAAAATTATATAACTGTTGTTATTGTGGTCGTCAGTCCGCAGACTGGTTTGATGCAGCTCTACATGCTACCCTGTCCTCTGCAACTCTCTTCATCTGAGAAAACGTTCTGCAACCTACATCCTTTTGAATCTGCTTACTGTATTCGTCCCTTGGTCTGCCTCTACGATTATTACCCCACACACTCCCTTCTAATGCTAAGTTGACAATTCCTTGACATCTCAGAATGTGTCCAACCAATTTATCCCTTCTCTTAGGATATGCCACAAACTCCTTTTCTCCCCAATTCAGTTAAGCACCTCCTCATTAGTTACGTGATCTAGCCATCTAATTTTCATCATTCGTCTGTAGCACCACATTTCAAAAGCGCCTATCACTTTTTTATCTGAATTCCTAATCGTCCATGTTTCACTCCCATACAATGCCACACTCCAGACAAATGCTTTCAGTAAGGACTTCCTAACATTTAAATTAATATTGGATGTTAACAAGTTTCGCTTCTTTAGAAATGCTTTTCTCCTCATAGCCATTCTGTATTTTATATCTTCTTTACTTCGGCCATCAGAAGTTATCTTGCTACACAAATAACAAAATTCATCTACTACTTTTATTGTCTCATTACCTAATCTAAATCCTTCACATCACCTGATTTTCTGACATTGCATTCCATTACCTTCGTTTTACTCTTGTTAATGTTCATCTTATACCTTTCTTTCAAGATACAGTCCATTCCATTCAATTTCTCTTCCAGATCCTTTGCGGTCTCTGACAGAATTACTATGTCATCGGCAAACTGCAATGTTTTTATTTCTTCTCCATGAACTTTAATGCCCTCTCCAAATTTCTCCTTCCATTCCTTCACTGCCTGCTCAATGTACAGATTGAACAACATTGGGGAAAGGCTACAACCCTGTCTTACTCCCTTCCCAACCTCTGCGTCCCTTCCTTGCCCTTCGACTCTAATAACCGCTGTCTGGTTTTTGTATAGGTTGAATATAACTCTTCGCTCCCCATATTTTTACCCCTGCTACCTTCAGAATTTGAAATAGTGTATTCCAGTCGACATTGTCAAAAGCTTTCTCCAAATCGACTAATGCTAAAAACGTAGGGTTGCCTTTCCTTAGCCTGTCTTCAAAGGTAAGTCGTAATGTGAGTATTGCCTCCTGTGTTCCTACGTTTAGCCTAAATCCAAACTGATCTTCCCCGAGGTAGGATTCCACAAGTTTTTCCATTCGTCTGTAAATAATTTGTGTTAGTATTTTGCAACCATGACTTATTAAACTGATAGTTCTGTAATTTTCACACTTGTCTGCACTTGCTTTCTTTGGAATTGGAATTACCCTCAGACTTCAAGAAGAATACTGTAATTCCCCTGTCTCATACATCTTGCATTCAAGATGATACAATTTTTTCATGAGTGCCTCTCCTAACAACATCAGCAGTTTAAACTCAATATCACCTACTTCAGGGGCCATGTTTTGACTCAAGTCCTTCAGCGCTCTGTCAAATTCTTCTCACAGTATCATATCTCCTATCTCATCTTTCTTCACCTCGGCTTCCATTTCTAGAATATTGACTTCAATTTTATTTCCTTTTTATAGGCCCTCTATTCTTCACCATTCAGCTTTCCCCTCTTTGCTTAGTACTAGTTTTCTGTCTGATTTCTTGATACTCATACAGCTGCTTTTCTTGTGTCCAAAACCTCTTTTATTTTCCTGTAGGCGGTATCTATCTTTCCCCTAGTTATGCATTCTTCTATGGTTCTGCATTTGTCCTCTAGCCACTCCTGCTTAGCCAGTTTGCATTTCTTGTCAATCTCATTTTTCAGACGTTTGTACTCCCTTTTTCTTGTTTCACTTGCTGAATTTTTATATTTTCTCCTCTCATCAATTAAATTCAGTATATCCTGTGTTATCCAGGGATTTCTATTAGTCCTTGTCCTTCTGCTTATATGGTCCTCTGCAGCCTTCACTACCCTCTCTCTCTGAGTTACCCATTCTTCTTCTACTGTATTACTTTCCCCCCTTTTCAGCCACTCCTGCCTAATGCTTCCTCTGAAACTCTCAACCATCTCTGGTTCCTTCAATTTGTCCAGGTTCCATCTCCTAACCTTTCTACCTTTCTGCAGTCTCTTAAGTTTTAATCTGCAGTTCTTAACCAATAACTTATGGTCAGAGTATATCTGCCCCTGGATATGTCTTACAGTTTAGAACCTGGATTCTAAATCTATTCCTTACCATTATAAAGTCAATCTGATACCTTCCAGTGTCTCGTGGTCTCTTGCAAGTATACAGCATTCTTTCATGATGATTAAACCAAGTGTTGGTGATCATTAAACTGTGCTCTGCGCAAAAAACTACCAGGTGATCTCCTCTTTCATTCCTTTTTCCCAGTCCATATTCACCTACTACATTTCCTTCTCTTCCCTTTCCTACTACAGAGTCCCCCATCACAATCAAGTTTTTGTCTCCCTTAACTTTCTGAATGATGTTTTTTTTTTTATCTCCTCATACATTTTTTCGATATCTTCATCATCGGCCTTGCTAGTTGGCATATAAACTTGCACTACTGTGGTCGGTGTTGGCTTCGTGTCTGTCTTTACTACGATAATGCGTTCACTATGCTGTTCATAGTAACTTTCCTATTTTCTTATTCATTATCAGACCTACTCCTGTGTTACCACCAACTGATTTTGTATTGATAATCCTTTACTCACCTGACCAGAAATCCTGTTCATCCTGCCACCAAACTTCACTAATCCCTACCATATTTAGTTTTAACCTATCCATTTCTCTTTTCAAATTTTCTATATTACCTCCTACGCGATTAAGGGTTAGAACATTCCACGCTCCGACCCGTAGAATGCCTGTTTTGGTTTCCTTGATGACGACATCCTCCTGAGTAGTCCCCGCCTGGAGATCTGAATGGCGGACTATTTTACCTCTGGAATATTTTATCCAAGAAGACGCTATCATCATATAGTCATACAGTAGAGCTGCATGTGCTCAGGAGAAGTAACAACTGTAGTTCCCCTTTGCTTTCAGCCGTTTGCAGTAACTGCATGGCAAAGCCATGTTAGCTGATGTTACAAGGCCAGTTCAGTCAATCATCCAGACTGTTGCCCCTGTAACTACTGAAAAGGCTGCTGCCCCTCTTCAGGAACCACACATTTGTCTGGCCTCTCCACAGATACCCCTCCACTGTGGTTGCACCTATCTGCATCCTTCAGGCACGCGAGCCACTCCATCTCGGCAATGTCTGTGGTTTAAGGGGGTAGATATAACTGTACAACATATAATTCAATAAATACGAGGCAATGGCTAAAAACCTTTTTACATCATGCACCAAGTTTTGATACATATCTTCAAAAATGTTTGTAAATCCTGGGGACATAACCTCTGCGATTATTAGTCCGTAAGCTTACAAACTACTGAAACTAACCTAAGGACAACACACACACACACACACACACACACACACACACACACACATGCCTGAGGGAGGACTCAAACCTCTGAGGGCACAAAATCGTGTGCTCCGCAACAAGGAGTCTTTGAAGGTTTAACCACTCCACTGTGGCAAACATTTATTATTTACTGCTAGAACACTCCTGTATTCCAATCAGCTTAAGTAAATTCCTGAAAGCAGACAGTGCTCTAGCCAACTTTAAACTGTGAAGGGCACATGGCTGCAAGTGTAAGCAATAGACTTATAGAACTCCAAGGAAAGGAAGAGAATGAAACATTGTACATCCAAAAAATACCCACTACTTTCGACAAATCTAGTTCTTAGCTTCAATAGACTGCAGTTTCCAGTGAAACTTGCATTATATATTATTATTAATAATTGCAGGACAATCTATTAAACACTGTAGTGTGGATTTTACATCTAATTTCTCATATGAACAATTCTATCACTTACTCAAGGGTGGACTCCCCAAAGAAGTTATCATACTATCTCTTGGACAAGTAGCTAGACATATTGCTTATAATCAAGTTTTGAATTAAATGGATGTATGAATTTTTACATATCATTTGCATCTTGATGACTACCTTTCTTTGTTTGGATACTGCTGTTGTTATTTTGTACATTATGCAAGACTGCCTTATTCCTTAATTACTGTACCATAAATATAACATCTATTTAGAAAAAAAGAAAAGAAGAGAGAGAGAGAGAGAGAGAGAGAGAGAGAGAGAATGGATATGAGAAGTACTAACTCTAGGCTTGAATGAATAAATAAATAAATATTATAGAGGTAAACTTTCATGGTGAGAAGAATATGTATAAAAAATAGAGATCGTTTAATTTATCAAAAGCACAGACTTGTTGACAGATACAAAAACACACACAAACACAAAGAGTGAAGGTTTCGCAACCGTTGGCCGCTTCATCAGGAAAAGAGGAAGGAAGGAGGGGATAACTGGAAGGATGCAGGGAGTGTATGAGGAGTCATTCCAATCCCGGGAGTGGAAGGACTTACCTTAGGGGAAAAAGGGAAAGATACACACACACACACACACACACACACACACACACACACACACACACACACACCAAGGCAGACATTTGTAGAAAGCAAAGAAGTTGGACAGAGATACCAGTTGAGGCAGAGGCTCTGACCAGAAAACTGAGGCATGGATGTTATAGAATGGTGGGCGGGAATTTGAATGCAGTGGAGGTTGAGACCAGGTGGGCAACGGAAAGAGAGAATATGCTGAAGGGCAAGTTCCCATCTCCGGAGTTCTGAAAGATTGGTGTCGGTTGGAAGCATCTAGATAACCCGGGCGTTTTAACGCTGTGCCAAGATGTACTGGCCGTGCACCAAGGCATCTTTAGCCACAGGGTGCGCCTCATTACCAACAAATACTGTCTACCTGTGACCGTTCATGCGAGTGGACAGTTTGTTGCTGGTCATTCCTACATAGAACGCTTCACAGTGCAGGCATGTCAGTTGGTAAATCACATGGGCGCTATCGCAAGTGGCTCTGAGCTTGATCGTGTACACCTTCTGGGTTACGGAACTGGAGTAAGGGGTGGTGGAAGGGTGCATAGGGCAGGTTTTGCAACGTGGGTGGTTACGTGGGTAGGAGCCGGAGGGTAGGGAAGGTGGTTTGGGGATTTCATAGGAATGGACTAGGAGGTTACGAAGGTTAAGTGGGTGTCAGAATGACACTCCTGGTGGAGTAGGAAGGATGTGATGAAGGATGGATCTCATTTCGGGGCCTAGCATTTTATAATATCTTTGCCTTGGTTCTCTGGACAGAGCCTCTTCCTCAACTATCCAATTTCTTTGGTTTGTACAAATGTCTGCCTTTGGGTGTTTGCTTGTATATATGTGGGTGCTTGTTTACCTTTCCTTTTTTTCCCTAATTTAAGTCCTTCCACTCCCGGGATTGGAATGACTCCTCATCCACTTCCTTAAAACCCGCACCCTTCCTTTTTTCCCCTCCTTCCTTCCTCTTCCTGAAGAAGCGGCCAACGGTTGCGAAAGCTTGAAATTTTGTGTATGTGTGTGTTTGTGTTTTTGTATCTGTCAACGAGCCTGTGATTTGGATAAGTTAAACGATCTCTATTTTTCTACATAAATAAATAAATACTCAGGCAACTCCAGTTTTGCAGTTAGTGTTACAATAAAAAAGTTTCAGTATCAAGAAAAAATATTAGTGTCAGTCAGTTGTACTAAATTTACTATGTTTTTATTCCTCTTTAAATGTATGTTATTGAATTAAGGCTCCATTTTTTACTTAATCAGTTTTAATATCAGTGTATAAGACTATCTACAGTTACTTGTTACAACATTTGCTGACTATTTTCTTGTTTGTATTTTGTGATAATTAGCTGCTTGTGCCAGCAACTAACTTCCAGCATCTAATTCTCACTCTGTGTATAATATGAATATAGTAATAAGGACAGTTTACTACTGACCGCAGAGATGTGACAGGCGCATAAAAAATACACATACAACACCTCAGCTATTGGCCATGGCCTTCATCAAAAAGTATGTTATGCATATGGAATAGTTAGACTTCCACACTTTTATGTTCCATCAATCAAACAAGGTGTTTGCAGATGGCTTTGAACTTATTTTCCACCATATCTTGCATAGGGTGATTTCAGACACAAGTTTTTAAAGCTCTGTTGAAAGTTTTTAAATACATAGATGTGGAGGGAGGATTCAGACCTATATGGAACTTTTTTAAAGATTCCCAAGTGATTTTTTAAGGATATCCATTATGATAAGTAATTCGGAAAAATAGTTTTTAACTTACTCAGTATGTTCACTTTGGGTGAGCTATTTCTAGCAACCCTTCACATGGAGCCACTGAGAAGTACTTCCTTTTGGCAAAGCATCAGTTTAATGGGTGCCTTCTCATGTGAAGGCCATCATGCTTCTGTGGCACTCAGTGCTAGACTCATCATGGCAGGGCATAGTGCCACTAGGCCACTGTTGGTGGAGTCTCATTTTCAGTGTTAACTCATTTTCAGTGTTACCTTTCATTTACACCATTCAGTGGTCTGCTGACCAGCCAAGCAGTTGGTGCCCATGTATGAACACATGACACCTAGCATCAGCCTACAGGGTGTGTACACCCCAGGATATCTGGAAAAAGAGAGAGGGAGAGAAATGGGATTTTTTCGAATTTCTGGAATTTTTCATTGTTTGTCAGTTAGTTTTCTGTTATCTTAGCTGATTCTTTAGCCCACTACTGCAGAATAATACTGCAACAATAAAACATAACGAGACAAAACACCTAAATAAGCATTTAGTTAAAAAGAAAATGTGTGATTTACAATAATGAAACACAGTGCACACCCAAGTTTCTGCCAGTAGCAAAATGTGTCAAAAGTGTTAGGACAAAGAATTTCTAACATATTGGAGAAATTGCAAGTATTGGATTGAGAATTGTTACTATCAAAATAAATGCCCTTTTTTTGCAAGTCGGTTTATGTTTTTAGTGACGATGTGCTATCAGTTTCTTAAATGAGGAATCTTTTAATTTCACACAAAACTTACACTTTGGGAACCAACTGCTAAGAAATATTTCAGGTTCAGAAGAACAGCCAGTTGTGCCATTATTTAACATTTTAATAACACATTTATGTTTGATATATCATGAAGAGTAGTGCAGGTGCTTAAAAGACCAAGCTTCAAGCATAGTTTTATCACATTTATTATAGTTATGACATTATGTCATAGAGTATTAACTACGCAATAACTATGGCAAAAAGTGTAATTATCATTAAAAATATTGAAAGAAAGTAAAACAAGAGTTTGTAATTAATTATGCATTGTTGTTGTACTTTTCCATGTTAGTGCATTTGTGCCTGACAACATCCTCTTATTTGACATATTTGAAGAAAATAGTGAATTATTCCTTAAAAGCAAGAGAATGTGCTACCACAATTAATTTATCTATGAGGTTCCAGCCTAAGAACATAGTTAGGAGAGACTATCTGCACCTGACTTGTAACCGATTGCCATTAACCGTTGCAAACATCTACACATCAATGAAAAAACTGCCAACACTATATGTGGGTGTTTAACCATGGAAAGTTCTACACCAGTGAATAAAACATTTAATTTCTGAAGGATTGATACGTTTACTTATGGAAAAAAAGTATCTTTTTCCCACAAAAGGTGTACTTTTCACCCGGGAATTCACGTACGGTATTTCTCCCGAAAAAAGTGTATTTTCATCTAACAAATCATGTATTTTTAACCGGGAAATCCTAGAAAAGTCCAGGAGTTATTGTCGTTATTTCTCCTTGTCCATCTGTGCATTCTGAGCCTAGCAGAGAACTTTATAAGAGTTTGTCAAGGATGTAGCTCACACTTTGAGGAACCACTTTGGATTTGCTGACATTGTGAGCTGTAAACACACAGTTTATGAAAAATAACTGTGTCAATCCAAAAATATAATTTCATCAAAAGTTTTAATATAAGGGCCGTTCAAATGAAACCTAGTGTAAAGTAATTATTTTATTACTGTATTTGCTGGCATATAAGACGCATCCCACTTTTAAGACGACTGCGGTTATGGCAGGGAGCTGCTCTTAAGAAAGCTTCATGCGGTTAAATTATGTTTAACCATTGACTTCGTTGCCCCCCCCCCCCCCCTCCCAATCTTGAACAACAGTTACCACATCTGTAGCAAAGGTTCTGTTTTTAATTGAATTTAATAATTTGATGCTCTGTTAGCTCAGTGATAAGTAATTTCATTCGTTAAAGTATGCTCTTTCGCGGTATTCATCTTCCTCCCATGCCAAAATGTGAATGAGGTCATGTGGCCTGCAGTTTTATCAGTCTTCACCTTCCCTATTTCTAATCTTTCTTGCTTGGGAAATTTTTAGTTAAGTCATATTTTTTAAACAAGTTTGTAAATTTTCCCCCTTTCAACATCTGATGATGCCCAGAAGAGGCAAAACACATCGTGTATAAATAAATGAAACATCAGTTTTGTGCAGCCAAGATTTTTTTTATTGTAATATCTATTAATGGAGTGGAGTGATTTTAGTTATATAAAACTTGCACAAAAACCAGACAGCACCTATAAAAGCCGAAGGGTATGAAAGGGAAGTATTGGTTGGGGAGGGAGTAAAGCAGGGTTGTAGCCTTAATCCAGTGTTATTCGATCTAAAGAAAGCCAGAAGTTATTTGGAAACAAAATTAAAGTTCATGGAGAAAATGACTGTGATTTGCCACTGACATTTTCAGGTACCACAAAGGACCTGGAAGAGTAACCGTATAGAATGGACACTGTTTTGAAAATAATATATAAGATGAACATTAACAAGAACAAAACATGGGCAGTGGAATGTAGTCAAACGAAAAGATGACAAAAAGGAATCAGATTAGGAATCGATGCAATAAAAGAAGATGGTTGTTGTTGTTGGATAGTGAAATAATGGCAATAATAAAGAAAGCATAAAATGCAGAGTGGAAAAGGATGGGGAAAGGCTTTCTAAAGAAGAAAAATTTGTTGTCATCTGGTATACATCATGGCACACAGCACAATTGATTACGCATCACAACACGTGGTTACGCCACCATACGAGATGGCGACACTAGCGCGAACCAGGGTTACCGGCCTGCCACCTAGCGGCCGCGGGCACAGCGAGGCCAGTCGAACCGCAACCCGGCTCAGTCGCTAAGTGTTGTATACTGCCATACTGACGCTCAGTTTTTTTATGTCAATCTACTCGACACTATTATTAGTGCTCATGACAGTACTACTAAGAAGTTACTTCGTCATCTAATATTAAATGTTAAAAAGTCTTGTTTCAAATGTAATGTTGTACAGGATTGAAATGTGGATGACAGTGAGTTCAGACAAAGAGAATGTAGAAACTTTTGAAATGTGTTTGCTACATGAGAATTCTGAAGTTTAGATGGGTAGATCATGGAACTGTTGAGGTACGGAATTGTGGAGAAAAGAAGTTTTCTGGCATATCTTCACTAAAAGTTGGAATCAATTGGTGGGACACATTCTGAGTCATCAAGCAATCATCAATTTAGCATCGGAGGGAAGTGGGGAGACCAAGAGACGAATACAGTGAGTAGGTTCAACAGGATGTAGGTTCCTGTTCTTATTGATGGATGAAGAAGCTTGCACAAGATAGGATAGCTTCCAGAGATGCATCAAGCCAGTATTTGGACTGAAGACCAAAACAACAAGCATCAGTAAACTTCTCATTGATGATGTATCTGTGGGTACTCAGTTTTTCCCACAAGTAAGTTGATAGATCCGAACAACCTGTTCACCCAAGTACACAACTCCCGCTCTACTTACATTGTTTGGTCCACGTTTAAGCCTTTCTGCAATGGCTCGAACTCTGGACACTGTTCTTATCAGCACAGAAAGCTAACAAGATGCAAAACCAACAACTCACCAGCTAACATCAAAGTTTCTAAAACTTCACAGATAGCACTGATGTCCTACTAGGACGAGAACTGCAGCTATTTTTTTTCTAAGAATTCGTGAACAGTGTTGTATTTTATTTCTTTGAATAGCCTGTTCCCATTGCAGATAAATTATAGCTTGTATTGCCGATTGCAAAGTGGTTGGATACAGCTTAAAACATTTACATGCTATTTAAGTAATTACTGTTCATTCTACCACTTCCAAACGAGATACTCAGCTTTTCAACATTACGTTGTATGGGGGTTCTGCTCGCTGCAACATTATTCTCCTGGGGTGTCGTGGTAGAAATAAATACTCGATATATACAATTTTTCACTTCTTCTTTAATTTAAATGAAACTTCTTCTCCACCAAAATCTTACAATAACGTACACAAATTACCACAACAACACAGACTGACATACATTCCAAAGTACTCGACAAAAGACAAAACTCGAACTCCCCCACGCAAGGCGGTGAGGCAAATATATAACATTGGCAATAATGGCATTACATTACACATTGTTCATAACAATTGAATATACTGATTTACAATTACCAAGCACACAAGTAAAACATTTCATGTACACAAAAATAATCACAATATAAAATGAAAACTATACACACAATAGTTTTAGATCGCACCTATCTTTTTAAGTTTTAATCATGCTACTTTTTGACAACAAACCAAAATGTTAAATTTCAATTAATTAGTCAATGAGTACATCATACATATTCCTAACATATATTGAACTATCAATTATCGTTGCAAATCTGAAAATAGGTTCAAAATCTCACGTCAGTCAAAACATACAAAAAGTCACAATATTGAAATTTCGACTATTAGATTAATTACCACAATTAGCTGGTCAACACAACTTGTTTATGAGTCTAACCTATATAAAATGCTATTTGTTTTCATGACTTTATGTTTTACATAAGTTTGTACCCTTCGTCTGTCTATTTATTAAAATAATGTACAATGACAAAAGTATTGTTTATAGAACTGTCTGGAAACGTCTTATACAAATCTCTTAATTAATGAAATCTATCACTTGTTTTGATCACAGTATCACCGAGACACTGTCCTACACTGATTCCTAGACTGGCTATTTCATTTGTAACTTCACACGCAACATGTATCACTATTGAACCACACGATTCCGAGTCCGACGCAGACGGTATCATACAATGACATTGAGATGAGAGGGCCAGCAGTATCGTCACAAGCTGCAAAGTTGAGGTCCATACAGAAAATATGGAAGACTTTCTCCTAGCTGGGTTTATATTTCTTGAACTTTCTTCAGTTTTTGAGACATTTATATGTATAATATTTCATCTTAAATGTTGTTTTAACAATAATGATTCATTTTGCCATCATTTCAGAAAGAAGGGCAGTATTGCAAAACTAATGGCATGATTTTTTGAAAAAAAAAAAAAATCACATATACTGATCTTGTGCAGTCATATGAAGGTAATTAATAGATTCTGAGGAAGAAAATTAAACCAAAAATAATTGTGCACTATCTGGGGTAATACTCTGCAAGTGTTAATGGACATTCGTAAACCACAATCTTTTCATCCTTTGAATTTGAAGAAACAGGAAGACATCAAGCCCATAGCATTTTATATCTATTCAATACAAGACTTCCCTCCCTCCCTCCCTATTATGTCCTCTGAAATTATGGATCAGACATTAACGGTGAGACAGTGTCACTAAAGTGTTTGACTGCATCCCATTTAACATATTACTAAAAAACTGCAATATTATGGTGTTTGCAAAACTATATTATCTGTAATGTCCTCCTACTTGAACAACAGAAGACGATATGTCTCAATTGGAAGTAGACAGTCCCACCTAGGAAAAATAGGTACGAGCATCCCATAGCGTTTGGTCCTTATTCTACACTGTAGCTACAAATGGCCTGCCCCATTGTGTATCAGAGTCTGTAATCTGGTATCTGTAATATTTATGTCAATGATACTACTTTATTTATTTCGCATAATGACATCCCAACCCTTTGATAAGAATATGTGAGAATTTCTATCCTCAACACTAAACGGGTTTATAGCCAATAAACTCGTATGTAATCCAGACAAAACACAAAAGTTAGTTAATATGAATAAATAATCCCTGAGACGGATTTACGTCTCAAATATGTCAAAGACATTATTGATAGATGTGAAGCATTGAATTAAAATTTGTGGTGCGGCCGGGAATCGAACTCGGACCTCCATGCTTACTAGGCAGACGTCTTAACCGTTAGACTACCACACCACTAACGATTAAGACGCCTCGGAATAGTCTATGTACGATTTCCCTCCAAAACACAAACTTTAATTCAGCTTCTTTGTTCCAAAGATAATTGCCACTACTGCCAAGGCTCTCCATGCAGCGGAATAGCACCTCAGCAATGGACATGGTGGAACAATCCTGTTATGGTGATATAAATATCAATTAATATGAATAAATAATCCCTGAGACGGATTTACGTCTCAAATATATCACCACAAATTTTAATTCAATGCTTCACATCTATCAATAATGTCTTTGACATATTTGAGACGTAAATCCGTCTCAGGGATTATTTATTCATATTAATTGATATTTATATCACCATAACAGGATTGTTCCACCATGTCCATTGCTGAGGTGCTATTCCGCTGCATGGAGAGCCTTGGCAGTAGTGGCAATTATCTTTAGAACAAAGAAGCTGAATTAAAGTTTGTGTTGTGGAGGGAAATCGTACATAGACTATTCCGAGGCGTCTTAATCGTTAGTGGTGTGGTAGTCTAACGGTTAAGATGTCTGCCTAGTAAGCATGGATGTCCGGGTTCGATTCCCGGCCGCACCACAAATTTTAATTCAATGCTTCACATCTATCAACAAAAGTTAGTATTCGCTCTAACTAAGAACACAGAAAATATAAGTGCTAAATTCTTAGATATACATATTGATGCGAAACTCAGTTGGGAAGAACACATCAACCAAGACTGCAACATGATTTCATGAGTGTCGTACCTCATATGGAAATTGCAAGATATGATTGGTAATAATGATCTTCTTGTGATGTATTTCAGGCTATTCCAATCACATATCTCATATGGCCTGCACTTATGGGAACATTCTCCCTATGTGAATAATATTCTAAAAGTCCAAAAAAAAAAAAAAAATGTCCATTTAATATATAATGCTGGTCCTATAGAACACTGTAGCTCTCTTCTTGCAAAGCTTAAGAACCCAACAGTTCTGAAAATATATATGAGTCTGCTCTCCTTGCAAGGTCAACATTAATCAATGTGTTAGCAGAGAAACAGTTCACACACACAATGCCAGAAATAAGACAAACATTAACATCCCAAGACACAGGTTGGTGTTAACCGGGAACTGCCATAAAGGAAATGCCCTCAGAATTTTTAAAAAATTTTGCTGCTCAATCCCTGCTATTAAAAAAAATTCAAATTTGGGTTATATATGACTGGGAGTCCAAGAACCCAAGCTACAATATAGGCTAAAAGAGTTCTTTGATATGGATGGTGATAATATTAACATATAAGATGATACTATAATACCATAAAAATTTAATTTGTGCATGTATTGTGGTCACCAATCATAATGTTTTATAACAAATGTATCATACGTAACTATGTAAGCCTAATTTGAACATTAATTGTAATTCTTGTGGAAAATTAATTTACCATAACAGCCTTTTCTACTGCATATGGACAACAGCAATAAAGAATCTGAACTGCTGTAAAATATTTGTTAGCTTTTATGACAATGTAATATATTAATATTTTACAATCTTACTATTTTTCATGATATCTATTACTTTTGAAGTGGAATAGGTTTTGTATTTAAACTTAGTTTTATTTTGTTTATTTGGGCACACTTCTTTGTTTATAAGTTAAGGTGTCACTGCCACATTCTGAAGCATGTATTCACATATACCGCAAAGCAGTTGAGCTGGAGAGGGCGGCATTATTGATAACTGTCCCATTTGCTTATCAAGGTAGTCTATGCCTGCTATGTAAAATTATCTGGCTTTTGAATACTGTAACTGTACTCTGTTGGGACTTGATTGATCTTAATCTTGATATTAATGCTGTTTTGGTGATTTGTTTATATGCAAACATTGTGAAAGAATCAGCATATTCAAGATGATTTAAAGACATTTAAGATAGGTTTGTTTCTTAATGTTACAGCACATCCAATGGCGACTCTGCAAAGAAGAATGCAACTGGAAGAAATCATACAGTATAAACTGGAAATTGTTAATTTCATCATGAAACTTCAATGCAGTGGAATAGAGTTTTGGTTAGTAGACAGTTCTAAAGATTGTATCTGTAGTCTATATTAGTAAGCTCTACAAATGCTTACTAATAAAACTGATTGAAATTTCTATATTGTTACATTTTTACCATTAATGGATGAACATAGACATGCCTGCATGACAACTAAAGTGTAGAAACATGTCAAGGATTGAATATATCGTCTGCTAATCCCCCATGCCGCGGTGTTGTGGCTGAGCACTCCAAAGCGCCTAACTGCGGAGCCACTAATTGCTGTTGGATGTTAGAGTCCTCCCTCAGGCATGAGTGTATTTGTTGTCCTTACCGTTAAGGTAGCTTGTAATCCTAGTGATCAGAGTATTTAAGTCCCATAGATTCACAAACATTTGAGCCTTCCCCTGTTCGATCTCTTTCAGTACGGCTTTTCTATGAATGATTTCAGAAATATTTTTGTTCCTGTATATCGTAATTCAAAATAAACATACTCGAGTAATCCGCGAATCTTAAATTCTGATGAGGGAAAAAAAAAGAAAAACCATACGCGGATTTGTGTAGATCAGGATACCACCCGTCGGATTTGAACAAGTATGTGGGGGCAGCCATTTGGGATGTCACGTCTATTAAATTTCAAAACAACACATAAATATCAAAACAATTGATGCCACACTGATTGAGAGAGAGAGAGAGAGAGAGAGAGAGAGAGAGAGAGAGAGAGAGAGAGAGGCGTGCAATGTTGTCATATCCAGAGTGTGCGAATCTCGCACCAACACCATAAAATTCTCATATTTTACCTACTAAACGTTCTCATACAAACTGAAAAATATTTCATTTGTAACATATTACTGTGAAAACCTACTCACAGTAACACAATAAAATGAACACTTATAGAATCTGAACCCTTAAATAAATGGAGCTGAGACTAGTATTACACGGTCATATATCTTTGTAAAAGTCTATATGTCATGTATTTACATCAAAGATATTTGAAAGTGTAATAAGGAGCTTTGACATACATGTATTTTTCATCAAAGAAAAGTCATCAAATGTAGCGCCTCGCCGTATATTTGATTATAAAAGTTGCTTATCTTCTCTCCGTTGCAAATGTATCCGCTCTGAGTGCTAGCATCGCTGTTGCTAATCGATGTATACGTGTGTTTGAACATAGCTGTAACACCGCGCCATAATTAGCACAGTAGCAAGAAATCGCTGTAACCTTGTCTTCTCCAGATATAGTCGTTGTCATGTCCCTATACCTATCTGGGTAATATGGTGGTACTGAACCGAATAATATCTAACTTAAGTAGATAATGTACTTTATTACTCAGAAAGATGGTACCATAAACTACTCATTCTTACTTCAACAATACAACTGTTCGTACGCACCAGCCGCGCTGGCAAAGACGCTGCTGGAAAGATACTACTCCGCTCCGTTTGTGACCGGCTAAGGCAGCGCACAATCAAAAGTTATCTTCATCTGCTATCTTGAAATATAATGACAATAATACCCCTTTTTAACGACACAATGAAGATTTATATCTAAGAAATATTATGAATATTTGATGCTTTGTCAAAGATTTGATCGAAAATATTATTGCTTAATACCGGCCAAAGGGATGTTCTTCAAAGCGGAGTAATCCCCGCTTGGTGTGTATTGTTGTTGCAGATGGAGTAATACCAACCAAAATTCGAGTAATCTGAGCACCCTAGTTTTTCGTTCATAAATTCGGAAAAAATGGGCGCGGATTACTCGAGTATGTACGGTATTAGAGACTCATATTGATTGGTATGTTTCAGCCACTGTTCCAAATAGTCTGACATTCCTATAGGATTAAAATAGTTAGTAGGTCAGTAGAGGTCCAATTAGTTGACAGGAATGCACTGGGTGTCTCAAAAGAAAGATTATATTTCCTGTGTCAAAACAAGATAACAGTTGAAGTTTATCAAAAAGAATCTTTATTAATTACTAGCTTAAACCCGCGGCTCCGCTCGCGTGTTGATTATCTATTTATCAGGAACGTAAGTAGTGTAGATCCAATCACAGGTAAAAATGCACTCGTTTCGAAGAATCCGATCACGAAATTCAAAAATAATGATTGTAATAATATCACAGATCGATCACTTGATGTAATGCGCGAAACGTTAAATCGATTTTTTAAAGAGATGTATTAAAAAATTTCTTTTTTACTGATTTATTTATTTATTCTTATATTTCCTTATTCGTACGCTTATCCTTACAGAGAAAGAGCTGAAGACATTGTAGCACACATAGACCAAAGATATGGTCTGTGGCATCACGTTTCGCTGTATGTAACGTCGTTGCTAGAGTCGCAAACGTCATCGCTAGTCTTCGGTCCGAATTTTTTTATAATTTGACGACTTTAAACTACCATATCTTCCACCCCCTTATAGCTATCGGCATGGAACTGGTATAATGTACAACGGGAGACTTCGGACAACAATGACACACTGACCATTCGTTTGCATTATGTAGTTTCCGCTGCGGAACAAAATATTAACACATACACACGTAGAATTTTATATACGTAAATATAATTTTCAAAGAGTAATTCTTGCTCCGCATTTCACGTTATATTCTTCAAATTGTTAAATATTTATCAGATGGCTATAAAACCGTGGCTAAAACCTTCATCAGTTATAAATTAGTAACGGTATAAATATTTAAGTCTCCGCGTCTTGTCGTTCGTACATGATAAGCGTACACCAAACAGACATTCACATTAATTAATATATATTGTTGCAGTTGGCCGGAACACACAAGGTTTCATAATTATGTTAACTGCAGCGTACCGCCTGCCATCTGTTGAGTGCATTTGCTACTACTTTCGTTGCAGTTTACGTACGCTATTTATACGTGGCACTTCGAGCTTTGTACACGAAATGGTACTTAGAGCATATTTTATTTAAAGTCTTCAATTTATATACATACTTCCTTCATTTGTTACAACAAATGAAAATGAATGCGGCATAAACGCCAACATTCAGATTTCTTGTGTATGTAATTATATATCAGTTAAGCCGTTTTGGCAGTATGCAAGAATCTTTTTGTATATTCGAAAGTAAAAAAGATAATAATAAGAAAGAAAAAAAATTTCACTATAGCAGGACACGAACCATTGCCCAAAAAACGGATATTTGTAACATGACGCGTTAACCTTCGCGGCTAAACATGACATACCCTACAGAGCACCGATGCTGTTGTATTAGAAGCTGCTTACAACCGTTACGTATTTCTTTTTTTATTTATTTTTTTATTTGTTTTTTCTGTTCCATAGGACTCACTTCAGGAGTAAGACTCCATGGTCATGGAACAAGTCAATACATTAATTGTTACACAATAATGGTAATAGAAAAATTTTAAGTAGTCCTTTGCACACGACAATCTTAAGACAAAGTGAAAAGAACCAATAAAGAAAAAAATAATTAGCTTAATTGTTTAACTTTTCTAGGAGTTCCTCGACAGAATAAAAGGAGTGAGCCATGAGGTAACTCTTCAATTTAGATTTGAAAGCATGTGGATTAGTGCTAAGACTCTTAAGTTCTTGTGGCAGCTTATTGAAAATGGATGCCGCAGAATACTGCACCCCTTTCTGCACAAGTGTTAAGGTGGTGTGGTGCAAATGTAGATTAGACATCTGTCTAGTATTCACCGAGTGAAAGCTACTAACTCGTGGGAATAAGCTGATATTATTAACAACAAACGACATTAAAGAAAAAACGTATTGTGACGCCAGAGTCAAAATTCCCAGACTACTGAAAAGGGGTCGACATGACGTTCGCGAACTTACACCAGATATTGCTCGAACCGCCCGTTTTTGAGCCAGAAATATCCTCTTTGCATCAGGCGAGTTACCCCAAAAAACAATGCCGTACGTCATAAGTGAGTGAAAGTAAGCGAAATAGACTACTTTTCGTGTTGAAAAATCACTTATCTCAGATATTGTTCTAATGGTAAATATAGCAGAATTTAGCCTTGGAACAAGATCCTGAACATGGGCTTTCCATGACAGCTTACTGTCTATATGAACACCTAGAAATTTGAACTGTTCAGTCTCACTTATCACATGCCCATTATGTGTAATCATAATGTCAGATTTCGTCAAATTATGTGTTAGAAATTGTAAAAACTGAGTTTTACTGTGATTTAACATCAACTTGTTTTCTATTAGCCATGAACTTCTCTTGAACTGCATTATTTGATACTGTATCAATATTACGAGCAACATCCTTCACTACCAAGCTGGTATCATCAGCAAACAAAAATATTTTACAATCACCTGTTATACTCGAAGGCATATCATTTATATAAATAAGAAACAGCAATGGTCCCAAAACAGACCCCTGGGGCACCCCATACTTAATTGTGCCCCATTGGGATTGCACGTCATAGCCATTTTCTACATTGTGGAGAATTACCTTCTGTTGTCTATTATTAAAGTAAGAGGTGAACCAGTTGTGGGCTACTCCTCGTATTCCATAATGTTCCAACTTCTGCAACAATATTTTGTGATCAACACAATCAAACGCTTTTGTTAAATCAAAGAAGACGCCTAATGTCCGTAGCCTCTTATTTAACCCATCAAGTGCCTCACAGAGAAACGAAAATATAGCGTTTTCGGTCGTTAAACCACTTCTAAAACCAAACTGTACATTTGACAGGAAATTATGTGAACTGAAATGATCAATTAATCTTGAATATACAGCCTTTTCAATAACTTTGGAAAAAACCGATGGCATAGAAATAGGTCTATAGTTGTCTACATTATCCCTTTCTCCTTTTTTATAAAGCGGTTTCACTACTGAGTACTATGGATATATTTCAAATAAATAAGTTGTAATAAACATTTTGAAAAGTAGCCTTTGATGAAAGATACCTGTATGTCAAAGTTCGCTATTACACTATCAAATATCTTTTATGAAAATACATGACATATCGACTTTGACAAAGATGTATGAGCGTGTAATACCACTCTCAGCTCCGTTTATTTATTAACTGTACACTTTCTATAAACTTTCATTTTAGTGTGTCTTACTGTGAGTATGTTTTCACAGTAATATGTTATGAAGGAAATATTTTTGAGTTTGTATGAAAACGTTTAGTAAGTAAAATATGAGAATTATGGAGTTGATACGAGATTCGTACACTCTGGATATGATAATCCTGCACGCCTCTGTGTCTCAAAACCAGTGTGGCATCGATTGTTTCCATATTGTTTTGAAATTCAACAGACGTGGCATACCAAATGGCTGCCCTCACATGCTTGTTCAAAGCCGACGGGTGGTATCCCACACAAATCCACTTGGGTTTTTTTTTGTTTTTTTTTTTTTCCCTCCCACAGGACAGCTCCCTCCTCCATTTCTGCTGGTTGGAAACTTCAACACCCACCACCCTCTCTGGATTTCTCCACACCCCTGTCAAAGGGGCTCTTCCTTTGTGGATATCCTCAATCATCTCAACCTCATCTATATTAATACTGGTGAACCTACATTCCTATCAGACTCCACACATACCCTCTCCCACCTCGACCTCTCCACCTGTACTGCTTAGCTTGCTCGTTGGCTTGAGTGGTCTGTTCTTGCAGTGACCATTTCCCATGTGTCATTCACTTGCTGACATCCATCCCAACAGGGTGTCCTCGCAATGGCAGCTATCTAAAGCTTAGAAGCCTTCAGGAGGCAACATTTCCCCAGTATTGACGAAGATTTTGACCATCTCACTAACTCTATCGTCTTTGCCGCCTAATGTTCCATCCCTCACACCTCCACCTCACCACGATGGACCTCTGTTCCTTGGTGGAATGAGGCAATCAGAGCTCGGAGACATGCTCTCCACATTTCTAAATGCCGTCCTACACTAGAGAATAGCATTCAGTACAAACAATTGTGTGGGCAATGTCACCACGTCATTAGTGAAAGCAGACAAGCCAGCTGGCTCTCATTCATAAAGCATAGTCTTTTAACAGTTTCACCCCTTCTTCCATTGTTTGCGGTAACCTCCGTTGCCTTTATGGAACCTGTGCTCATTTCACAATCTCCGGCCTTACTGTTCAAATGATGTCACAGTAGATGCCATTGCCATCTCAAACACCGTGGGCCACTACTTTGCCGAGATTTCCAGCTCCATGAACTATCATCCCAATTTCCTGCGTAGGAAATGGGCGGCAGAAGAAAGAACTCTCTCTCTCTCTCTCTCTCTCTCTCTCTCTCTCTCTCTCTCTCTCTCTCTCTCTCTCTCTCTCTCTCCTATGACAACAACAAATACTAGAACACCGAATTTACCATGAGGGAGCTTCAGCATGCACTCTCCTCACGTCTGGAGGGATGGGACGATTCCTAGATGGTGGTGTGAAGCCATTATCATTCCTATACCTAAGCCTGGAAAGGGCAGACATTTGCCTTCCAGCTACCATCCAATCTCCCTCACAATTTGCATTTGCAAGGTGATGGAACATATGATTACTGCTCAGTTGGTATGGAGGCTTGAATCTAGGAACCTCCTCACAAATGCACAGTGTGGATTTCTTAAGCACCGCTCTGCTGTGGATCATCTCATCATCCTATCCACCCACATTTTGAACAACGTTTTACAGAAGTGTCAAACAGTGGCTCTTTGGAGAGCGAGCATTCTCCATTCTTTGCCCATCTGGGATTGTATGCCTATTTTTATTCAGGAATTTTTAAAAGATCACGTATTTAAAGTGCATGTAGGTTCGATCCTGTCGAACAGTTTTATTCAAGAGAATGGTGTCCCACAAGGCTCAGTGTTGAACATTGTTCTCTTTGCCATTACACTCAACCCTATTACAGGTTGTCCCCCATGAGGTGTTTTGGCTTCTCTGTAGATCACTTTGCCATCTGCTGCAGCTCCCAACAAACATGTTCACTTGAGCAGCAACTTCAGCGAAGTCTTGACCTCCTGTACTCGTGGAGCACCAACAATGGGTTCCGGGTTTCTCCAGACAAGACAGTCTGTATGAACTTCTGGCGGCGCACAGAGTTTCTCTCAACAACTCTTCATCTTGGCCCAGATGTTCTTCCATTCTAACAGACAAAAAACTTCTTGGGACTCATGTTTGACAGGAAATTTTGTTGGTCCTCCCATGTCTCCTCTTTGGCTGCCTGGTATACTATACCCACTCACTTAATGTTCTCAGACAGCTGTGCAGCACTTAATGGGGTGCAGAACGGTCTACTCTGCTGCAACTGTACTGCTCCCTTGTCCACTTGAAACTGAACCATGGGTGTATCGTGTACTCTGCCTGACTGTCAGCTTCGCGTCGTCTCAATACGATACATCACCAATGGATCCTTTTGGCAACGGGAGCCTTATATACCAATCCTGTGGAAACGTCTATATGCTGAAGCTGCTGAATTACCGCTGTCCTACTGGAGGAATGTCCTACTTAGTCATATGCAAGCCGATTGCCATCTATGCGTAGGTGGCCAATGTATGCTATCTTCTTTGATGACTCCCTCGACCGTCTGTCATCTCTATTACCACCTGGAGTCTGCTTTCGTATATGTTCCTTCGGCAACTAGACTTTACACTCCCCACCACCTTCCGACGGATGTCGGCTCCTTCCCGCCGTGCCTGTATCCAGAGCTACATGTCAACTTTGAACTCCATTTGCTTCCCAAGGGCACTACTTCCGGCCTGGTCTATCGCAACAAGTTTCTAGCTCTCCACACACAGCTTTCCGGTGAGACCTTCCTCTACACCAATGGTTCAAAGACCAACCATGGTGTTGGGTATGCCATGGTACTCGGCAATGAATCCTTCCAATATTGGATGCCCGACCACTGCTCGATCTCTTTGCTCTATATCAGGCCACCCAATACCCTCGACGCCACACGCCTTCTCACAATGTCAGATTCCATGAGTACTCAAGCCTCTGTGCCCTATATCCAGTCCACCCCATAGTACAACAGATTCAGAAATGCCTCCACTCGCTAATGGTCAGCGGGACGACAGTGATGTTAGTGTGGGTTCCTAGCCATGCTGGTGTGTTGGGAAATGAGATCGCTGCTGCTGCTGCGAAGGTTGCTATTTCCCTTCCTCGGCTTGCTGCCTCCATGTGCCGTAGTCTCCAGGCATGTGGTATCACTGTGGAATCAGCATTGGTCTTTCCTTGAAGGCAACAAACTCCGGCAGATCAAAACTCTCCCTTTTTAACTCTCTCTATCAAAATTTATGTTTTCCACCTGAGTTGTTTGATGTTTCAGCCAATGACCTGCACTCTGTTTTCGCGTCTTACTTTTTATCCACCACACTGACATGGGAAAGGAAATTTAAGTCTGTCGCTGCTTAATATAGTCATAGTTTGTCATGGGTACTTATGACCACAGTAGTTTTGTGCCCCTAAACAAAACAAAATCTGCAATAACGTGAACAACAGAATTTTGAATGTAACTTCTGCCAACCTATGCAATGTATTATTTTGTGATACTCCTGTACTCATTACAGTATGTTGTTTTTGTTGTTGTTGTGGTCTTCAGTCCGTAGACTGGCTTGATGCAGCTCTCCTCACTACCCTGTCCTGCGCAAGTCTCTTCATCTGAGAATACGTTCGGCAACTTACATCCTTTTGAATCTGCTTACTGTATTCATCTCTCGACCTCCCTCTACAATTTTTACCCCACATTTTGGTCGTTCCTTGATGTCTCAGAATGTGTCCAACCAATCTATCCCTTCTCTAAGTCAGGATATGCCACAAACTCCTTTTCTCCCCGATTCGGTTAAGTATCTCCTCATTAGTTACGTGATCTACCCATCTAATTTTCATCATTCGTCTGTAGCACCACATTTCAAAAGCTCCTATCACCTTTTTATCTGAATTCCTAATCGTCCACGTTTCACTCCTATACAATGCCACACTCAAGACAAATGCTTTCAGAAAGGACTTTGTAACAATTAAATTAATATTGGATGTTAACAAGTTTCGCTTCTTTAGAAATGCTTTTCTCCTCATAGCCATTCTGTATTTTATATCTTCTTTACTTCGGCCATCAGAAGTTATCTTGCTACACAAATAACAAAATTCATCTACTACTTTTATTGTCTCATTACCTAATCTAAATCCTTCACATCACCTGATTTTCTGACATTGCATTCCATTACCTTCGTTTTACTCTTGTTAATGTTCATCTTATATCTTTCTTTCAAGACACTGTCCATTCCATTCAATTGCTCTTCCAGATCCTTTGTGGTCTCTGACAGAATTACTATGTCATCGGCAAAGCACAATGTTTTTATTTCTTCTCCCTGCACTTTAATGCCCTCTCCAAATTTCTCCTTCCATTCCTTCACTGCCCTCTCCAAATTTCTCCTGCCTGCTCAATGTACAGATTGAACAACATTGGGGAAAGGCTACAACCCTGTCTTACTCCCTTCCCAACCTCTGCGTCCCTTTCTTGCCCTTCGACTCTAATAACCGCTGTCTGGTTTTTGTATAGGTTGAATATAACTCTTCGCTCCCCATATTTTACCCCTGCTACCTTCAGAATATGAAATAGTGTATTCCAGTCGACATTCTCCAAATCGACAAACGCTATCTTCGAAGATAAGTCGTAATGTGAGTATTGCCTCCCATGTTCCTACATTTCTCCTGAATCCAAACTGATCTTCCCCAAGGTCGGGTCCACAAGTTTTTCCATTCGTCTGTAAATAATTTGTGTTAGTATTTTGCAACATGACTTATTAAACTGATAGTTCCTGAATTTTCACACTTCTCTGCACTTGCTTTCTTTGGAATTGGAATTAAGATATTATTCTTGAAGTCGAAGGGTATTTCCCCCATCTCATACATCTTGCATACCAGGTGATACAATTTTTTCACGACTGGTTCTCCTAACGATATCAGCAATTTAGACGGAATATCATCTACTCCAGGGGCCTTGTTTCGACTCAAGTCCTTCAGCGCTTTGTCAAATTCTACTCGCAGTATCATATCTCCTATCTCATCTTTCTTCACCTCGTCTTCCATTTCTAGAATACTGGCTTCAAGTTTATTTCCTTTTTATAGGCCCTCTATATATTCCTTCCACCGTTCAGCTTTGTCCTCTTTGCTTAGAACTGGTTTTCCGTCTGAGTTCTTCATATTCATACAGCTGCATTTGTTGTCTCTAAATATATCTTTTATTTTCCTGTAGGCAGTATCTGTCTTTCCCCTAGTTATGCATTCTTCTACGGTTCTGCATTTGTCCTGTAGCCACTCCTGCTTACCCAGTCTGCACTTCTTGTCAATCTCATTTTTCAGACGTTTGTACTCCTTAATTTCTGTTTCACTTGTTGAATTTTTATATTTTCTCCTCTAATCAAGTAAGTTCAGTATATCCTGTGTTATCCAGGGATTTCTATGAAGCCTTGTCCTCTGCCTTCACTGTGCTGCCTTCACTACCGTATCTCTCAGAGCTACCCAATCTTCTTCTACCATATTACTGTCCCCTGTTTCAGCAAATCCTTGCCTAATGCTCCATCTGAAACTCTCAACCACCTCTGGTTCCTTCAATTTGTCCAGGTTCCATTCCTAACCCTTCTACCTTTCTGCAGTCTCTTAAGTTTTAATCTGCAGTTCTTAACCAATAAGTTATGGTCAGAGTCTATATCTGCCCCTGGATATGTCTTACAGTTTAGAACCTGGTTTCTAAATCTATTCCTTACCATTATAAAGTCAATCTGGTCTCTTCAACGTATACAGCCTTCTTTCACGATGATTAACACTAGAAGGACCGCATGCAGGCTACTACCTACAAGGACCGCTGGGGCCAAATTGGCCCCATGCAGTTTTATTTCTTATATGGCCAGATTGTGAAAAATAATGCAATGTAATCTTCATATACACTTTTATTGAGTATAATTTACATGAATTTGTGCAATATATGGACGACACTTACTGTCTTGTAACCAAAATCTAGAAAAAATTTATCTACTCCAACTTACAAATTTTAGAATTGTTTTCTGCATGAATGTCTAAATAGTGAAGAAGATTTCACATACATTCAGTATTAATAGAATAAATGCTTTAAATATATATTTCACAACAATTGATTTTACACAAACACTCTCCACAAGAACTCACTGCTGTTCGTTGCTGCACTTGTCACACCACACTCGTCTTTTCTTCTCACATTTCCCACACACTGCTTTCTCACAACCTGAACAAACAGTAGCTGTGTGATTTCCTTTGCATGAGGTACGAATTTTACACTTCTCTCTCTTTGTTGCCTTCTGTGGTCCACCTTTATTGTCTGCATCATCTCGATCTGACGTTTTATTTCTTGCTTCCGTATATGGCGCTCGAAGTTCCTCACACAAATCCAGAATATACTCCCGTCTACTAATTCGCTCACCAGTCACTTCCTTATACAATACCCATGAATTTATGGCAGCCAAATCAAGAATATTGTAGAATATATGCATTGGCCAACGTCTTGACCCAGCTTTTGTGGAGTACATTCTTGCCATTTGATCCACAACGTCGACCCCAAATTTTGTTTCATTATAAAATTGCACTGTTTCAGGAGTCCTCTTCTGACTTTCAGACACAGATACATGAGAGTGAAGTGAACTCAATAATAAGACATTTTTATTTGTTTTCCCTTGATAAACTGTTAGGGTTGTACCATCATCATTTTTATACACAACAGTCGAGTGGAGTGGTTGTTTTCGTGTCTTTGCTGTAGGAGGCACCTCCCTTCGATTACGGTTCAGTGTACCTACTAAAGTTGTGGATGCTGCCCTCAAACGTTTTGCAAGTTTTAGCAAAGTAAAGTAGCTATCAGTAGTAATATTCACACCTTTGCCTAGGTATGGTTCCATAAGCCTAAGAACGACGTTTTCACCTATGCTTTGGTCAGCTGGTCGAAGGGGATCGGCACCAGTGTACGGGAATCCATTCAGTATGTATTTACTAGAAACACATACAAGTAACCACAATTTTAGACCAAACTTGTCTGGCTTGCTAGCAATGTATTGTGTGAAAGGGCATCTTGTTTTCGAGGGCAAAAGTTGTTCATCAATTGTAACGTAAGGTTCTGCTTTATAGCATGACCTACTGTTTTCAATGAAAGAATTCCAAATAGCTGAGGCAAGAGCAAATTTGTCAGTCTTGAGACGTTCAGATCTAGTGGACTTTATGTCAAACCTAACATACTTCAGTATTTCAACAAATCTATTGCGCCCCATAGTTTGTCTGAAAAACGGAGGACCCCATACTGTTGACCAAAGACCTTTCAGAGGAAAATTCTTTGCCCCATACAACCCTCTTGCATACATTATGGCGACAAAGGCATCCAATTCTTCAATGTCTACTGTCCAGGAATCGTCTTGTGTTCGACGACGAGCCTCAGTTTCAGTGCAAAGCTTGATGTGGCGCATCATGGAGGCACTGAAAATAAGCCGCCAAGCACTAAGGAGTTTCCCATTTTGAATGTTCCTTTTAGCATATGATGTTGGTCCTGGACTCTCTCGCAGAATGTTACAATTTTGCAGACGACCTGAAAATGTACAGAAGAATTATATTTTTGTAATGTGTATTGTAATAGTATTATACATATATATTTGTTCTTATATGCTATCAAATCTAGTTATATTATGCAAAGCTATATCAACTTGTTGTTACTGTTATTTATCATACATATTTTGTATTTAACTAGTGTTTATTTCAATTTTACCATGTATAACTCTATCTAAAGACCAGACATATTACTGACCTGGGTTAGAGCCCACTGGTACAACTTTCCAGACAGTTCCATCTTTTGCTGTTTCTTTTTTCTCTTCACTTCCAGAAGAAGAAGCCTTTTTCTGGGTTGTTGATCTTACAGAGTTAGGATTTCGGACACTAGAAGGGAGACTAGCTGTAGAAGCTTCATTTTGTTCCAAACTGGTTAGAAAACTAACACTTTCGTTAGAAGAATCACTTCCTTCATCTGCAGACACTGAAACTACCATACGTTCTTCACTGGCCTGATCGCTATCGCTATCAGAAACCTCAAATTCTTCACCTGAGCTTTCATCTTCTATTTTTCTTAGTTCTTCTAGTATTTCTGCGTCCGTTAGACCTTTCTTGAATTTATAGGTCATGTTTGCAGGGACGACTATCAGATACTGTGACAGACAATAATCGAGAGTATTGCTTCAACAGTCCAACAATCAGTGCTGGAATGTATTGCATTGTTGTCGCTTATTGAAACAACAAAGCTAAAACAGATGGTTTTATTTGCTACACATTATTACAAGGCAAAATGCTGAAAATACAGAGAGACGCTAAGAGGGGCCAAATTGGCCCTGCGGTCCTTCTAGGTAGTAATCTTAATATTTCGGAATCTAATAAAAGTAGAACACTCTAAAAGAGGGTACACAATAGTTTATATGAATGATGAAAAGTCACAAAATGTCAACTCAAATCAGTTAACGGTTTGCTCAGGACACAAGGGAAAAATCGTTACAGGGGCCAATTTGGCCCCTCGGTCCTTCTAGTGTTAAACCAAGTGTTGGTGATCATCAAATTGTACTCTGCACAAAATTCTACCAAGCGATCTCCTCTTTCATTCCTTTTTCCCAGTCCATATTCACCTACTACATTTCCTTCTCTTCCCTTTCCTACTACAGAGTTCCAGTCCCCCATCACAATCAAGTTTTCATTTCCCTCGATATCCTCAGCATCGGCCGTGCTAGTTGGCATATAAACGTGTACTACTGTGGACGGTGTTGGCTTCGTGTCTATCTTTACTATATAATGCATTGACTATGCTGTTCACAGTAACTTACCCACATTCCTCTTTTCTTATTCATTATCAGACCTAGTCCTGCGTTACCACCAACTGATTTTGTATTGATAACCCTGTACTCACCTGACCAGAAATCCTGTTCATCCTGCCACCGAATTTCACAAATCCCTACCATATTTAACTTTAACCTATCCATTTCTCTTTTCAAATTTTCTAGCTTAACTATGTGATTAAGGGTTAGAACATTTCACATTCCGACCCGTAGAATGCCTGTTTTGTTTTTCTTGATGAAGACATCCTCCTGAGTAGTCCCCGCCCAGAGATCCGAATGGGGGATTATTTTACCTCCGGAATATTTTAACCAAGACGACGCCATCATCATGTAGTCATACAGTAGAGCTGCATGTCCTCGGGAAAAGTAACGGCTGTAGTTTCCCCTTGCTTTCAGCCGTTTGCAGTAACTGTATGGCAAAGCCATGTTAGCTGATGTTACAAGGCCAGTTCAGTCAATCATCCAGACTGTTGCCCCTCCACTGTGGTTGCACCTATGGTACGGGTATCTGCATCGTTGAGGCATGCAAGCCACCCCACCTTGGCAATGTCTGTGGTATATGGGGGTGGTATTACAGTATAACACAATGAAAATATTTGTTCTTTATTTCTTTCTTCAGCAGTGTATTGTACCTCTACCTGATAAAATTGTTACAAACTGAAATTACATAATTCATTCCAAGGGACCCTAATACAACATAAGATTGCTCTTTAAGGCAATACTTGCTCCAATACTCTGCAAATGTTATATTTCATCAAAAGGTTTCTTTGCATTTCATGCTGTATATAGTATTCACGACAGTCCAAAGAATACATCTTAATGTGACTAGAAAGTCACACATCAGCTGTTGATCATGTATTACTGACATTCTTTGGGTGTGTTTGTGATTAAAAGTCACGAATTGCATTCACATAGTGCCCGCTAGCAGTTCACATGCCCACACCTGCTGTAGAAGGTTTTCTCTTCTTCTAGACCGCCCATAAACAGTTATAAGATTGTGCTATATGGGTGCACATGGCTGTGCTGCAGATTTTGGTGTTTACTTTCCCTCCAAAGGAGAAGTATTTGGTTGTTAGGATGTAGTTGGTAAGGCATATGGGGAATGAATGGAGTGGCTTTTCATTCTGAAAGACATTGGGAGAGTTGTGTTAAGAAAATGAGGGATATTGTTGTACAATGAAGTATTGCAAACCAGCCTTAGTTTTATCTGACTTATGAAAAATTGTAAACAGTATGTGTGTAGTGTTAATGTGTGTTTGATGTAGTAGGATAGAGCTAAGATGTAAAAATATGCCTTAGAATAACCATCTGTGTTTAACAGTGTGACTCAGTCACTAATGAATCCCATTTTCTCTCCCCAGCAATCTGTAAACATGTTCCTGTACTGCTATGAGCATGTTTTCTGTGTCTGACAAGAATGCAAGATGAGAAGTCCATTTGAACTGAGAGAGCATAAAATTGATCAAAACTGTGTTTTTGTGGAAACACTAAATTCTATAAATGTGGTATATAGCTTGTTGTTATTAAATTTGTATATACTGGAAAGTTACATAATTCCTTCAAGTATTTAAATGTACTAGTTAATAGTTATTTCATACATTCTATGTGACAAAGCTATTGTTTATCTTAGGATGAACTGTTGCAAATACATGATTGTCTTTAAATATGTTGTCAGTGTATGCTGAAGCATTTTTCTTCCTTTTTCTTTTTGCTTTCACTTCTTAAATGTAAATGTAGAATAAATTTTCAATGTGCTAGTTTTTGTTGTACCAATAAGAATTCAGTTTTGTATTAAATAGACGAATAAATGTGAATGTATTCAAGAAGATACAACAACTTGTGTATTAATTAAATTAATGGAGGATGTCATTTCATTGAATTGGTAACTTTTTCTCTTCATCTGTAAAATAACTTGATAACCTAATCATCTTCGATACTGTATTGAATTCACAAGAATGTAAAACAAAATTTGCTGTTTTTGTACACATTCTTTAAAATAAGCAAAGGTGAAGAAGAAGATTGTTTTCCAAAGGTTTTGAGATACAACATTCACAAATGTGATTTGATTGAAGATATTGATTAGTTAATATTGTATCGAGGTGCTGTTGGTCTGTGACTTAACAGATATGAAGCAGCTGGTCACTGTGCTGTAAACATTAGCAACAGTGTTGCAATATTATTTGAAATCAGGTTTGGTAAAAATATGACAGCTGTTGTTTTAAACTGTTTAATAACAGTTTTGCAATTTCTGTTTGTGTAAAGAAAAATACCATCACAAATGTTACAGTAGGTATTTTTATTCTTAGATACAGTATGCAGTCCATAATGTAGAAATACATTCATGTTCTTTATGTAATTATAATTATGTATGAATCACAAATGAATTATTAGGAACACAAACACTGGCTACTTAATATAAGCCATGGTGCATGGTAGTGTAATGTAAATAAATACTTCTCACTGGAAAAGTACAACAAAGAAATTACCAAACTATAATTCAATTTCCAGAGACATATATTGTCTCAATGTATCAAAGATATTGAATAGAAGCCGAGGGAGATGTGCTTTAGGAAATTCTGTTCATTTACATTATCTCTAATCCCATGGTGCTTAGGTGTATAAAGTGACTGCATAGTAAGCAGGAGGCCCCAGGTTCGCAACCAAGCCATGGCACAAATTTTAATTAAATGTCTTGCCTTGTATTCAGTGAAAGAAATTACCATCTAATCTTTGGAAATACACACACACACACACTCTCTCTCTCTGTTAATTTGTGATAATATTAGATTCATCTTCACACAATTTTAGACACTTTTTTTACGACATGTACTGTATGGCACCTTTGCACCAAAGGTTCCATTGTATATAAACTGGTCTTTAGTTGCACCTGTGAACTGTGTGTCTTGTAATGGGGTGTGAATATAGTGACAACAGATTTGCCAATGTTCTGTGTTCAAAACATATGCCCCTCAGGGCTCAGCATTAATTTGCTGAGTACGGGCTTTGCGAACCCGGGGTCCTGAGCCGTAGGCTGTGTCACGCCAACAGTCCGCTACACCGTAAGCTCTGTGCGTGCTTCAATGACCATTGTTCGGTGCGAAAGTGGAACGTTGTACGTTTCAGAGCCTGGGGATCTTGGCTTAATCGCCCGTGTCGCAAAGACTGTACAAACCTCAAAAAAAAAAAAAAAAAAAACTCAATTTCAAGGTGTGCTACGTGCCGAGGAGATGCATGGCTGTTGAGCTTGAACAGTCACTTTTGAGCAACCTCTGAGGAACCTGCCGCACCTCAGTTGTATAAGGCTTACCCAGGCAAGCGGGGCTCTGCCTGGGTGGACCTTTAGTTCCCTAGCTGCTCTTGGGACAAAAATGAAACGAGCCAGTAATAGTCTTGCCGATCGTATAACTGGTGTCTCAAAGTGTGGTAAGGTCGAATTTAACGTTGAGAAATATGACCCTCAATCGGCCCCTTCCTTGGCAACACCATGGGAGGAACGTAGGGCGAGAAATCGAGGTGAGGCGTATGCCCCCCCCCCCCCCCCCGATACTTAGTATGTTCAGGGACTAACAGTGAATCATTAGCCAACATTAAGCCCCTGTTTTTTGTAGAGAACGTTGAGGATAAATTCGGCGAGGTGGAGGGCATGTTGAAGATGCGATCTGGCTCTGTCCTTATTATGACGTCATCGCCAGCACAGTCACGAGTATTGCTTGCCTGTGACAAGCTGGCTGATGTTCCCGTAACAATCACTCCTCAGAAGAGCCTCAACATGGTACAGGATGATATATTCAATAAAGATCTTCTGTTGCAGACTGATAATGAGCTTCGTAAGAACTTGGAGCGGAGAGGAGTCCACTTTATACGGCGAGTCCATAGGGGTCCCAAAGGACAATAGGGTCGCTACCGGTGCATTCATCTTTGTCTCCGAGGGCGATTCCTTGCCTGAGAAGATCAAGGTGATGATATACCATTGCGATATCAAGCCCTATGTTCCACCCCCTATGCACTGTTTTAAGTGCTGGAGGTTTGGGTACATGTCCACCATGTGTACTGCCAACTCCACCTGTTGAAAGTGTGGACATGCAGAACACCCCTTGTGCACCTCCTCCATTCTGTGTGAACTGTGGACAATACCACCCCCTTCCTCGCCCACCTGCTCTGTTCTGCATAAGGAAAGAAAGATCATAAAATATAAAACCCTGGATAGGCTGTCTTACTCGGAGGTAAAGAGGAACTACGAAAAACAGCATCTCATCAGCATGAATGCATCCTTTGCTGCAACCGCATCTTCATCTACAGCCTTATTCCCTGTAAAGTCAGTCCTAGTGGGCTCCCAGACCCAAACATCCACCTCTGCCCCCTTGACCGATGGGGGCACCTCATCTTCCATTGCACCCAAAGACCCTGCCTTGGGAGCGGTAACCACTAAACCAAAGGGGACATTGGTCCCCACCCCAGAGGCAGAGTCACAACAGCCTGCTCTGGCTCCTTGCACTAGGAAGGGGTCGCTTGGATCCCTTCCCTCTAAGGTTTCTGCCACTGAATCAGCGGATGCCAGTGGATGGCAGAAAGTACTGCCAGGTGGTCATAGGGCTTCACGCCGCTGCCCAGTCCTGGGGACTGAGCTGGCAGGACTCTCCCAGCATGAGAAAATTAAAGAGAAGCGTGAAGCAAAAAAGAAAAAAGAGAAGAAACCACCCAAGCAGAAGGACACCCCGATGTCCACCGTGCCACCACCCCACTCCACCTCTTCTTCTGAGGACGAGATAGAGATCCTCGCGTCCCCCAAAGACTTGGCAATTGCTAAGTCTTTGGAAGCCATGGAAGTTGAGGCTCTGCCTCAAAAATCGGTGACGGCAGTAGATACTGTGACACCTACTTCGCCATCGAAATCAGCGCGTCCCAGCGACCAGGACGCTCTCTGATCCTCCATTGGAACTGTGGCGGCTTTTTCCGCCATTTTCCAGAGTTGAACCAAATGTTGTGTCGCTTCCCAGCATTTTGTGAAGCCCTTCGTGGCTATCGGGGCTACCACAAAAATCGTACCATATATGACGGTCTCTGGAGGTGTATGTATCTATGTCGTAGCCACTGTGCCTCTCCACACGACTCTCGAGGCGGTGGTGGCTGTTCGAATCCGGGCTATGCAGGAACTGACAATCTGTTCTGTTTACCTTCCTCCAGATGAGATGGTTCCACTTACTGACCTTGCTGTCGTGGTGGCATACTTCCCCCACCATTTCTGCTTCTGGGGGACTTCAATTCATACCATCCCTTGTGGGGTGGCACCCAGATATCGGGTCGTGGTAGGGATGTTGAACCACTCTTAACACAGCTGGATGTATGCCTCCTGAATACTGGTGCTCTCACACATTTCAGTATGACACATGGCACATTCTCGGCCATAGAGCTCTCATTCTGTAGCCCACGCCTTCTTTCCAACCTCAGTTGGAGTGTACATGATGACCTCTCTGGCAGCGACCACTTTCCTGTCCTCCTCTCTCTGCTTCAGCCTCAACCAGCAGCCAACTTGCCCCGATGGTCTCTCCACAGAGCCAACTGGACAGCTTATACCTTGGCTACTGTGATTTCTGCTCCACTTCCCTCTGAAGTTGATGCAGCAGTCCACCAGCTTACTGTGGCCATTGTTTTTCGCTGCCATGGAAACTATTCCATGCTCACCAGGTACATTAAGGTGCAAGTCAGTGCCTTGGTGGATGCAAGAGATCGCTGAGGCCATCTGGGATCGTCGCCGAGCACTGCAGTGCTGACGACGCCATCCATGTGTTGAGCACTTGATAACTTTCAAACGTCTTCAGGCTCATGCTCGAAGACTGATCCAGCAGAGTAAAAAGGACTGTTGGGAGTGATATGTTGCCACTATCGGTTCTCGCACCTCCACGTCTCAGGTGTGGTCAGACATCTGGCAACTCTTGGGTTACCACCCGACAGTAGGAATCCCTTGTCTCCTCACTAAGGGAACCATCTGTACAGACCCCAGTGCTATTGCCGATCATATGGCAGTGCATTTCGCTCATATTTCTGCCACAGAAGCATTCAGTGTGGGCTTCCGCACCCTTACAGAGCGAGTCAAGCGAAAGCCGTTATTGTTCCACACGCACCGCCAGGAGACATACAACGCACTGTTTAGTGAGTGTGAGTTCCAGAATGCCCTTGCTGCAAGCCCTAACACCTCTCCAGGGCCAGACCGCATTCATAGCCAATTCCTTCAACATTTGTCTGTGGAATTTCAGCACCACCTGCTCGCCCTGTTAAACCGTGTCTGGGTTGACGGTGTTTTCCCGTCTCAATGGCGGGACAGCTTCATCGTTCCAGCGTTGAAACCAAGAGCTGATCTGCAGGTGGCTAACAGTTACCACTCTATTAGTCTGACCAACGTCGTGTGCAAGCTCCTCAAACGTATGATCAGCCGGCGGCTCATGTGGATCCTTGAAGACTGAGGCCTCTTGGCCTCGCAGCAGGGGGACTTCCATCAGGGTCGATCCACTCTCGACAACCTGGTGTCCCTAGAGTCAGCCATTCATACAGCCTTCACTTGGCATGAGCATCTCGTTGCTGTCTTCTTTGACCTTCAGAAGGCATACGGCACCACCTGGCATCGTCATATTCTGGCAACATTGCACGAATGGGGTTTACGTGGTGCTCTCCCATTTTCATTCAGAATTTCCTCTCCCTTCGTATTTTCCGTATCAGGATCGGTACCTGTTTGAGCTCCCCTCACATTCAGGAGAACGGTGTCCCGCGGGGCTCCGTCCTAAGTGTCCCCCTCTTTTTGGTGGCAATTAACAGACTAGCAACAGCAGTAGGTGCAGCTGTCTCTTGCTCCCTATTTGCTGATGACTTCTGCCTATATTATAGCTCCACAAGCATCACTGTCACTAAATGATAACTACAGGGTGCAATTTGAAAGGCGCACTCTTGGTCATCTGCCCACAGTTTTCAATTCACTGCACCCAAGACCAACGTGATGCACTTTTGTCGCCATCGGACGGCTCATCTGCATCTGGAGCTCTGTATTGCTGACGAACTGCTCCAGGTAGAGGAGACGCACCGCTTTCTGGGCATGCTTTTCGATGCCCGCCTTACTTGGTTGCCCCACCTTCGTCAGCTCAAACAACAGTGCTGACGACACCTCAACATCCTCCACTGCCTCAACCACACTGATTGGGCGGCTGCACGAACAACTCTCTTGCACTGTACAAGGCCTTAGTGCAATCCCATCTCGACTACAGAAGCATAATCTACGACTCGGCAGTGCCTTCAGCTCTGCACATACTTGACTCGATATTCCATTGTGGCATTAGGCTTTCAACAGGAGCCTTTCACACTAGTCCGGTGACGAGCCTTCTTGTCGAAGCAGGAATTCTCCCTCTCCAATTCCGTCGCCAACACTTGCTAGCGTCATACACCGCCCACATTCACAACACGCCAAATCATCCGAACTGCAGGCTCCTCTTTCCGTCTTTTGTTCCCCCTTCTCCACGACGGCGACCCAGGTCCGGTCTTCCGATTGTGGCCAGG
The DNA here is from genome assembly GCA_026315105.1 of Locusta migratoria. NCBI lineage: Eukaryota > Metazoa > Arthropoda > Insecta > Orthoptera > Acrididae > Locusta > Locusta migratoria. The sequence continues at coordinate 47,696,160 of CM048753.1, forward strand.
GTTCACTCTCTCCTCTCTTCCCTCAAGTCCCTTCCCCTCTCTCCTTCCTTCCAATGTCGACCCCTTGGACCCGCCCCCACTTGGGCTTGGACTTGGCATATCAATCCAAGGCTTCAGTTCCACCAGTGACACTTTGTCGCCAGTTTACGGCACTTCTGGACTCAATATACTCAAACGGTTCTATGGTGGGCGGCTGATCTGGATTTGCCTACGTCCACAGAGACCACGCCATTCACTGTCTCATGGTACCAGTATTTTCGCTGCACAGCTGGTCGCCATATATTGTGCCTTAGCGCACCTCCACTCAAGCCCTGGGGAGTCCTTTCTCATCTGCAGTGAATCCCTGAGTGGCTTGCGAGCACTAGACCAGTGTTTCAGCAAAATACCTTTGGTACAGAGTTGCCTCTCTCAATAGGTCTGGTCGCTCAGTGGTCTTTGTTTGGACCCCAGGGCACATCGGCATTCCTGGCAATGAACGTGTAGATCAGTTGGCCAAACAGGCCACCTGCTCACACCCTCTTGAAATTGGTCTTGTGTAAACGAACCTTAGGTGGACGCTACACCGAAAAGTGCGAGACTTCTGGAGTTCGAAATGGCCTGCACTGAGTGCGCAAAACAAGCTTCACACGATCAAACCATTCACAGCCACATGGAAAACTTCACTGAGGCCTCATTGTCGAGATTCCATTGTGCTATGCCACCTCCATATTGGGCACACTTGGTTGACTCACGGCTATTTACTTCGCCGTGAGCCACCGCCCATGTGTCGCTGTGGTGTTGCTTATAGAGTAGTTCATCTCCTGATGGACTGTAATATTTTAGCCCCCTTGTGACAGTCTTTTAATCTCCCACCTACCCTATCCTTAGTGCTAGGGGACGATGCCTCAACAGCTGAGTCTGTGCTATGTTTTATCTGTGCAGCCAGTTTTTACCATTACATTTAATGGAGTGTGCTTTCTCCTGACTTTAAACCATATTTTAGTGTTTTATGTCTTCTGGCTAGCAGACATTAATGTGAACTATGTGACTGGTTCAGCCATTATCATCCCAGTGACCAGCCAGCCACGGATTTCCATTGTCAAACTTTAGTATGACTGAACGCTCTGTTTTATTTTCTCTATTTGTGCTGTTGGTGAAAGTTCATCGTTGACATGTACTCATTTGGGTATCCATTCTATGTCTCCAAACCATACTGCCATTGTTTCCAATCCACTGCACATTCTTTGTTAGGAACAGGGTACTGATGACCACGTAGGTTTAGTCCCCTCTAAACAACAACAACAATCAAAACATATGAGCATATACGAGCTAAGTAACTAACCTAAAATGAGGAATGAGGAGACGTTTCTAAGAGGAGTATACACTTTGGTCGGTTTCTTTTATTTAACTAAATTCAGACACTTTATCACAAAGTTTATCACGTATAAACCATACAAGATGTTTTTCAAACTACTAAGTGTTGAAGCATGCCAGTTTCACAATATAAATCACAGCTTGCAGACGAGAAAGACGCCTGCAACATTATTGACAACGTGGGCTACTGATGTTTTAGTCATGGTTAAACTGAGGCAGTTGACCTTGAAAACTGTAAGATCACTTTTCATTTATTTAAATTTCGAATAGTTGTGAATAGTGTAAAAATTATTATTTGCACGAGGTTAAGAAATGAACTGTAAATCGTAGCATAAATTTCTGCATGTTGCAGTGATTTTAATAAGCAGTTTGTCATATCCAATCTTTTGATATATAGATGCTCGTGCATCAATTATCCAAAACATTTCAGGACTAGGTGTGTTTGGATAAATTACTTTTTGGATAAGTGATTGTTTATGAAGAAATTACTACAGTACTTTCTTGGAGCAACATGATACAAACAGATGTATGTATTAAACACAAAGCTGCATATATTTTATGGATATTATGTCAAGCCTCGTCGTCTTGAGGTAAAGTGCTCGATAGGAAACCAAAGGGTCGTGGGTTCAAAACTCTGTCCGACCTCGGATTTTTTTCAGTCTGTGTTTTAACCCATCCTTCTCCTCTCAACGATGTGAGGAGTCACCAGAAACAACACGTGGTTCGGATTCCACATTTTAAGCTGTAGGTCCCCTTTCCCCAGTTGGATAACTGGGGTAGGCCAGGGACACGCAACTCGCTGAAGTGTTGTCCGATTGAAAGACTTGCACCTGGCCAATGTGCTACACGAAATTATTATTATTGTTATTATTATGGATATTGCAAATAACGCATGTATCTTACACAAAGTAGTCATTTATTGTTAAAGAAGAAATACAGCTTCTGAAAAGAAGTCCAAAATTGACTTTTGTTTCAGAGCTTAAACACGCTGTTCGCTGCTACATCTCGCATGCATCTTTAAACACATCAACTGGACAACAACACACTCATCTTGTTTTTCAAACCACTTGATAGCTGTCTCAAGACAGTGAAAAGCTTCCTCGCTGGATAACAGTAGGGTTGTTGCTGGTTCTTCCTCGTCATTACAAGGGCCTCGGTCATCGTATGTCAAAAAATCACAAACTGGATCATTGACATCACATACCAGACAGTCTTTAATGTTTTCCTGGTCACAGTCAAATATTTAATAAGCCCAGTCAGTTGTGATAACAAAATGATGGAAGGAGTTTATTCCAACCTTTTGCTAGGTTAGTGTCCTTTACAGTATCCCAAGCTTCTTCTGCCATGTATGCATCATCATTCAAGTTAATTCTGCTACACACTTCCTGAATTTTTTCTGCATTGTTCACCATTCAAAAGCGTTCACAGCAGTGCTTTCACTATAATAGTGTTTGGAGTTTCAATGGTACCCTGATTACATCAGTTGGGAGACCGAAGTGACACTGGAAGATAAAAACAAAAACTTTAAACTTGCAATTTTCACTTTCCATTGAAAGGTTTAAGGGATGACTTGGGGCATTTCAATCAACAACAAAACATTTCCAGAATTAACAGTTAAGTTCTGATGCTTTTTGACTTCAGGGATAAATACAGTGTAATACCATTCTGAAAAAACTAGTCACAGATAGATAAGATAGTAATGGCGAAGAGGCAGATGCAAGTACATATGTATAAAAAATAATAAACTTTGGATATTAGTAACAAAAATTATTCTCATTGTAAGAAGATTTATATAATTAAATACAATATATATATATATATATATATATATATATATATATATATATATACACACACAGTTCTACAGTATGTCTGCCTAAGTGTACTTGTGTCTGTGTAAATGTGTGGGTGTATGTGCATTTATTTACCTTCCATTTTTTCCCCCAAGGTAAGTCTTTCCTGTCCCGGGATTGGAATGGCTCCTTACCCCCTTCCTTAAAACCCTCATCATTTCCTTTTCCCTCTCCTTCCCTTCTGCCTGATGAAGCAGCTAGGCTGCGAAAGCTAGCATTTTTGTGTGTGTGTGTGTCTGTGTGTTTATTTGTTGCTATTACTGCCTGTGCCCTTTCGCCTGGTAAGTGACTTCTTCTATTTTTTACGTATATATATATATATATATATATATATATATATATATATATATATATATATATATAATTAATTGTGAAACAGCCGGCCGCGGTGGCCGAGGGGACTAAGGCGCTCCAGTCACAGTCTGCACGGCCACTACGGTCGGGGGTTCGAATCCCCCCTCGGGCATGGATATTTGTGCCGTCCTAGTTCGTAAGTAGTTCATAAGTAGTTTGTAAGTTTAGGGACTGATGACCCCGTAGTTAAGTCCCATAGACTATACAAACATTTGAATTGTGAAACACACAAAAATCAGATATTAACTTCTACTTGTGTATTTTATTTTTTGAAAACTTTTTGTATTTTACAATATTCTGTTCATTCGCGCAGTACACAATGCTTGCTTGAACAAAACGAACAATTCCAACACTGTTGTGCTCCGACGTGTGAAACAGGACTCTCATCATAAACTACGCTTGCGTAAAGAATCTAAAACAAACTACAAGAGCTGTCGTGCCTTTTAGTTAAATTGCTTGTGTATTTTTTGTCTTTACATCGAAGTATATAACCAAAATCGTGTGATAAACTATGTTTACATCAAAGAAGTTCTTTGACTTGCATAAAGAATAAGAATCTAAATAACTGCAAGAGCTGTCATTTATGTTAGTTAAACAGATTGTCAATTGATGGCACCTTCTAGAATGCTTTTATATTGGCTGTGCAAAGTAAGTTGACACTCGGCGTGGTGGCTGATGGAAGCAACTGCAAATACATGTCCAATTTATGATCATTTGCTGGGTATCAACTTAGATTGTATGAACTGTACACATTTAAAAAAAAATATTTAAAAAAAAAAAAAAAAAAAAAAAAAAAAAAAAAAAAAAAAAAAAAAAACTTTAAAATATCTGTGTATTTTTCGTCACTAGTGGAGAACAAAACCTTGAAAATGATACCTCAATAATTAATTTTGGGTAAGTAATAAGGGAGATATGGTGTACCCACAACAAAAAAAACCGCTTCTTGTGTGTGATCAGCAATTTTTTTAGTCCGTAAAGCACTGCGGATTCTTAGACTTCTCTATGATCTACAAAGGTATCTTACATGTTCCACTAATACAATAACATGGCAATAAAACAAGATTTCCTAGCCTTATAACCAGGTGCTGACATTTCTCCCAATGAAAACAAGTTTTGTATGCATCATACACATGGGATGTAATATATGATATTGTGAATGCCCAACTCTGTATTCCCTTGCTAAACTTGATCCACTAGCATTGTTCTCCAATTGCTATATTGTTTTAAGTTTATCAGAAACATTGAGTACAATATGTTTACATTTATTTATGTACAATACAATGCCAGTACAAGTGAAAGCTCACATGCCACTGTCTGGTGGCAACAAGAGGCTAGAAGTGAAGCTTGTGATTTCCCTTTGTTGGCAGGGAGAGGGGAGAGTCGCATTGGCAAAGAACTAATAGCAGTGTTTTGGGCAAATTTGAATTTACTGACTGGAACCCTATATTTGAGATAATTAATCACTGCTCTATTGTACAGGGCTTCAGAACACATACAATTCTAGGGGAAACCTGGAACAGCAGTACTTGGCACTAACTTCATATTCGGAAATGTTTGCAAGGTTGAAGCAACTGCTCCGAGATTAATAGGCCCATTGTGGACTTTGCCAGATGCACAGCACTGTTGCCGTGGCAGAAGACGTCCTCCAGCTGGTCAACCAGATCCCATTGAGTACCCCCAAATTGCAGGTGCTGAGGAGCAATATGAGGTGACATGACCACGAACAGTAACTTCATCCATGAACACCTCCACTGGGTGCAGACATTGGGTTGGGCCGATTTTATTGCACGTGTTGATCTTGATATTTTCCGTGGATAAATCTTTTCATAATGCAACATTTGGAATAAGCAAAACCCTGGTGCCTCACATCCCAATGGACTTCAATATCATTTTGATACTAACCTGTAGGCTGAAATTCATGGTCACCTGATTGATTTACACATTTTCTTGCAACATCCAAGATCACAATTACTTTGATGTGGCGCTGCATACTGCCGGCCAATGGGCTGTATGAATAAAAAAAGAAAATTCTCTGAGTAAGTTCTCAACTTCGTAGGAATAAAAACTTTGAAGCATATCCTCTGAGCAGGAAGTTCATTCTCGCTAGTTTCCCCTCCTCGTTTCGGAAGTTCTCGTCATGTCCACCACAGATCAGCTGTTCAAGCTGGTATTTCTTTAAACTAGCCCAATCAGGCAAATTATTCAGTGTACATATATGGACTAGGCATCTACTTGTTCAGAAAGAACTGTACTATGTTTACATATTACTGCAATTTTTTGTGCAGCAGCATATTATGAAAGCTAAATATGGATTTTTACGAAAATTTATTCTTCTGACGATGTTACAAAGTTTTCGTCTGCAAAAAATTTGTTATTGAAGTTGGGTTAGCACAATTTGTGAACAAAATTTTAAGAAAGCATTATATTTTCATCCATTTCAATGTGCAATGCTGTCAGAGCTTTCTAACACAAGATCTTTTTGTTAAATATGACACACAAAGGTCTGCTCATAAACCGTAGGCCATGCGAATTTGTTATAAGAAACAGACTGCTAGGTATATAATTAAGCAGTTATTAATTTTACTGTTGTGTATAACTACATTGAACATAACAAAAGTTACAATTATGAAGGCAGAAAATGCCTATTAAATAAACCAACAGACGTTTGCTAAAATGAACAAGAGCAATAAAAAATACTACCTTGTATTGCAGAAATATTTATTTTGTGATACAGACTCTGAAGTCCTGGGATGCACTTTATTTGTAATTAACATTGTAAGGCCTTATTAATAGACCCTATTTAAAAACATGCAATTTTTATTTGCTATTTAGATATTTACAACAGTAAAATCACACTCCTAACAAACGGGTAAAACACGCAACTGAATCACTTGTGATTCATTTCTATGTTTGTAGGTACTGAAAAAACTCCTCTGACATCACTCTCGTCACTATATAAAATGCTTGAAGTGTAACACTTATGATTATTGTGAAGGAAGTGACTTTACAGCAAAATGTTTTTATTTGCGTAAACTTTTTAGTTCCTCTTGTGTTTCTTCAGACTAGCCTTCCTATAAAGGACCTTTTTTGCCTCCTGAGCATCACGTATTTTGTCATTTTTGTTGTAAACCACAGTAAAATGTAATCTTAATTGAGAAGTTACTCAGAATAAAGTATGCTAGAGAGCTCACTTCGGAAAACGGAGAATGTTCTCCGGTTGTGATAATGTACTCTAGTTTTATTCGTATGAACTTGGAGAATAGAATATTCTCTGTTGTGAGCAAATGCCCCCACCCTTTTACTCACGCTGAGAAAATACTCATTTGAAGTATATTCTCTGAGGTGCTTTATTTATGCGAACCTGAGTATGTTCTCTGGAATTCAGAGTATAAAGTAGATACTCCGTTTTATTCATGTGGCCCAATGTGATTTCAGCATGAGGGTGTGGCAGCAGTGAAGACAGACTTTGATAGTGGGGGGGGGGGGGGGGGTGGCTGAATTGTTCTTTGTGCTCCAAACTGGGCCTGATTTCTAAAATAAAAAAAAAATTGTGACTAATATTTAAAGGATGTAGAACTGAATGAAGTGTGATGGTTGCAGTGCTGCCTACTGACTTCTAAGGAAACTATTGCAGTGTTGATTTGATTCAGTAGTCATTTGCTTGTCAGTGCCCAAGACACTCGTAGAATCTGCCAGTTGCAAAGTGCATGGTGTGATTTGTTTTTACTTTCAAAAGGATCTTCAGTTACTGAAATCCATTGTGAAGTATGTCTAGCATATGGAACTGTAATAAAAGGGATAAGTTCTAAAATGGTGATGAAAATTCCAAAATTGCAACACAAATATTTATGATTAACAGTTGAGTGTAAAAGTATTCAGACCGAGGACTTAATTGATCAAGTGAATCAAAAGTTCTGAAGTGTTTGGTATTTGACTAATGTTGCTCAAACCTCTGTATACAATATTAGCTCTGAACTACATTGATGTCACAAACTGTGCATGAAATGGGTGCAAAAAAATACTCACAGGTAAGTACAATGCATAAAAAAATATGTAACACATGGCAACACAGATTTTTCCAAAATGTGATGGGTGACGAGATGCGGATATCATAAAGCTACACAGAATCGAAACGCTAGTCAATGCAATGGTTCCACTTCAAGTTCACCCAAGCTTCTAAAGTTTACATAACAAACTACCAAAACATGATATCAAGATATTAATAGGGGATTTTAATGCAAAAATAAGAAAAGAGGATTTTTCAGACCAATTATTGGAAAAGAAAGTACATGGGGAGAAAGTAATGACAATGTCATTCGGCTGATAAATTTTGCTGCATCAACAAATATGATTGTTAGCAGTACTACCTTCTCTCAAAATAATACACAAAGGAACATGGTACTCAAGTGATAAGAAAACAGCAAATCAGATTGATCACATTCTCATAGACAGCAAACACAGGAAAACAATTAGTGATGTATGATCCTTCCTAGGAACTGAAATGGGGCCAGATCATTATCTAGTAATAAGCACAATCAAAATCAAGCTGAAGGTAGCAACAAGAGTGAAATCTAGACTGGAAAACATGAACAGATTTGATTTGCAAAATGTGATACAGACAAAAGGAATAATGAAGTAAAAAGTTGGCATTTCAAACCGGTTTGAGACCTCAAGTAATATGGAAGAAAGCCTTGAAATGACCAGTGATGAATACTGGAACAATGTAAAAGAAGTCATCCTCACAGCTGCAAATAATAATCCACAGAGAGCTAAGAGACACAGGAAGAAATGGTTTAATGAAGAAGTTGATGACAAGGTTATGAAACTACGGAAAAGGTGGTTGCAAACAAATAAGAATCCTTAAGTACAGCTTTCTTATTGGCAGACTCAAATGCAGGCAAACAAAATTAATTCTAAGAAAAAGAAACAGTTTCTAAAACAATAGACTGAACAAAATAACAACACCCAGAAATTGTAGTACAATCAACAAAATTAGAAACGTTTTAACTACAAAACCAAGGTGACATAGGATTTAAATGGCAATATGATGTTTGAACCAAGAAGAATTTTAGCAACAAGCAAGGTGTATTTTGACAACCCACTGAATTATTCTGATCCAGAAGCACCAATTACTAGATCCAGAAACAGTCAGAATTGTGAGGAAATTCCAGAACCCACATATGAGGAGGTGTAGAGTGTGTCAAACACCTAACAAATGGTAAATAAACTGACAGTGACAGCTTCCCATGTATATATATAATCTGGATATTATATACAAAAACTTCCTAGCAGGAAATATTATATATAAAAATAGATTAAGATTGCTCACCAGGCGAAGGGGCACAGGTGTGATAGTGTACAGATAAATAAAACACACACACACAAACGCAAGATTTCGCAAACCAGTTGCTTCTTCAGGCAGAAGGGAAGGAGAGGGAAAAGGAAATGATTAGGGTTTTAAGGGAGGGGCTAAGGAGCCATTCCAATCCCGGGAGAGGAAAGACTTACCTTGGGGGAAGAAAAGGAAGGTAAACAAATACTCACACATTTATTCAGACGCAAACACACCTAGGCAGACATACTTACTGTAGACAGCAAAGAAGTTGGACAGAGATGCCACTTGAGGCAGAGGCTCTGTCTAGAGAACCAAGGCAAAGATGATAAAGATGGTGGGCGGGAATTCAAATTTAGTCGAGGTTGAGACCAGGTGGGCAACGAGAAGAGAGAATGTGCTGAAGGACTAGTTCCCATCTCCGGAGTTCTGAAGGATTGGTGTTGGTGGGAAGTATCCAGATAATCCGGACGGTGAAACACTGTCCCAAGATGTGCTGGTCATGCACCAAGGCATGTTTAGCCACAGGGTGATCTTCATTACCAACAAACACTGTCTGCCTGTGACCGTTCATGCGAGTGGACAGTTTGTTGCTGGTCATTCCCACATAGAGCGCTTCACAGTGCAGGCATGTCAGTTGGTAGATCACATGGGTACTATTGCAAGTGGCTTTGCCTTTGATTGTGTACACCTTCAGGGTTAGGGGACTGGAGTAAGTGGTGGACGAAGGGTCCATATGACAGGGTAGGAGCCAAAAGGTAGGGAAGGTGGTTTGGGGATTTCATAGGGATGGACTAGGAGGTTGCTTCTGTACCAAATTAGGAGGATAGCTGCGGGTTGTGAAAGCTGTTATTAGGTTATTGGTGTACTGGTTCAAAGATTCGGGACTGGAGCAGACTCATTTGCTATGAAGACCTAAGCTGTAGGAAGGGAACATTCGATGTGGAATGGATGGCAGCTGTCATAATGCGGGTACTGTTGTTTATTGGTAGGTTTGATGTGGACGGATGTGTGAAGTTGGCCGTTGGACAGATGGAGGTCGACATCAAGGAAAGTGGCATGGGATCTGGAATAGTACCAGGTGAATTTGATGGGACCAAAGGAGTTGAGGTTGAAGAGGAAATTCTGGAGTTCTTCTTCGCTGTGAGTCCAGATCATGAAGATGTCATCAATGAATCTGTACCAAACTTTGGGTTGACAGGCTTGGGTGTCCAGGAAGGCTTCCTCGAAGCATCCCAAAATAAGTTTGCGTACGAGGGGGCTATCCTGGTTCCCATGGCTGTTCCCTTTAGTTGTTGGTATGTCTGGCTCTCAAAAGTGAAGAAGTTATGGTTTAGGATGAAGCTGGCTAGGGTATTAAGGAAAGAGGTTTTAGGTAGGGAAGTGGGTGGTCGACGTGAAAGGAAATACTCCATCGCAGTGAGGCCCTCGGTATGTGGGATATTTGTGTATAAGGAAGTGGCATCAATGGTTACAAGGATGGTTTCTGGAGGTAACAGGCTGGGTAAGGATTTCAGGCGATCGAGGAAGTGGTTGGTGTCTTTGATGAAGGATGGGAGACTGCACATGATGGGTTGAAGGTGTTGGTCTATGTAGGCAGAGATTCGTTCTGTAGGGGCTTGGTAGCCGGCCACAATTGGGTGGCCTAGATGATTGGGTTTGTGAATCTTGGGAAGTAGGTGGGGATGCAGGGTGTTGGTGGGGTCATGAGGTTAATGGAGTTAGGTGAAAGGTTTTGTAGGGGGCCTAAGGTTTTGAGGATTCCTTGAAGCTCTGCCTGGACAACAGGGATGGTATTGCCATGAAAGACTTTATATGTGGTACTATCTGAAAGCTGACACAATCCCTCAGCCACATACTCCTGCCGATCAAGTACCACAGTCGTGGATCCTTTGTCGGCTGGGAGAATGACGATGGAATGGTCAGCCTTCAGATCATGGATAGCTCGGGATTCATCCGTGGTAATGTTGGGATTAGGATTAAGGTTTCTCAGGAAAGACTTTAGAGGCAAGGTTGAAAGTAAAGAATTCCTGGAAGGTTTGAAGAGGGTGATTTTGAGAAAGAGCAGTTGGGTCTCACTGTGACGGAGGACGGAACTGTTCCAGGCAGGGTTCAATTTGAGTGATGTCTTGGGGAGCTGGATCATTAGGAGTAGGATTATTTTTCTTTGTGACAAAGTGGTATCTCCAGCAAAGACTGCGAATATAGGAAAGTAAATCTTTGACAAGAGATGTTTGGTTAAATTTGCCTGATTACGCTCCCACATTCTTTTTACACAGGCTTGTCTGGCATTTGGAATCACTCCCAAGGGCCTCACACTAAAAGTTCCCATCTCTGGCTGTAACCCATCCTTCATCCCATCCTATACCAATTCCAAACTGATCAATCCATAGCCCTCACCCACCTAATCCTTAACCTACATATCAACTCCGCCAATGAACTCACCTGTCAACTCCTATCCCTAATCAAAATCCTCAACCTTTTCTCTCCCACGTCCACACCTGCTGTTCAGAACATCCTCCTTCAGGCCAACCACAAATTAGAACAACATGCCACCCCTCTAAAAACTATACAATCTCCTGGTCACCCAACTCCGGAAAAGCAATACTCTCTCCCACAACAACCTCTCCAAGAAACCTCAACCTCCTCTTATTGCACACAAACCCAATCTCTCCCATCTACTCAATCTCCCACTCCCAACACCTCTCCCTCCCAAACCTCAAAACTCCAATCCACACCCCAATTCAGTAGTCAACCTCTCCTCCAAACCTCTCTCCCAATGTGAAACCTCTGCCCTATCCAAAGGCCTCACCCTTAGCCCTACTCCCAAATTTAACCAAATAGCTCTTGTCAAAGATTTACTTTCCTATACTCGCTGGAGATACCACTTTGCCACAAAGAAAAATAATCCTACTCCTAATGATCCAGCTCCCCAAGACATCACTCAATTTGAACCCTGCCTGGAACAGTTCTGTCCTCCGTCACAGTGAGACTCACCTGCTCTTTCTCAAAATCACCCTCTTCAAACCTTCCAGGAATTCCTTACTTTCAACCTTGCCTCTCAGTCTTTCCCGAGCTATCCGTGATCTGAACGCTGACCATTCCATTGTCATTCTCCCAGCTGACAAAGGATCCATGACTGTGGTACTTGATCGGCAGGAGTATGTGGCTGAGGGACTGCGACAGCTTTCAGATAGTCCCATATGTAAAGTCTTTCATGGTAATCCCATCCCTGTTGTCCAGGCAGAGCTTCAAGGAATCCTCAAAACCTTAGGCCCCCTACAAAACCTTTCACCTAACTCCATTAACCTCATGACCCACCAACACCCTGCACCCCCACCTTCTACCTACTTCCCAAGATTCACAAACCCAATCGTCCCGGCCGCCCCATTGTGGCTGGTTACCAAGCCCGTACAGAACGAATCTCTGGCTACATAGACGAACACCTTCAACCCATCATGCGCAGTCTCCCATCCTTCATCAAAGACACCAACCACTTCCTCGATCACCTGAAATCCTTACCCAGCCTGTTACCTCCAGAAACCATCCTTGTAACCACTGATGCCACTTCCTTATACACAAATATCCCACATACCCAGGGCCTCGCTGCGATGGAGTATTTCCTTTCACGTCGACCACCCACTTCCCTACCTAAAACCTCTTTCCTTAATACCCTAGCCAGCTTCATCCTAACCCACAACTTTTTCACTTTTGAGGGCCAGACATACCAACAACTAAAGGGAACAGCCATGGGAACCAGGATGACTCCCTCGTATGCAAACTTATTCATGGGACACTTAGAGGAAGCCTTCCTGGATACCCAAGCCTGTCAACCCAAAGTTTGGTACAGATTCATTGATGACATCTTCATAATCTGGACTCACAGCGAAGAAGAACTCCAGAATTTCCTCTTAAACCTCAACTCCTTTGATCCCATCAAATTCACCTGGTCCTATTCCAAATCCCATGCAACTTTCCTCGATGTCGACCTCCATCTGTCCAACGGCCAACTTCACACATCCGTCCACATCAAACCTACCAATTAACAACAGTACCTGCATTATGACAGCTGCCATCCATTCCACATCAAACGTTCCCTTCCCTACAGCTTAGGTCTTCGTGGCAGACGAGTCTGCTCCAGACCCGAATCTCTGAACCAGCACACCAATAACCTAATAACAGCTTTCACATCATGCAGCTATCCTCCTAATCTGGTATAGAAGCAAATTGGCAGAGCCACTTCCTCATCCCCCCAATTTCAGAACCTTCAACAGAAGAATCCCAGAAGTGCCCCTCTTGTCACCGGATACTTTCCGGGACTGGAGTGGACTCTTAATGTGGCTCTCCAGCTAGGATATGCCTTCCTTAAATCCTGCTCCGAAATGAGATCCCTCCTTCATGACATCCGTCCCACTCCACCGAGAGTGTCTTTCCGCCGCCCACCTAACCTCCGTAACCTCCTAGTCTATCCCTATGAAATCCCCAAACCACCTTCCCTACCTTCTGGCTCCTACCCTTGTAACCACCCCCGGTGTAAAACCTGCCCTATGCACCCTTCGACCACCACTTACTCCAGTCCCGTAACCTGGAAGGTGTACACAATCAAAGGCAGAGCCACTTGCAGTAGCACCCATGTGATCTACCAACTGACATGCCTGCACTGTGAAGTGTTCTATGTGGGAACGACCAGCAACAAACTGTCCACTCACATGAACGGTCACAGGCAGACAGTGTTTGTTGGTAATGAGGATCACCCTGTGGCTAAACATGCCTTGGTGCATGGCCAGCACATCTTGGGACAGTGTTACACCGTCCGGGTTATCTGGATACTTCCCACCGACACAAGTCCTTAAAAACTCCAGAGATGGGAACTAGCCCTTCACCATATTCTCTCTTCCCGTTGCCCACCTACTCTCAACCTCCGCTAAATTTGAATTCCCGCCCACCATCTTTAACATCTTTGCCTCGGTTCTCTAAACAGAGCATCTGGCTCAAGTGGCATCACTGTCTAACTTCTTAACTTCGTTGCTGTCTACAGTATGACTGCCTCGGTGTGTTTGCGTCTGAATAAATGTGTGAGTGTGTGTGTATTTGTTTACCTTCCTTTTCTTCCCCCAATGTAAGTCTTTCCTCTCCCAGGATTGGAATGGCTCCTTACCCCCTCCCTTAAAACCCTCATCATTTCCTTTTCCCTCTCCTTCCCTTCTACCTGAAGAAGCAACTGGGTTGCGAAAGCTTGCATTTTTGTGTGTGTGTTTTATTTATTTGTGCACTATCACACCTGTGCTCCTTCGCCTGTTGAGTAATCTTAATCAATATATATAGAGGAAAAATTCCTAACAGGAAAAATATACGTAAAAAATAGATGAAGTACACTTACCAGGCGAAGGGGCACAGGCAGTAATAGCAACAAATAAACACACAGACACACACACACACACACAAAGATGCTAGCTTTCGCAGCCTAGCTGCTTCATCAGGCAGAAGGGAAGGAGAGGGAAAAGGAAATGATGAGGGTTTTAAGGAAGGGGGTAAGGAGCCATTCCAATCCCGGGACAGGAAAGACTTACCTTGGGGGAAAAAATGGAGGGTAAATAAATGCACATACACCCACACATTTACACAGACACAAGTACTTGTTGCTATTACTGCCTGTGCCCCTTCGCCTGGTAAGTGTACTTCATCTATTTTTTATGTCAATTTATATATATTTTTGACTTACCTAAAGTACAGGCTCGTCAACAGAAACATCAAACACACACACCATTCGAGCTTTCACCACCAGTGGTGGCTTCTTCGGGAAAAAGAGGAAGGAAGGAGAGGAGAAAGGGAAGGATACGGGTTTTAAGGAAGTGGAAAAGGAGCCATTCCAATCACAGGAGTGGAAGGACTTACCTTAGGGGACAAAAAGGAAGGTAAACAAATACACACACACACACACACACACACACACATATCCACATCCAAACACACCTAGGCAGACATTTGTAGAAACCAAAGAAGTTGGACAGAGATACCACTTCAGGCAGAGGCTCTGTCCACAGAACCGAGGCAAAGATGTTAATGATGGCAGGCGGGAATTAGAATTTAGCGGAGGCTGAGACCAGGTGGGCAACGGGAAGAGAGAATGTGTTGAAGGGCAAGTTCCCATCTCCAGAGTTCTGAAAGATTGGTGTTGGTGGGAAGTATCCAGATAACCCGGACAGTGTAACACTGTGCCAAGATGTGCTGGTCGTGCACCAAGGCATGTTTAGCCACAGGGTGATCCTCATTACCAACAAACACTGTCTGCCTGTGACCGTTCATGCGAATGGACAGTTTGTTGCTGGTCATTCCCACATAGAACGCTTCACAGTGCAGGCATGTCAGTTGGTAAATCACGTGGGTGCTATCGCAAGTGGCTCTGCCCTTGATCGTGTACACCTTCCGGGTTACGGGACTGGAGTAAGTGGTGGTGGAAGGGTGCATAGGGCAGGTTTTACAACGGGGGCGGTTACAAGGGTAGGAGCCAGAGGGTAGGGAAGGTGGTTTGGGGATTTCATATGGATGGACTAGGAGGTTACGGAGGTTAGGTGGGCGGCGGAAAGACACTCTCGGTGGAGTGGGAAGGATGTCATGAAGGATGGATCTCATTTCGGGGCAGGATTTAAGGAAGTCGTATCCGTGCTGGAGAGCCACATATATATATAGGTATAAAATAAAGATTTTTGACTTACCTAAAGTGTAGGCTCGTCGACAGAAACACCAGACACACACAAAAACACACATTGGTGGCTTCTTCGGGAAAAAGAGGAAGGAAGGAGAGGAGAAAGGGAAGGATACGGGATTTAAGGAAGTGGAAAAGGAGCCATTCCAATCCCAGGAGTGGAAGGACTTACCTTAGGGGACAAAAAGGAAGGTAAACAAATACACACACACTCACACATATCCACATCCAAACACACCTAGTCAGACATTTGTAGAATATATATATATATATATATATATATATATATATATATATATATATATATATATATATATATATATACGAATATTAAGACGAAAAATTCCTAGCAGGAAAAATAAAATATAAAAAATAGACGAAGATTACTCACCAGGCGAAGGAGCACAGGTGTGACAGCATCACAAATAAATAAATGAATACACACACACACACACACATCGCAAGCTTTCGCAACCGAGTTGCGTCTTCAGGCAGTAGGGAAGGAGAGGGAAAAGGAAACCCTCATCATTTCCTTTTCCCTCTCCTTCCCTACTGCCTGAAGACGCAACTCGGTTGCGAAAGCTTGTGTGTGTGTGTGTGTGTATTCATTTATTTATTTGTGATGCTGTCACACCTGTGCTCCTTCGCCTGGTGAGTAATCTTCGTCTATTTTTTATATTTTATATATATATATATATATATATATATATATATATATATATATATATATATATATATATATATATATATATATATATAAATTATAGAGGGAAACTTTCCCGGTGGGATAAATAAAAATAAAAATAGAAAAGAGATGACTTACCAAAAGGTCCGGCTCGTCGAGAGAAACAAATAAAATCACACACAAACACACATACAATCTTTCGCCACCACTGGCAGCTTCTTCAGGAAAAAGAGGAAAAAAGGGGAGGAAAAGGGAAGACAAATGTCTGTCTAGGTGTGCTTGCGTTTCGATATGTCTGAGTGTGTGTGTATTTGTTTACCTTCCTTTTTTTCCCCTAAGGTAAGTCCTTCCACTCCTGGGATTGGAATGACTCCTTTTCCACTTCCTTAAAACCCATATCCTTCCCTTTTCCTCCCCTTTTTTCCTCTTTTTCCTGAAGAAGCTGCCAGTGGTGGCGAAAGATTGTATGTGTGTTTGTGTGTGATTTTATTTGTTTCTCTCGACGAGCCGGTCCTTTTGGTAAGTCATCTCTTTTCTATTTTTATATATATATATATATATATATATATATATATATATATTATGGGAAACATAGTAGAGAGAATCCTAGTCCCTATATGTAAATAAGGAGACAGGGAAGAACTCTGAAGCTATAAAGCAATATTGTTAGTCAATACAGGTTATAAGCTCTTACCTTGTTTATTGTTATACTGGTTAAAACCATATGCAGAGAATATAATTGGGAATTATCAAAAACAGACCCACCACTGTCAACATATTTGGAATCAAATCAATAAATGAAAAAGTTTGGGGCATATAAAAAAAAACTACAATACAACAAAAAATACATTATCTGCTCATCGATTTCATGGAATCTTATGACTCCATTCATAATGATATAATGACTGAATTTGGTTTCTCAATTAAATTGATAAATCTCTACAAAGTATGCTTGAATGAAAATACAAGCAGGGTTTTACTAAATGGATTAAAGTCTGATCATTTTAAAAATAAAACTGAGTTTAGACAAAGAGATTCTTTGTTCCCCCTTCTTTTCAATATAGCTTTAGAAAGAGTTCTAAGGAAACTCAAACTGGTACCCGCTGGGATCCTCAAGGAAAGCAAAATTAACCTGTTAGCATACGCAGATCTACATCTACATACATACTCCGCAATTCACCGTAAGGTGCGAGGCGGAGGGTACACTGTACCACTACTATGCATTTCCTTTCCTATTCTACTCCCAAATTGAACGAGGAAAAAAAGAATGCCTATATGCCTCCATACGAGCACTAATTTCTCTTCTCTTGTCTTTGTCATCTTTACGCGAAACGTAAGTAGGCGGCAGCAAGATCGTACTACACTCAGCTTCAAATTCCGGCCCTCTAAATTTACTTAACAGAACTTCACGAAAAGAACGTCATCTTTCTCCAGCAATCCCCAATTGAATTGCTGGAGCATTTCCGTGACACTCATGTATTGGTCGAACCTACCGAACCGGTAAAATGCTCATTCCATTTCATATCGCTCTGCAATGTTATGCCTAGATATTTAAACGACACGACAGCATCAAGAAGCTCACTACTAATGCTGTATTCTAACATTATGGGATTGTTTTTTCTAATCACATGCATCACCTTACATTTTTCTACATTGAGAGCTAGCTGCCATTCTTCGCACCAACTAGAAATTTTGTCTAAGTCATCCTGTATGCTATTACAGTCAGTTACAGACGACACCCTCCCATACACCACAGCATCATTAGCAAACAGCCGCAAATTACAACTTACTCTGCCCATCAGATCATTTATATAGATAGAAAATAATAGCGGTCCTATCACACTCCCCTGGGGCACGCCTGACGATACACTCGTCTCTGATGAACACTCGCCGTCGAGAACAACGTACTGCGTTCTATTACTTAGGAAGTCTTCCAGCCAGTCACAAATCTGTGAACCTATTCCATAAGCTCGTATCTTCATGAGCAGTCTGCAGTGTGACACCGCATAGAACGCCTTTTTGAAGTCGAGAAAAACACAATCCGCCTGTTGCCCTTCATCCATGGCTCACAAGATGTCATGTGAGAAAAGGGCAAGCTGAGTTTCACATGAACAATATTTCCTAAACCCGTGCTGATTCATGGAAAGAAGCTTTTCCGTTTCAAGGAAATTTACTATATTAGAACTGAGAATATGCTCCAAAATTCTACATGAAACTGATATCAACGATATTGGCCTGTAATTGTGTGGGTCAGTTCTCTTTCCTTTCTTATAAATGGGAGTCACCTGCGCTTTTTTCCAATCACTAGGAACTTTGCGCTGAATTAAAGATTCGCGATAAATGCAAGCTAAGTAGGGGGCCAACGCCACAGAATAGTCTTTATAAAACCAAACTGGTATTTCATCCGGACCAGCAGACTTTTTCATATTTAGCTCTCTCAGCTACTTCTCTACACCGGAAATACCTATTGCTATGTCCCCCATTTCGGATTTAGTACGTTGATCAAATGATGGTACATTTGTGCGGTCATCCTGCGTGAAAGGTTTATTAAAGGTTAAATTTAGAACTTCAACTTTCCGTTTGCTTTTTTCTATTACTGCCCCGGAATGATCAACGAGTGACTGGACAGTGGGTTTTGACCCGCTTATCGATCTTACATGGGACCAGAGCTCTAGCTCCTAGATGAGATATGCTCATTGGAAATGGTGAAATAGAGATTTGGCACTTATTCGTGGAGCTTGCAACAGAAGCATCAATACTTGGTCTGAAAGTAAATTATGAGAAGATGAAACACACGAGTTAAAAGATTCAAAGATCAACTGGATTATCAGTCACACTTAAAAATTGGTGAACAAAAATTCGAACATGTTGAAAAGTTCAAATTTCTGGGATTATGCAAGATGAACAAAATCAGAGACAAGTAGAAATAAAAGTGATGCTGCCAAATGCTATCCGAGTCCTTTATGCAATACAAAATCTCTTGGGGTCCAAACTTCTGATGAGGAAAACTAAACTGAAGTTTTATAATACAGTCAGACCAGTTCTAATGTATGGGGCAGAAACATGGAGTGTAACAAAAGTCAGAACAACACCATTTACAAGTGTATGAGAATAAAGTTTATAGAAGAATGTTTGGTCCATATTATGACAATGAATCACAATGCTGAAAGAGAAGACACAACACAGAAATCCATGAGCTATCATAACAACCATTGATAATAAACATAATAAATGCTAGAAGACTGCAATCGGCTAGACATCTGACGAGAATGAAAGAAGACGGAATTGTGTTAAGAATATTCAGGGAGAAACCATATGGGAAAAGACCAAGGGGGAGACCCAGCAGTGCCTGGCGCAATGAAATTGATTGCATATATGAAAGAATGGGAATAAATAACTGGCAAGAGGCAGCACAAGACAGGAGCATCTGGAGGAATCATGTGAGATCGGCATAGAAGCTTTTGAGACCCTTAGAAGCTTACAACGATGATAATATGAATACATACAGGTATGGAGACAACCTCATTATTCAATGGACACTGCATGTCAGAAGAGGATTGTTGAAACTAGTGGAAGCTATGTAATGATGTGGAGTGGTGTGCTATTGGAGTCATATGGGAACATTGATACACCCAGATATGACTCTGACAGGTGAAACATATGGTTGATCATCGGCATCCATTCCTGTCCATTACTCTATGCAACGAAGTTCAATGGATGATGAACAACAATCAGTCAGTGAGAGGGAAATCTATTAAATAAACGTAAATGGACCTCAAATGGCATAGGGGTATCTTGGGACAGTAATTACAGTTAAATTATGTTTGGAGAAGGGATTGAGACAAAAATGAAGAGAAATTAGTGTGTTCAGATGGTAGATGTGAATGATAGAAAACCGATCAAAAAGGACAAAACAGTAAGATGGATATGGACTCCAAAGGTAATAATTGATTAATCTGAAAGTAACTGAGCTGCAGAGGTGTGAAAATTAGAAGAAGAAGAAAAAATGACAGAGTGCCTGCCTGGTACTTACATCAGTTCAGAACCACTAACAGTAAGATGAAAAAAGACAAAAGTACATGTGGCAAGGCTTCAGAATCGAATTCCATCTTCCAGCAGGAGAGAGGAAGGAGAAAAATTGGTATGGAAGGAAAACTGGATTTCCTTCACTGGACTATATTGAGTAAGGTAAATATAGCCACACATGTTTCATAGTAGAATTTCTTATAATAGTGTTTAGTTAATGTTGTGACATATGGCACTTACTACTGAGCAACTTATAATAAAATCAAAGGAAAGAGGGAAATCAGAATTTTTGTTTGCGGTACAGATATCAATAGATTAATTGTTTTATCTGAAGTCATGCTCATTTTTTACACAGGCAATAATAACAATATTTTATTTCAAGTCACCAGTGATTGAAAACTAATCATAACAAATGTCTATTAACATGTCTTCTTACCAAGATTTCTACTAGAACACAATTACTCAATATAACACTTATTTACACTTACTCAAAGCAGCACCTTAAGAACTATTCTTTATACAAAACATCGAAGCAGTCTTAACTTATAATAAATTCACAAAATTCCTAGTTCACCCCATACAGGTATTAAAATAACTGTATGGATGATGTTTTAACATGCTGAGTGCTAGTCGCTAGATGTCAATGAACTGTAGTTCTTTCTAGAACACTACATGCTTTCTATGTTGACTGTTTTGTAGGAGCACACACAAGTCGCCTATCAAATGTGGTTGATTAATTGATTCCTATTAATCCACCATTGCAGTCCATCAGTCAGTTTTTTCTATTGAAACTATAAATAACAAAACTAAAAATACTTTCAAAGAAAATAACATTTAAGGTACCATTTAACTGTTGACTCATCTGTGTCACTGATATTTTGTGCAAGAATTTTTTTACATGAATTGAAGACAAAAAAGTAGGTAAAAATAAAAGAAAATGGGTAAGTTGGAGTGCGAGGAAGGATAAATATGGTGCTTCTGCAAATCTTTTGAGAGAATTATCATGTGAAGGTCCTTCTGCCTACAGAAATATAATGAGGATGACATAATAAACTTTTGATACATTACTATAAATGGTAGAGGATAAAATAAGGAAACAGAATACTGTCATGAGAATCGCGATCTTGCCAGGAATAAAATTTAAATAATCATGTTTAATGTCCCATAATACTGGAAAACTTTGATAAATTTTCTGAAATTTGATTACAATTCCACTTCATCTTATGTTTGATGGGAGACAGAACTTTTAATATCTTTATTTTTGTCAGTGACCACAATATTTCTCATCGTTTTGATGATTAGTTTCGTTCAGTGATGTCCATTTTCAAGTCTAAGCAAATCAGAAACAGGAGGACACATTTACTTTATAAAACATAAATAACGTGTTATAGTCAGCAATACATAAAATGTGTTTAAAAATTTTGTACAGCATACCTGTTGTTACATTCCTTAACCCACGAGAACTCGCACCTTTAAAAGTTACGCGATTGATCACATGTATAGCATTTTTCTGACAGTCAAAGAAAAGTTTGTAATGTACTTAATATGTCTAAAAAAGTACTTCTATTTGCTATTATAAGAAAACCCAAATATTTGACTATTTAAAATGTCGATTGTTTTAAAATTACTGTGATCAAAATGCTCACACACGAGTCCTTGGGGGTTAATGTAATATAACCATAATGGCATCATCACAGCATAGGTGTACCATCATTAAGGACTGTAACAACAGCTAAGTGAATAATATTTTTAAACATGTTTTATATATTGATGACTGTAGCTCGTTATTTATGTTTTATAAGGTAGCCTATTAGTAAATGTGTCCTTCAGTTTCTAATTTGCTGTAGACTTGAAAATGAAAATCTCTGACAGAAACCGGTCATCAAAACAATGAGAAATTTTGTGATCATCAATGTAAATAGGGATATTGAAAGTAATTATATATTACTGATATAAATTCGCGACCATGTCGCACCTTGGGAAACAGAACTGTTTGGTATCGCCTAACCTCCAAAACAATATGTCATATGCTATGTCATGTTTCAATTGTTTTTACAGGGACTCTAGCATTTGAAGTCGCTGCATGTCATTGCGTCAGCCAACACTCACTATTCGCCAATACGCCGAGCGACAACAGACGCCAGAGACTAGTGACCAAATACGCTCTGTGTAATATACTCTTAAGACAGATTTGTCACCTTTTCACACTGTTTCGTCAGTCTGTACATTGAGCAAGCTGTGAAGGATAGCAAGGAGATCCTGAATTGAAGTTCAGGGAAAAGAAATAAAAAAAGTTTTTGGTTTGCTGACAACATTCAAAAAATGTTGGAGACAGAAAATGACCTGGATGGGCAACTGAATAGAATGGACAGCAACCTCAAAGGAGGTTATAAGCTGAACGTCAGCTAGAGCTAAAAAAGGGTAATGGAATTTAGTTTAATTAAATCAGGCAATACTAAGGTGATAAGATTATAAAACGATACAATAAAGGTAGTAGTCGAGTTTTGTTATTTGGGCAGTAAAAAAAAAAAAAATTCTGGAGGCGGAAGTAGTGAAAGTATAAAATGCAGAAGGGCTATGGAAAGAAAACTATTTCTGAAGAAGAGAAAATTATTACATATACAACCTTTTTATGAGGATTTTAACGCAAGATAGCAAATCTGTATTTATTGACAAATAAAATTTTTGATGATGTAAATCATCATCTTCAGATTATAATATTGTCATCCTTCATAAATGAACTTTACAAACCTTGTAGAACAAAGACACTGTGATCATGACGTTAGATTGATAAAAATATCTTGTCAACTGAGCAACCATTTAAAATTTTCACATAGAGAAACATAAGTTATGGAGTGGAAAAGTATGAAAAGTAGCTTGGTTTCCCTGAGTAAATAGTTTCTGCAAACTGAATTGAAAGTTCATCATAGTTTAAAGATAAAGGTGAAGCAATGAATTAAAACTTGTGATGCGGCCAGGAATCGAACCCAGACCTTCATGCTTACTAGGCAGATGTCTTACCAGTAGACCACTGCACCACTAGTGATTAAGGCGCCTCAGAATAGTCTAAGTATGACTTCCCTCCACATCACAAACTTTAATTCATCTTCTGTGTTCCATAGAATATTGCCTAGTAAGCATGGAGGTCTGGGTTTGATTCCCGGCTGCATCACAAATTTTAATTCATTGCTTCACCTTTATCTTTAATGTCTTTGACATGTTCGAGATGAAAAACCAATTCAGGGTTTGTGAATTTCTGTTTACATCATTATAGTTTGTTGGAGAAAATTGGACTGAGAAATTGATTTCAACAATGGCAGTTTAACAGAGTATATCATCAATTAAATTCACAAAGATGTTCTTAGGAAAGAAATTACATGAATTAAGATCAAACAAAAAGTTGTTTGACCTACTGTAACATATTAAAAATATGAAACCATAGATTTCCATATCTGAAGGTCCACATCATACTTTTGTTTACTGTATCTATCATCTTCACCTTATTTATGAGTGCAAAAATTGCAGTATAACGAACAAACAGCATCCACATGCAGCAGCAACATCTCATTTTTGCAGTGTCGATGCACATCCTATTCACAATTATTGTGTAATGCACTATGAAGGACATGTTATGTATGTAGTTTCAAACCTGAACCACTAGCCAGGGCTCTGAGCATCTACCATTATGGCACTTTAATCAGCAAAACTCACACCCATCTTATATAAACTCTCTCATGGTGTGCAGTTATATTTACTGTGTGGTTTCATAGATCAGGGGTGGGCAAATGTAGTAATGCAAGGATAGAAGCCTGCTTGCCCGAAGGCATTGACAACATAGAGTCCCCCCTCCATTTCCTCCTGCCTTCTAAAATTGCTCAGTTCCTGGTACGAGAATGGTTTTATCAACATCAAAGCTTGTTTGGTATTTGTGATAGGGCAAAATTAGTGAGAGGGGGAAAATATATTGAAATATTTTACAAGAACTTCCCTAGAGGAGTCTGCAGTATGTTTGGAACAAAATATCTGCGTGAAAGTGTTATTTAAAATGAAGTTTGAAAGTCAAGAGTAATCTTATTGACATTCTGTAGATGGGAGGAATGCAGTAGATGACCACTAATCTCACTCCAAACTTCGAGATGCTAATAAAACAAAAAAACATTTAAACATAATTTGAGAATGATGGAAACACATGTTTGTTTACAGTTTGTTTAGGTTAGGTGATTGAGTTTTGATGATTACTCTTAATAGTTCATTGTATACAGAATAAAATAAACCAATAGCATGAGAACTGTTGGTGATCAAATTTAGTAAAAACGACATAAAAATGTAAAACAGAAAATATTTCCTGTACAGTTGATCATAGAAGATGCTTTAAAATACAGCAAAATGCATCTGGTCTACAGTAGACTAATTTATAGTTACAAACTGTATAACTGCAACTGCAGAGAAGGAGGCCAAAAAAACAAAGAAGAATTATGTATATCCTTATATCTTTTTCATAAGTACTAGATCAGTTCTAAAGAAAACAGTTTTCAGTAATATTAAACTAATAAGTTAATAATTGTTTATTAAATGCATGTATTCTTTGTTTTTTATATCTGTGTTGTGTTTGTGACAGAAAATTAAGTCGGAGGAGATTATAGTTTATTCTCCTTTATTGATTCATATAAGTCCCTTCCCTCCTCTTGCTCACCAATAACCTGACTAATACAATATATTATTTTGAGATTCTGCAGTACTTATTACAGCATCACACAATGAAAATATTTTATATTTTTTGTGACTTCAATGTTGTGTTATGCCTTTATCTGACACAATTTTTATAAACTACAATTAATTATTCACTCCATGACACCTTTGTACAGAACAAGATTGGTCTTTATGGCAATACTTCCTCAAATACTATGAAAATGTAATATTACATCTTAAGTGTTCATTGCACTGTCATAGTGAATATTTCACTGTGACAGTACAAAGAATACTTCTAATGTGCCTAGCACTTAACATGTGATTTGTGCAGTATTTATGTAGATGTAGACTACAACCTCCTACATCAGCTGTTGATTATATATTATCGGCAGTCTTCAGCACTATTTGTTAGTAAAAGATCGTGAGACTCACACACACGCACAGCTTGCCCACACAGAGGCAAAAGTGCCCACAGGCAGCTCGTGAATCCACCCCATCATAGATGAAACCCCAGATTGATCAGTCTCCAGACAGAATTTGCAAGCAGCTTTAAGAGAGCTGAGTACTTTATCAAAATGCAATACAAGACTAACAACTTGAAAATTTGTTTCAGTATCCATGTTCAGCTTTGACTTTCAAGTTAATTGTCCATGGCACCTGTACAATAAGAATTTCCATTTTACACTTTATATTTCTATTACTGTGGATAATTTGATGTGGAATTAGTCCATATAATTACTATGAAGATAGTTTCTGTACCAGTTTGATGTATAATTAAGTGTTTGATTGCATTTGTCCCAATAAATCATCTGTTTATTGGATGGTCACTCCAATTACACAGACAGCACAGTAAAGTTTATTTATCAAGCAGGAGGCAGTGATCGTGTGTCACCCTGCTGCATAGAAGCCGTGTCCCGCCCCGGCACCACCGAACGTCACCCCGACTCCGAACCCGCCGAGGGGCTCCCTGAAGAGATTGTGCGGCGCGAGCGGCTTGTGTACTGTCGTGGTCGACGTGGAGGACTGGGACACGGGTGGGTGGTGGAGCAGCACTACGGGGGCGTCCGCAGCGTGCACCACCAGCAGGGGCGCGGTCTCGTGCTGTGTCAACGTCGTCACCGTCGTCGTCTTGGCCAGCACGTGCGGATCGGTGTCGTGCTGAGCCAGCGCCAGTGTCGTACTCTTGGACAGCACGTGGTCTGCCTGTGGACAAAGAGGGACCACAGTCAGTTACCGAACGCAGATAACTGTAAGATTCCTCCGATGATCATCTTGTGGTAGTGCACCCTACCCAGAGATGAGAATAATGCACGGCAGTGGTCCGCAACCTATCGGCAGAAAAGGGCCACTTTCAATTTGGGATGAAGAGTGTCTACTCATATAAGTTGTAAAGTGCTCTAAAATTTAAGCACAACTCAGATACATCTTATACACTAGTCATTGTGACACGTGATTCAGAATGTCAAAATAGCTCAGGCAGTAGCATGCCTGAGTGTCATGTGTATGATCAGCATTTGATCCTACCTGGGGAATGTTTCATTTTTTGTTTTGTTTTTAAAATTAAAACCATTCTTAAATAAAATTAATGGTATTAAATATTATCAATTACATTATCAAGTATATTATAGAAGAAAAATTCCTAGCAGGAAAAATATATATAAAAAAATATAGATGAAGATTACTTACCAGGCGAAGGAGCACAGGTAGTGAGTGATAACATCACAAATAAATAAAACACACACACACACACACACACATACACACACACACACACACACACACACACACACACACACACACACACAAACGTTAGCTTTTGCAGCCTAGCTGCTTCTTCAGGCAGAAGGGAAGGAGAAGGAAAAGGAATTATGAGGGTTTTAAGGGAGTGGGTAAGGAGCCATTCCAATCCAGGGAGAGGAAAGACTTACCTTGGGGGAAAAAATGAGGGTAAACAAATAAACACACACCCACACATACACACAAACGCAAACACACCTAGGCAGACATACTGTAGAAAGCAAAGAAGTTGGACAGAGATACCACTGGAGGCAGAGACTCTGTCCAGAGAATCGAGGCAAAGATGTTAAAGATGGTGCGTGGGAATTTGAATTTATCGGAGGTTGAGACCAGGTGGGCAACTGGAAGAGAGAATATGCTGAAGGGCAAGTTCCCATCTCCGGAGTTCTGAAAGACTGGTGTTGGTTTGAAGTATACAACACTTGGAATGGCTCGTTACCCACTCCCTTAAAACCCACATCATTTCCTTTTCCCTCTCCTTCCCTTCTGCCTGAAGAAGTGTGTGTTATTTATTTGTGCTGTTATCACTCATTACCTGTGCTCCTTCGCCTGGTAAGTAATCTTCATCTATATTTTTTTATATATATTATAAAGTATATTATTATTATAGAAGGAGACCTTCTAGGTGGTAAAATGGTATAAAATAAAGATTTTTGACTTACCTAAAGTACAGGCTCGTCAATAGAAACACGAAACACACACAAAAACACACAACCATTCGAGCTTTCGCCACCAGTGGCGGCTTCTTCGGGTAAAAGAGGGAGGAAGGAGATGTGTGAGTGTGTGTGTATTTGTTTACCTTCCTTTTTGTCCCCTAAGGTAAGTCCTTCCACTCCTGGGATTGAAATGGCTCCTTTTCCACTTCCTTAAAACCCGTATCCTTCTCTTTCTCCTCTCCTTCCTCCCTCTTTTTCCCGAAGAAGCCGCCACTGGTGGCGAAAGCTCGAATGGTTGTGTGTTTTTGTGTGTGTTTCGTGTTTCTATCGACGAGCCTGTACTTTAAGTAAGTCAAAAATCTTTATTTTATACCATAAAGTATATTATTGTATTGTATTTAAAAAGAGTTAGTTGTAACTAATTAAAATTTTAATTACTATATAAAGTCAAATAATTAAATTTTTAAATACTATTGTCATTAAAATTTTATTACAAAGTTAGGCGATATTATTGTAAGCTTTGGAAAGATCATAAATATCTGTTGTCAATTCGTAGAACCGTTTTCTTCATTGAAAATCAGAGTGCAGATATTGCCCTACTGTTTGCATATAAACAGGCATTCAGGGAGAGCCAAGATTGCATATAAACACAATCTCCATTACATCATCAACTGTCAACACCCGTTTTCAAGGAAATGATTTGATATGCCTGGTTTGTTTCCATGCATTCTAACAGAAGAGAAATTTTCAGGAGTGTCACTGAAGTATGTTTTTCCTCAGATCTTTTGAAAAAACTGTTGTTCCTATAGACAATTGTCATTCATTAATTGTGCAAGAGTATTAAATATTTTTGTTTTAAATGTTTTTACGAAAAGTCATTTGGTGCTTGCACATGAAACACAATATTTGAAATCACTCATCTTACTAAAAGAAAACCAAAAAGCACACACAAAAATTTTGTCCTATTTTTAGGGTACAGCCCCCCTTCCCCCGCTATAATACCACAAGTTATGTTATTAAAAATCTGTAGTATGGCTTATAATGAGAAATAATTTTTGTGTACCTCTTTTCTCAAATTCAGGTCTTTGATACAATGTTGTATTTATGTGGCTAATACTACCTCACCATTAATAGTAGCCCCCCATAATTTTTGAGGTAAAAATGCAAAATTTAAGTATAGCAGTACCCAATTTTCTTTTCATTCTTTAAATTCTTTTCTGAAGCATAAATATGCTGAACATCAATATTGTAAACAGATAACCGGTACCTAATTTTCATATTTCAGGTGTTTACTTGTAACAGCACTTGGCTTCTACTAGCCACGAGCTGCTGTGTAAGAAGAGTATTAAAGAGGCGAACTTTTGTGGTGAACATGTGGTGTACATGAGTCCCCTGGGTGTTGAAACTGCACTGAGGATGTTCATTCAATGAGCAAATTTTCACAAGGCCAAGTTGTTTGATTACAACACCTGCTATCAGTTCAGAAAATAATAATCCAACTATATCTATTTTTAGAACTGTTGCAGCATCACATAGCAACTTCTGTTCTTTTGGACGTGTTCAGAAGAATATTTCAATACCTATCTTAGCAATTTGGTTGGAGAAAATTCCAACATTCTGTGTACAACTTGGATCTTTGACTGTATGATTTTTAAATATTCAACGACCTGTATTTCATGGTGATTAATGGGACCAATTGCATCATACCATTGTGGTGGGTGCTCCTTTTTCATTTGATTGGCTTTAATGGATTAAGAAAACAGTTTAATTTACTCTAGAGACTGTTTGGTGTTATGTAATTTCTGTAAGCTCACTCTCCCCCTAACCTCTTGACCCCCACTGCCCCCAACTTGACTAACTCAACTCAGGGTTGTACTGAAGGAGTTCTTCAAGAGGGGCTACAACAAGTACCAGAACACAGCAAGTGAGGTAAAGTATTGGCACAGAGAGAGATGTTTATTGTGCCTGCTGTTGATTTCCATAAAGTCTCTGTGACTTGATTGCTTTTGGTGTGATGAAGGATGATTACACCTCAATGTTCGTGTGACTACACATAATTTAGACTACTGGACTACAGAAATACATATCAGTTATAAGTGCTCCCTGCGTACACACACAACCACACACAAGGGGGGGGGGATATTTTTGTGTCACTTCACATAGACAAATGTCATCGAAATATGCAGGATAAATCTGGCCACATCATAAATTTTAATTCAGTGGCTCTCATTATATTTAAAGGAGTATGCTTTCATTGGTGAAGACTGTGGCCCACCACTTCGTGTTCCGAGTGATTCTTGTCAGGACTAGTGGAGCTGTTGGCTTTAGGAAGTACGAGTGCGCCTCTGTAGCATGTTACCTGTTTGCTTCTCACTATGCTACCACAGTGAGCATTATGGGTGTAAACTATTAAAGAGCACACTCTGTGGCGCTCTGCCACTACACTATCTGTTGGTAGATGAGATCGAAAGCATTATCAGTACCTCTATTATCCCCAGTGGCAGTACGTTCCATGTGTTAACTGGTTCTGTAACCCCTCGGAAAAAAAAGAATGCAGTGAAAAAAAAAAAAAAAATAAATAAATAAATAAAAGGGAGAAAGAAGATAAATAAATACAATAAAAAGTGTTTCTAAACTATCATTCTTCATTTTGTTCTTCTATAAGATCATTTTATATGCACATTCAAAGTATTTTTATCGCACGAGAAACGTTTTAAGTTGCGGAGACTGCACGTTTGCGAGTCGTACTGCGGCCACCTAATATAGGCGGCAGTGGACGCAGCGTTGCAATGTGCATGCGTGGCTGAGGTTCAAATGCTCCTCTGAACCCCTTGGAGGCAGCTTATGGGCGCTCCCGCGGTAGGGAGGGGGGAGGGGAAATGCCACTTTTAACTTTGACATTGGAGCTGGTAGAGACGCCAGCTCCTGGCTACTCGAGCTCTGGCGGTTGTGCAGAAATGGTCACAAAGCAAGACAATGGAGCTACTGCGCACCTCGCCTTATGCATGCGTAAAACCTTGAAGAAAGCAACCTACGCCCTTTATATTTGATTTGGTGCGTTGAAGATTCGTCAAAAACACGTCACATTTGGTAACATAATTATCTTATAACAATAAATTAAAGATGCATCAACTGTAAAAGTTTTCAGAAGATACGATCTTGAATAATAATTAAGTCACTACTATCCACCTAGCACAAATAGCCATGTGGTTAGTAGCGTCGTACTGCGCTGTTGAAAGTAGTGGGTTCGAGACCAACTGCAAGCACTTTTTTTTAAACCCAATCTTCTTTTTAATGTATACACGAACAAAAATAACTTTTGTATTGTTACTTACCACGTATCTTTGGAAGTTTTTGCAAATGTGTCATGATTTTGAGGGAATATGACGTTTATTCTCTTCGTTGTAACAAATATTTATCTATTTGAAAATATTTGGAGAATAGCAGCCTTTGAGTATCTGTAAGGTTAGGAGGATGTGCTGCTTACAGTGTCACGTGACCCAAAGGTAGCTTCTCTCTTCATCGTAACAGATTCATTTTGTTGAAGTCACTTAACAGTATAATCAGTTACTTACTGTGTTTTAGTATTCGTGTGCATATTCATATGTTCCTGGTGTTTATTATCAAAGAAAAATGAACAACATTCAGTATCTTTTAGAAACAACTTTCTCAGCTTTGAGCTCGGAAGAGAATCTAAAATATAAAGCAGAGTGTCTGTATGTGTGTACGTGTTGCATACAAATCTAGTTTTGATCGAATCTTTCTCGAATTTTGTACACGTAAGCTTCAATCCATGAGGACGGTCGCCGTAAGTGTAAGAATCACATACTATATATAGTTCACGAGAAAAACTGCTGCATTTTGCGACAATGCTGCTCATTTTCTTCTAAACCATTGGACGATTTGAACCAAATTTAGTACACACATTCCTTACTACGACGTAACAATTGCTGCATGGTTAAGAATCGCATACGGCACATGGTTCAAAAGATATTACGTCATAATCAATAGAAATCGCAAAAAATGCCATATAATGCGGCGAGACTTTCGAAATACACTGTATGAGAATGACAGTACTTAGCGACTTGCAACAAACATTAAACATAATTTCAAACCTTTATTAAACTTTTTGTCGCTGGCAACCATAGTAAAATTAAAGGAAAAACGTTTCTCGCTTACTACTTTTCCGCTGCATATGGAGTAAAACTACGGCCTTCGGTATGACGTTACAATTTATAATTTGAACACTACAAATTGTAGCGACAGGAAATTTTACAGACAGTATACACATATATAGTTGAATGTAGCTTCTAAATTGCATCACATTCCGACATGTAGTTCATGAGATATGAGCACGTAAACAGTTCATGGAGTAAAACTACGCCTTTCGGTATTACGTTACAATTTATAATTTCTACAGTACAAATTACAGCAGCGGGGCCGAGGGGACTGAGGCACTCCAGTCACGGTCTGCACGGCCACTACGGTCGGGGGTTCGAATCCCCCCTCGGGCATGGATATTTGTGCCGTCCTAGTTCGTAAGTAGTTCATAAGTAGTTTGTAAGTTTAGGGACTGATGACCCCGTAGTTAAGTCCCATAAGCTTAACAAACATTTGAACAGCAGCGGGAAATTTTACAGACAGTATACACGCATATAGTTGAGTATACCTTCTAAATTGTATCACAGTACGACACATAATTCATGAGATATGAGCACATAAGCAGCAACGTTAATGGAAAACCGCCCATCACGGACCAAGTTTTAATCTATTACTTCTTTACTACTAATTGTATTCGCAAGACATTTATCAGTCATACAGCCCTTATACAAATGCATATATACCTGAAAAATGGCAGGAATAAATAAATAAATACCCTGGCAGCTTCGGGTTTTCAGCTAGTCTCTATATATAAAAGGAAGTGTCCCGATTGACTGACTGACTGACTGACTCATCATCGACCAGCCCAAACCACTGAAGATAGAAACTTGAAATATGTGGAGGGTGTTGATCTTAGTCTGTAGGCGTCATTTAAGAAGCGATTTTTCGATTTTCCGTCCGTAAGGGGGTGAAATAGGGGATGAAACGTTTTTTGAAAATACGTAGGTATTTAGGCAATTTTGAAACTAGAACTACAAAATTTCGGATTTTAATTCAGGGTTCGAATTTAAAAGACACGTGTTTCAGCATTTTTTGAAATTCGACAAATTAGGGGGTAAAATAGCTGACGCAAAAAATTGATTTTCAAAAATATGTTGCTGTTAACTCAAATTTTAAGCTACAACTACGAAACTTCGGATATTGAATCTTGGTCAGGATTAAAAATCTATGATTTTTAGTATTTTTGCAAATTCAACAAGTAAGAGGGTTAAATAGAAGATCAAAAATTCTTTTTGAAAACACGTTGCTATTGATACAATTTTGAAGCTAGAGCTGCAAAAATTGATATTTGTATAGTTGGTTAGACGTTAAAAAATACGTGTTTCGGTATTTTTGGAAATTCGCCCATCTACGGAGTTAAATTGGAGAGGGGGTGTTTTTCGAAAATATGTTGCTATTTAGGCAATTTTGAAGTTAGAACTACAAATTTTAGGATTTGGATTCGGGTTTCGAATTTAAAAGACACGTGTTTCGGCATTTTTTGAAATTCAACCAATAAGGGGGTAAAGTAGAGGACGCAAAAAATTGATTTTCAAAAATATGTTGCTGTTAACTCAAATTTCGAGCTATAACTACGAAACTTAGGATATGGACTCTTGATCATGATTAAAAAGACACGTGTTCCGGTATTTTTGGAAATTCAACAACTAAGGGGGTAAAAGAGGGGATCAAAAATTTTTTTCGGAAACACATTGTTGTCAAGACAATTTTGAAGCTATAGGTACAAAAATTGGTATTTGAATTGTTTGTTATGATTATTTTAAAAATACGTGTTTCGGTATTTTTGGAAATTCAACCATCAAGGGGGTTAAATTGGAAAGGGGATGTTTTTCGGAAATATGTTGCCATTTAGGCAATTTTGAAGTTAGAACTACAAATTTTCGAATTTGGATTCGGGGTTCAAATTTAAAAGACACGTGTTTCGGTATTTTTGGAAATTCGACCAATAAGGGGTGAAATGCGAGATGGAAAAATTGATTTTCAAGAATATGTTGCTGTTAACTCAAATTTCGAAGTATAACTACGAAACTTAAGATATGGATTCTTCATCAGGATTAAAAAGAAACAACTGGTGCAGACCAACCAGCCTACGCATGCGAAGCAGCGGGGGTTCAGCTAGTTGTGAAATAAAGAAGCTTGGTAGGCCGACGCCTCAGCTCGAGTTGAAGCAAACACAAACAAGCCGAGGTAAGACATTCTGCAGATCTTTTAACGAAAATTGTCTAAAGGGGAAGGGGGTCGGGTGTTTCCCCTGGTGCCTTTCACAGAGGTGCGCTAAATTGTCTCTTTGGTTGCCAAGCAGAAGGGAGCGGTGGTCGAGAGGCCAGAACATCGACACGCTCTGACTAAGGTTTGGGGGACAGAGCGCCACCAAGCCCCTACCACGCCGACCTGCGTCTCGGGATCCGCTGGTCGAGATGCTGATTGGATAAATGTTAGTTCATGACGTCATATACGTTAGCCAATCAGGAGCGCGACTCGACCTACGCGACCGGCGGGTCCCGAGTCGCCTCACGATTGTAAACAAACCACCTGCATCTTGGTTTCAATGCTGTTGCTGTAGACGTATTTCGTATTTATGAATACGTATTATGAGAAATATGGCTTTCCAATGACCAACCGCATTACAGATCTGGCGCAAATTAGTTGTTTAAGTGCAGATTGTTGTGCTATAGTGACAGCAAGTGTGATTTCAGTATATAGGCGTAATAAGATTTATGAAAAATGAATGCAAGTAGCCCATTTCAGATTCTGTTACTGTCATCTTCAGTGCCTTTTAATACTTACTACCGGATTTCAGAAACGCAGTAATAAGGTTTCTGGCAGTATTACAATTTCTGATTGAGTGTGTCTCTTAAGAAAGGGAATAACTATTTCAGTGTTATTTACTTAGGTGCACTTACATGTAGTTGCGAAATTTTGTATATATTGTTTAATACGAAAGGCCTCATACAACATTACATATGATACCGTATTCCGAATATCTACTGGTACAAATTGTGCAACAGATGGAACGATGTTGTTTCGTATAATTTGCCATATGGGGTTGCATCTAAATGCACTACTTATGGTGAATAAAGCATGAATGTTTATTTGCCGTTGAATAGACCACTCTACATATCAGACATGGTAGCCTAATAAGCCAAGGAAAGCAGGGTTTTACGTTACAGGACTAGCTAATACGCTATTTTGAATGTGGAAATGTGCCTGTGGCTTGAACCTTCATGTGTCATTTTTTGTGTACAACTAACGGTCATTCTGTCGTTACTGACATAATGGTTTGAATTTTATATGTTAATAGTACCACCAGCATACATTATAACACTTGCTAGAAAGGGACTGATGACCTAGTTGTTTAGTCCCCTAAAAAACCAACAACAACTTGCTAGAAAAAGAATTCAATTGGGCCAGTACATCTAGTGTATTGCCTCATTTGTGTTTAGGGATAGCGTTAATCTGTTCAGAGATTCTTCCATAGACCTACTAGAAATATGAATACCAGTAACTATTGGAAACTGAACAATAAGTAACTGAACTTATAGATATGTCATGCAGACCTTTTGTTTGCTATTTGCATATTATTTTTGAGGAAATAGGAATAAAAAATTGCGTTATTTGTTATTGTGTACCAGTTTGTGGGATTTTGTTTATATAGTTATGTAGTGTTCATACAGCAAATGTAAGAGCTACCATGTGTGTCCAACAATTCTCTACCCTGCTCTTCATTGTTTTTGACTGCCTTCCTGAGAGTGCTAATGAATATGCAGACTGTCTCTACCATATATGTGAACTTTCAACTGCTTTTTTGAAGTACAAGGACTTCATTTCTTTTAGTAATCTCTCTTTTCCAGTAGTAGTTATTAATGATTTGATTTGCTACTTATCGTATGATATTTCAGTTCCTCTCTTTATTTTTTAATAAGATTCCATTTCCTTCTTTCCTTCCTCATTATTTTTTACTGTTCATTTTAATTGGCATAACTAAAGACTGGGATACTACCCATTAGCTTTGACCCATGATGTCAACATGTTGGGCAACCCATAGATGGGATACTATCTTAATACTCGTGTATTGTAGATAATAAATAATATGGGATTATCCTCATAAATTACAGATTCCAACAACAGAATGTACCATCAATCACTGATATCACCCCACCTTCGGCACTCACTTGTGCGCTGTTAACCTATACCTCCCTATCATAGTGGAGATGCAGATCATTTTTTAAATACAAAATCTTAATCTATGTTCTGCTGGTAAACAAACTGTCATCTTTAACTCAGCCATCACATAAATTATTCACGCCACCTACAAACACACACACGACAAAACACCGATGCCGCAAGTCAAAGCCAATGGGCAGTAGTCCCATTTCCTGTGAGCCATTTAATCAAATTAAAACCTATTTAGCCTTTTTTCACAATCATTCTGTTTCCAGGTTACAATTCCTTTTTATAACACTTAACGACTTACAAAGAGGAGATTAAAATAAACATGTGAACTTCTTAAGGGATTGGTTCTTTGCATTTGCTTGCTGAAAAAGTCATCTCTGGAAATAGTTCTGACAAAATTCATAACAGTAACAATAACTTAAAACGCATTGGAGTAGAGTTTTGGACAGGAATGAAATTGTAGTACTTATAAATGGAAGCACCTAGTTTCTTCTCCTATGTGGGGGCTGTAACATTTGGACCCAAAAGGAATGAATGAATTATCTTCGATCAAAAGGTTACATTTTACAACTGAATTAAATTTTTTCATAGTGATAAACTTTTCTGTGTTTTTTTTTTAATTGCTAACTGAATGAGCTTTGCACCCTTTTGTGTAGAATTTCCTTTTGCCAACAGCAACAGTACTCATACAACCCTTCTACAATGACGTAATGGGCAGGGACATACTAAATGTAAAGAAACAAACTCGTGCTGGATGGTGAAGGTAAATTGATCTGTTTGTATTGTAGAAAGTAAGGACACATTCACAACAAAAGAATATCCCTATTGCAAATGATCAGTATTTCGAGTTGTACAACACATCACATCACACTGACATCAGGGGTCAAAGGTGACAGGTGGCTTAGTGTGCTTCACTTGAGCCGGAATGTTGGGGTTTTGGGCGAGGACATTCTAAACTGAAACAACAAGAAACCAAACTGATAAACACACAAAAAATGAAAAATAAAAACAGAAACAACCAAGAAATTGCATGGTAGTGAACCATTCAATTAACCGTAAGGCATTTTTGGCTGGGAGATACCATCTGCGATTGTTCGGCCGTCTAGTGCAAGTCATTTTACTTGACGGTACTTCGGCGACTTGCGTGTCGATGGTTATGAAAATGACGACGACAACACAACACCCAGTCCCCTGCCGGGAATCAAACCCGGTCTCTCTGAGTGGTAGTCAGCGACACTGTCAACTGAGCTATGGGGGCAGATAATGGACCTATAATACACCGCAAATAATGACAGCGATACCAATTCAACATCCTCCCCAAAACAAGCAACAAATAACAAAGAAATAGTATCAAATACTCAAGTCATATCAAATGTTCCCTTCTAACGTATCTTTACCACAACCACTCTTGTATTTTCACATTTGTTGGTTTTGCCTACTCTCAACCAAATTAGCATCACAACCTAACATGGACCTCGGGATACACTACAGATCACTGTCATTACAAACAGTTCTTTGCTCTTCACAGTCTTTGGCTTTGCAAATTCACAACTACATAGTATCGTCCAAGCCTATCCAAAACCAAGGGCTACACTACAGATTAGCCTGTATTTACTTATTCCATTTAGCTGTATGTGGGTCTTGGTATAGAATCTGTTAAACACTTAATGAAACCAACAATAGGTGCACCAGATAAATGATGCATTTAGAAATGGAGCAATGTGAATCTTCCAAATAACACTAGAAGAAAGCTACATTCACAGTGGTATGTGATGCTTTTATGCTCCTGCCAGTGTTATTTGGAATACAGAAGAGTCAAGTTGCTCAACACCCTACTGCAGAACTGAATCATGTAACCTGGACACATATTGTCTGTCACAATCGCGTTTATCAGATTTCTATACGAAAAACCACATACATGCTTCACAATATCAAACAATGGAAATTACAGGAAGGATTCACCAGTATCTTTGTGAGAGATAGGTAGCTTACCACAGATGTCCAATGAACTGCAGAAAGTCATAAATAAAAGAATACAACTTGATAACTTTTGGCTGTAAAGGCCTTCGTGGGTTAGAAAGACACACTCACACAGACATGACTGCCGTATTGCTGTTATGGCATCTGTTTTCTTCTACTTTTCAGTCATAGCTTTACATTTAGTTGTCACATGTTTTACTTATTTCAGTCTACAATAAGTCTGTTTTCAAACATCTGACTCATGCATTAACCAACATATACTAATATGTCAACTGATATTTTAATCTTAAAATCTAGGCTGATGTGTGCATGCGTCCAGTACTTGCATTCACGCTAGCAAATATTAGAATATGATGCTTAAGCACAGGCCAGAGGTTTGAAAATGTATTATCAAAGCCCAAAATCTGACAACTAAATGTGAACCTTGGTGGAAAAATGTGATAAATAAAACATCTTTCAATAATTAGGTTATATTACTACCTGCATTTCACATGCTGTTCATTATTACACCACTATCTATAAGGCTAACCAAAATGTATCATTACCACTATCGGCAAAGCCTATGAATATGAAAGGCGAAAATCTAGTTTCGGTGACAGGCTCATCTGTAGAGCAGCCTAGGTTTATGTAGGTAGGGAGCCAACATTTTGGTTGTGAGTTGGTGAGGGCAATGAATGTGAGACGCGAAAATCTTGTTTATCTGACAGGCTAATCTGTAGTGTAGCCCAAGGTTTAGGTTAGGCTTGGACACGACATTGTAGTTGTGAGTTGTCAAAGCCAAAGAATGTGAAGAGCAAACGAATGTAATGACAGTGATCTGTAGCATATCCCGAGGTCTAGGTTAGGTTAGGAGGCAAGTTTAGTTGAGAGTAGGCAAAGGCAACAAATTTGAAAATACAAGAGGGGTTGTAGTGAACATATGTTAGAATGGAACATTTGATTTGGCGTAAGTATTAGATACTATTTCTTTGTTATTAGTTGCTTTTTTTGGGGGGGGGGGGGATGTTGAATTGGCATCACTGTCTTCATTTGAGGTGTCTTATAGGTCAATTGTCAGCTCCCATAGCTCAGTTGACAGTGTCACTGACCACCACTCAGGGAGACTGGCTGTTCTGTTGTCATCATTTTTATCATCATCAACATGTAAGTCTCCGAAGCAATGTCAAGCAAAAAGTCTTGCACCAGACTGCTTAACAACCACAAACAGGATCTCCGAGCCTAAAATGCCATACAGTCATTCCTTTCATTGGTCAATTGAATGATTCTATACCATGTAATTTCTTGGTTGTTTCAATTTTCATTTTTCATCTTTTGTGCAAACCAGTGCTATACCCCACTGAACAGAATGGGGCATGTGGCCGGTGGTGGCCACACTGCATCGGGCGCACGGCATTGCTATGACTGCCGGCGGGCACGCAGCGTGAGGTCACATGGCAGTCAACATGTTAAGTGTCTGTTGTAATCAGTATCAGTGAGAGACTTAGCTAATGTACCTGGTTAAGAGTCCCAGCAGTTTGTGTGTGTAATTTTAATATCCTGCTGCGTACCCCAGTGAAATTCTTGTTGATGTGAAAAAGGCTGCAAGTTCAAAGTTGCACTTTGGTTCAGAATCCACATCAAAGCCAAAAGCCATAAGAAGAAGCTGTATTACTTGGATTATTGTTACACTTGCTGCCCAGGCACATGAGTATCCTAAAGTAGTCTGATGGAATTTGTAAGAGCAACAACTTAAAGAAATTGTTCTAAAAATCAGATGATTCCCGAGCACTGTTAGATGAAAAACATTTCATGCAAGTTAGTTGAACATGCAGTTTTCAAAGATTCTCTTGTTCACACCTCCTTTGCTGCCATATATTTTACAATTCCTTTAATGCTGTACTTTCATAAAGTGTAAATTATTGTAAATAAATACTGCATTGTAGTTTTATAATATAAATAACACTATCTTATTTTCAAATGTGGCATCATGAAACATTTGTGTTAAATGGCATAAAATACATCCAAAGGGATTTTCACTCTGTGGTGGAGTAGGTGCTGGAATAAAACTTCCTCACATAGTAAAACCAGATTAATCTGCCAGGAAGTTTCATCAGTAACAATTGCAGATTAGGTATGCTTATTTTTCTGCAGACATCATACCTGGTCTGCAGATATTACTATATTATGTATTTGCTAAATGCAATTCTGAATGTTAAACAGTCTAATGTGGTATGTGAAACTTTTATAGAATGAAATGTATGAATTTTTAAATATTTTCAAATGAAATGAATTGAATTTAGAAATGGAAGAGAGAGAAAGTTGAAGATAAGTAGATGATG
The DNA here is from genome assembly GCA_026315105.1 of Locusta migratoria. NCBI lineage: Eukaryota > Metazoa > Arthropoda > Insecta > Orthoptera > Acrididae > Locusta > Locusta migratoria. The sequence continues at coordinate 47,736,243 of CM048753.1, forward strand.
GTACATAAAAATCAAAGTATTAGAAAATAATGAATATGAGAAATTTACAGAGATTGTGGGTGGCGCCAAACTAAATTGAAACATTTAACAAAGGTAAAAATTGGAATTTGCTAAAGCTAGTACGAAAATATTTTTAAAAAACAAAGGAAGTCTTGGAATCAAAACCTAGAATTACCAATTCCAATGGTACCAGCATAATATTGTTATTACTATTATTAAAGATGAAGTGTTGCCATCAGTAAATAGAGTTGACGTATAAACCTCTAGGTCAATCCTAGTTACCAGTACCAACCATTCCTGAAAAAAATATGAGGAACTAATATTAGTAACTAGAATTTAGCTATATACGTAAATTTTAGTTACCAAGATCTAACATTCCTGCAGAAAGTATGAAACGCTGATTTCGGTAATTACAACTAGAGTTATATGGGTGTATTCTATTTACCGATTAGAAACACTCCTGTAGAAAATACTAAGTGCTCGTATCTGTAAATATACAATTTTGAGCTACACAGATCATATCTGCTACAGTGGCGGCATAGTGTACTGATACTAGCAACTATCTTTAAATGCTATTTGAAAACCTTGTCACATAAAAGGAGAGGAATAATCTTTTGTGTTGACCTTGTAATAAATAATGTTTCTACTTTGTGGTTGACAGGTTCCTATATGTACCCTTTTATGCTCAATAGAATTACTTATCTTTGGGAAGTAAACGTTTCGTTCCAACATCGGCACACTATGCAACTGCTGCATAATTCAAGTCCTTCCCCAACAGTAATTCATTATTATATCCTAAGTTAGCCACTTATCACTATTTATGAGAATGTGGTTAGGTAGAAAAGTGAAAGCACAACTCAAGTTTATATCAAAATGCAGTTACATTGTGTGATCATAACTATGAAATCCAAAGAAATATATTGATACAGAAGAGTCCTGAAAACTCTGCGTAAAGTGGACCGAAGATTGGTCGAGTTTGTGAAAATGCCGGGTTATCAGGAATGGTGCTAGAAAATGAATAGCTGAGATTGTTTCATTATAAAGTACTTTCTATTGTTACTTTAGAATACAATACAAATGGTGGAATACAGTAACACTACATAAATGTAAGACAATATCTTGCCAATGATATTCGTTTCTTACACTCACATGTACTTTACAAAACACGGTTAAGAAAAGGCAAAGTCTGTAGGCAGGTGAGCGGCAGAGTGCACATGGTCGTGCTACATGTCTGTCATTATTGTCTGTTGTAACTAAGTTCATTATTTGACCATCACGCCTAAGCTGACTGTAAACGACACTGAAAAGTTAAACTCCCATAGTTTTGATCATAACTGTTTTTAGTATGAAGACACATCTACATACTGCATTAATGAGACAAAGGATTCTTAAATGGAGTGTAGGTGGCACAAAAAAAGATGTCTGGACCCATACACATCATAGCCTGTAACTGCTACAATTTCATTTCTATCCTGCAAGCACAGAATAATTTCAGGGGGTGTGACTGAGTTATCCGGACTGCTGGGTTACCGAGTTTTCGGGACTACTGTAACAATATTTTTCTGTGACTTGCAATAACCACAAATATAATCATCAATAGGTACAATGTAACACGTGACATCTTTGTTCAAAGCTGACAGGTGGTATTGGATACTAGGACTGACCCCCAGCTTTCTATACTGTTGTGAAATTGATATTTCATTGACATCTTGGAACACACACCAGTTCAGTTTCATTTGCTTTGCTTTGCCATTTAACTCTTAACATATTTGACTGTGATATTAGTGTGTTTTAAATATTGGTTCAAAAAATGGAAATTCCAGTAAGGACTGACATTTCCCTCAACATGCATTTTAATCTTTTCCTATGGTTAAGGAGAAAAGCCATACTTGCAAATCCCAGCTTAAATATTAAGAAGCAGCCAGATTTAGAGCTGAAAAAGCTGCACTGCAATCAAAAATAGTTTTGCTTTTCTTAGAGCAGGCCCTGTTTAGCCAATACTTAGTTGAATATGAAGTTTCCAAACATCTACCTGCAGACTTCACTTTGTACATATTACATTTTATGGGACAATTTATTCTTAAATTTGTCCTACCTCTGCAAACTTTATTAGGTTTTTCATTGTATTTCTGCCAACAGAACAATTGCCAAAAGTCAATGTTTAATACAAAACTAGACTAATGAACATTTGCGAAATCTATAAGGGTTGGTGTGATGCCACAGTATCCTACAGCTTGATTTACTTATGAACTTTGTGTCCTCATTAGGTCACACAAGCCTTTTGATTGTGAAGCCTTAGGGTGGGGTTTTCTTTTTTACATTTATAATTTGTAGTCTTTTCAAGTAGTATGTCCTTTTCATTGAGAAAATATCTTAACCAGCTGCTTTCAAATCTTTAGTCTCAACATTAATCTCTTCTGTATAATCTAAGACCAATGCTCAGCTCTATTTCAAATAATCTTACCTCTTCACTTACATAAACAGCAACTATCTCCCTTCTGCCTGTCTCCTACTATGCAAAACTTCACAAAATTGTTCGTTACATTTTCTTCTGGTCCAAGTTCAAATGACTCATCTGCTAAAAGCATACTATAAATTTTGCTGCAAAATTCTTACATTTTAACAAGTTATGTTGAGAATGTGTAATGAAACTAAATGAACAAAAATAGGTGTAGCACACTTTCGAATTCCATTTCCACTATGAGTAATTCTCTAAAACAGTAATGTGGTGTACACAGTTAAGTGACAAAAGGTGGAACAAAGTAATGAAGTTGCTGTAGCTCACTAAACAGATCACAACTTGTAGTAAAAAATATCCGGAGAAAGTGCACATTTGTCATCCAGTGAATTAAAAATGCCTTTATTTAACAATAATCATATATCCATGTAAACTTGTTTAAAGGGCAAACTTCATCAATTATATTGCTTACAAGTAATGAAGCACACTCTGTACCAAACAATGAATGAAATACCCCAAAAAGAATAATTTTGGCCTCTGGACTAATTGAGATATTCTGTAATCCATGTTTTGCATACACAGGGTATCCATTTACATCAATCACACTTACATGTTGAGGACAAGGTAAGGCATACACAAAATTTGATTAAATGTGTCATTGCTGGACATAACACAATGAAATTCTAAAAGTAATTTAAAAGCAGCATGAAATGATACTGAAAGGGTAATTATTAATGTTCTGGAAACTGATAATTTCACTACTATGGTCACCTTTGATACAAAACACTAATTTATTCAAGCAGAATAAAGTGTTTTAAGTCTTTGGCCCATATGTTAGTCAATAATTACTGTAAATGTTTTTCAGTTGATATTGTAGGACTTTTTCAGAATTGGAAAAAAAATTTGTTATCACTTATATTTTGCATTTAACAATATCTTGCAAGACGATAAACTTTATAGTCTTGGTTACATGGATACCAAATGCACTGACAGATGTGTAACTTGTGGAGAGAATTTGCAAAGTAGTTAAACAGTATTTCAATTAAACATTTTTAACACCACACAAATAGGAAAAGGGGTATCATCAAATGAAACAACTTTTACAACACATTTTCAATTTTATTTATTAATGCTTTTTCGCTGAAAATGTTTTGTCGCAAACGTAACACACAATATCAGCTGCCATTTTGCGAAAATAACAAAATACCTCAATAGGTCTTCAGCGCACGTGTTCAAATGAGTGAACACTGAACAGGATAGCAGAAGATATGCATGCCGTCGACTCGTGCTCCTCATTGGTTAACGTGTATGACGTCATGAAACAACATTGACCAATCAGCATCTCGACCAGCGGATCGCGAGACGCAGGTACCACGCCGTAGCGGAGAAGCGAGGCAACTGTCCCCGAATTGAAGCGGCTGATCGCCGACATTTGCAGTAGGGATGGGTCGAAAATCGCATATCTGTTAAGAGTCACAGTGATTTGCAAGTAGCATTATTCACAGTCGCAACTTTACGGATTCTGACTGCGACTTCAGTCGCAGTTTAGAAGCGCAGTAGCACTAAAAGTAGCAAGTCGCAACTAAGAGTAGCAAGAAGCAGTTTGCACTCTGCCATCTGTTGGTCGAAGTTTGTACTAATATCTTTGTATTGGACAGGCTATAGAGTCTACCTGCGATTTCAGTGACAAATCGCGTTTAAGAGTCGCAAGTAGCAACTGAGAATAGCATTTAATATTCCGCCATATGCTACTTGTTGACCAAGCAACTAAGAGGCGCAGTTTAGACTTTGCCGGCTGCCATCTCTTGGCCGAAATTGGTACTTCTAGCTTCCTGCCGTCTGCCTCGTGTATGTGTGTGTGTGTGTGTGGCTTTTTGTGTATATGTTCGTCGAACGCCATCGGCTCAAACCACTGAGCTCGAACGTCCTCACTGGTCCAAACTTCGTTTTCAGTGAAAAGTCGTGATTAAGAGTCGCAAGTAGCAACTGAGAATAGCATTTAATATTCCGCCTTATGCTACTTGTTGACCAACTGTCGTACTTTCACTCGTGTGTTGTTTAGGGATGTTGTCGAATTAATGAGCAAGAAGATAATTTTCTTTGTGAAAATGTTTACATTTAGTGGCACTATTTTACCTGGCGGCAGCATTTACATGTTGTGAAGCAAAGCCTGGCATGTATGTTTTTAGGTTATAGTTGGTAAAGACAACAAATGTGAATGGCAAATACATATTGTCTTACGGACTTGATCCCTGTTTAAAATAATTTTTCGTCATAGAACCTACAACTATTATGGGAATTCAGAATACGTATGTTACATTGCAATTCTGGTTTCGACGAATATTTTTGCTTTCGTTATACATCGTACATAAAATAAAAATTCCAAGGGGGTGGTATCAAGTGATCAACTAAGTACAGATAATTTTACGAAATGTTTAACAGTAGGCCAACTCCATTTTCAATGTGGACTGTGTTAAGTACTGCTATATAGGAGTAAACTTGTATCTTCGAGGATTCTATAAAAATATTACACTTGAAAATAAACAAGTTTTTCGCGTAATGGAAAGTTTTATTTTATCAGATTTGTTTTAGGTTTAGGAATGTTGTTTTCCGTCTTTTTCCTTTTCGTACATTGCGTCCTGTGATGACATGAGTAAAAGCAGATGGGTGGTATCGGATCCTTCAGTATTATTAAACCTTTCGTTTATTGCAATGGTGCAGTGGCGTAGCTATCATAGGGCTAGGCGGGGCAGTGCCCCGGGGCCCCCGAGCTCCAGGGGCCCCTCGGCCTTCGCGAGCGACTAAAATTTTTTTCTTTTACTCTCCCACCCTATCGTCCATCATATCCCCTCCCCCTCAAACCAAGTTTCCCACAGTAGCCGCACTGGGCCACCGGCTGGCGGAACAATGCTTCTAATTGGGCCTTCATAAGACTGTGCTGATAGGCGAAGCTGCCAGTCAATGTGTCCAACAATCGGCACACTTCAGTCGGCGTAGCAGCAGAAGTAGCGGCAGCATCAGAGCTGCCCACAGCAACAGCGGCGTCTTCCAAGTGTTGCGGCGTGCAATGTGAAGGATGGCGCTTCTCCAAATTCAGTATAAATACTTTACTGTACAGTACGTCTTATGGGCAAATAGAAGTGTACAGTTCGAATATCCCAATAAACCGGTTTTATGAATATCCAAGTCCCCCAAATTACTTTTATTTCTCCTGCCGAAATTGACCCCAACATGAAAAGTTCGCCAATTATGTAAGGAAATTATAACAAAATATGCATTATTAGAATGTAAGGTTATGGAAGTATTTACCGCAGTTTTATTTTTCTGCAGCAGCAGAAAGGTCGTCAGCAAATTAAGTTATCAAAACGCATCTGAGGTACAGTATGGTTCAAGTTTGACTCGGACATTTGGCACTCGTAGCAATCGAAAACAAGGCTGTGTCAAGTCTAGATTTAACAAACCTTATTGATGATTTTTACAAAACCCAAAGCCAGGAAAAGATTGTAAAATAAGTGTTAAAATAAAACTGACCACTTTTTAATTGTGTACCCATATTATTACTATAATGTACTGCAGTCACGAAAACGCTTACCGATAATTACCGATCATAAATCATATCTTTGCCAACATCTGCAATCTAACAGTTTGAAGCATTGTATTACTCCAGTAGGTATTCTTTCATTCTGACTTTGGTGCGTGAGGAAACACGAACGAAATCCCCACGACTTGAAAAACGTCACTCATTAAGTTCGTGATACACAGTGAGGCGCGAAAATTAATTATGTATTTATTTCAAGGACTAATCGTACTCGTGTTACAAGAAATAGAAAAATTTCCAACTTTTAGAAAACAATGTTTTAACACATTGACTGCCATATGAGTTACATGTAAGTCACAGGAAGTCTTCTCTTCGTTCCACGTGAAGTAGATACAACTCACGGACATTTTTTTCCATTTAAAGCTCCGTGGTGCAGTTGTAACGCACAGTAGCGTGCTGTGACTTGGTGTTACAGCACGTTGTGGCCCCAGTAACAAATCATGTTCGTGGCCTCCAGTTGCCAAGAGCTCAAGAGCAGTTATTGACACTTGAAATCGTGAATTATATATAATTCACATGGTCCAGTCATACTCGTATTGGAGTTTCCTTGTTTTTATAATTTATTCTTTGGTGTAACATATTATTTTATACAGTAGGTTGTATATCACATACAGTTTTAATTACATTCTCCAACTCTAATTGCAACAACAATGAAACAGGCTGAAAAAATTGAGTAATTCCACTTTGTATCTCTAACACCTGTATGCACTGTGCTTCATGAAGAAACACTCTTCGCAAAAATGTCTTAACATTTCCATGTAGTTTGTTTACATTTGAGAGCTTGCTCTCGTCCAAATTCATTCTTCATTTTTTCGTAGCATCCGTACACCTATGACTTAATGCTCCCATGTTCACAAGAGTACAATCTGCAGGCAGCTTGGTGGCTACGGTGAGAGATTTCTCAGGGGCATCGTCATCTTCTGTATGGATGGAGTAGTCTCAAAGTCACTTCCTCTTTGAATTCTGTGATTGAGCTGATCTTATTCTTGATGTATCGGTAAATCACAAGAACATTTACCAGTGCTGACCCTGTCAACAGTTCAATTGCAAGCTTCCTGTACCATTTCACACCCCGCCTTAGACAATATAGGACTTAATTTGGCGAGAGAAATGTATAAATGACTGATTGTAGTCAGTTATCATTGCTGGTTTTTTCTTTGTTCCCTTCTTGGTTTGAACTTCAGCTTCTTCCTCTCCATGAACAGTACTCAGCATCAACACATTCCTCTTATTTTTCCATGTCAGTAGTATCTTCATCTTCTTCACTTATGTCCATAACTTCATCAAGAGTTTCTGTACATGCCTTTGTTCATCTAAATAACTTCTACGAGACTCTTTCTCCTGCTACAATATCACTGTCACGGAGCAAACAACACTGAATAAAGACTGTAGTAACAATGCAGGAAAACAATATTGGAACTGTACGCAAATAATGTTGTGGAATGAAAGACTTACAGGAGTACCAACCCAAAATTATTACTTTACTCTGGCGCCATGTGAGTCATGTGTAACTCACACAAAAAAACATAAACCAATGTACTAAATTGCAGTATTTTCAACTTATTTGTACTTAAATAACTTACTGCAAGCAAACTAATGCAGAATATGGAAAAAAAGTAAAAATGTCCCCGGGGGTCAGCAATCAAATGATACCTTTGGCAGCCAAAATATTAATATAGTTATTGTTAAACAGAATGGACTAAGACAAAATATTAAATGTATACAGCATATTTAAGTACAGTAGAATAGTATTGGGTATATGATTTGTTGTGGGGATGTGACAGGTAACAGCAAGAAGGGGGGGGGAAGGGTTGGAGGGCAGAAGCTGCGAGAAAGGCATGCCGCTGGAATGGTCAGGCAATGTCGTTCTTTGTGCGCCTGCAAACCGAATAGCGAGAGAGCGAGCCCCCACTCTGTTTCCCCCATTTAGTCGAAAAAGGAAATTATAAAGTGTTTTACAAGGTTATACCGACCCTTCCACGGTGCACCTCATAAATCACAGATGACGTACTGCGCAGATACACCTGGAGAGTGCGCATTTTCCACAAAATCGGTTGCGACAGGAAACAGGCATGTTTATTTTCCACAAATGCGTTAATACTGAAAGGAATACCGAACAGAATCTACATACCTTTCTACACACTACCTTGCAATGGTAGGCGGGAAATGGATTCGGCATTCTGTGTCTTTTTTCCGGGAACGGCGCCTTCCCATACCATAAGAACTATTCGCTCTTCGATTTACGTTCATACTAACACTATACCCTCCGCCGCATTCTGCTCAGTTCTTCTAACTGAAAAACAAACAACTTCACTGTGTTTTAAAGTAATGGTGAGAATTCAGCATTTCACTCAATCTTTTAAGGTACGTCTCTACCCGCACACTATTTGTTTATTCTGCCATTTAAAGGTTTAATTACATTCACGGATCAGACGTTTCATGTAATAATTACTTTGTCCCAATAGTGAATTGTGCGTCAAGACGCTGTCACGATAATAAGCGAAGATATCGACTTAATTATTTTACTTATTACTTTTTCCTGGCCAGACACTAACATATACTTCAAGAAGCCTGCTATGGGAACGGCTCAATCCAAAGTGTTTCATTTAACAAAATCCGGCAACTTACTTTTGATGAAACCATCCTACACGAATATTTCCCCTATTTTCCTTCTTTGACTAAGCTATCAACGAAATGAGGTAACAGCGCAGTAGTTTAGCGAGAGTGAGTTGTCAGTCCTGACAAAAGTCCGCCTGCTGTCATCCCTGACGAAAAATATCCCATGGGGCATTTTCATCTGTATGTCCCATCCAAGTCCAACTCTGTCTCCAGCCCTCTGCAAAATTTCATCCAAATCACTTAGTAATTTTTGCGTGGAAACATAACAAAAAACTTTCACAATTATAATAGAGAGTACGATTAAATACTATCTGCTGCGTGACACGTAATAATTTACGTAGTAGTATTTAGGTGTACCTTATTATGTCTTCCAGTAGGCGGTAAGGAGCTTATGAAATAGTTTTGCATCGGTATACAGTTTTAAAGAGGGCCCCAATGTCTGTTTTGCCCCGGGGCCCTTGGTGACATAGCTACGCCGCTGCAGTGGTGGCATAGTGTGCTTATGTTGGCAACGACCGATGAATGATCCTAGAAATCTAAATCATACAGAATGATTGAAATAATATTTTGTTTATCATAAAATATATAATTGTTATTCTTAATCTGTGGTTGTAAGATTTCTTGTGTGTAACCCTGTACATTCAGTAAGTTAAAAATTCTTATAAAATGAAGCTTTAGTTGCCAACATCAGCACACTAGGTCGGCACGCCGATTAGTAAAATATAATGTAGGCTCTTATCTATAGTTATTTGGCAGAATATGTAGTGATACCGAAAGGTTTTAAAGAGAAAATGGAATTTTCAGAAGTCACTCACGTTGTATTTCACATTTACTTATCTCTTTCAAATTGGTAAGTGACTTATATCACACAATGTTAAAAAAAATCTATTCATTCATTCTACAGGCAAGAACATAGCACTTTCGTTGCACTGTTATAGTTGATGTGTGCCTAATCTACCAAATGTTTCTGTTAAGGTAGACTATAGGCCTACTTGCCGATTTCGGTTACACATTACTTGCGAATAACCTATACATTACACACCAAACACTGAAATAGCTTTTATAAGACGAATTGACATTTGTCGATGTGTAAATAATCCCAACATTACACGTAAATTGAGCATCAATATTCTTTTTTTTTTTGTATATATTTACATGCAGGAAGAAGCTGATATATATATATATATTGCATTTGCGACACACATCGCTTAAGTCACGGAAGTAGCATAAATCGCAGAAGTAGCAATGTAGCAATATCAGTAACAGAAATCGCAGAAGTAGCATTCAGTCACCGAAATCGCAGTTTGAGTGCGGAGGGGTACATGTCGAGGATTTGTACAGTGCGATTGTAACAGTAGCTTCGTTAGAGTGGCGCTGCTGACGGTCAGGAACAGTTTGAGGCGTTCGAGTGGCACTTTTGACTCTTTCTGACGAAATCTGACTGACCAATCTGGTGTTCGAGTGGCGGAGCTGATAGTTGGCGACCGTAACTTTAAGTCAGCAGATTTTCGTCAAACTGTTTTCTGTCTAACTCCAAAGCGTTTAACAAGCCTCGGCCAAAAGACAAGCCTGCATATTTACGAAGAGGTTTGTGTTCTAAGTCTTCGATTTTCTCTTGATTGAGGCTGAGCTTTGTATATTAGACAGGCATTCTTTCAACTTATGTGGCCTTCTAATACAGTATGTCCCCTTTTTATTACACCCATAATAGTGTAAATGAAAGGTGTGGAAATTTTCATAACATACGAATTTAAAAATGAATGCGTATGTTTTTACATTTTTGATTGTGATATATTCGCCTGAAAATGAAGTCAAAATAGTCCTACTGATATTTTCTGTGCCATCTGTAAATGAAGTGATTGACACATAAGAATAATATAGGTCACAACAGGCATTAGCAGTTATAGATTTTTATAAACGACATCTAGATTTATATGTACCACTATAGCGTCTCACAATTACTGTTCCGTGTTTCTCCTTGTGGTTATATATTATAAAAATCTATAAGTGCCAATGTGGGCGTTTCTACACTAAATGTGTAACTTCTGGGAAAATCGTGTACGACGATAATTCTTGCACAACACCTCCAAATTTTTGTACATTAATTTGTATGTTTCATTTTTTAATTTTATTGTAACTCATAATAATGGGACAAAATACATATGAAGTTGTATGTTACCGAATATTCCTTTAACACACCACTATCCTAATTTACCTCATTTTTGTATGATGTTTTGTCAGGTTGAATTGTCTACATTATTTATAAATGGGGGCACATGTTTAAGTATGTTTTGCGTTTTATCATAGTTTATGATCAGGATGTATTCCACAATGCATTTCTAATGGCGGAATTCACACTGTCAGTCGCCGGTCCGTCATCTCACGTCAACATGAGCTTTCTCAAGAAGAATGTTTTGATAGAAAGGTCGTCTGGTAACATCGCGCCTCGCAACGTAGTTCCGTCACGCGATTTTCATATTATCCTCGACAGATACACGGTTTGAACGCAAATTTGTCTTGTTAATCTTTACTTTATTATAATACTTTGGTTTAACGGTAAATTGCAAATGTTTCATGACGACTTAGTTTTCTCAATTGAGCGTCCTCCTACATAACATATCCCCAGTCATAACTTTCAACATCGGTAGAGAGCGAAGATGTCAACTACCAACTAGCGCTATAGGTGGCCAAACTGCGAAACAGGTGAAATAAGCGTTCGAGTTGGCTTCGGAGTTGGCAACTGTCAAAAAGCGCGCATGCGCATTGGAGGCCTTCCAAATCGTCAGTAACTATCAGGAACTATCAGCGTTTGGGTCACTCGAACGAACCTAGTGACAAATCGCAACTAAGAATCACAGATATATAAAAGTAGCAGTCGCAGAAATCACTGATATCGAAAAATCGCAGTTTAGCCCAGCCCTAATTTGCAGGGAAGAATCCTAGTACTGCGGTTGTGATTTGAAGTGTACGAGACGCAACAGGAGCAAAATGAAGCACAAAAATAAATGCATGTTTGTTTTTTAAAAAATTACTGATTATTGCTGTCTGTTTAAAAAGTATTCTTAAATGAATTTAGTTTCGTAATTTTAGACATAACAACTGCATAGAAACGCGAAATTAAGAATGTAAGGCTCTTTTCAGTTAAGGTGGAGGGACTTTTCATCGAAATATTTGCATAAGATGATTTCATGAAACTTGTAAAGTAGCAGAGAGTGCGATTATTTTTTAATTCGCGTTATTTTCTGTCAGGTCATGTTTACTTTTCGCCGACTACTCTGTACGTTTTTCACGCTTATTTTCGTACATTATATTTTTGTTTACATTCCTTTCCATATTACATAGACTTTTTCTTTCAACGTCCTCGAATTTGGGTATGAATAATTGTAAAAACGTATAAAATTTTAAATACGCATTTCATTCGCACATTACTTTTTAACAGAGATAGTACTTCTCAAAGTAGTTGAGTATGCAACATTCGATCAAGTAATGCCCCATTTACGAGTACAATCACCACCTGTTAACAGTGGCGTAGCTATCATAGGGCTAGGCGGCCCCCGAGATCGGAAAAAGTTACCGTAGATCCTTGAACACTTTCATGTCCGCCAATTACTTCGGATAATCGAAGTTCTACTGTATATAATAATTTAGGTGAATGAAGGTTTTCCGACTTTGAACTTTTTGAACCATGACCAACAAACCTCAAACGCACGATGTGAAATCGAAAAATTATTCCCACCCGAGAATATAAACATAAGAAGGTCCTTTGCTTGTCCGCTAAGACGTGGACCCTGCCATCGTCAGCGTATTGTCCGTTGAAGTCGGAGTTGCCACGCCTGCTAATCTTTGCGAAATAACAGTGAATGATGCGGAATTGTATTGACAATAGACAGTGTAACCACATTTGAATATGAAGTCTCTACAATGTATTATTACAGAACGGTATTATTATGGTAACTCAACTGTTTGTGTAGTGAATTCCCCTAGGGTGTTCTCCATAATCATAGATCCCAATAAAGTGCTGTAACCAATTGCACTCTGAAATTCGTGCAAGAAGAAGAGAAAAATATGGTTACTTTGTCACAATAGTAAATTGTGCATTCAAGGCACTACCCTGTACCCCACTGCTACTATAATAAGCGAAGATGTCAACTTAGTTATTTTACATATTACTTTTTCCTGGCCAGACATTAATATATACTTCATGAAGCCTGGTAGGGGCACGGCTCAAACCAAAGTATTCCATCAAACAAAATCCAGCAACTTTCTTTTCTGAAACCATCCTACACGAATATTTCTCCTATTTCCCTTCTTTGACTGGACTATCAACGAAATTAGACTAATCGGCATGGAGAGTGAGTTGTCAGCACTGACAACAAACAGTCCGCCTGCTGTCACCGCGGACTCGACTGTTCCCGGTTTGCTTCGCAGCAGGGGGCCTTGGTGACATAGCTACGCCACTGCCTGTTAAGTGTCTAAAAACGTCATACTTATATGTGATAAATACCTCTTATACGTCTAGTTATTCATTCAGCTCGAATTAGTATTTTTAGTAATTTATATGCAAATAAAACATAAATACATGCACCAAAGTGCGTTTCTCAGTTTTAGAGACTCATTTATTTGTAAAAAAAAAAAAAAAAAAAAAAAAAAAAAAATCTCTAGATTTCTTGTTTCTCCATGAATACTATACTACACGGTAAACAAGTAATGACTGATCAGTGAAATATAACATAGTTTCCGTCTGTGTCTTAGCTTCTGTTCTCACTGTTACTATGAAAAGCAGCGCACAGACGGACTATGTTTACGCACGATTGCCCTGCAAATGGCGGCTTCTGTGACGTTCAATGTGGGGACGCGACACTAGCGCCAGCGAGCGGTCTAGTTTTTGTTTAATAAATCTATGAACGCCACTATCAAGATGCGGCCCTGAAAGAAGTGAACCCCCAGTCATCTGAAGCACCAGCCGCCACTGGCTACTCCTAAATCGCAAGCTGTTATCATTAAATCAAATTAGACTTTGTTTCTTTCGGGTAGTGTATGCAGAGATTGCAAAGTATTGGTGCAGTATGAACTGTATCTTACTACCAGGCCAGAGTTTTGCTTAAAACCTCCATCCCTCCTTGGGCTCACAGTTTTTTCGTGAGTACTTGCATGGCTAGCACAGCGATCTGAGCTAGTGGCATCTTTCTTCCTTCTTTTCTCCTTTCTGGCCTGCGTTTCCCCTCCCTTCCTATCCTCACTCCTTCCCCTCCTCACCAGGAGACTGATTACCTACGCGGTTTGGTCCCTCTGTCCCAAACCACCAACTAACTAACCTGAAATCTCAGTAAAGAGGCCTATTTCATTGACGCAAATTTGCAGCAGGGTTTTGGAACGTATACTGTATTCAAATATCATTAATTACCTCAAACAGAATGATCTATTCAGCCAAGGTCAACAAGGATTTAGAAAATATCGTTCATGCGAAACACAACTAGCTCTTTATTCACACGAAATAATGGGTGCTATCGACAAGTGTTCCCAAAGCAATTCCGTATTTATTGATTTCCAGAAGGCTTTTGACACCGTACCTCACAAACGGCTTTTAATGAAACTGCATGGTTATGGTATATCGACCAAAATTTGCGATTGGATAGGAGATTTCCTCTCAGAGAGGACACAGTTCGTAGTAATCGATGGTAAGGCATCGACTAAAACAGAGGTGATATCGGAAGTTCCACAGGGTAGTGTTATTGGTCCTCTGCTGTTCCTTATTTACATAAACGATTTAGGGGAAAATCTAAGTAGCTCTCTTAAGTTGTTTGCAGATGACGCCGTCATTTACTGTCTAGTAAAATCATATGAAGATCAAAACCAATTGCAGAACGATCTGAATAAGATATCAGTAAAAAAGGTAAAGCAGTTAACAATCCGAAGATTGGTTTAAACACCACAGTGCTTTACTAGGCATGATCCTGTTTGGAGGTGGTATGCCATTGCCTTCCTCCGACCTTCGAACTGACTTACCCAGCCAGTTATAGGGGGACCTACAGTTTAACGTGGGTTCCGAACCACGGTGCTACTCGGTATTTTTCACGTGAGCAATACTGCCAGAGGTGATAGAAGTGGAAAGTTACAGATAAAAATTCTAGGACCTGGCGGGGATCGAACCCGGGACCTTTGGATTTGTAGTCTAGCACTCTACCACTGTGCAACCTTTTTTTTTTTTTTTTTTTTTTTTTTTGCTCTATGGGTAGTTTTGTTCATTGCGGACGCTGATCGTATTTGTTCGTTGATGTTCGAAGTGTTGTTGGCTCAGCTTTTTTATTACAGAGGGCATTGAGCCCCCTGACCGGGCGCGCTGAGCCACGGCGCCCGGCACCGAGGCGCACATATATCAGTATGGTGTAAAAATTGGCAATTGACTCTAAATAATGAGAAGTGTGAAGTGGTTCACATGAGTACGAAAAGAAATCCGTTAAACTTTGTTTACAAGATAAACCAATCAACTGTGAAGGCCGTAATATCCACTAAATACCTAAGAATTACTATTACTTCAGACTTTAACTGGAAAGAACATGTGGTGGGAAAGGCGGACCAGAGACTGCGTTTTATTGGCAGAACTGTTAAAAGATGCAACAGAACTACAAAAGAAACTGCATACACTACGCTTGTCCGTCCATTTTTGGAGTATTGCTGCCCAGTGTGGGATCCTTATCAGGTGGGTTTGACGGATGCCGTCGAAAGAGTCCAGAGAAGGGCAGCTCGTTTCGTATTGTCACGATACAGGGGAGACAGCGTCGCAGATATGATACAGGATCTGGCATGGGAATCATTACAACGGCGCTTATCGATGCGGCGTGGGCTACTTACGAAATACCAATCGCCAACGTTCTTCTCCGAATGCGAAAATATATTGTTGACTGCCACTTACATAGGTAGAAATGATCATCAGAATAAAATGTAAGAAATCAGAGCTCGAACGGAGAGTTTCAGTTTTTTTTTTTTTTTTTTTTTTTTTTTTTTTTTTTCCCCCGCGCGCTTTTCGTAATGGGATCCAATATATGAAGCAGAGTGTTCGTATGTTTGTACGCGTATTGCATACAAATCTAAAGTTTTCTTCTAATCTTTATGAAATTTTGTACATGTAAGGTTCAATCCATGAGGATGGTCGTCGTAAGTGTAAGAATCACATACGATACATAGTTCACGAGATATGACGTCATAAAGAATGAGATGCTCGAAAACTGTTGCATTTTGCGAGAATGCTTCTGATTTTCTCCTGAACCATTGGACCGATGTCAAACAAATTTGGTACACACTTTTCTTAGCGTGAGGTAACACTTGCTGGGACTTAACTGCGGGGTCATCAGTCCCTAAACTTATACATAACTTATGAACTACCTTATACCTGAAAAAAAAAAATGGCAGGAATAAATAAATAAATACCCGAGCAACGCAGAGTTCTCAGCTAGTGGGAGATAAATAGTGTAATGGTGGTTCGATGAAACTTCTGCCAGGCACTTAAATGTGATTTGCAGAGTATCTTATGTAGATGTAGATCGTAGGGAACCCATGGTATCTGAGTGCCACAAACCTCGTGGTGCAGTTCGTGGTGGTGGGCCACGGCGAACGGCACGGCGGCGATGACGTGTATGGTGTCGTCGTCAGCGTGCGCGGCCACCAGAGGGTGCGGAGGGTGCAGCACCACCAGCGCCGCAGCCGCGGAGTCGTCGTGGTTCGGGCCGCGGCCGCCGCCGGCGCCACCAGCGCTGCCCCCCACCGTGGTTTCAGATTTCGCTACCAGGTGGTGGGCCGTGTCGGCGTGGTGGTGCTCGGATGACAGGACGACAGCTGGGGGAACTGTGACGTGGAAGGTACGTTAACCCCAGCAGTGAAGACCTCTGAAACTCATATGATTAGTACACTATAATCACAGTGGATAGTTGGATATACACTGTAGTGTTACATTGAACACTACTACCTCTTTTACATCAACTTGAGGTCAGTGCCGGGTTACCCATAAGGCAGAGCAGGTAGCTGCCTAGGGGCCCCGTGTACACTGGTGTAACAATAGGAATTTTTTAGAAATATTTATGTGTTCAAAATAAAAATTAGTTGCCTTTTCATTATTTGTCTGCAGGCAACTGAAAGAAACTATACATGATTGGAAATGGATCCTGATAGTTCTAAAGAGTTTGAAGAATACACGACAGTCACTTGGGGCCCTTCTTAGTCTTCAGCGGAAGTTTTTCACACCAAAGAAAAGTTACAGCAGGACTTCAGCATAGAGTAACATATACAGATAAGCAGCCCCCCCCCCCCTAAACCACTGTCCTATGCTCCCCTCGTAGTTCCGTAAGATGCTACCAGGTGTCAGGCGGTTCCCTGGCTTAGTACCAGTAGACCCCACTAGAGGCACTTCTGAGGGTGCCTCTCGCACGTCAGAGGGTAGCGCGGAGGGGAGGCTGAGGGGAGAGCTCGTGCCGCCTGCCACGAGGCCACGGCTGTGTCCGGCTTGCTGGAGTTTGAGGGGAGGTGGTGGTGGGGGCAGCCGCTACCTGCCGCCTACTCTGGCCAGTTTAAAGGGCTGCTTCTGACCGCAGCGCCATCATGGGACATCTTACGGAACTGCTGGAAACCCTCCCTCCCTTACGGAGGTTTCCCGTCTGTATATATTTGTCTGTGACTTCGAGTAAGTGTTGCGACAGGAAGCCCGCCGTAATGGCGCGACAGGTGGTGCCTCACCGTGGGGCTCTCGGGACTCAGAGAAACCTGGAGTACACAACAGTATGTAATGAACAGTGAAACCAGGAAACTGGGATTCGGAAAGAATGCAGTTAAATCTTTGGGAACGGCACATTCTAAAAAATTGTCACAGGTCTACAATGTCCCAAGGACAAATTAATTCACTTGCCATTGTGGCCACAGAATATGATATTTTTCTGGAAAAAAATTGAGAAAAGTAAATGTTTAATGTGGGTCTTATTTATTATTAATTTCTATATTTTTGTTAAATACTATCTGGAATATTGTTGTATTAATCAACGTATATAGATCTATTGATAATTGTTTGTTTTATTGAATAAATACGTTTACATTTTCTCTTGTATCCAAATTTGAGTTTATTGTAGCTCGTAAGTGGCTTTCTTACATGATAGCTGAACACGTTAATTGCTTAAAATGAATGCTTTAATTGTGGAATACCGCAATTGTATTATTATTATCATTACTATTATATTACTTATTATATTATTATTATTACCAATATATTGTTGTTGTTTGGTGGAAAATTATTAACTTATTCAGGGATGCGTTTGGAGTGGGGACCCCAGATCTGGATGGCCTAGGGGCCAACACAAGGCTTAGTCTGGCACTGCTTGAGGTATCTAAATATTAATTAAGTTGATATTAGGCTTGTGCAGAACAAAAGCTGCCGCCAGAATCAATGTCTGTTACAGATTCTCGGGGCGAAAGACGGCGCAAAGTAGTCTTCTTTGACTATGAAGTAATTGATCTACTAGCTGAGAAGTTGTTGATTTTATATGTACGTTCATGGTAATTTGTATTATTATTGTAATTTGTATTTGTATTATTATTCATGACTTGGTTGATGTTGAACACATTGTTCCAATATTCGTCTGGAAATGTAATTAGGCGAATAAATTGAGTTGAGAAGTTTCACAGTAAACTTGAGTTCTTATTTATATTTATGAAGAGCATCTCAGTTGAACAATTAACATCAAGAAACTTACAAATTATAACAGCACGTTTTGGAAACTCAAAATCAAATGTTCAAATGTTTGTTAAGCTTATGGGACTTAACTACGGGGTCATCAGTCCCTAAACTTACAAACTACTTATGAAGTACTAACGAACTAGGACGGCACAAATATCCATGCCCGAGGGGGGATTCGAACCCCCGACCGTATTTTGGAAACTACAGAGAGCTGAGGCTGCATCTCTTAAATAAAATTTAATACAGCTACATTAAATCACATGTTTAACCTGGTTGGAAGTTAAATATGGAAGTGTTGGTTCGTGGTTGGAAGAAAATATTTTAACCAGCATCCAGAATACTTCATGTTTCGATCGTGAGACAGGAAGAACACTTCAACACTGCTCAAATCAATTAGGAGATCAGGTGAGATATCATGCACAATATACATATTTTATCAGATATTGGTTACAATTGTAATTTGTGTGCGAAGCTGTACGATATTTTGGTGTCTCAACTCTTAACTTGAGGTTTACATGGCATTTACGTAAAGTGAGGGACCACGGGACTACCATAATAGGGGAAACGTCATTCTTGTTGCCAGTAGCGGACTAAGGCTGTTGGAGGCCCGGGGCGGCGGCGAAACAAAATGAGACCCCTCCCCCCTCCCGTCCATTTGGAAATATATTACTATAAAACAGTAACTTTTGAGAGTTGGAGGCCCCATAGGGCGAGAGGTATGGGTCAGTATAAAAAGAATTACTTTCGAGACTCCCAGCAGAAAGAGATGCCAAGCACGCTCCAAAAAAAAGAAAAAAAATTGCTTTTGGGGCATTTGGAGCTCCCTCCCCCAAGACCACTCTCCGCCCTCGCCTCTTAGT
Source organism: Locusta migratoria (assembly GCA_026315105.1). Taxonomy (NCBI): domain Eukaryota; kingdom Metazoa; phylum Arthropoda; class Insecta; order Orthoptera; family Acrididae; genus Locusta; species Locusta migratoria. The sequence goes on from CM048753.1 coordinate 47,755,496, forward strand.
CAGGCACTGCTTGTTGCTCTCTAATGTAGAGTATGATCACCTCGGTCAGCCAGTACAATTGTACACCTGCGTACTGCATGGCATGGACAGTATGAGGTTATGTCAGCTATTGAGGGGTATTACCGAGCGAGGTGGTGCAGTGGTAACACGCTGGACTCGCATTCGGAAGGACGGTGTTCAAACCCACCTCCGGCCATCCAGATTTAGGTTTACTGTGATTTCCCTCCACTCCAGACAAATACCGGGATGGTTCCTTTCAAAGGGAACGTCCAATTTCCTTCCCTATCCCTAACCAAAGCATCCGAGCATGAGCTCTGTCTCTAATGACCATGCTGACGATGGGACGTTAAACCCTAAGCTTCCTCCCTTCCTTCTTGAGGGGTATCTGGCCATTCTTCCATGACTGCAATATCCAGCTCTGCAGTCGTTGTGGGAGGTGCTGGTCTGGCTGCAATGTGTCTGCCAAGTGCATTCCAGACACGCTCAATGGGGTTGTCCAGTGAACAATCTGACCAGGCCATTAGTTCAGTTCCCTCAACTTCAAGCGTCTTGTGCACAAGTGCAGCTCTGTCAGGACGAGTGTTATGGTCCACCAGAAGGAACCCACCTTCTATGGCACCCAGCGTAGAAGAAAACAATAGGTCGAAGGATCTCAACTGTATAGCCTACCTCTAAGCAGTCATAGCATCTTTCTGAACCACATAGAAGTCCATACATCCACCAATACTGACTCCTGCCCACCTCATTCGTCCACCTCCATGATATGGTGATATTTCCTGCACATCTACATCTACGTACATACTCCGCAATCCACCATAAGGTGCGTGGCGGAGGGAACAGTGTACCACTACTAGGCTTTTCCTTTCCGATTCCCCTGCCAAATAGAACGAGGAAAAAAAAAAGAATGCCTATATGCCTCCATACGAGCCGTAATTTCTCTTATCTTGTATTTGTGATCACTACATGAAATGTAAGTAGGCGGCAGCAAGATCGTACTACACTCAGCTACAAATTCCGGCCCTCTTTCAGCATCAGAAATGGCCTACGCTCTTTTTACTAAAGTACGCAAGACTCCCATACGTTGGTGTGGCGGATGACAGCTCGTCGCATGAAGATAAAGATCGGTATGCGTTGGCTTGTGATACACTCCATGTCCTAAGGTCCCGTCACTGTCCTTTTGAACCAAAACATCCAGAAAAGGAAGTTTCCCATCGTTCTCTACCTCCATCGTAAATTTTAATATTGGGATGGAGACAATTAAAATGGTCTAAGAAATGATTTAAAGCATCCATACCATGTGGCTGAACATGTGGGTGAAGAATTGGAGCATCTCAAAGTGGTCTTTCAACAGAATGGGTACACTGCTCAACAAATTTGTCGTGCATTTCAATTTGGTCCAAAAGGTGAATCATTAGAAGACAATTACAAGTCTATTGCCTTTTTGCCTTTCGTCGGGAATATTTCCTCGAAAATTTCAAGAATTTTAAGAAGATTCGACATTAAAAGTGTTTTTATGCCCCCACCTAAGACTAGGGCCCTCCTTGGGTCAGTCAAAGATGATTTAGGACTGAGGAAACCCGGTGTTTATAGTATTCCGTGTTATTGTGGTAAAACTTACATTGGCCAAACGAGCCGCACAGTTCAGGATCGGTGTGTGGAACACCACCGTCATACTCGTTTGCTCCAACCTGAAAAGTCGGCTGTTGCTGAACATTGTTTGAATGAGGGACACAAGATGTTATACGATGAAACTAAACTGATTGCTCCTGCTTCCCGCTACTGGGAATGTGTTCTCAAAGAATCCATGGAAATTCGTATGGCCGATAATATTATTAATAGGGACAAGGGTTTTCCACTAAGTAAAACTTGGAACCCGATTTTATCTGACATCAAGCAACAACGGTCTTCATTTCCACCTGCTGTTTCTTTTAACTAGACTTGTTTTCGACCCATAGTTTTTGTCGTTTTTTCTCCACCGGCGCGCTACTGGTTCTATTGCGCCTAGGTGGCTTTTACTTTGGTTTCGCGCACGCGCGGTGGGTCGTCAGCGGTGTATAAAGGGGCTGCTGTTTCTTGTTCCTTATCAGTTTCCGGCGAGTTAGTGTTCTGCGCTCTCACCTGAAGATGGCAGCCAGTTGGTCTGTTGAAGTATCGTGTCTGGTTGACGAAGGTATCCGGCTGCATACCCGAGATAAATATTATCAGATACTACGCCGGGAAAGTCTACGCAACCACAGCCATGCCAACAGCCTAGGGCCAGCAGTGGCTGGCCCTTACTCCCACTGACTCGCCGTGACGTCACAGAGCTGTTTCCCGTACCCCTGCTTGTCCGTCACCATAGTGCTGCTTGGGGCCCGGTGTCCGCGGCTTCGGCTTTGCAACCAAAGTGTTTCTGGAGATATGTTGATGACACATTCTTTGTGTGGCCCCATGGACGGGAGTCTCTGAATCGATTTGTTGACCACTTCAACTGTCTCCATCCCAATATCAAATTCATCGTGGAGGTTGAAAGCGATGGGAAGCTTCCGTTCCTGGATGTCATGGTGTAGAAGAAACATGATGGTACCCTGGGACACAGTGTTCACCGGAAACCCACGCATACAGATCTGTACCTCAATGTAGGAAGCTGCCACCTACCATACCAACGCAGTGGCGTCCTCAAGACTCTGGTAGGCAGAGCTTGTGCAGTTTCCGATGCAGACAGCCAACGACAGGAACTTTCACACTTGGCTTCTGTGTTTAAGGAAAATGGGTACTCCGAGAAGCAGATTCTTCGAACTATGCAGTTTGGACCAACCCGGGAAGTACATGAAGAGGAAGACAGATCTGTTGCTTTTCTTCCGTATACAGGGGGCATATCTCACAAAATTAGCAGACTCCTAAGGAAATTTAAGATCCAGAGTGTGTTCCGTCCACCACCCAAGATCAGGACACTTTTAGGATCCGTTAAAGACGATTTGGGCCTTAAAAACAGGGTGTGTACAGGATTCCATGCGAGTGTGGGAAGGCGTACATTGGCAGGTCGATCTGCACTGTCCATGACAGATGTGTAGAACATCGCCGTCACTTCAGGCTTGTGGCCAGCACGTCCGGTTTTTGGGACAATGTTTATAAAGAGTCCATTGAAAACAGGCTGTCAGAAAATTTAATTAATAGAGACAAGGGTTTACCGCTTAGCAAGGCGTGGGACTCGGTTTTATGAAATATGAAAAAACATCGATCTTTTATGCAACCCACCAGATTGCTGGAAGACAACCCATGACTGCGATATATCGCGAGCACCGCATTTCCGCCACCGGCGGCGCCGCAAGACCTGTCTGTCTGTGTGCAGTACCTGTGGCAGGCCGCGCATGCGCCTTACACCACTTGCCTATATAGGACGGCGTTCCATGCCCTCGGCATCAGTTGTTTCATCCCCTCCCCCCCCCCCGCCCCCACACCACATCTTCGATGCTGTCAGTGCCCCACCATCTACGGAACCTCCTTTGTGCTCCGACAAGTGTGGTGTGCTTTAGCTACATTGTTTTATTTTACAACAGTGGACGGCCAACCCGCAGCCGACACCGTCAGTTTTAACTTGTGTATTTCTCCGAGTGTGTGTTGTGTTTTTTGTTTTAACTCCACAATAGCGGACGGTCTAACCATAGCCGCCGCCCTATGCTCATTTTAATTGTGTGTGTGCCACTGACTTCGAGCAACTGTTTTTATTCACCACTTTCGCCGTTCCAAATGTTTTATGTCACCATCGTTTTCCTCCATTTTATGTACGTTGCTTTATCTACATTTTAAATCTCCGTTTTATGTATGTGTTATCTCCAAAATTTTATCTCCTTTGTGTTTTTGTGTTTCTCCTCTGACAAATTCTATTTCTGTAAGCTGAAGAGCGCCAGTGAGCGCTACCGGCCCGCCCCTTTTTTAGGGGAATTGAAATTACAATAAAGAAAAAAAAAGCCCTTGGCATCAGTTGTCGGCGAGTCCAACAGCAGCAGTTCTCCTGAGGATAGCGGACAGGTGTACCGCCGAAATATTGAGTCAGTTTGACTTCAAAATCCGGCAGCAAACCCGAAGACACTATGAAGAACTATTACGCCGGGAAAGCCTACGAAACTACAAGTTTTATTCTTCCTACATTTTTTCTGTGATATCGTGAAACACGTTGATATTTTCTCCAACTCAGTTCAGATGCAGAGTGCAAATGCCGTTACCGTATCCAATGTAGGGCACCTGTATATAGACGGTCATACGCATCAGTTTCTGCTGTAGCGGCAGCTCCCGCCGCCATTTTTGTTCCAAGCGGTGACAGCGTAAGCATGTGAAAAGCCAAGTTTTTCCGCTGTTATTGCTTTGAAATATCGTTTGCTTCACTTCTAATATACATACCAAAAATATATATTTCGATTAAAAATTTATATCTTCGTAATAAATTATTGTAATATGGTTTCACGAATCGTTAAATATGTTTTCTGGTATATATTATGAGCAACTCTTACACATTCGGCAGCTTGATTTTACGGGACACCAGATGCACTACCAAATCTGCGCTTTAGTTTCGTTTAATACATTCTGTGTGCAAAAATCAAGCAAATGTATCTATTGTCATCCAAGGTGAAAGTAAAGCATTTTCAAAAGTTATAGTTTCAAAACACTTTTCAGCTAATGGAATTTTAACAGCTGTCAGGGCTTTAATAAAATTCTGTGATAAAACTGGTCAATTTTACTTACGACTTCGGCGGCGTAGAGTGCTGATGTTGGCAACGACCTTTGAATGTTCTTTTAAAACTCGAACAGCTAGAATGAGAGAAAATAGTTTTTCATGTTTACCAACTTCTTGTATGTACCTTTGTCGAGTCAGTAAATTAATTATCCTAGTAAAGCGAACATTTTGTTGCGAACATTAGGAAACTACGCCGCCGATGCAGTAACTAAAATTAGCATCGCAGTAGCTTTAACTAAAATTAATTTCGCAGTAGCTTCAAACATCGTTAGGAGCCATATGAGTCATTATAATTAGTAAAAACAGTGTGCATCATTTAAAAGTAATTAGTATTGTTATTATCTAAATGTTAATACTGTTTCTTATCGTCTATGTACATATAAATAAAAGTCTGTAACAGTAGTTCGTTGCTTCGAAACTTCTCTAAGCCGGCCGCGGTGGCCGAGGGGACTGAGGCGCTCCAGTCACGGTCTGCACGGCCACTACGGTCGGGGGTTCGAATCCCCCCTCGGGTATGGATATTTGTGTCGTCCTTAGGGTTAGCTAGTTCATAAGTAGTTTGTAAGTTTAGCGACTATTGACCCCGTAGTTAAGTCCCATAAGCTATACAAACATTTTGAAACTTCGCTAAAAAGGACACATATCGAAATCTGTCGTTTACAACGTGTAGAAATTGTGCATAACTACAAATGAATTAACCCACCTAGTATAGTTTTAAGACCTTGTCACGACGACAGTTTCTTAACCATATTTTACTCCTTTCGGGATCCATTGCAAACGAAAAAACACGAAAACTATTTTCTGAACGATTAGAACAATTCGGAGTTGCACAGCCGACTATTCTGAAAGCGTACTGACTGCCATATTCTACAATCGCGCTTCGAACCGAAGGAACAAAAATGGCGGATGCGCATGCCCGTCTATATCCAGGTGCCCGAATCCAATGAATTACGTCATTTTCAGTCTGCTGTATCTGAAATACGAGAGAATATTCAACGATTTAGAGTTTCTGATGATGAGTGTATTGCCCCTCGAATGAAACGTTCCAAATGTAGCAGTGAATTTAATCTGACAGCTGGTGCCAAAGAAATGTGTGAGGAAGATTTCAAAACTCTCACGTATTTAGCAGCTGCGAAATCATTGATCCAAAAAAGTTTGCTACTTTTAGAGAACATTTCCTAGCCACTTTGGTCAATACTTTTTCATTAAATTGCAGTCCGTTTATTTGCCACGATAAAGTGAAAAATGAACTGACACTTATTTATTGCAATGATGCATTTAGAGGCATTACATCGGATTGTGACCTGTTTACTTTCTTTGGGGAACATTCCTTCGAAGAATCGTTCACTGAAGTGCACAAAACATCACAAATTGCGCTAACTACACCAATTTGATCAGCAGAAGCAGAAAGCAGTTTCAGCACCTTAAAATGAATCAAAACCTTCCTCAGGAACAGTATGAGCCAGGAAAGGCTGATCTCACTGGCTGTTTGTTCCACTCACAAGGAGCAAATCAGTTATACACCAAGCCTCAACGACAAAGTAATTGACAAGTTTGCCAGTCATAAGAACAGACGTGCACATTTACTGTATAAATAACCTGTCAGACGACAGACTTCATTTGTTAACATGCAAGTTAGGTAAAATACACATGAAACTGTTCCTACCCAAGGTTTTGCCCCAGAGTTTTTACCTTGGACGTAAGGAAAAAGCTAGGAGGTTCCCTGTTGTCTCTCTGGTGCATTCCCAATGGGGAAGAAGTCACATTCGTCCTTCGGCACTTCATTTTGATTTTGACATCACAATCAGTGCACAGAAGACAACTACAATAAATACGAATTTCAGCATTAGAAGAGATGGTGAAATTCGGTTCGAATCAAATACCTCCAAGCCCCGAAGTACTTCATTAAACTGTGTCACCACAGTATAAACACAGACACCCACAAAAGTACAGGGAAGACCATCAGAGCTGGTCGACTAATCAACTGCTATATTAGACACACATATCACCCCCCCCACAAAAAAAAAAAAAAAAAAACAGTGATAATACACTACTGGCCATTAAAATTGCTACACCAAGAAGAAATGCAGATGATAAACAGGTATTCATTGGACAAATATATTATACTAGAACTGACATGTGATTATATTTTGACGCAATTTGGGTGCATAGATCCTGAGAAAGCAGTACCCGGAACAACCACCTCTGGCCGTAATAACGGCCTTGATACGCCTGGGCATTGAGTCAAACAGAGCTTGGATGACATTACAGGTACAGATGACCATGAAGCTTCAACACGATACCACAGTTCATCAAGAGTAATGACTGGCGTATTGTGGCGAACCAGTTGCTCGGCCACCATTGACCAGACGTTTTGAATTGGTGAGATATCTGAAGAATGTGCTGGCCAGGGCAGCAGTCGAACATTTTTCGTAACCAGAAAGGCCCGTACAGGACCTGCAACATAAGGTCGTGCATTATCCTACTGAAATGTAGGGTTTTGCTGGGATCGAATGAAGGGTAGAGCCATGGGTCGTAACACATCTGAAATGTAACGGCCACTGTTCAAAGTGCCGTCGATGCGAACAAGAGGTGACCGAGACGTGTAACAAATGGCACCCCATACCATCACATCGGATGATACGCCAGTATGGCAATGACGAATACACGCTTCCAATGTGGTTCACCGCGATGTCGCCAACCACGGATGCGACCATCATGATGCTGTAAACAGAACCGGGATTTATCCGAAAAAATAACGTTTCGCCATTCGTGCACCCAGTTTCGTTGCGTACACCATCACAGGCGCTCCTGTTTGTCATGCAGCGTCAAGGATAACCGCAGGCATGGTCTCCGAGCTGATAGTCCATGCTGCTGCCAACGTCGTCGAACTGTTCGTGCAGATGGTTGTTGTCCTGAAAACGTCCCCATCTGTTGACTCAGGGATCGAGACGTGGCTGCACGATCCGTTACAGCCATGCGAACAAGATGCCTGTCATCTCGACTGCTAGTGATACGAGGCCATTGGGATCCAGCACGGCGTTCCGTATTGACTTCCTGAACTTACCGATTCCATATTCTGCAAACAGTCATTGGATCGCGACCAACGCGAGCAGCAATGTCGTGATACGATAAACCGCAATCGCGAGAGGCTACAATCCGAACTTCATCAAAGTAGGAAATGTGTTGGTAAGCATTTCTCCTCCTTACACGAGGCATCACAACAACGTTTCACCAGGCAACGCCGGTCAACTGCTGTTTGTGTATGAGAAATCGGTTGGAAACTTCCCTCATGTTAGCACGTTGTAGGTGTCGCCACCGGCGCCAACCTTGTGTGAATGCTCTGAAAAGCTAATCATTTGCATATCACAGCATCTTCTACCTGTCGATTAAATTTAGCGTCTGTAGCACGTCATCTTCGTGGTGTAGCAATTTTAATGGTCAGGAGTGTATCTCTATGGTAACTGCAAAGTTACCTATCAACAACACAAGACTGTATTCTGACCGTGTTGCCTGGAATGCCTCGAATGTTTCCCTGGTGATCACATTATGTAACCCTTACTCACTGAGAAACATTCGCTCACAGTTTGCTGAATAAACAGAAGCCAGAGATTATATCGGAAGAACCGAAAGAGTTGAACAGAATGATTTATTTGTCAACTGGCCTTAGTGGTACTCGATATCTAGTAAGTTAGCTGAAATTGACAGGTATGATGTGAATTTAGAGCCCTTTATATCTCCAAATCACCTACGAATTCATGTGCTGTTCTCATCATATTCAATACACACAACAAGCAAAACGTAATCTTTTACCATCCTTACAGGAGCTAGCAGTTCCAAACAGTAGTATTCCTATCAAAGTAGAATCAACAATGCATGAAAAATGTTTTTGAAAAGTCTTGGTCACAACATGCTTTACTTCACATGACGCGTTTCGAGTACATCATCATCAGATCTGTGGTATGAAAGAAGAAAATTACATTATAGATGTTTAAAGCATGTAATTATAATATCTACAAGGAGTACAAAACATATTAAAACACATGTACTTAACATTTAAAATAAAAAAAGCGGTGTGTATTAGAAACATCTTAGTATAGATGCTTGATTAAAACTTAAAACACCATCGTGGACGTCTAGTGACCGGGTTAAACTAGACTCACATGCCCATCTGTGGTGAGTCCAGTTCAACATCGTCGCTAGACGTCCACGATGGTATTTTAAGTTTTAATCAAGCATCTACACTAAGATGTTAGTAATTCCCATCGTTTTTTATATATATATTTTTTGTAAGTACATATGTATTAGTATGTTTTGTACTCCGTGCAGATATTGTAATTACGTGCTTTAAACATCTAAAATGTAATTTTCTTCTTTTATACCACAGATCTGATGATAATGTACTCGAAACGCGTCATGTGAAATAAAGCATATTGCGACCGAGACTTTTCAAAAACAAAATTTCATGCATGCCAACGCATGGTCGCTTGTCCACATAATGGAGGATTTCATGGACCAAGTGAGAATCAAGAATGTTAATCGAGCGTAACGTACAAAAGATGTTATACTTACTATGGTCGTGGTGATGAACTTGGTGCAGAGCACTACCTGTCGCTGCCCCTTCCAGATGGTCGTGATTTTGGTGATGATCTACGTCAGCACCAATGCCGGCAACGTACCCGTGGGACAGAGGAGACCTCTTAGATAGCGAGCCTGAAATATGACTCTCAGGCCCTTCTTGCATCTGTTGAACCAAATGAGCAACACCACTTTTCCTTAGTCCTCCAGTGCCTGCTGATCTCTTGAAGATCCTGAGCCCTGTGTGATGCTCGGATATTGGACTGAACCCACTGTGGTCATCAGGTCTGCTGAAGATGTCGTCATGCAGTAGACCACTGTCATACCCCAACCAGAACTTCTGTTGCTCGCCAGTCTCGAGGACCAGCGCTCCCTCATCTACAGAACTGAACACATCTTCAGCTAGTGGTACAGACACCAATGTGTGATCGTAGGCAGACGGCTTATCGACTACAGGCGAGACAGTCAGTACCTGGTCAGACACAGCTACTGGGATGTTGTGCTGTGAAGTGAGGCTTATAAACTCATCTTGTGGCAGTGAGCCAAACTGCTGACCAAAATCACTTCTGTGTCTTTTATCCCAGTGTTCTCCTCCTCTGATGATCACTCCCGTCAATGTGTTTCTCAAATTAGGACGACTGTATACGTTGGACTCCTCCGGTGATGTAGACCTGTGGAGTTCAGCCTGACGGGATCTTCCAGTATCCAGGTTCTCCCCGATGGTCACGTGCTGTCGTGACAGATCCCTCTTCTTGTTTTGCAGAGTACTCTTCTGGGAGACCTTTGTATGGGAATCGTAGTTCCCATGATTTTCGTGGAATGTATTCTTCTTATCATAATCACTGCCCAAAGTAACGTGGGCGTATCCTCCACTTCGAAACGATTCCCTGTTCCTCACTGCGCCCTGTGATACGGTTTTACCTCTTCCGTTACGACCCTGGAACGAGTTGCTCTGCTGTAACGGGTACAGAGTGGTGTGTGTTCTCCACTGCCCGTCCCTTCGATACTGCTGGTGATTATTTGTCGCATGTGGATTGACACTAATTTCTGAGCCGTCATAGCCAGTTGGTACATGAAAGGGCCTCTCACCTTGCGCTTCGTCCACTCCAAAGCTGTACAGGCCGGAGAACTCTCCGAGAAAACCACCACTCGTGACTGGAGAACGCGGCAGACGAAGAGAGCGTTTGACCTTGCCGTGGTCTGGTGCACCGATAAGATTAGACTCTGCCATTTCTTGATCTTGATACTCGAGGTTACTGTCCGAATACTTTTCGTCATCTGCTAGATCATCGTCTTTCACAACTTTATTTGATCCCAGAAAAGTGTGTAGTTGCTCAACCAGTGTATCTCGACCATCCAATATCTCCAGACTGAGATATGGTTTCCTTGTCAACTTGTACTCTTTTAGAGAAAACTGGAAAATTTCTCCCTTGCCAGATGGACCTTGAGCTCGGACGTACAAGTGTGGATCATTGTTTTCTCCTCCAACGTGGGACACCAGTCTCCACTTCGATAGCCCAGGAGACAATAATGTCAGCAAGAGTTCAGCATCGTGACGTAGTGTCGAAACTGTGTGAAGCTGGCCGTTCACCATATGCTGATGACCCAGTGGAGCGGGCTCGGAAATCTTCAGGACGTCACTCAAAGACAGCATCTTCGCAGACGATGGCTGTGTTGTTAGTAGCGCCATCACCTGCAATGGAAAGATTTAGCTGTGTAATTTAGGTAGCAACTGTATGAGGGCGGTTGAAAAAATAATGTAATTTTTCAGATTAGGCGGGCAATGTGCATTTGCTTATGGATATTTTTTGTTTTGTTTTCTGGTACACATGTCCCGAAAGTACGTCCACAGTTTCTAGTGTACAGCGAAATTTGTTTGTTTTTCACAGATAGAACGGTTTGACGCGTTTTAGTGTGCTCGGCGACTTTCTGTTATTATAAAAAATGGCGCAAGCTCTTCCAAGATGACCGAAAAGATGCCATTGACTAACCTTGTTCTGCACTTCGAAAATAAAAATGTTCAAATGTTTGTATGGCTTATGGGACTTAACTACGGGGTCATCAGTCCCTAAACTTACAAACTACTTATCAACTAGCTTATCCTAAGGACGACACAAATATCCATGCCCGAGAGGGGATTCGAACCCCCGACCGTAGTGGCCGTGAGACCGTGATGGCGCGCCTCAGTCCCCTCGGCCACCGCGGCCGGCAGTTCTGCACTTCCCACCACGTCAACAACAGATGGTAACGTCGAATCTGTGGAGAAAATTGTTTTGGAAAATCGTCGAATTACCGTACGAGAAGCTGCTGACGATGTTGCAATATTGGTCGGTTCGTGTCATGCAATTTTTTCGGATGTTTTGGACATGACATGAGTGTCAGAGAAGTTAGTTGCAAAAACTTCTCAGTTTTGATCGGAAGAACGAAGAATATGCATCGTTCAGGAACTCTTGAATGGCGTCGATGATGATCCTTATTTGCTTAAAACCGTAGCGACCGTGCAGACTGTGACTGGCGCGTCGCAGGCCGCTCGGCCACTGCGGCCGGCAGGACTAGAACGTACGACGGGAACGGCCGCCCAGTCTGCAGCATTATGCCTTAGACCACGCGGCCACTCAGCGCGGTGGTCAGTACTGCTAACTCAAGGCTGCGATCGCATCGTACCGATCAGCAGTTAACGTTTTTACACCACGGTATACGGCAGTAATGACACGCGAAATGGGTTATAGAGTTGACTCATACATTTCGCAATGATTCGAAAGAACCAGTACTGGTGCATCGCTTGTGACCCATGGATAGCAGGAAGGTTAGCATCGAATGTTTCCATTTTGTTTAGTTTTGCCTAATAGCTATTGCGAAGTGTTCACGTGTATTTTCATTTGCTTTAGAGTGAATAGGTTTCCATTATGTGCTCTCTCAGTACACATGAAGATTAAAGATTTTTTTTTTTTTTGTGGTACCCCTGTAGACGAAGGGCGAAGGAATAAAAACTTTGCATTTCGCTGATGACATTGTAATTCTGTTAGAGACAGCAAATGACCTAGAAGAGCAATTGAACGGAATGGACAGTGTGTTGAAAGGAGCGTATAAGATGAACATTAAAAAGAACAAAACAAGGGTAATGCTGAAGGAATTAGATTAGGTAACGAAACAGTAAAGGTGGTAGATATGTTTTGTTACGTATGGTACAGAGGATATAAAATGCAGAATGGCAAAGGGAATAAAAGCGTTTTTGGAAAAAAAGGAGAAATTTGCTAGCATCGAATATTAATTTGAGTTTACGGAAGTCTTTTCTGAAGGCATTTGTGTGGAGTGTTGCCTTGTACGGGAGTGAAACATGGACGATAAATAGTTTAGACTGGAAGAGATTAGAGTCTTTTGAAATATGGTAGTACAGAAGAATGCTGAAGATTAGGTGAGTAGATCGCGTAACGAATGAAGAGGTACTGAACAGAATTTGTAAGAAAAGGAATTTTTAGCATACCTTTACTAAAAGAAGGGCTTGATTGGTAGGGAACATTCCTAGACATCAAGGAATCGTAAACTTGACATTTTAGGGAAATGTGTGTGGTAAAAATCGCAGAGGGAGGCCAAGAGTCGAATATAGTAAGCAGATTCAAACGGACGTGGGTAGCCCTTCTTAGGATGAGATGAAAAGGCTTGATTAGGATGGAGTAGGGTGCATCAAACCAGTATCCGGACTGAAGACCAAAACACAGCCAGTGAAAATTATTTAACAGCATAAGTCCATCCATGAAAAAATGCGTCAGAGAAGATTCTATTAACTTCTACCATTGCTTAAATAGTTATACAATAAAAAATCGACATATCCAATACAAATCAAAAAGGTTTTGGTGTACTGTTCTTGAATTTGCTCCACAAAGGAGTCTTAGCAAGCCATTGCTAACTCACTCTCAGCTTGTAGAGCTATCCCAAAATATGATATATGAGTAAAAGTAAGCAAACTATGACCTTTTTTTTCATATCCATCGTCACCCACTCCAAGGAAATCTGTTTAGTTGTGCAGATGAAATTCACCGTGACTAAATCTCCCTTTTTCTGCCTTACAATTATGATCAGATATTAGTCAAATTCCGTGATCCTAACTGGCGGTTTCAGCAGACAAAATACGCGACAGAGGTAGATACAAGGTCACGAACGAAGGTGCACATATGTGCACTTATCGGCTGAAGAGGGTACTGACGAATTACTGCACAACACATGAAGCACTGTCACTAACTATGACAAACCACTCACTTGAGAGGGGTGGGGGAGGGAGACGCGGCAGGGGATGGGGTTAATTCACGCGGTACGCTACGTTTCGGTATATGTAACAACATTCAGATATTTAAATATTAATTAAGAAACCCTGAGACGGTTTTTCGTCTCAAATATGTCCGTGACATTGAAGATGAAGGTGAGGCAATGAATTAAAATTTATGATGTGGGCGGGACTCGAACCCGGACATTCATGCTTACTAGACAGACGTCTTACCGTTAAACCACCTCATCACTAACGATTAAGGCGCCTTGGTATAGTCTAAGTACGACTTCCCTCCACGTCACAAACTTTAATTCAGCTTCTGTGTTCCACAGAACATTGCCACTACTGTCAAGGCTCTCCATGCAGCGGAATAGCACCCCGGCAATTGACATATTTTTAAATTGATATAAATATCATCTTAACAGGATTGTTCCAATATGTCCATTGTCGAGGTGATATTCCGCTGCATGGAGAGCCTTGGCAGTAGTGGCAATTAGCTATGGAACAAGGAAGCTGCATTATTGTGACGTGAAGGGAAGTCGTACTTAGGCTATTCCAAGGCGCATTAATCGTTAGTGGTGCGGTGGTCTAATAAGGGGAAATATTTTCGAAATTTCTTTTGAAACTGCCACATTGCCTAGATGTAATGGAGGACTAGGTGTCAAAGACATAGAAGCACAATGTTTGGCAATGTTTGTTAATCATACTGGCAAATTATGACACAGTAATCAGCCTAGCATTTCATGTGTTAGATCCTAATGATCGATGTGCACCTATAAACGTTGGTCAAATAAACCCGGAACTGGATTATGTTCGACAATACTTTGTTGAAATTACTTACGTACCTGAAAATATTAAAAAAACTAAATATTAATCAGTTATACTGTGCACTTAACGAAAGGCCACCGCAAAAACAATATTGAGATGAAATATGAAAGTAAGAATTGGATCAAATTTGGCGTAATAGTAATTATCCAATGTTAAGATCAAATGTTCGCTCTGTCTGGTATGATGTAGTTAATGAGACAGTTCCCACAGGAGAAACGTTACACGGAATAAATTTACGACTCACTCCTTTTTGTGAGTCATGTCAACTAATGGAAACCTTAGAACATGTTCTTACCTGTAAAGAAAAGATTTTGATTTGGAAGTGGACAAGGAAAAAACTAGCCATCGTCAACAGAACATCTGAGAATTATGTACCAATAAAAGATGAACTTCAGCCAGAATACAATTTATTTCCTAATGCAAAACATAATCGTTTTAACTGGCTCATTGGACAGTATGTATTTCATGCAATTAAGAAGGGAAATACAAATTTAGAAGACTACATTCAATTTATCAATAAAGAGCATTTTTCTTTGAGGAATCATTATAAATATAAACAAAACTTTCAGAGATTTTTAATTGCTGTTTTAAATCAAGAATGAGAAGTAAATGAAGAATATTAAGTGGTATAGGCATTATCAAAAAAAAAAAAAAAAAAAATGGAGTATAAACAAAATTGGTTGTTCCAAATCAACATATTGAGTGCAGTGACAAGTATTTTCAGACTTCATGGAGAATGATTTGTATTGTAATTATAACCTTATCAAAAATGTAAAGGGTTTTATAGTAAACCAATAAAGTCGATTGTATTAAACAAAACAAAACAAAAAAAAGACGTCTGTCTAGTAAGCATGGAGGTCCGGGTTCGATTCCCGGCCGCATGACAAATTTTAATTCATTGATTCACCTTCATCTTGAATATTCAGATATTTTTGAGGAGCTTGATTCCGTCACTACAGTACAGAAGTAATCTCATATACAGTCCCCCAGTCTTTTTTATGAATATTAAGGGGACCAGGACGTGAAAGTGACTGAAAAATCGAAAACTTTTTTTGCCTCCATCTGAAAGACAAATTTCTCCTGTTTCCAAAAATGTATGGTTTATTTATTTAGTATAGTCTCAAACGTTATTTCAACAAAAGTCTGCTCACTGGCCACGCTGATGCTTCAGGCAAGGAATATCACCATAAACATTCCATGCCTGCCACAGTAATAGAATCAATAAAGACACTATACAGGGACCTTGCAGATAAAGATTACTTAGCAAATGTCTCCATATAGCTGTACACAAAATCCTAATGAGAGTTTCAACAGCTGCGTGTGGCAACGAGAACCGAAAACAGTGTATGTGGGATGGGCAGTACTCAATTGTTGCAATGATGGTGGAATTAGCAGGGCAAAAGTATTGGATAAATTAATCATCCAACCAGGAAATAATATGATAGCTGCTCTTGACTGCCATAGATCGCCAGCGACTAGTTGAAGCTGAAAGGACTGCGGAAGCCATCGCTAAAGAGTCCAGAGTAAGGAAAAGACTCCTGAAAAGTCTGCAGAGGATAAAGAAGCAGCTGGCCAGCAAGGTTATGCCGCTGGAATGTTCTGAAAGAAGCACAAAGTCACTGAAAAGCCACGTCTCCACCATATCCTTTCTTCCAGGAGTGCTAGTCTTGCGTGTTTGCAGGAGAGCTTCTGTGAAGTTTGGAAAGTAGGAGGCGAGGTACTGGCGGAAGTAAAGTTGTGAGGCGGCATCGTGAGTCGTGTCGGGATAGCACAGTCGGTAGTGCGCTTGCCCGCGAAAGGCAAAGGTCCCAGGTTCGAGTCCCGGATCCGGCACACAATTTTAATCTGCCAGGAAGTTGCATTGTCAACATTCTTTGCTCATTTTCTCGAAACTACATTTTCAGAACATTAGGTACATATATATTCCTAATGTTTTTAGCTATGTTCACGAAATTTCTCCCAATTGAAGAATGGGACAGTATCTTTGTATTATTCCTAATACATTGCAGAAATAATCTAAGTTTTTTTGTCCTCTATTTAATTTTAACGGTAAATTTTAGACAATGTAGTAAAGAAGTGTAATAAGGGTTTCTCTATTTCGTCAGATATACTCCAAACTACAAAACAAGGGCCATAGTGTGTTCCCACGAATGTTGACAGCAGCTTGCCACAGTTTAAATGCTATTAGACTGACGATGCAACAGAAAATGGTTCCAGAATGCTAACGTGTATTATAAAAAGCATCTCTTAGGCTAAATATGGTTAAGTCTTAAACTATAACTTCTATTTCAATAAATTTCGTATTACAGGTTGAGTTAATGTCGTTCAGTGCTGGAACAAAATCGCAACTTCCTCCGCATTGTAGATGAAGAGTAATGCGCACCGAAAGCGAGGTGTGAAAATGCAGCCCGTTCACGTCCAGGTCCCGTTAACCCTTTGTTGCCTGACGGTACTTAAAAGTACCAGTACGGTTTGACTCTCCATTAATTTCTTATGGTTCAGTTTCATCGTCTGAGAGCCTGTCGGGACATAGCAGTACCTCTGCTCTATGCTCTCAGATATGTTATTGTGCGATACCACAGACATACACTGGCAAAAGTGGCTCTGTGACTAAAGCAGGAGGCCGCCATCACAGCCTAACATATACAGTCACGACACTTCCGCAGATTTTTGTTATACACTGCGACAGCAGCGCTCCAAGCGGCCGGCAAGCTACTCTTATGAATACGATAGTGGATGAGCGCGAATAGTATCGTTTATATTGATTTTAACACTTTTTTTACATTAGGGAACGTAGGTAGATTCATAAAATAGGTAATAACTTAAAAATAGCTCCACCTTTGTCTTTCTTAGGTTTCCTAAGAACCCTGACAAGGTAGGATACGGTACATTGCGGCACAGTTTATTTACTGTTATCTTGTAACCTACAGGCTTTAACTGAATAATTTGATTTACTATGAAAAATATAAAAATGGTTAGGAAACACCAGAATACCTGCCCTTTGGCAGAAAGATATCTTTTTCCTTTTCAAGAACGTTAACGTTTCTCCATTCCAATTCCAGTGAAATCGATAAGGATGGAACATAGGAAACGAACGTATAATGCAATAGCTACAGTATTTAACGTACCAAATTTGCCACCACAACTGTAGCTGAAGGAAAACATCGCAAACGTGGCAAGAACACTGAAAGAGCAATCAATCTGTATTCAACAAAGAAGAACCCAATTCCACAATTGTTGCTACAGCTTAACTGCAAACTGCAAGACTCTCAAGAGTCTTAAGCTTCTTAAGCTACAGTAATCACACTCAAAAGAATATGCGCTTATAAAAAAGACGAGTGAATTAATGTAAAAACAGTCGAACTTAACTGATTATGTGGTATAACGAAGAACTTCGTCATGAACCAGTACTTAGGAATATGTGTATATTTGCAGCTTATTCCGCTGAAAGTAAGTAGAATATAAACGTAATGGAAACATAAATTTCTATTATGGTCTGTTCTTACTATGACAAAGAGTTTTTTTACGCATATCATTGTGGTATGGGGTCTTTAATGGAAGACGCATTTGGTGCCGTACTGGAGCGTGTGTCGGCCGCCTGCTCTCAGCAGTCAGGCAAGTAGAGCACGCGAGAAAACAGCCGTCCCGCGGCGACGGCCGGAGCAGGTCGCATTCCTTGTCCTTTCCTTTCCTTTCCTTTCCATTCCTTTCCTTCTGATTCCCCGGTCTCTGGCATAGTGGCCGTGGCGGGCAGTGGGCTGTTTCCCAACCCGCGGCGCCGCGCGGTATGTCGGTCTCAAGCCCCCACAACACCGTAAGCGGCCGACTGCGAACAATAGGGGGACATTCGCCTCGCTCCTCCGCTATGGCGTGATAGCGGTTTGGCAGTCACTGACAAAGAGCCGCGGCGGAGTGCCCAAGCGCACTGAGGCCTCTGCTCCGATGCGAAAGGCCGTTCCCCTTCTACATCTACACAGATACTCTGCAAATCACATTTAAGTGCCTGGCAGAGGGTTCATCAACCACTTTCATAACTTTTCTCTACCGTTCCATTCTCTAATAGCGCGCGGGAAGAAAGAACACCAAACTCGTTCCGTTTGCGATCTGATTTCTCTTAGTTTATTGTGATGGTCATGTCTCCCTAAGTAGGTGGGTGCTAGCAAAACATTTTCACATTCAGAAGTAAAAGTCGGTGATTGAAACTTCGCAAACAGATCACGCCGCAATGAATAACGTCTTTCTTTTAATGATTTCCACTCCAATTCGTGCACCATTTCCGTGACGCTTTCCCCTCTGTAACGTGATAATACAAAACGAGCTGCCCTTCTCTGAACCTTCTCAATATCTTCCGTCAGTCCACCTGGTGAGGGTCCCACAAGGGGCAACAGTACTCCAGGAGAGGACGCACAAGTGTGATGTAGGCAGTCTCTTTGGTGGAACTGGTGCATCTTCGAAGCGTTCTGCCAATGAAACGTAATCTTTGGTTCGCCTTCTCCACAATATTTTCTACGTGTTCTCTGCAGACTAAGTTGTTCGTTATTGTAACTCCTAGGTATTTGGTAGAATTTACGACCTTAAGATTTGACTGATTTTTCGCGTAATTGAAGTTCAGCGGATTTCTTTTAGTGGTCATGTGTATTATTTCACACTTTTCTTTATTTAGTGTCAATTGCCAATTTCTGCACCATGTAGAAATTTCGTCTAAATCACTTTGCAGTTGCTATTGGTCCTCTGTTGACTTCACTAAGCGATAAACGACAGCATCATCCGCGAACAGTCTAAGGCAACTATTCAGATTATAAACACAAGAAAAATTAGGGGACCTATAACGCTTCCCTGGGGAACACCAGATATCACTTCTGTTTTATTCGATAACTTACCGTGAATTACAACGATCCGTGTCCTTTCTGATAGGAAATCGTGAATCCAATCGCACAATTTTGGAGATATCCCATAAGCACGCAATTTCATTAGAAGCCGCTTGTGGGGTTCGAATCCTCCCCCTGGGCATGGATGTTTGTGCTGCCTTTAGTATTAGCTAGTTCATAAGTAGTTTGTAAGTTTAGGGACTGATTACCCCGCAGTTAAGTCCGTTAAGCTTTACAAACATTTGGACAAAGGGACACCTCGGACCACGAACGCTTGGAACCACACGAAACCATGCTTTGAATAACAGGCGATCAGAGTCAGTGCTGTGCGTCATTTCCATGCAAAACGTTGCATTGTACCTCAAGCAAAATTTTAACAGAAGGAAACACAATAGCATGACAACTACACTATTGCAAGAAAACTATACGTAATTTAATGGCATTAGTGTATCATTACACATTCAACCAGCAGCGCCAAAGTGCCTAAATTAGCTCGTTTTTAAGAGCTACCAGAATTGTAAAAGCCTGTTATTTATATTTCAAAATCCAACATTTCTTGACTGACAGCCTGTCAAGCAACAGTAACTATTGTTGAACACAAGTAGTAGGGCTACTTGTATTCCTGAGAAATATAAATGGGAAGACAGTATTCCTTCTTTTTGTTTCTTTCTTAAATCGATTTACGCAGTAAAACGCTGTGCAATTTTCCATCATCGTGCTTCATCTACACTGCAATAGTCAAACAGCACACACGTGACTATGAAATGGTTACATATACCACAGTAGCTATATAATACACGATTTATCTCCTAACACCACTCGTATTTATGTGACGCTTGCCACTACCATGGCGGCCGGGCGAAGGTTCAAATTATCCCGCGACAGCAGCGCCGTTAGTGAGTGTGGTTATTTTTTACAAGGTCTTTGAGGCAGCCAGAAAGCAGCTGTTCCTCCAGTGCAGTGTTGCCAGACGTAGGGAATTTTCCCTACACGTAGGTACTTTTAAGCATTAAAATCATGTACGGAATTTTCATCCAAAAGTCCCCAAAGCGTAGCTACTTGGGTAAAATTTTACAATCGCCGACACAGGCCTAGCGGGTAATGTTGGCAACAGAACAGTTGTCAGCACGCGAGAATGAAGCCGACCAATTGTGGCAGAGTTTGAAGTAGCCAATGATATTTCAGACGGCATAGTTGTTTGCCGTTCATAGTAAACAATATTAATTGGAAAACTTAGTTTCTGGCACATTAAAATTGATGCGAAATATTATTATTTCATTGTATATCAGTGGAATGGAGAGTCGGTTTGGAAATATTGTTAGAAAATGTCAGCAAAAGGAAAATTCATTGTTTCCATGAACGAAAGACGTTATATTACCTTGACTAGACAGTTATTTATTTGCGCCAGGACCATATACTAGTTAGTAGTTGTAACTGAGAAGCTGCTGACAAGAAAACGTTAAAACATTTGCGACAGCCAACGTTATAATGAACAAAGCACAAGATATTCGTTGTCAACATAGCATTACTCTTTGAAAATCGAATCATGCAGACTGACGGACGTCCTCTTTTGTGCTGACTGAACTAAATAATTACTGCTGTCCCTACTCAATGGTTGATAGTGTCTCGATGTACCCTTGTGCGTTCAATAAATCAGTGATCCTCGTGTAACAGTGCACTCGGAATTCGCGGCGTATTTGGGGGAACTAATTAATGCTGTTCCTCTGTATGGTTGACAGGTTCTTGATGCACCCTTGTCCGATCGATAAATCAGTAATCCTCTTGTAACAGGGCACTTGGAATTCGCGGCATAATCTACACTTGACTCCATCAATCAGTAACGATCAGTCACTGGAAAAACATATCTAGCAAGAGAAGCATGATGGCAAACATTTATTTTAAAGTTTTTCAAAACTGTAACATGTCACATTAATGAATTGGTTGACCTCTGCTGGCTGGACTCCTGGATTCAGCTCCTCCCAGACCCAAATCCTGGCTACGACCCTGATGTAGGGCCATTAATGAGGTGGTAGGGAGAAAGTAGGGAGAACGTGGTACATTTTTGTGAGACTGTAGGTATTTTCTCTCTCTGCCATCTGGCAACACTGCTCCAGTGACGAGCGGGGCCAACAGCTAGCCGTGTTGTACGTGCCGGCCTGCAACTCTCTCTAAGCTCCCTACACGGCTAGAGGCGGCACACGGCCCTATTTGCAGACTGCCTAACAAGCAAATCAAACCAAACGATTCAGACACATCTGCAAGTCACAGACAGCCACGAAAGATACTACTGTTTTTATGGTATCCAATTACCAAATAAAAAAAAACAGTGAAGGGCCTTCGAATAATCTTGGATGAACACCTCACGAAATCGATCTCTTCCCTATATGCAAAAAAAAAAAAAAAAAAAAAAAAAAAAAAAAAAAAAAAAAAAAAATGCAACCCAGGTTGAACAAAACGTAGTAAAAATGCTTGGCTACCCAAATCTTTACTATTGTGATGCACTTCAACACGGCACAAATCTACATCTACTTAGATACTCTGCAAATCACATTTAAGTTCCTGGCATAGGGTTCATTAACCACTTTCATAATGTTTCTCTACCGTTCCATTCTATAATAGCGCGCGGGAAGAAAGAACACCTAAATCGTTCCGTTTTCGATCTGATTTCTCTTATTTTGTTGGGATGGTCATGTCTCCCTAAGTAGGTGGGTGCTAGCAAAATATTTTCACATTCAGAAGTAAAAGTCGGTGATTGAAACTTCGCAGACAGATCACGCCGCAATGAATAACGTCTTTCTTTTAATGATTTCCACCCCAATTCATGCAACATTTCCGTGACGCTCCCCCCCTCCCCCCGTAACGTGATGAATAAAGATGATTACATTCAAAAGATGCAATGTCTACTTTCTGATTCGACATATCGTAGGATCGGTGCTGACCCCACAAAGAGTGTTGAGAGAAAGACTAATAACCTCCTGAAGAAAAGTCCTTTCTCACCGGAGACCATCAAAAGACTTAATTCTTATTGTGCTGTTCCACCTAGGTTGTATGGCCTTCCTAAGGTTCACAAACAGAACATTCCTCTGAGGCCTATAGTGTCTAACATTGGTGCTCCGACATATTGTGTAGCTAAACATCTTGCTAGTTTGTTGTGTCCAATGGTGGGCAGGTGTGAACACCACATTAAGAATTCGGCGGATTTCGTACGTCGATTGCAGGGATTGCGTTTGAATGAATCTGATATTTTAGTGAGTTTTGATGTTGTCTCTCTCTTCACTCGCGTTCCTCTGACAGATTCGTTTCAGCTAATTGAGGTTAAGTTTGGTGTCGAGTTAACAAACCTTTTTCGACATGTGCTGACTTTCACTTACTTTTTATTCAATGGTCAGTACTATGAACAAACTGATGGAGTTGCAATGGGAAACCCGTTGTCACCTATTGTGGCCAATTTGTTTATGGAGGATTTTGAGGAACGTGCTTTAGCGTCAGCGACTCTGAAACCTGCGTGTTTTCTCAGATATGTAGACGACACTTTTGTTGTTTGGCCTCATGGTAGTGAGAATTTAAATGGTTTTTTGGAACACCTAAATTCAATCCACCCAAATATTCAGTTCACAATGGAGGTGGAACAGAATGGCTGCCTTCCTTTCCTTGATGTGTTGGTCAGAAGGAAGGTTGATGGTACATTGGGACATTCTGTTTATAGGAAGCCTACTCACACAGATTTGTATCTGCGAGCTGATAGTTGTCACCATCCAGCTCAGCGTGAAGGAGTACTTCGTACTTTGGTTCACAGGGCACATGTCATTTCAGACCCTGAAAGTTTGTCAGCTGTCCCATCTCGAGGTGACCTTTCGTCAGAATGGTTATAGTGAGACACAGATAAAACGTGCATTGCGCTATCAGCCTTCTGTGCAACGGGTGAGTGACGATAGTAATGAAGTGGCACCTAAATCTATGGCCTTTTTGCCTCACGCAGGAAGTATTTCCAACAAGATTGGTCATATTTTACGGAAATATGATGTGAAATGTGTTTTTCGACCACCTTCTAAGATAAAGGCCCTGTTGGGGTCCGTAAAGGATGATCTTGGTTTGCGTAAGGCAGGTGTATATCGTATTCCTTGCAGTTGTGGCATGTCATATATTGGTCAGACAATCAGGACTGTGGAAGACCGGTGTATTGAACATAAACGTTACACGCGCTTACAACAGCCCAACAAATCCGCTGTTGCAGAACACTGTCTAGACACCGGTCATCCTGTGGAATACAACAACACGGAGATCCTGGCATGCACCTCCACCTATTGGGATAGTGTTATTAAGGAAGCTGTTGAAACTAAACTAGCAAGCGACCTTATAAACAGAGATGGTGGTTTTTGTTTAAATTCTGCTTGGAATCCGGCACTGTCTCTCGTCAAAAAACAGAGGGATAAAATTAATGCTGCCTCATCTGTTGATTAAGTCACTATCGATATTTTTGATGTTTGGTCACCTTTGGTTGTGTTGACTCTGCTGTGACTTGTACTGTGTGTGTTATCTTCCTTGTTTACACTTTGCAAACCGAGGTATTAAATACGCTTGCACATTGCTTCCTTAAGTGCGGTTGTGCCTTGAGAATGGCAGGGTGTTCTCCTGCCGAAATATCGGCGGTTGTCGACGACGTCACCCGGCAGCATACCCGTAAGTTGTTTGAACACTCATTAGGCCGGGAAAAGTTAAAGTCTCACATAAGTTTAATAAGTGATGGGTGTAAAATACTAATACGAATTATTTATATACGAATGGAAAAAAATGGTGGATCCGACCTTGAGGAAGATCAATGTAGGAACACGTGAGGCAATACTCACTTTAAGACTTATCATAGAAGATAGATAAGGAAAGGGAAACCTACGTTTTTAGCATTTGTGAATCTGGAGAAAGCTTTTGACAATGTTGACTGGAATACACTGTTTCAAAATCTGGAGGTTGCAGGGGTAAAATATAGGGAGCGAAGAGTTAGATTTACTTGTACAAAAACTTCAACACTGGAATTCTTCTAGATAAACTTAAGCATTGCGGTATTAGTGGGGAAGTGTACAAATGGTTTAATTCATTCTTAACTGGAAGAGTGCAGAAAGTTGAAGTAAGTGGTTCAGGTAAACTGAAAAATCAACTGATTCTTCAAACTGGGCTCTCAAGCATGGGATCCTACAGGGTTCGGCCTTGGGTCCTTTGTTGTTCCGGATTTGTATTAATGATTTGACATTCTATATACACGATGATGCAAAGTTAGATAGATCTTTTTGCTGGTGATACAAGTATAGTAATCACTCCGAACAAACAAGAATTAACTGATGAAATTGTAAATAATGTCTTTTCAAAGTTTTTAGGTGTGTTTGTTGATAAGAAGTTGAATTGGAAGCAACACATTGACGATTTACTGAAACGTTTGAGTTCATCAACTTACGCTATTACGGTCACTAGAAATTTTGCAGACAAACGTATCAGTAAATTAGCTTACTATGCCTACTTTTATTCACTGCTTTCATATGGCATTTTTTGGGGGTAATTCATCATTGTGTATACAAGTATTTATTGCACATAAAAGTTTAACTACAACAATTTCTGGAGCCCACCCAAGATCATATTGCAGACACTTATTTCAGGATCTACGGATCTTCGCAGTAGCTTCACAATTCATTTTCTTACGAAATTTGTTATTAATAATTCAACGTAATTCGAAAGTATTAGCAGTGTGCACAGCTACAACACTAGGAGAAAGGATGATCTACTCTATTCAAGGTTAAATATAAGTTTGGCACAGAAGGGGGTGTATTATGCTGCCAAAAAGGTCTTTGGTCACTAACCAAATAACGTCAAATGTCTGACAGATAGCCAACCAGCATTCGAAAAGAAATTGAAATAATTTCTGAATGGCAACACCTTCTACTCAGTAGAAGAACTGTTACACAGAAATTAGTAATTTTACAATATATATATATATATATTGCTGTTCGTTAGTCTCGCTAAAATTCGAGAATGCCTGAACCGATTTGGCTAATTTTAGTCTTGAACTATTCGTGTAAGTTCAGGGGAGGTTTAAACGGTGATAAAATATGAAAAAGTTGTCAGGAAAAGAGGAAAATCGAGAAAAACTGAAACAGCTTTTTCCAGTGAGCTATCAATATCGTTCGTCCAATTGCAATAAAATTTTGTACATTTCATGTTGAAAGCAAGAGGAAGGTTCGTATCAAATAAAAATTTGGTAAAGTCGCCCGGATAGTAGGAACATTTAGGAAAAACCGAAAGCGATTTTTTTTCTATGACTAAAAAGTACTCACTTGTGTACGGTTTGACAGGACAAGGTTTGTAGGAAATATTTTTTTTTGGAAAATCTACCGGGAATATTGGGAAATTTGAGAAAAACTGAAAGTGCGTTTTTCAATGTGTTTTTGATTGAATTCAGCACTATAAGTGACTATTCGTACGACAGAGAGGGCTATTTTTTTCCGTATGGTGTTGGAAAAGTTTTCAGTATATATATATATATATATATATATATATATATATATATATATATATATATATATATATATATATATATAGACAGTTAAAAAGGAAAGTAGGACAATTCGAACCAAGTTCCTCTTTGAATGTGTTTCTACATGTACTCAACACTATAAGTTAAGAACCGGTCATCCGATTGCGATAAAATTTTGATCATTTGACATTCTTATGAACTAAAAATTCGGGAAAGTTACCTGGAAAAATTGAAACTTCGCGTGAAACTGAAAGAGATTTTTGGAATGGGATATCAATATCATTCGTCTGGTTGCGATAAAATGTTGCATATTTGACGTTCAAAGCAAGAGTAACATTCTTATGAAATAAAAATTTTGAATAGTTTCCCGGAAAATTAAAAATTTGAAAGAGGTTTTTCTATGAAATATCAATACCAATCATCTGATTGTGATAAAATTTTTGCACATTCCGACGTTCAAAGCGAGAGGAATGTTTGAATCAAGTAAAAATTTGGGATAGTTGGCCAGAAAATAGGGAAATTTGTGGAAAACTGAAAGATCCGTTTTCCTTGGTATATCAATATCATTCGTACGATTGCGATAAAATTTAGCAGATCTGATGTTCAAAGCAAGAATACATAAATATTAACAATTGCGAAGCATTGCCGGGTCGACTACTAAGCAAATAAAAATAAAACAAGTAAATGAAAAATAAGAAATAGGAAAAATAAGTAAAAGATGTATGTCATGTAATGTCATCTTCTAATAAACTGATACATTCCACATCATTACGAAATCTCATGTACATCATCTATGAAACAAGTATTAACCTAATGTAATTTCACCATGAAATTTGGTAGATATATGTTATATACAGGAGAGAGAAGATGGACAGACAGGGGACAGGAGGAAAATGGTAGAGACCGGGGGACGTAATGGCAGGTGATGCGTAAAGGAAGAAGAAGAAGAGGAAGAAGTACATGGAGGGGGAGAGAGGGGATGGAGCAGTACAAGAACTACCTGAATACTGGGATAAATTAATACCGAGGCACTCCTGGTCTTCAGCTAGCTGATATAGAGAGAAGCCTGAAAAAGAGGAAGGTAAGGTACAGGAAGGATGGGGGTAGTGTTACACAAAGAGATTAAGAGAAGGGGTGAAGATGTATATCTAATTCCAATACTTATTATTTCAGCATTTGTGAAGCATTGCCAGGTGCAGTATTATATTTACAAATTGGACAATCCTTTTGGCAAACTTAAGGTTACGCTATTGTTGTGGTCTTCAGTCCGCAGACTGATTTGATGCAGCTCTCCACGCTACCTTGTCCTGTGCAAGTCTCTTCATCTGAGAATATGTTAGGCAACCTACATCCGTTAGAATCTGCTTACTATATTCGTCCCTCGGTCTCCCTCTACGATTTTTACCCCACACGCTTCCTTCTAATGCTAAGTTTACAATTCCTTGACGTCTCAGAATATGTCCAACCAGTCTATCCCTCCTCTTAATCAGGATATGCCAGAAACTCCTTTTCTCCCCGATTCGGTTAAGCACCTCCTCATTAGTCACGTGATCTACCCATCTAATTTTCAGCATTCGTCTGTAGCACCACATTTCAAAAGCTTCTATCATCTTTTTATATGATCTCCTTATCGTCCACGTTTCACTCCCATACAATGCTACACTCCAGACAAATGCTTTCAGAAAGGACTTCCTAACATTTAAATTAATATTGGATGTTAACAAGCTTCGCTTCTTTAGAAATGCTTTTCTTCCCAAAGTCATTCTGCATTTTATATCTTCTTTACTTCGGCCATCAAAAACTACTTTTATTGTCTCATTACCTAATCTAATTCCTTCAGCATGGCCTGATTTTCTGCCATTACATTCCATTATTTTCGTTTTACTCTTGTTAATGTTCATCTTATATCTTCCTTTCAAGACACTGTCGATTCCATTCAATTGCTCTTCCATATCTGACAGAATTACTATGTCATCAGCAAACCGCAATGTTTTTATTTCTTCTCCCTGCACTTTAATGCCCTCTCCAAATTTCTCCTACCATTCCATCACTGCCTGCTCAATGTACAGACTGAACAACAACGGGGAAACGCTACAACCCTGCCTTACTCCCTTCTCAACCTCTGCGTCCCTTTCTTGCCCTTCGACTCTAATAACGCTGTCTGGTTTTTGTATAGGTTGAATATAACTCTTCGCTTCCTATATTTCATCCCTCCTACCTTCAGAATGTGGAATAGTGTATTCCAGACGACATTGTCAAAAGCTTTCTCCAAATCGACAAATGATAAAAACGTAGGTTTCCATTTCCTTAGCCTACCTTCTAAGATATGTCTTAATGTGAGTATTGCCTCCCGTGTTCCTACATTTCTCCTGAAACCAAACTGATCTTCCCCGAGGTCGGCTTCCACAAGTTCTTCCATTCGTCAGTAAATAATTCGTGTTAGTATTTTGCACCCATGACTTATTAAACTGATAGTTCTGTAATTTTCACACTTGTCTGCACTTGCTTTCTTTGGAATTGGAATTACAATATTCTTCTTGAAATCGGAGGGTATTTCCCCTGTCTCATACATCTTGCATACCGTTGGTCGCTGCGGAGCGCGCGTTTGTTCGCCGTGGATGTTCGAGTCCTCTCTGGGGCATGGGTGTGTGTGTTTGTCCGTAGGTTAGTTTACGTTTACCTAGGTTTAAGTAACTTGTGGGCTACGGACTGATGACCACGCAGTTTGGTACGATAGATTTACAGACATTTGAACATTTGATACCAGTTGGTACATTTTTTTCACGACTGGCTCTCCTAACGATATCAGCAGTTCAGACGGAATACCATCTATTCCAGGGGCCTTGTTTCGACTCAAGTCCTTCAGCGCTCTGTCAAATTCTTCTCGCAGTATCATATCTCCTACCTCATCTTCCTCCACTTCGTCTTCCATTTCTAGAATACTGCCTTACGCTAGAGACACTAAAAAAGGACTTTTGCGATCGCGTTTCGACTGATAGAAATTTAAATGAAAATAATGGCATAACCGTTCCTCTGAATAAACGAATTTGTAGAGGAGAAAATTCTCTACAACTTTTCTCTGTTATATTTTTATTTATTAATAATTTTATTATCATTTTTATTAAGATTTCGCATCGTTTCAGAGTTTTTTGAAGAAATAACTGCGATTTGACACTGTGTTCCCACCTTCTAGGTGGAACGCACCGTTAAACCAATAGGCACCAAATTTTACAGAGATACACTACCGCTCATAAATTTCAATACACCCAATAATTGGCATCTAGTTCTCCGTAGATAAGATCTAATACCGTGCGTACCGTTGAGGAAGCAAAGGAATAATACAATAATTGTCCATATGTCATTATTTTTGTTTGTGGTCATCGAGATACAATAGTATCCAACAAACAATGTTGTGTACATAAATGTTACGTAGGTACCTGAGCGGAGAATGTTGGGAGCTGAAGCTTGCATTCAGCTTGTAGCGCATTGGCTGTTAGAACAAGACCCGCCTCTTTCTCCCAGTGCCGCCAGCTTACGGCCTGTAGCGTACAGGTTTTAAAACAAACATGTACGGGCTTAAAGCCTCACAAATGGAACACGAAATTATCACTTTAATGTATAAGTAATAGAAAACTGGAACGTATATCTACAAAATAATAATATTTGTAAGGGACTTATTAAGCGGGTGTAGCAATGCTTTCTGCCTATTTATATTGTCGTAAATGAATAACAATCGGAATTAACATTCTCACACCACTTTCAAGGACAGAATTCCTTTTTCTAAAAGAAGTCTTCGGGGTATGTGGACTTATTTTAGCAAATAACAAAGTGGAAGACAATAATCAATACCCAAGCACAAATTAACAATACATTCACGATGACTATGGTGTACAATGCTGTTACGAGGTAAGGTTGGTAGAGAGCATAAACATTCCGTAGACACACGAACTCAGCCGAATTCCGCCGAATTCCGCCGATCACAGAGGGGCCACGAACAGTGCGTGATCTGTACTAGAGATGGGCAAAACCGAGAACTTTCAGGAATCGAGAACTCTGTCGTCGAGAACCAAAAGGAATCGAATGCCAAACCGAGAACTAAAAAAAAAAAAAAAAAAAAAAAAAAAAAAAAAAAAAAAAAAAAAAAAAAAAAAAACAAACTAGATGCCAGTATTAACGCTCTGGACGAGTTCTGATTTTGAAATAAGCCTTCTCAACATTTACTTAAAAAAACATGGTTTGGAAATCAAGTGTGCAAAATTTCATATAGATCGGAAAGAAACTATAGATTTTGTGAAAGTCCATTGGTAAAGTACCCTCCGCCATGCACAATGCAAAATTTTACGTAGAAGGGACCTTCCACTTGTTCTGATAGTCAACCATACAAAATTTTATGAAGTTCGAAAAAACCTGTAGATTTTGTCGAAGTCTGTAGCTAAAGTACCCTCCGCCATGTGCCTTAATTCGACCCTAACGCAATATCCTTTTTCGGCTGATGTTGTCTACCTATAAACAACATACCTGTCTAATTTCAGCTACATAGGTGAAGTAGTTTTCGTGATTCCGTTTTCAGTGAGTGAGTAATCATTCACTTTTACACATACAGAGATAAGAAACATTTGTTTGACATATGAGGATATTAGTGACAATGCCAGCCGCAAAACTGAAACAAATACAAACAAAACCGAAAAAAATTCGCTTCACTTTGCTCAACAGAAACGAATACCATAACCAGGAACTCATAAACGAGAACCATGAAGCGAGAACTGAAAAGCGAGACCCGAAAACCGAGACATTAGAAGCGAGAACTAAGAAGCGAGTACTGAGAAGCGAGACCCGAAAACCGAGATCTTAAAAGCGAGAACCAAGAAGGGAGATCTGAAGCGAGACCCGAAAACCGAGACCTTAGAAGCGAGAACTGAGAAGCGAGATCTGAAGCGAGAACTAAGAATCGAGTTCTAAGAAACGAGTACTGAAAACCGAGAACTAAGAAGCGAGTTCTGAGAAGCGGGAACGGAGAACTTTTGTTTGGTAATCGTCATAAAAACATGTTAACCTTTAATTCTTTTTTCATTACGAGTATAATAACGAAGATCGGGTACAGTGTTATAAATATAATTAAAGTGAAATGAGGAATATAAATACTGATTGCAACTAACACAAATATAACATGATAAAACAGCATATATTATTTTGAAGTTACTGCATAACAATAATTAAAATCCCATAGATGAACATTCCAGATAAATAAAGAACGATAAGGAGCATAAATGAGCGAAAATGAAAAGTTACTATGCTGATTGAAATGTAGCGAAGAATTATAATTTAAAAAGTTACGTTAAACCAATCATTTCAATAAAACTAATGATTATGTTTCGAAAAAGATTTTAAGGTAGTGCTGATAATAATTTAAAAATAAAAATCTTATTAGCACTGTCAGGATTCGAACCTTTAGCCTACAGCATAGCATTATAATCATTTAACCCACTACACCACATGATCACGTACACAGAGAACAATCTGTGTGGCTTATGCTACAAAACAGAACTAATGTTACATTACTTCTAAATTTGTCAACGGTAGGAGTATAAATGTTTGTCGACAATTTCCTAACTCTGCAAAACAGCAATCTGACTGGCAATGCCAGCTGAGCCAACAGCCGACCTACAGGCAAGGCAGGGAAACCATATTCATCGCACTAAACACAAACAAACCTAAACAGTCCCGCACACTTAGCCAGTTCTATGACCGAACTGCCTAACTACCTTGACAGACTTGGCTATGTTACAGGTATTCTGCCACAGCCGACCCAGGAGGCATCATTGGAGCTCAGCTGCAGCAGAACCTCGCATCTAAACGGACTGATTCTTTATGACAAACCTAGCAAAGTTAATGGTACTGAGAAAATACCCATCACTAACATTACCAACCCTTGCATGATCTGTCGCAGATAGCATACCGCTACTGCCCTTCATACCTACCCCACTGTCGCAGAGGTTTTTTTCCCTTGGCTCTTGCCTTGGCACTTTTTTTCCTCTGCCCTTACATACCTTTACCCTTCGTATACCTTTCGACCAATTCTATCTCCAGATGCACCGTATTAATGGGTGATCGCGCCCACACGTACGGATAACATCGCGGTTCCCACATCCCGTGATCCACCTTAGCAAACTAACTTAATTACGGAGGTGACAGTAGAACTTTTGTGATGGTCACCACGTTGGTGTGGGCGTGGAGGGGCCCCATCCTAACACTAAAATAGCGAATACTGAAAACCGAGAACCGACTCAAGTTCTCGAGAACAACGAGAACTCTTTGGAATCGAGAACTTTACATTCTCAGTACTCGGTTTGCCCATCACTAATCTGTACGTTTGCTTACCTATTTGCCGAGGGATGCCGCATTTGCTACACCTGTGTTGTTCTCAGTGGCGGCTACTCCTTAAGGACTCTGGGGCGGCGCCCTCCCAGAAATATACAACACGGAATATGTAGCTACCAATCGTTAATCACAAATCGACTCGAATAATTTTCGTCTAGCAGCAGCACGTGTAAGTGAATGACCAATATTTTTAGTCTAGGTAGTCTGCCAGCCAGGCTCAGCGAATGTTTTCAGAATGGGCTGACTGTCGGACACTACGCGATCCGTCCGCGGCGTGTAAAGGCTGGCAACGGGCGCTGGAGTGAGTGGGGGTACTGGGGGTTGGGTGGGGGTAGTGTGATGAGCCGGGCCGCTTAGGACGGCGTCCGAGCCAAGGGTAGGGTTGCCAGATCTCCGGGCGCCGCCCGGAGTGCCCGGGTTTGGAAAGAATTCTCCGGGTCCACGGGCCAATGACTCTCATCTCCGGGCTTGAATGTAACCTTCATCTTAACCTGTTTTTTTTTAAAACTAAGGACGAACACAACATCCATGCCCTAGGGGGGCATTCGAACCTCTGGCGGGAGCAGCCTCGCGCACCGTGGCAACTGCGCTGCTAGCTGTCAGAGCTCAACTCTCGCCGTACGCAGTATAGCACTGTCGATCAATTCACTACACAATTCGCGATCGTTGTTTATATCCTGTACTTCGGTGTATAATGTTTAATTGATATTACATTAGAACGTCGATTATTCGAACTAATTGGGGAACGTGGGTGTTCGGAAAACTGGTTTATTCGAATAATCTTATCTCTCATAGAAATGACAGCACTATTATGTTTAATCATTTTATGCCCTCCAGTTTACTTCTTTACGCGGCAGCAAGTGGTGGTAACAGGGAGCAGACGGTAAGTGTGCCCCTTCTCTTTACATGGAGCCAGTGAGAAGCTCTTCTGGGTGGCGCGCGACCCTCACAGTGCGCGGAGCCGCAAGCGGCAACTCTTGGAAGACGCAGCTGTTGATGTGAGCAGCTTGGATGCTGCCGCCACGCCGACTGAAGTGTGCCGACTGTTGATCCACAGCAACTGGCGGTCTGGCCGGTCAGCTGCGGCATGTGAAGTGAAGGCCACCCCTAGCAATGCACCACTGGTGGGGGGGGGGGGGAGATGATTAGTTTGTAGTCACGTGTAATCCTCGTTGGGGGGGGGGGGGGAGTTGGTCGCAGTTGGGGGGGGGGGGGTGAGTCATTGGCCAAGGGGGAGGGGGGTACGTCTGGTCTCCGGGCCAGCCTCGAGTTCAATCTGGCAACCCTAGCCAAGGGCGTGAAATATACAAAGGCGCAACGACACCGGTCAGGCAGTGCCTAACAGGTGCAGTGCGTGTGATACTAGTGTCGTTGTTGTCAAGGTGCGTGTTATTGCCCAATTGTTTTTCTAGTTTCCTATTTAGAATGAAACATTTAGCTGATGAAGTTAAAAAACATAAATTAAGTGAACCTCGCATAAACAGTAACATCGAATTTCGTTATGCTTGGCAAAGTCGATATTAGATGTCAGCTGGATACAGCTCATAGACTGAGGATAAAGAAGTTTAATGAAGATGTTTCTACGATTTGTTACATCATTAGCAAGTTGATCGACTGTAGCAAGTTCTGTGGGGAATTTGAACTTGCACTAAAGGGACATGACGAAACGGATGTTTCAGATAGACCTGGTATTTTTCGGGGTTTGGTCAATCTCACGGCAGAACTGGATTCCACGTTGAAGGGGCATATTGAAAAAAAAAAAAAAACAATAATCGTGTTTTTTGGGGCTTTTCAAAATGAACTGCTGGACTCTGTATATACTGTGTGCCATCAGTTAATTTCCAAAGAAATGTCAGAAACACATTATGTCGCTATTGAAGTTGATGAAACGACAGATTGTACTACCTTGTCTCAACTAGTATTTATTATTCGATACGAATTACAGGGGAAAGTATATTAAAGGTTCATAAATTTCGTAACACCCAAAGATCACACAGCTGATGCAATAAGTAGTGAAGTGTTCAATGAGCTTAAAAAACTAAAGATTGACGACTCTTCAGAAAAACTGATAGCTCAGAGTTATGATGGAGCTTCGGTTATGAGTGGCAGGCACACTGGGGTGCAGGCAAGAGTGAAAGCAGTGTATGAGAGAGCAAATTTTGTGCACTGTTACGCCCACCAACAGAGCGCTGTGAAGAAACGTCTTACAAGAAATGGTGTCACAAGATAGAATTTTAAAACACGAATTGTGAACACCGTATTTAAGTACAAGAAAAAAAATAGCTGAATGGCATGGAATAACTGAGGATTATGCCAGCAATGATTATTCAACAACTAGGAAAGCAGTTGAACTTGGCAAACTCATCATCGACCAAGAGTTTCTCTTGTGGCTTGAGTTTTTCAGTAAGCTCTTGCCACACTGCTATATTTTATTTAATCAGCAGCAATGTAGAGATGTTGATAGTGCGAAAGCTCTTAAGAATGTCTACGATTTCAAGTCAGCTATACAACTGAAGAGAAACTCTCTTGATGTCGATCATCATTGGGAAACCGGGAATGGAAATGAAGAGATCACCGGCCAAAAACGATTTGGTTTTTTAGACTGTCGTAAAACTGTTGCAAAGGAAGTTTGCGACCTTGTTATGGCTAACAGTGATCAGCGTTTCGCATTTATCAATCACTTGTCAGCAGCTGTATTATTGCAACCCAGTTTGTTTCCAAAACATAAGCTGCTATTCCCTGAAAAAGAATTTCAGGCCACAGTTAAAATATTTCACTTAAACGGAAATGAACTGCGACAGGAATTGACAGTCATATACAGTAGAAATGATTTCCAAACAGTAAACGGAGCCGGCTGCGGTAGCCGAGGAGACTGAGGCGCTCCAGTCACGGTCTGCACGGCCACTACGGTCGGGGGTTCGAATCCCCCCTCGGGCATGGATATTTGTGCCGTCCTAGTTCGTAAGTAGTTCATAAGTAGTTTGTAAGTTTAGGGAATGATGACCCCGTAGGTAAGTCCCATAGACTATACAAACATTTGAACATTTAGTAAACGGAGCTTAACACTTCTCAATTGTATATACGAGAATAATTTCGAAACTGTGCTACCGGAATCAGTTAAACTCATGCGTATTATTTGTACAATACCAATGACAACAGCGGAAAGTTAGAGGTGTTTCTCTACTCAAAAGAATCAAGACTTTCACCAGAAACACAATGAAAAGGGAGAGACTTATTGCGTTAGCTATGTGTTCTATAGAGAACACACTTTTAAATGTGCATTATTTTAATGAACTTGTAATTGACCATTTTGCTCAAGGGAAGGAGTTAAACTGCACTTCGTCTACAAACGTATTAAATAAGGTAAGAACGCTATTTTGATTTTATTTCATACCAATTGCACGCAATGAAAACCTCGTTACTACATTTAATGGTGACGGTTTTCTAATTTTAGTAACATATCATGTTTGTCGCTGACAAAGCATTTGTGTTCTTTGAACACTTCCTTATATAGTTACACATACAACGAATTTACTTCTTTCCACTTTATATTATTTTAAGGTACAGTGTTTGGGTCTCTTGTGAAATCTAATAAAATGTAGTTACGAGGTTTTCATTGCCTGCAGAAGATATTAAAAACTACATATTTGTGCGTAAATTTGTTGGTGTTTTGGTATAAGAGGAAAAAGTCGTGTTAGATGAAGGGTTAAATTACGTAACTAGCGAATAAAATTAATGCTATATTCTTCCCGTTCAAGAAATGTTCTGAAGGGACAAAATGTCGTGCACAATTGAAGAGGCATGCCGCCCCTCCTAATAAACAGCCCACCAGCCGCCACTGGTTGTTCCCTGTAGTAATGTCGTGTGCGCAGCGAACGTCAAGCACTGCTACGATACATAACATCTGGTTCCTGCATGTCAGTTCCTTCGTGACTGTTGAAGTGTAGACATCGCTAGTATGGCTCCACGAGTGGAGATATCCATAGAAAACCGTACTGCGATTGTAGCAAGTAGCCAAGCAGGTTTATCTACAGTGTACTGTGTCTATAGGGGGAGTGCAATACACCCTTCGCCGCCTGAACAGGTAGAAACACGGACATACCACGACCAGGACGACCTCGTAAAGAAACTAAAAGTGATGGTAAATAACCAGAATTATCAGTAAAAGAAATAGATTCAAAACAGCGCTCCAAATTCGTGCAGAATTGGTAGAACGCGACAACAATATCTGTTGCAACAGTAACTGAAAGGTTGTGCCACATGAAAAAAAAACCTTCTAAGCCCTATAAATAAACAGAAGACTTGAAAGAGCTAAAAAACATCGTCATTGGACGTCGGAAGAGAGGACAAAGGTGTTATTCACTGCCGAATCGAAGTTCGAGATATTTGGAACCAGAAGAACATTTGTTCGCCAATTTGTCGGGAAAAGGGTAGCCCAGCTGTGTGTTTGCACCTACAGTTAAACACAGTGGTGGTTCTGTTATGGTTTGGGGTGTTTTGCCAGGGATAGAGTTAGCGGCATTGTGAAAATAGAAGGATGTATGGATCAGAAGCAGTACCACCGCATACTTCAAAATCATGCACTAGCTAGTGGTTTGTGCTTAATAGGAAAAGGGTTCACCTTACAACAGGATAATGACAAAAACATCAGTCGAAATACTGTAGAAACCACATTGCATCAGAGGAAAAACAAAAAGAACTGAAAGATATAGTAAGGCTGTCCAAAAGGCCCCGACTGTAATCCCATTGAAATGTTGTGGGCTGAAGTGGACAGACGTATCAGGGTAGTTAACATATCCGGCGAGGAACATATCTGGAAATTGTTAAAGATGTCTGGAATCATATAGATCCACGATACCTACAAAAACTGATTGACCGCATGCCTCGACTTTGTGAGGCAGTCATTAAATCAAAAGGAGGATACTTTGATGTAGTCTTGTGTAGTTCACGAACGAACTAGTTCGGAAGAGCGCTCCCACAGGCGAACTACGCGCCTCGCCTCTTAGTTCGTCCGCTCCTTTTGCGAAGACTGACGGGGAACAGCGAGAGGACGCGACAGCGCGCAGAATCGCGTGATTCAATTCTGCCAGTTGCCGTCATTTCGAGCTGAGATACAGCTAAGCTGTAGTTTCATAGTTCACTGCCACAAATTTTCTTTTCTAAGGTATTCAGCAGTATCTAAATAATATTTACTACGAGTAATCTGTATGCAAAGTAGTTGAATACCATTGTATCACCCATTCGTGTAAATAACTGGTTTATTTGCTTAAGTATTTGATGTCTAATTGCCCAAAAATACGGGTAATAGCACACGCTTAGGCAACACTGATCATTATATAAAAAAGCTATCATAACAAAAGAAAGAGCTCTTTTAGTAGCAGTAGCAAAAGCCGAAAAGAGCGGACGAACTAAAAAGACCGGACGAACTAAAAAGAGCGGACGAACTGCGAACTAAAATATGCGCGATCGGTCGCGAAATAAAACATGCGCTACTGGTCGCGGACTATTATGCCAAACGTATTTCGCCTCTTAGTTCGTTAAATTCTTTTGTGAAGACCGAGGGGCAATAGCGAGAGGGCGCGCAGCAGAATTAAAAATCACGTATTTGCCTTATATTGATGAGAGCCATTTCGAGGTGAGTGTCTACCTGCTAGATTACATACTTCCTGCTACAAATTTTCTGTTTTGAAGTATTCTGCTCTCTGCAATATCTGACTACAAAATTCCATAATGCCAAGATACAGAGATAACTCTAAACTTAAACGCGAGAAACTATCCACAAACTGTTTCTTTTGGTTTGCGTGATATCGTTAGCGGCTCAAACAGCAAGCGCATGAAGCAGCTAGCTAGGTGAGGAAACTTCTCCCTCGACCTGCATGCGCAGACCACGCCGCTCAGCCGTCACTGGGAGCGGACGAACTAAAAGAACGAACTAGTTGGCGGCAGAGCCGCGAACTAAAGTGATTGCTCCACGTCGCGTACTATTATGCGCAAGTCTAGTACACGACAGAGCGCTTCCGATCGCGAACTATTATGCGCAACTCTACTTTGATGAAAGTAAAATATAATGATTATAATTGTATTATATACCTGTAAGTTAATATAGTTATATTTTCTGACAAATAAAGTTTGATTTGTATTGCAAATCTGAAATACCAGGGTGTATTGAAATTAATGAGCGGTAGTGAAATTGTTGTCAGTTAGCGACCAGAACTTCCCGTTTTCAAATCTTTCGGACAAAAATAGGGTAGTAACACTAAAAATAACCGTTTCTGAAGGCGTTTTGAAAGCAGGAAATTTAATTGCAAACCGGCCGCGGTGGCCGAGGGGACTGAGGCGCTCCAGTCACGGTCTGCACGGCCACTACGGTCGGGGGTTAGAATCCCCCCTCGGACATGAATATTTGTGCCGTCCTTAGTGTTAGCTAGTTCATAAGTGGTTTGTAAGTTAAGGGATTGATGACCCCGTAGTTAAGTCCCATAAGCTATACAAACATTTGAATTTGAAATTTAATTGCAAATAACGCCTCAACCGTTCATCTGAGACTAAAACTGAACAAACCTATCTGTAGAGGAGAATTTCTCTACGACTTTGCTCTCTTATGCTATTTCCATAACTAAATGTTCAAATGTTTGTTAAGCTTATGGGACTTAACTGCGCAGTCATCAGTCCTTAAACTTGCAAACTACTTATCAACTACCTTATACTGAGGACAGCACAAACATCCGTGCCTGAGCGAGGATTCGAACCCCCGACGGGAAACGGCCACGCGTTTCGGAGCATGGCGTCTCAATGCTCTCGGCCACTCCGCCGCGGGTTTCCATAACTCGCACCGTTTCAGAGATACTTGCAAAATAATAACGGCAATTTTCTTAAACCAATGCAGGCATAGAAAATAGATACGGTATACAGTGAAAGTAACGTACCTAGGAAGGTGCACAATGTTAGATTGTATAGGCTGCCCGGAGCTGCAGCCGACATTGTCTCTTTTTGCTGACAGTTACCAATTAGAAGTAGACGGCATGAAATGACTTGAAATGACATGCTTTGCTTTGGGTCACACAACCTCTCGTTCGTTAATATGGGGAAAATAAAGTATCCCATTTGTAAAGCACAGTAAAATCTCCTCTATGCCGATCAGTAACCACTGAAATGTAAGAAGATGCCTGTATAAAACAGCTGACGTAGCGTTCGAGCACATGGACTCCGAAGCGCTACTGTGTGTGTCCGGAGCGCCAATGTTTTCCTGTTTGCAATAGCCTGTTTTGGAGTAGCTACCGAACAGTTACTTTGTTTCGATTGCTCAAAAGTAGTTAATTTGTCGCAGAAATGACTCTCTACCAATAATTATGTAATAACAAACCATGGATTTAATTACTGCTACCTATCACTATTGTGACACAACAACGCAGTGACCAACGCCGTTTTCGAGTCATGTGTGCGTACAGTATGTAATGTAAAATGATGGTTCATGTATTTTTCCTAATTACTTGTATTTTTTTTATTTTTTTGTAATTTATTATGTATTCGTATATTTTGTTTCTGTAACATATTTGCATTGTCCTGCTAATTTCCGTATAAGTCAAAACTAAGATGTAAACCAGACACGCTGGTTCAGCGAGGGCTTTGCTATTGTATAGAATCATCTTTGAGTAAAGAGTTTTATCGCTGGTGGTGCAGAGGCGCTCAGCGAAAGAGTCGTTGTTCTGACGTAGTAGCGGGCAGACGTAATAGCGAGACGGAGCGCGCAATGGTGTACGGCAAAAGTACGTGAAGGAGAATGCGTGTTGGATTGGCACTAGTGGAGGAGACGGCTAATAGGCCATATTATTTATCCATACGGGCACAGCTTACATAATTAATAAATGAATCAAGAGGAATGCTGTGGGCCCAAAATTGTAATTAACATTCATCGCCAACAAGAGCCTGTGTTTGCCAATTGTTAAGTGCCAACAGTCTCCAATCAGCAGCACCACGTCGCACACCAAAATCCGAAAGATCTGTCCAGTTTGTCTTAGCATGTACAGCTAACCAGCGTATTAGGAGCGCGCGCCACGTAACTTGGCGGGTGGACTGGCTCTTCTGCGCAGGTAGCTGTGTAGTGGTGGGGGGACCAGCTGTTGCAGCGTAGCCGGACTGTGCGTTAGCTGCGCGCTGTTCCATTCCGCAGTCAGCTGCTGATTGCCGCTTAGGTTTAAAGTTACGGCCGCATACTAGCGCAAGGAAATGTCAAGCTGCGAGTCTTGAACACACACGGCTGCATAAAAAGTGTAATGCAGAAAAACAACGCTCGTTTGATTGTTGGGAAAACTGTGACGCATTTACGGGTATTTATGAGTCTCTTTCTGTTGTACCTATCATGTTTACATGGCAGGGCATAATTTTCTGAGCGGCACAGAAATTCATTTCGTAGCTCAGTCGATTAACACGAAATATCTGTAAATTATATACACAGTTCTTCTAGGGAGATCAATCTATCCATTATTACTGAAAAACCACATTAGACGTTCACGACAGATTACGAATTCAAAGTAAATTTGTGAAGATAAAAAAGTGATAAATTAGAAACTGACAAACTTTAGATTTTCCCCTTAATTGTATCTTAAAATCTGTATTTTTCGAGGCAGTTATTAAAATACTTTATCAATGACTTAAGTGACATATCATATGGAATGAAAGAATAATTGTATATATTTGGCATTGTAGAATACAAGGAGACTATCTAAAAGTGACACATTTCAGTCTTCGTACTAATGCCTATCAAGCAAGTGCTTACTGATCAAAGCAACGTGTTTCACATTTCCTGATTTATTTTTTGTAAAATTGATTATGTACAGATAAATGAGGAATACTGAAATGCATGCAATAAAGATCAGATGATGGCAACCAAGAACTGTCGAAATCGGCCATCAATAAGAGCTTTTGTAAAACATTTTTGTCTAGCGATTTTCGTACATTTTTTTCAAAATTGGAAATAGATGTCCCACTAGCATAAATAAAACAAAGAGATATTTTACAGTGGAAAGTTCAGGTTGTATTAACAATAAAATAATGAGGATTGCTTGCTACTCACCGCAAAGACGATCGTCGAGGCACAGTCTGGAAACGGCTAATAGTCAACGTTAATTGAGTTCATAACAAAATTGTCAAAGCTGTTGAAGCCGGAAGACAAGCTTTAAACAAAGTCCACAACGAAAGAGTATAAATGAGAACAAAAATATTTTTACAATTCCGTTGCCAGGGAAGCACACATGGTATAAAGTTAGTTAATACACGCTTAACTGCCACAAAATAATTTTTAATGTGGTAATTAGTAGTGGCACACTTGGCCCAAAACATCGTCCTCAGTCTCGGTGTCTTCCTCAGACGAATCAGATTCGTTAAGATTAATTATAAAAGGCTCCATCACCGTGTCTCTGTTAATTTCCTTTTTAAAATCTTCTTCCTGCAGTGTTTCTGAATGTCTGACACAGTCTTCCCATGCAGAGATCGCGATGTTGTTCACTGCTTCATGCGTAAGTCTTTCGACGTCAGCAATCCGGAAGGTGTTATTTCTTTCTGCGATATGGGCCTTAACTTGCGCCCACATCAGCTCAATGGGGTTGTAATGGCAGTGATAAGGTGGTAACCTAACTACCCGGTGACCATGCTGTCTTGCAAGTTCATCTATCGCGTAAGTGCGGTATTTGGGCTGGTATGCATTTACAAGCATGAGCAATTCTGCCCTGATTTGTGACGCACTGTGAGGAATTCCATTAGATGTAAGCCACGAAATAATTTCGTCCTTTCTGGTATTTGAAGTAGGAGCTCTGTTCACTTGCACGGAGCGTACACTTGCGTTGCCCATAACTATAACATAATTCTCCGCCAGGTATGGAAGCAGTTGATTGTAAACCACTGACTGAAGACTGCGTAAGTCATTTCAGAATGGTAGTCTTCTGAATGCTTCGTCTTTGATGACTTAAATATTAATTTGCTTTCAGGCATGAATCCTGTTTCTGCAGAACCAGCGTGAAGCACAATGAGTCGTCTCCCTTTGCCCATAAGAACCTTCAAGCCTCCATCGTCCTCACTTGTCTTCCAGCACATTGGTCTTGAATGGTTCTGGTTCACGTACGTTTCGTCAAGATAATAAATACGAGAATTTCCTTCTTGTCGAATCTCGTGCATCGTTCTCAGGAACACAGTTCTTGCTGCTACAATGTCACTTCTCTTCAAGAGCAGTTTTCTTCCGTCATTGGTTTTTTTTTTTTTTTTTTTTTTTTTTTTTTTTTTTTTTTTTTTTTTTTGTATTTGAATCCCACTTCTCTTAATATTCTGAGCATGGTAGATTTGCTACCGTTGAAATTGTCGGCGTCTTTCATGTATGAACAAAGTTTATCTGCCGTAGGATATTCACCTTTACTATACATGTCAAATATTTTTCGCCGTAATACATTCTTGCTGAAATTGTCGAGCTCACTCGCACATTTCTTTCGATATCGGCACTTCCCAGGCGACCTAAAAATAGGTGATCCATTGTCTTCAACAGATGCCTTGGCTTCACTCGCGATTCGTTGAACAGTTCTCAACCCGATTCCGCACGCTGCAGCTGTTCGTTCCTGGCACTTGGCA
The DNA here is from genome assembly GCA_026315105.1 of Locusta migratoria. NCBI lineage: Eukaryota > Metazoa > Arthropoda > Insecta > Orthoptera > Acrididae > Locusta > Locusta migratoria. Next base: position 47,798,260 of record CM048753.1, read on the forward strand.
ACGCCGGGAGAGGCTTTGTGATCAGCCGCTTCCGACTCCCGTCTAAAGAACTGATACACGCGAAATACTATTTCTCTTGCCTGTTTGTGCAATACAGACTGAGATTTGCTGTTGCCACTCATAGTCAACTGAACGCTCAGAAATAACTCGCAAAAGCAACACAACGCAGAATGCCAAAACCAGTTGTCGCTCTGCACAGTACGACACGAACTCGAGCGCGCGCAACGGCTGACTGACGGCTATTGGCCAGCAGGTCACGAGGCGTGACGTAGGAGGCCTACCTGTGCTTCTGCGCATCCAGACCTCACCCGCCAAGTTATGTGGCGCGCGCTCTAGTGATGATTGTTCAATAGCGAACACTGTTATTTGTGAACCTGTGTTTAAAAATCATTACCCATAGTCATTGTCCAGACAAGTTCCTTCCTCATCCATTGTTTTACCGAGAATATTCACAAAGCTATAGAAAACAAAAAATCAAAGTCATTAAAGACAGTGTGACAGTGATTAATAACAATTCGTTCAGAAAAGTATTATTAAATGTAGCTTATGGCAGTGTTGCTGATCAATAGTTTGCTAAGTGGAATGAAGCTGCTAGACTAACTTTCAAATTCAAGAGATATTTTAATAAATGTGCAAAAGATTAATTGTTTTCCATTGCATATTATTTTGAGGTAAAGTTTTTACTTGCAAGTACTGATTAGTGAGAACAGTGATTATTTGCAAGTGTTTGAAATGCTAATAATTCCTGGTTAAAGAGAGAGCAAAAGTTAATCAGACGGTTAAATAGTTCATTTCTAAATATTCAGTATTATCTCGTCAAGTCATTAATTAATTTTTGAGCTTGCTATTAGTACAGCTAATAGTTCATTTGCAACTTGATTATTGCTAAAGCACATAGATACTTGCTGTTTAATAATTTCTGATACTTATATAAACAAATAATTAATTGAAGCTGTAAATAGTAAGTATCAAGGTGAGAGTTTTGCACGATCTGCTGCATGTTGCACTTGCGTGGCTACTGCCTACATTTCACTGTCTTATATTCAACCCTGTGTTAATGAACTATTTCTCAGTAATTAGTATACTGTCAGTGTCTTTTGTACCGGATTTGACGCGCATACTCTGATTTCCTACCCACCCAAATTTTACGTAATTTTTCACGTTGTTAATTAACTTTGCTATTGTTGAGGTCCCACCAAATTATTTGCTCGTACAACGAGCTGGCGACCGTAAATGAATAAGTTATTAATTTTTTTAATTAATCCCTGTGGCCCGTTTGTTCTGCATTTTTTTTCATTTAAATATTAATTATACCAAATTTTACTTTCCACTCGATCGTTGTTGTTTACCAAAAAGATATATCAACGTTCCGTTTATAATCTCAGATACATCATCGGCTTCATTTCCTATAGCCTTTCCACCCAATTAAGATAACTAGTGTTGCCTGTGGTCGAAAATCGACCAATTGTGTTTACAAAAGTCAAAAAATGCTGTTCAAATGTTTGTAAATCTATCGGACCAAACTGCGTGGTCATCAGTCCGTATCTTACAAACTACTTAAACCTAGATAAACTAACCTAAGGACAAACACACACACACCCATTCCCCAGGAAGTACTCTAACCTCCACGGCGAGCAACCGCGCGCTCCGCAGCGAGACGCTTTAGACCGCTCGGCTACTCCACCGCGGCTGGTGAACACCCGGCATGATTGTATGGGGTGCCATTGGTTACACGTCTCGGTTACCTCTTGTTCGCATCGATGGCACTTTGAACGTGGCCGTTAGATTCCAGATGTGTTACGACCAGTGGCTCTACCTTTCATTCGATTCCTGCGAAACTCTACATTTCAGCAGGATAATGCACGACTGCATGTTGCAGGTCCTGTACGAGCCTCTCTGGTTACGGAAAATCGAATCTGCCCTGGCTAGCACATTCTCCAGATCTCTCACCAATAGAAAACGTCTGACCTATGCTGAGCAACTGGCTCGTCACAATACACCAGTCACTACTCTTGATGAACTGTGGTATCGTGTTGAAGCTGCACGCCATCCAAGCTTTGTTTGACTCTATGCCGATGCATATCTAGGCCGTTATTACGGCCAGAGCTGGTTGTTCTGGGTACTGATTTCTCGGGATCTATGCACCCAAATTGCATGTCCGTTCTAGTATAATATAGTTGTCCAATGAATACCCGTTTATCATCTGTATTTCTTCTTGTTGTAACAATTTTAATTGCCAGTAGTGTATTATTACTCCAGTCGACGACTCAACCTCGGAAGATATTCTCCGTAGTCGAGAACGAAACGTCAGGGAGAGCAAGTTTTATACATAGACCACGGCAACTCAGCCCGGAAGTGTTTACTGATGAAGACGCCGGTCGTGAAAGCCTTCATGGGATGATTGTATTATTACTTTTTTTTTTTTTTTTTTTTTTTTTTTTTTTTTTTTTTTTTTTTTTTTTGGCGTGGGGGAGGGCGTCTTTTGTTATGTGTGTGTAATACAGTAGGTGATCTGGTCGACCAGCTCCGATGGTCTTCCGTGTACTTTTGTGGGTGCTGTGTTTATACTGTCGTGACACAATTTAATGAAGGGGCTTGGAGGTATTTAGATTCGAAACGAATTTCACCATCTCTTCCAGTGCTGACTTCGTATTTATTGTAGTTGTGCTTCTGTGTACTGATTGTGATGTCAAAATCAAAATGTACTGCGGGAGGGCGAATGTGACTTCTTCCCCACTGGGAACGCACCAGGGAGACAACAGGGACCTTCCTGGCTTTTGCCTTACAGCCGAGGTAAAAACTGTGGGAAAAACCTTGGCTAGGAGCAGTTTCATGTGTGTTTTACCTAACTAGCATGTTAACAAATGAAGTCTGTTGTCTGACAAGTTATTTATACAGTAAATGTGCACGTCTGTTCTTCTGACTGGCAAACTTGTCAATTACTATGTTGTTGAATTTTAAAAATAACAGCGAGACGCTTTAGACCGCTCGGCTACTCCACCGCGCCTTACAATGGTCACTGGGGGTAAAATTTTACGTATCATGTTGGCGGCCTCGCGTGATTATATTGGCAACATCAACACGATAGAAAATATTTGCCCATTTGTTCGAACCACTCGATTAGTGTATCGTACAGACCATGAAGTAAACAAATAATGCTGTTCCTGCTTTATGGTTGACAGGTTCTTGTATGTACCCTCGTCCGCTCAGTAAAAATAATTGCCCTCGTAAAGCGAAGATTCCATGAGACATCAACGTTGTCAAGCGATTGGCTAAAATGAAGACTCACAGGATTCTCACTATTCAGCATCTGTTGCCAACATTATGATAGGAGGCCGCTGGGATATTTGGTAAAATTTAACCGGCACTGGGAGGTATGAAACGGTATTTTTTACGTGTTAAGGAAAATGCCTGACACAGTAACAACAAATAAACACGGAAGTATATACTTCTCAAGCCATTTTCGAATTATATAACTTTCATTAGCCTAATATTTGAAATGGAACTATAATTTCGGTGTTCGTATATTTATACAATGGCAAGAAATAATGTTATTTCGATACTGCGATATTCAGAATTCCAGAGCTGACAACATGTCGACTTCGTAGTTCCACCCGTGCACCGCTACATGCCTCTCCCGGCGCATTATCATTTATATCGGCATTCTTGACTTCGTAGTTCCACCTGAGCACCGCTAGATGCCTCTCCCGGCGCATCATCCTTTATATCGGCATTCATATGAAAACATCCATTTCCTTTAACCATTCTTAATGACTGCGAAAATGAAGCATTTGGACGGCACAAGAAAGTGAGTTGGGAGCACGCCATGTTTCGATATTCAGTTATTTTAATACGTCATTTTAATACTGCAGATGCGCTGCATTACAGCGTCTTTGGTCGAGGCGAATAGCCAATCAGTCAGCTGATTGTTGGAGAATGTAGAACTTGATCCAAGCTGTAGATAGGAAAATTTCTATTTCCTTTTACGACTTTTAATGGCTAAATTCACACATAATATTTATATTCGTGAAATCTACGACAAACAATCTTTCGAATTATGTAACTTTCATTGGCCTTCTTGTACGCATAAATTAGTAATCTGTGCCACAATTTTCGTGTTAGCGTATTTATATGATTACAGTCGTATATAGGACATACACTTCCTCTTCCATTTCCTAGTTCTATCCAAGGTTATTCTTTAAAAGGTTGGGCCCGAAGCGAAACGACCTGCTATTGGCCGTTGAAATGACGTCAGTGGCGAAGCAGCACTGCCAGCGAGGGGCGCGAAGCGTTTACGCTTTGCTTATTGCAGTTACGTACCTCGTTAAATCTTTCCGTTAGCCGAAGAATTCCACTGGCGTGATTTTCGCCCCTGTGATGCAGCTGCTTTCTCTTTCTTCAGCTTCATGTTGAGGTAGCGCAATCGAATTAAAACAAATCAAATGTTCAAATGTTTGTAGAGTCTATGGGACTTAACTACGGGGTCATCAGTCCCTAAACTTACAAACTACTTATGAACTAACTAATACTATGGACGGCACAAATATTCATGCGCGAGGGGGGATTCGAACCCCCGACCGTAGTGGCCGTGCAGACCGTGACTGGCGCGCCTCAGTCCCCTCGGCCACCGCGGCCGGCTATACTATGTGTTCTCTTTCGCAGTTAACAAGGTTGTTTATGTATATATGTGTAAATAAATGCTGTATCGCATCATGAATCTTAATTTTATATAAATCGTTCTTATTCTGCATGCTCATGTGTAAATAACTTTTTCGTATATCGTTAACCAAAACTTACTCTGTGTATTTAACTGACAAAAGTTAAGATCTTACTCAGTTTGATAATTGATTCTTATTGAGTTCATGGAGTTATCCTTTAAAAGCAGCTATCTGTAAGGTAGCATAGCAAATTTAAAATCAGTAATGCCAATGGGTTGTGGGGCGCGCCATATGGATTCTTTGCCCGGGTCATATTTTCCCATTCCGCCGGCCCTGGTCTTCCGTCTGTAACTATGTAAATTGTAAAGCGAAGTGTTCGCGTGAGCTGTCGACCGCTTCACGACTGAGTAAAAAAAAAAAAAAAAAAAAAAATTAAAAAAAAAATAAATAAAAAAAAAAATCTTTTCATTCTCCACGCCGAGGAGTGGAGCGGGCTGTTTGAGATCCGGCCCATAAAGAGTCGCGGTTCTGTTCAGCCAATTATCAGACAAGCTGATAGTGGGGCAAAGGGGGAATCCCAATTGGGAATAAGTGGGAGGGGCTTACCAGTTCCGGCATACACCTTACAACCAAGGAAAACCTCCCGAAAACCTTGGTCGGAACCGGGGGATTGGGACCAATTTAATTTGTCTCCGGGACTTGCCCCGGACTAAAAATAGATTATCGAGAGAACACGACTGCACTCACGACAATCAAAGATCGGACGCCCGAGTTACTCTCGTAATCTCGTAGAGATCAGCTCGACCAACAGTGGACAAGCATCCCCCTACAGGAACCGCACCCGTGGGCACGGTGTCCTGCGCGTCCGACGACTGAGTTTCCGCTATTATCTTTAAAAGATATTTGGCGTAAGTAAGCTGTGAGAACGAAACGTGAGCTGTGGCCGGTAGCCAAAGGTCCCGCCATCGGAATGCAGGCTGGCGCGCAGTTTTAACACGCCGCTGTTTTTCTGGATTGCGCAGACCTCGCGAAAGAGCGAAACACACACATTCCGTGACACTTCTCGATTGCAATCTTTGCCGATTTGCATGCGCAGATTTTCTGTACCGGCCCGACCGGCTGTACCCGTTGGTGGGTTCGAGAACGAGATTCTGCGAGCCTAAGCTGGCGAAACCACGCCTGACCGAGTGGCGCCGGGTTTTGCACGTAAATAGCGATCGAGTGGGCTGTCTGTCGCATTAGCGACGCACTAAATCTCAGGGTCGAAACGCTCGCTGGAATTCGAACGAAACGAGAGAAACATATTAGGTAACGAGCGGCGTCGAAACTGGGACATCATCATCCACTAGTTGCCAGCCTCTCGCCTGGTCTGCTTGCAATAGAGTGCGACCGAAACACGATTTGTGGCGAAACCGAAACTTGCGAAATTAAGTTAAAATTACTCTATACATTTACGGTACACCACATTTTTCCCACATTACTGTTGTAACGTTTGTATACTATATAAGTAACTACAGTTTTATTCTACCGATACTCAGCTTTTTAATATTCCGGTGTATGGGGGTTCTGCTCGCTGCAACATTATTCTCCTGGGGCGTCGTGGTAGAAATAAATACTCTATATGTACAGTTTTTCACTTCTTCTTTAATTTAAATGAAACTTCTTCTCCATCAAAACATATACATATTACAACAACAACACAGACTGACAGATTCCAAAGTACTCGACAAAAGACAAAACTCGAACTCCGCCAAAACTCGAACTCCCCCGTGCAAGGCGGTGAGGCAAATATATAACATTGACAATAATGATGTTACATTAAGCATTGTTCATAAAATAGAATATACTGATTTACAATTAACAAACATAACAGAAAAACATTTCATACACACAAGAATAATCGCAATAAAAAATGAAAACTATTCATACAATAATTTTAGATCGCACCTAACTTTTTAAGTTTTAATCACGCTACTTTTTGTTTGACAACAAACCAAAATGTTAAATGTTAATTAATTAGTTAACGAGTACATCATACATGTTCCTAACATATATTGAGCTATCAATTATCTTGGCAATTCTCAAAATAAGCTCAAAATCTCACATGAGTCAATATATACAAAGAATTCAATATTGATAATTAATGTAATAGTAGACATAACACAATTAGCTGGTCAACACAACTTGTTTACGAGCCTAACATACATACAATGCTATTTATTTTCATTTCCTTTTGTTTTTCACAAAAGTTTTTACATTTCGTCTCTTTATGTCTTTAAATAACATACAACGACGCAACTATTGTTTATAGAACTGGCAAATATATGAATCTCCTAATTAATGAAAACTATCACTCGTTTTAATCACAGTATCACCGAGACACTGTCCTACACTGATTCCTAGGCTGGCAATATTGTTTTTAACTAACTTCACACGCAACATATATCACTACTCAATCACACGATTCCGGATCCGACGCAGACGGTATCGTAGGATGACATTGAGATGAGGGGGCTAGCAGTATCGTTACACTGTTTATCTCCAAATTACTTCCTATTTATGTTACATCACATTTTTCAAGATCCCCTCCCTGTATTAAGGGGGGTTGTATTGCCGCAGAAATGGTAAAAAATAATATTTTCTGTTTTTAAGCTTATTACGTAGATAGTACCCTTTCATCAAATCGATGATATTTGAGAATTACTTTTAAATAACATCCTTGACTGTGTTTGAGATAAGAATATGGAGGATAAATTTATTAAAAACATTATTAAGTAAAAGAAAAAAAATCAAGATTAAGGCCAATTAGCAAAGACTATTTTTCACGAAAGAATTAATAATTAATTTCTCCACCCCCATGAACCACAGACATTGCCGAGGTGGGGTGGCTTGCGTGCCTCAACGATGCAGAGAGCCGTACCGTAGGTGCAACCACAGCGGAGGGGTATCTGTGGAGAGGCCAGACAAACGTGTGGTTCCTGAAGAGGGGCAGCAGCCTTTTCTGTAGTTACAGGGGCAACAGTCTGGATGATTGAGCTGGCCTTGTAACATCAGCTAATTTGGCTTTGCCACACAGTTACTGCGAACGGCTGAAAGCAAGGAGAAACTACAGCCGTTATTTTTCCCGAGCACATGCAGCTCTACTGTATGAACATATGATGATGGCATCCTCTCGGGTAAAATATTCCGGAGGTAAAATAGTCCCCCACTCGGATCTTCGGGCGGGGACTACTCAGGAGGATGTGATCATCAGGAAAGACAATACTAGCATTCTACGGGTCGGAGCGTGGAATGTTAGATCCCTTAATCGAGTAGGAAAATTAGAAAATTTAAAAAGGGAAATGAATAGGTTGAAGTTAGATATAGTGGGGATTAGTGAAGTTCGGTGGTAGGATGAACAGGATTTCTGGTCAGGTGAGTACAGGATTATAAATACAAAATCAATTGGGGGTATCACAGGAGTAGGATTGATAATGAATAAGAAAATAGGAATGCGGGTAAACTACTATGACCAGCACAGCGATCGCATTATCATTGTCAAGATAGATACGAAGCCAACACCGACAACAGTAGTACAGGTTTATATGCCAACTAGATCTGCCGATGATGAGGAGATCGAAGAAATATATGAGGAGCTAAAGGAAATTATTCATACAGTTAAGGGAGAGGAAAACTTAATTGTTATGGGAGACTGGAATTCGGTAGTAGGAAAAGGAAGGGAAGGAAAAATAATAGGTGAATATGGACTGGGCAGGAGGAATGAAAGAGGTAGTCGCCTGGTAGAATTTTGCACGGAACATGATTTAATCGTAACAAACACGTGGTTTAATAATCACAAAAGAAGGTTGTATACATGGAAGAGACCAGGAGACACCGGAAGGTATCAGATAGATTTTATAATGGTAAGACATAGGTACCGGAACCAGGTTACAAACTGCAGGACATACCCAGGGGCAGATATAGACTCTGACCATAACTTGTTAGTCATGAACTGTAGGCTGAAGCTGAAAAAACTACAAAAAGGTAGGAAAGTAAGGAGATGGGACTTAGATAAATTGAAGGAAAGTGAAGTTCTGGAGAATTTCCGAGGGAGATTTAGGCAACAGTTGACAGAAACAGGGGGAAATAAAACAGTAGAAGAGGAATGGGTAGCATTGAGAGATGAAATAGTAAAGGCAGCGGAGGACAAAATAGGTAGAAAGGCAAGACCTACAAAAAATCCATGGGTATCACAGGAGATACTACAGTTAATTGATGAAAGGAGAAAATATAAAAATGCAGTAAATGAAACAGGAAAAATGGAGTATAGACGACTAAAAAATGAGATTGACAGGAAGTGCAAAATGGCTAAGCAGGAGTGGCTAGAAGCCAAATGCAAATCTGTAGAAGAATGTATAAGAAGGGGAAAAGTAGATACCGCCTACAGGAAAATAAAAGAGACATTTGGGGACAAGAAAAGCAACTCTACGAATATCAAGAACTCAAATGGGAAGCCGGTTCTCAGCAAAGAAGGGAAAGCTGAAAGGTGGAAAGAGTACATAGAGCAGCTGTACAAAGGAAATGAACTTAGAGACGATGTTGTAGGAAGGGAAGAGGAAGTAGATCAAGATGAAATAGGAGATACTATACTGAGAGATGAATTTGACAGAGCCTTGAAAGACCTAGGTCGGAACAAGGCCCCAGGAGTAGATGACATACCGTCAGAGCTACTAAAGTCTCTGGGAGAGCCAGACATGACAAGACTATTTGAACTGGTGTGTAGGATGTATGAGACAGGCGAAATGCCCTCAGACTTCAAGAAAAATGTAATAATCCCCATTCCAAAGAAATCAGGTGCAGGCAGATGTGAAAATTACAGAACCATCAGTTTGATAAGTCATGGTTGCAAAATTTTAACACGAATTATCTACAGGAGAATGGAAAAGTTGGTAGAAGCTGACCTTGAGGAAGATCAGTTTGGATTCAGGAGGAACATAGGAACCCGGGAGGCAATACTCACTTTACGTCTTGTCTTAGAAGATAGATTAAGGAAAGGCAAACCTACATTTTTAGCTTTTGTGGATTTGGAGAAAGCATTTGACAATGTTGACTGGAATACACTCTTTCAAATTCTGAAGTCAGCAGGGGTAAAATACAGGGAAAGGAGAGTTATTTACAACTTGTACAAAAGCCAGACCGCAGTTATTAGACTCTAAGGGCATGAAAGGGAAGCATCAGTTGGGAAGGGAGTAAGACAGGGTTGTAGCCTTTCTCCGATGTTATTCAATTTGTGCATCGAGCAGGCGGTGAAGGAAAGCAAGGAAAAATTTGGAATAGGGATAAAAGTTCAGGGGGAAGAAATAAAAACATTGCGTTTTGCTGATGACATTGTAATTCTGTCAGAGACAGCAAAGGACCTGGAAGAGCAGTTGAATGGAATGGACAGCGTGTTGAAGGGAGCATATAAAATGAACATTAACAAGAGCAAAACAAAATTAATGGAATGCGGTCTTAGAAAATCAGGCGATGCTGAAGGAATTAGATTAGGTAACGAAACAATGAAGGTGGTAGATGAGTTTTGTTACTTGGGTAGTAAAATAACATGCGATGGTCGCAGTACAGAGGATATAAAATGCAGAATGGCAATGGGAAGAAAAGCATTTTTGAAAAAGAGAAATTTGCTAACATCGAATATTAATTTAAGGGTAAGGAAGTCTTTTCTGAAGGCATTTGTGTGGAGTGTTGCCTTGTACGGGAGTGAAACATGGACGATAAGCAGTGTGGACAGGAAGAGAATTGAGGCTTTTGAAATGTGGTGCTACAGAAGAATGCTGAAGATTAGGTGGGTAGATCGCATAACTAATGAAGAGGTACTGAACAGAATTGGTGAGAAAAGGAATTTTTGGCATACCCTGACTAAAAGAAGGGATCGCTTGCTAGGACACATTCTTAGACATCAGGGAATCGTAAATTTAGCATTGGAGGGAAGTGTGTGGGGTAAAAATCGCAGAGGGAGACCAAGAGACACGTATAGTAAGCAGATTCAAGTGGATGTGGGTTGCCGTTCTTATGAGGAGATGAAGAGGCTTGCTCAGGATAGAGTAGGGTGGAGAGCTGCATCAAACCAGTCTCCGGACTGAAGACCATAACAACAACAACATGTGAAGTACTTCTATAAAATAAACTACCGGGACAAATAAGATAATAAAATAAAATAAAATAAAATAAAATAAAATAAAAAAACCTTTGAAATTTAACTAAAAGCCCTGAGAGACAGAATTCTTATGCTCAAACATTCTAAAGGTTATCTAAAGACCTTATTAGGTTCAAAAATAAGTAAATAAAGATAGAGAGAGAGAGAGAGAGAGAGAGAGAGAGAGAGAGAGAGAGAGATGGTTCAGTTTGTACTTACGTTAAAAACAAAAAGCCGTAATTGAATATAGGGTAAAAGGCGTTGTAGTGTATCAGGTTTCTAAAGCTCTTCCTGTCTTTTCCAAGAATACACCACTTTGCGCCACGGAGATATAATTTTTTTCCTGTTAAGAGGTACGTGGAGCAACGTCGTCGAGCGCGCTCTTATTAATTGTCTAGTTTCCACGCGATTGCAAATTCTATATTATGCAATGTTTGTTACCTGAGAAGTACGCGTTGGTGCCCAAGGGAAAAAAGTGCTTTTTATGTGGAAGAAGCCAGTGATCAAAATTTTACGAGGAAGTGATCATAATTGTAGCTAGTGTAGTACGTGGTACATTTTCGATCGATTTTTCACACTTGTGTAACATTTTTTTGTGCTTATACCAACACTTTTAATGGTCTAGTATTTGTGTGACATATTCGTTAAACATCCAAGAACAAATGCCATAGTTAAAATTATCTCTTTTCTCAACATATTTCCAGTACCAACAACATTTGTCCGAAATGATCGGAATTGTACCACCTTACCCTACTAAGAATTGACCGGCTTACCAACCTAAATTCCTGATATACGACGCAACTAAAATTTTGAGAGCCTAATAAACCAATACATCGACGACGACGAAAGCCTTGCACATCCTATAACCGACGCCTACGATAAAAAAAAAGTACTCACAGTAACCTTTTCAGACCTGGCGTCCCCTATATTGGACACCGACATTTTACTACATTTAGAACACTATACGATTTCGCTTTTCTTTGAGACCTAGTGGCCTGTTTACTGGACGTATGTCACGTATAGTTTAGTCCTTCTTGCTGCCATCTGCCGCCACCAGAGTGACGTGTTATTATGAAAAACACCGAACATGGCGGACACATTGCGCAGTGCGTCAGATGTGATATTGGGATCGGTAGTTGAAATTATTTTATGTCTCCATTTATTAATATTGCACAAATTCTACTTTGTGATGTAAGTTCCACAATAAATATGGAGGCACATACATAACTGTTGACTTTTTTTTATTTCAAATCCTTAACTACCTTCCAGACACGGTGACAATTTTTTTTTCATTCTTCATTTATGAAACCAAGTATGACAATTTTTAATTTTGCTCAAATAGACAATAGATAGGGTCATAGGGTCTTATAGACATGAACAACAATATGTTCCATTATGTTTCTAAAATAATGAGTTATTATGGTGCAAAATTCGTTAAGAAATTCTAATAGGAAGTATTTTTATTTCACTTTTCAAAATTATTTGTGCGCCCAGGACAATTACCCAACTTGCGATGTTTACACATTTAAATCTTCATATTCACAAAAATATTCCAAATACAAGTCTGTGAATTTCACTCTTCAGTTTAGAATCTTTGATCTTTTCGTTGGTACCATTTTCGTTTAAATACAAGTCGATGATTGATGTAAATATGACTGTTTGTGATTACGTACGTACACTGTAAACTGACAATTACAGTTGAACCGAGCTTACAACGGCGAATTGTCGCCAGTCAAATACGATCCGACTTCGCGACGGCATAGTCAGGAATTAACGTTTATACAGTGCAGATTTTCGGGTTAAGCTAGATGAAATGCCTTACACAATTCATACTGAAGCAAGTTCCTATAACGTCCTTTAATGGTCAATTCATCTGCGATTGGATAAGGGATTTCGTGTCAGAGAGGACACAGTTCGTAGTAATCGATTGTAAGGTATCGACTAAAACAGAGGTGATATCGGGCGTTCCATAGGGTAGTGTTATTGGTCCTCTGCTGTTCATTATTTACATAAACGATTTAGGGGAAAATCTAAGTAGCTCTCTTAGGTTGTTTGCAGATGACGCCGTTATTTACCATCTAGTAAAATCATCTGAAGATCAAAACCAACTGCAGAAAGATCTCAACAAGATACCGCTGTGATGTCAAACTTGGCAATTGGCTCTAAATAGTGAGAAGTGTGAGGTCGTCCACATGAGTACGAAAAGAAATCCGTTAAACTTTGTTTAGAGGACAAATCAATCAAAAGTGAAAGCAGTAAACTTTACAAAATACCTAGGAATTACTATTACTTCAGACTTAAATTGGAAAGAACACGTAGATAATGTCGAGGGGAAGGAGGACCAGAGACTGCGTTTTATTGGCAGAACCCTTTAAATGATGCAACAGAACTACTAAAGAAACTGCATACACTACACTCGTCCGTCCATTTTTTGAGTATTGCTGCCCAGTGTGGGATCCTTATTAGGTGGGATTGACGGAGGACATCGAAACAGTCCAAAGAAGGGCAGCTCGTTTTGTAATGTCTTGATACAGGGGAGACAGCGTTACGGAAATGATACAGGATCTGGGATGGGAATCATTGCAATAACGGCGCTTGTCGCTGCGATCTGGGCTATTTACGAAACTCCAATCGCCAACATTCTCCTCCGAATGCAAAAATATATTGTTGACTCCCACTTACAAAGGTACAAATGATCATCAGAATAAAATGCGAGAAATTAGAGCTCGAACGGAGAGATTCAGGAGTTCTTTCTTCCCGCGCGCTATTCGAGAATGGAATGGGAGATAAATAGTATAAAGGTGGTTCGATGAACCCTCTGCCAGACACTTAAATGTGATTTTCAGAGTATTCCATGTAGATGTAGATCTGTACAAAGTGTGTGTAGGAGCCATTACAACGAAAAAGCCAAAACTCGATGGCCACACGCGAATTCGAACCGATGTCCTCCCACATAAGAGCACAATGTCGTAGGGATACGCAATCTTCCTGATCACGAACAGCCCTGTGAGCAATCAAAATAAATTTATACGGCGCTGAGGCGTTGCAGAGTGTTGAAGCCCGCAATTTGCCTACCACCGTCGACTGCAGCGCCCACTGGGGACCTCGTACGGGGCTGGCTCGACCAGTTAAGTCGCTGCTGCCAGGCTAGAGTTTCTCTTTAATATCTGCAATCTGACGGTCCTAAGGGATTTATGGCTGGGCGGTTAACACAATTACTGCCTATTATTGCACGTTCTTCTCGAACCACGTTCCTGCCGTCACACACACACACACACACACACACACACAGAGAGAGAGAGAGAGAGAGAGAGAGAGAGAGAGAGAGAGAGAGAGAGAGAGAGAGAGGGGCGTAAAAAAGGTACGTGTATGTGTGTGTGTGTGTGTGAGTGTTAGAAGGAGAGCAACGTGGAGCGAAGAAGCGAGATGGAGAGGTTTAGACACAAGATGTTTGAACAGACATAAAGAGACAGACGCCTAGTCTTTTTCACTCAGGAATTTTATTCTATTCGTATTTTCCATAAACTTATACACAGTGTGAAATATCTTTGTATTGTGAAACATAATTTTATGTACATATATGTATTTAAAAAAAATTGTTAATGAAACTTAGCAAAGAAGAACTGCAGTCAATATTAATAAACTTCAGAGAAACTTTAGGATAAACTCATGTAAAAAAAAAAAAAAAAATACCGACAGTTTTCTGAATGTCTTCTTATTCTTGATTGCTTCATCACATTTCAGGGTCATTATGTGGTTCACTTTAAGGCCTAAATAATGAACTAAGACGAAACTTTTCACTCTTGAGAAAGATCTGTATTTTTCTAAAAACATTTACATCACAACTGAAAGTTAAAAAAAAAAGAAAGAAAGAAAAAAAGAAAAAAACAAGAACCGAGACAGCTCATCGCCTCTAACAGCTCGAGAAGGCAAGACAAGACTGACTGCTAATTAACAAGCAAAGATACTGCTCTTCCACTTTTTTCTTTTAGTTCCACAGATGATTTTTTTTCTTCACAACATTAATTAATAATTGTCTATTATTATTATTATTATTATTATTATTATTATTATTATTATTATTATTAATTTTTCTCTATTATTTTTTTATTAATACAAAAAGAAATGAAATTAAATTAAAATAGAAATTCGCTTCTTACTGTTCTGATACCCCAACACTCCATTCCTGGTAACAGCACAACAGGCGCAGCAGAAATGCAACAGAAATGTTTTTCTGATGTTTCAGTAAGGCACAAACGGGCCCCATGTTTCTCTTGTAGAGAATATACAATGGTGTTTTATTCAGATATTCGTTACAATCGTAATTTGTTTTACTCTTGTTAATGTTCATCTTATACCTTCCTTTCAAGACACTGTCCATTCCGTTTAATTGCTTTTCCAGGTCTTTTGCTGTCTCTAACAGAATTACTATATCGTCAGCAAACCGCGAAGTTTTTATTCCCTCTCCCTGGACTTTAATTCTCTGTAGAGCAGTCAAGTAAATCTCAAAATCCGTAACTTAATAAAAATCTCGAATGACAACACAATAGTGCAAGTTACGTGATATTAATATCATGCATGTAAAAAGAAGAAAAAAAATCACGTCACAATAAAATCGAAATGTACAGCATAACAGATTGTGGCGTAACACCTGAAGATGACTTTTAAAGTAGAAATAAACTTATAGTGTAACTAATACGAATTAAGAATATACGGTGTTGAAATTATATAATTCTTATTATTAAAATGTCGATGTACGACGTCAATAACACTGTGGGCCCCGCAGATAACAAGTAATTTGTGTGTGATACAGTACGATATTTGGCTGTCTCAACTCTTTTCTCGAGGTTTACGTGGTGTTTACCATTGAGTTACCATAATAGTGATAAAGTAATTGTTGTTGCCCTCTAATATGGTGTGTGATCATCTTGAACAGCGAATACGGTTTCACACCTGCGTGGCATGGACAGTACAGGGGTATCAGTCAGCTCTTGAGGGATATTTGGCCACTCTTCCAGGAGTTCAATATCCAGATGCTGGTTTGGCTGCAATAAGTGTGCCAAGTGCGTCCCAGACATGCTCAATCGGGTTTAAGTCCGGTGAACAATCTGTCCACTCCATTTCTTTTATTCCCTCAGCGCCGGCCGCGGTGGCCGAGGAGACTGAGGCGCTTCAGTCACGGTCTGCACGGCCACTACGGTCGGGGGTTCGAATCCCCCCTCGAGCATGGATATTTGTGCCGTCCTAGTTCTTAAGTAGTTCATAAGTAGTTTGTAAGTTTAGGGACTGATGACCCCTTAGTTAAGTCCCATAAGCTTTACAAACAGTTGAACATTTTATTCCCTCAGCTTCAGGCATGTTGTCCACCAGTGCAGGTCTGTGGGGACGAGCGTTATTGTCCACCAGAAGGAACCCATCTCCTATGCCATCAGCGTAGGACACAGCAAAATTTCAAAGGGTCTCGTCTCTATACGTCTGAGCAGTCAAAGCGCCATTCTGAACGACATAGAGGTCCGTACGTCCGCCAATACTGACTTCTGCCCACACCATTCGTACACTGCCATGATAGCGTGTTTCCTGCACATAAACAAGATTGTCCCGAGTCCAATGTTATCTCCAAATGACAGAACGACGACTGTCCGGCTGAGCACAAAATCTTGAATCATCTGTGAACAGAACACTATGTCATTCGTAACGACTCCAGTACTTATGTTACTCCGCCCAATTTCTGCAGTCCTGTGACGTTGGCACCACTTTTTCTAAAAATGTACATTCTTTTCATAGTTCTAGACAGATATGCAATAGTCTGGAGTTCTCTGTCATCATCATCATCATCATTAAAGTTTAATTATGCCTTTCAGTGTTCAGTCTGGAGCATAGTACCTCTAATAAAATTCCTTCATGATCCCGTATTCAATGCTAACATTGATGCCTCGTCTGATGTTATGCCTTTTACTTCAAAATCATTCTGCACCGAATCTAAGTACTTTCTTTTTGGTCTGCCTCGACTCCTCTTACCCTCCGCTGCCGAGCTCATGAGTCTCCTAGGTAATCTTGCTTCTCCCATGCGTGTAACATGACCCCACCATCTCAGTCTGTTCGGTCTAATTGCTTCATCTATGGTGTTCATTCCAAGTTTTTCTTTGATTTCTTCATTATGGACACCCTCCTACCATTGTTCCCATCTATTAGTATGTGCAATCATTCTTGCTACTTCCATATCTGCAACCTCTACCTTATGAGTAAGGTAACCTGTATCCACCCAACTTTCACTCTTATACAACAAAAATTGATCGAAAGATAGAGCGGTGCACTGCTAACTTAGTCTTGGTACTTACTTCCTTCTTGCTAAAGAGAGAAGATCTTAGCTGAGCACTCACTGCTTTAGCTTTGCTGCACCTCGATTCCAGTTCTTTCACTATGTTGCCATCCTGTGAGAAAATACATCCCAGGTACTTCAAACTGTCTACCTGTTCTTTGTTCCTCCTATTTGGCCCTCAATCTCTTTAAATCTCTTTCCCACAAACATTACTTTCGTTTTGGAGATGCTGATCTTCATATCATAATCGTAGCACCTCTGACCGAGCTCTGAAATATTAGTTTGCAACCTTTCAATCGAATCGGCCATTACAACTAAGTCATCCGCATTTGCGAGACTGCTTTTTTTTCACCTATTTGAATCCCGCCCTGCCAGTCTACTGTTTTCAACATATGATCCATGAATAGTATGCAGTTCTCTGTAGAAAATTTAAATAGTTCTGCATAATTCCGAGAAAAAAAATAGGAAAAAATAAAAAAATAGTTTTTTTCAAAATAATAATTATCTTTTTTTGTAGCGCAAACATAGTTCTGATCACAGATATAAATAGCTCGTAAAGAGTTCTACAGAAAATCCCAATGATATTTTTTTGCCTAGATAATAGTTCACGAGATAATTGCGTAAGTGAGGGACATTGCGTATACAAAATTGTACTAGGGCCGTGTGAAGTTGGCACCCCTTTTACGTGGAATATACATTGCGTTTTGGGATTCTGTGTAGATATTCTATAGTTCCAGAGTTCTTTGTACAAAATGTGAATACTTTTGCATAATTTTCCGAAATAAAAATTATGGTCACAATTCTGAATAGCTGAAAAGTGTGTATTTGGGCCCCTTATTCGAGAAATATAAATTTTTTCCTTAGATCTTGACAGATATTCTATTCTCTGTACATTCACTTTGTTGTTCTTACGTCTGAATAATTCCTGTCTATCGTAAACAAGCGAATACGTATATTTTTTGTTTACATAATGAAATTTATCTTGAGTTTAGATTTTGGCACCTTATGCACCAGAATGTGAAGCATCCATCCACGTTTGTCAACATAGTAATTTATTTGGAGAGGTGCTTCACACTACGATAATCGTCTTTACAAATTATTATTATTATTATTATTCAAATGTTCGTAAATCTATCGGACCAAATTGCGTGGTCATCAGTCCGTAGCTTGCAAACTACTTAAACTAAGGTAAACTAACCTAAGGACAACACACACACATCCATGCCCCAGGGAGGACTCGAACCTCCGACGGTGACAACCGCGCGCTCCGCAGAGAGCCGCCTTAGATTATTATTATTATTTTACACCGTTACGTTTCCCACCGTTCTTTCTCATCTGAGCTTTGGACTGGCAGTGCCGAAGATAAACTTTTATTAATTGTAAAGGCAAATTTTATCTTCCAGTGTAGCAACTCGGCTAAGATTTCTTCCTCGGCCGGCCGCGGTGGCCGAGGGGACTGAGGCGCTCCAGTCACGGTCTGCACGGCCACTACGGTCGGGGGTTCGAATCCCAACTCGGGCATGGATATTTGTGCCGTCCTTATTGTTAGCTAGTTCATAAGTAGTTTGTAAGCTTAGGGACTAATGACCCCATAGTTAAGTCCCATAAGTTCTACAAACAGCTGAACATCATCATTTCTTCTTTGTACGGTAAGTTTCGAAACAGGGTGCAATAAACAAGGAGGAAACGATGCAAGTTTTGCATTCATATTTTCGGAGCGACTATACATCTAACGCCATACTCCTGGCTATTTTGATTGATCGCTTGGAATAACATTTGGAAAGTTCCTTACAGTAAATCATAGAAGATTCTCGTCATCAGAGCGGCTTCATTTACTATCTCCTCTCCTCTTTTCTCACAAGTTCTCGTAACAGACTCTCCAAGGCTTTGATTGTGTAAATCATGGAATTCTTCTAGATAAACTAAAGTATTGTGGTATGAATGGGACAGTGTACAAATGGTTTAAATCATACCTAACAGGAAGAGCGCACAAAGTAGACTTTAGTAGTTCTCATAATATGCAAAACACAGCTGATTCCTCAAACTGGGAAGCAATCAGAAATAGGGTGCCCCAAGGTTCGGTCTTGGGTCCTTTATTTATATTAATGACTTGCCATTCTATATACATGAAGATGCAAAGCTGGTTCTTTTTGCTTATGATACAAGTATAGTTATCACACCTGACAGACAAGAACTAACTGATGAAATTGTAAACGACGTCTTTCAGAAAATCATTAAGTGGATCTCAGCAAATGGACTATCATTAAAGTTTGAAAAAACACAGTTCATAGAGTTCCACACAGTAAATGGAATGACACCATCAATAAATATAGACTTTGGTCATAAATCAGTAGCAGAGGTAGAATATTCAAAATTTTTAGGAGTAAGCATTGATGAGGGGTTGAACTGGAAAAAAACACATTGAATATCTGTTGAAACGTTTGATTTGAGCAACTTATGCTATTAGGGTAATTGCAAATTCTGGTGATATATGTCTTAGTAAATTAGCTTACTATGCATATTTTCATTCTCTGCATTCGTATGGCATCATTTTCTGGGGTAATTCATTATTGAGTAAAAGAGTAATTCATTGCACAAAAGCGTGTAATCAGAATAATTGCTGGAGCCTATCCAAGATCATCCTGCAGACACTTATTTAAAGAGCTAGGGATCTTCGCGGTAGCTTCTCAGTATATATATATATATATATATTCACTTATGAAATTTGTTATTAGCAATCCCATCGAATTGAAAAGCAATAGCAGTCTACATAACTACAACACTAGGAGAAATAATGATATTCACTATTCAAGGTCAAATCTAGCTTTGGCATATAAAGGGGTGAATTATGCTGTCGCAAAAGTCTTTGGTGACCTACTAAACAGCATCAAAAGCCTGGCAGATAGCCAACTAGCATTTAAAAATAAATTGAAAGAATTTCTGCATGGCAACTCCTACACTATAGATGAATTTTTAGATATAAATTAGTAAATTTGAAAAAAAATTAAAAAAAATTGTGTCTTGTAATATTTAGCACAAATAATAATTTGTAAAGACACCCTTCATTAACCTGACACGTTCCACATCATTACGAAGTGTCGTATTCATGATCTATGGAACAAGTACTAACCTAATCTGACAATTTGCTAATAATAGGTCGACAACTTGAAGAAACGATTTGCGCCATTTGATACATTCACACATAGATCCAACTGAGGTTAGTAGCATGTCAAAAGAGCGCTACTACTCCCATACGTGAATTGTGGTCAACAATACATTGCGGCTTTATTACTTTTATCGCCAGTCTTCTTGTTCGTCTTCCCCATTGCATGGATTTCCGTAGTGTTGCAGGCAGACTTGTCTTTTGTCGCACCACTTATGGCTAGCACTGTGCCAGTTTACACAGACTCGACGTCTCCTTCTTCTGTGTTTCTTCTGTAACTTCTGCAAGTTGCGCCTTTTGCTCACGCAGTATCGCATGCTTGCTATCCTATAGTTGTGAAGCCAGAGGAAGAAGTATGTGCTTGATCGTAAACCAATTGCCAAAATACTGGGTATGTCCCCATTAACAATATGGCTTCATTAGTATTGGCACTATGTGGGTATAATATATTTTGAAGAGATTTCTGTTAGAAACAATGTTAGCAGTTGTCGCAGCGAGTAGCCATCGACCTGGGTTGCAGCATCTTGCCGCAATTACGTGGCAGAAATAAAAACAGTAATTAACATAAATCAGGGTCGGGTGGTAACCAAACTATTAATGATTTACTAATTTTAATTCAGCTCAAATGGAGGCGGCAGCGAACCTATATGCCTTATATATTAAAATAAAAGAAATTAAAAAAAATAGTGGTAAAGATAATTTACGATAAAGGTATGCTATGAAGAAATGCAGATTGTGACTTATATTTCGAAACAGATGGGAAGGATGAAATACGTATCTCAATCAATAATTTTCTGAATAGGCAGATTTTAGAAACCAATTGTAGCGAATCAGCTTTCATGTCAGGGGACTTTCATTTATTTTTCATTGTGGTGTGTAGATATCAAACCGTAGACAGTGAAATAAAATTCTTAAGGTTGTTAAACAAAACTACACTACGATCGTTGCAGGTGTTTGGTTCCACGTAGCAGTTCAGATAACTACTAACAAACTTCAATGGAAAGATATTTTACCATTAGTTATGTGGAACTGTATTGTAAAAAAAAAAAAAAAAAAAAAAAAAAAAAAAAATAAAAAAAAAAAAAAATCACACTGACGTGTTTTACGGCCCACTTTAGATTTGTAGTTTTATAAGTTTTTGCAAACTTTTTGGACCAAAATAATAATCTAAATAATAAAAAATTATGTTGATAAGATTACGACTCTACTATTGTGGTAATATCTATGCACCCAACACGTAATATTCTTTCCGACCTTATTTTAACAAACCGCCAAAATTATATGATGTTAGAGTTTAGCATACTATTTTTTGAATTTTTACCTCTTTGAACTAAAATTTTAATATCTCTCCCACATGTTCATTATATTTTTCCGTTAAAATATTATGACCTGTCTTGAACTGGTAGTTCTAAGTTTATTTTCTTCGCCTGTACTGGTTACGAATGACTATAGGCTGGAACGAACGTAGCATACTTTTGGTGTTCGGACGAGTGACTATAGCCTGGATGGAACACAGCGTACATTTGGCGTATATGCATGGATTATAATTAATGACTTTCAATACATTCCACAAATAGTGAAGAAACGCTTAGAAAAAAATAAACAAGGTAATTTGTTGCAATGTATTCACTTCCCTTCTGTTTTATTAAGGAACTACACTTTCCATAGAAATCGGGGACTTCCTTTATATACGAACCTACCTGTATCAGCACTTTGTGCAGAATGTTAATTATTACAGTACCCTCCCAGTTTACGTGCATATGCTTCAGAAGACCATTGTTCAGTTCGTTGTTAGGTATTTCACGGCATGTTCACGAAGTAGAACAAACACGCATTTTAGAGAGATCATTCTTACATATGCACAATTCTGAACATTGAAGAACATAGGTCGATTTAATTAATAAGCTTGTCTGAAACCCTTATAGGAAAAAACGATTTTGGTAATGGTGGGTTTCGAACTAGTAACCTCCAGCATCACAGCCCAACGCATTGCCCACTACGCTACTACGGTTACTAATAAGAAAATACATTCTTTGATATGATACTATTGATAGCAGTTGTTAACTGATACTAATATGGCATTTTAGACGCTAGATTATCATTTATTGTACGAAAAACGACGTGTTTTTGTTAATTCTTCAGTACGCCATTACTTTCAAATGACAACTTGTAAGTTACAATAAGAAAATCATCAAATACGCAACGCAAGATGGCGTTTGCCAGAGAGAGTTCTGGGCGAGGAATGTCACGTGACATCTGCGAACGGCTGGTTTTCGTTAATTCAATGGAGGGTATCAAATGTCGGTTATTTTTGCACATATCTATCAAACAATACGAGATATGAAAAAAACATAAAGGAGCTAAATAGTAGAAAATTTTCTCCTCTACAAATTCGGTTATTCAATTTTCGTGTCAGATGAATGGTTAAGCCGTTATTTTCATTTAAATTTCGAGCTGTCAAAAGACGATCGCAAAGGCCCACTTTTAGTGTTACTACCGTAACCTAAAGTGGGCCAATATTCCTACAAATCAGAGACCGAGCTAGCCGAGAATCAAAAGGAATAAAATAAAATAAATAGAATACAGAATAACCTATTTAAACAAAATAATAATTAAATATTATATGTATTAACGAGTATTTTTACACATGCCACGGAGTCAGTGGTGTTGCGCATTTGTCGTATAAGCACATGGCTGCACTGCACTAGGGTTCTAGTTGTGACGTCAGGGCACTCCTAGAGCACCTGGATATAGACGGGTGTGCGCATCCGCCATTTTTGTTCATTTGCTTCGACGCGCGATTGTAGAATATAGCAGTCAGTACGCTTTCAGCATGGTGGGCTGTGCAGCTCCGAATTATCCTAATCGTTCAGAAAATGGTTTTCGTTTCCAATGGATCCTGAAGGAGATAAAATGTGGTTAATATACTGTCGTCGTGACAAGGTCTTAGAAACTATGCGAGGCGGGTTTATTCATTTACGATTATACATAATTTATGCACGTTGTAAACGACAGGTTTCGATACCTGTCCTTTTTAGCGAAGGTTCCAAAGCTACGAACTATTGTTACAGACTTTTATTTATATATACATTGGTGATCACACAAACAGTATCAACATTTAGACACTAACAATACTAATTACTTTTAAATGATACACACTGTGTTTTACTAGTTATAATGGCCCATATGGCTCGTAACGATGTTTGAAGCTACTGCAATGTTTATTTTAGTTTCAGCTACTGCGATACTAATTTTAGTTACTGCATCGGCGGCGTAGTTTCCTAATGTTTGTAACAAAATGTTCGCTTTACTAGGATAATTAATTTACTGACTGGACAAGGGTACATACAAGAAGTTGGTAAACATGAAAAACTATTTTCTCTCATTCTAGCTGTTCGACTTTTAAGGTCGTTACCAACATCTGCACTATACGTAGCCGAAGTCGTAAGTAAAATTGGCCAATTTTATCACAGACAGAATTTTATTAAAACTCTGATAGCTGTGAAAATTCTATTAGCTGAAAAGTGTTTTGAAACTAAAACTTGTGAAAATGCTTTACCTCCGCCTCGGATGACAATCGATATATTTACTTGATTTTTGCGCACAGAATGTATTAAAGCAAACTGTAGTGCATCTTTGGTAGTGCATCTCGTATCCCGTAAAATTGAGCTGGCCGGCCGCGATGGCCCCGGGGACTGAGGCGCTCCAGTCACGGTCTGCACGGCCACTACGGTCGGGGGTTCGAATGCCCCCTCGGGCATGGATATTTGTGACGTCCTTAGGATTAGCTAGTTCATAAGTAGTTTGTAAGTTTAGGGACTGATGACCTCGTAGCTAAGCCCCATAGACTACACAAACATTTGAACATTTGAAAATTGAGCTGTCGAATGCGCAAAAGTTGCTCACAATACTCAACCAGGTGGGTAAATACCAGAAAACATAATTAAAAATTTGTCAAACCATATTACAATTATTTATTTTGAAGAGATAAAATTTTCAAAAAATGTTCAAATGTTTGTAGCACTTATGGGACTTAACTACGGGGTCATCAGTCCTTAAGCTTACAAACTACTTATGAACTAGCTTAAGATTAAGGACGGCACAAATATCCATGCCCGAGGGGGATTCGAACCCCCGACCGTAGAGGCCATGCCGCGGTGGAGTAGCCGAGCGGTCTAAAGCGTCTCGCTGCGGAGCGCGCGGTTGCTCGCCGTGGAGGTTCGAGTCCTCCCTAGGGCATGGGTGTGTGTGGTGTCCTTAGGTTAGTTTACCTTAGTTTAAGTAGTTTGTAAGCTACGGACTGATGATCACACAGTTTGGTCCGATAGAATTACAAACATTTGAACATTTTTTCGTAGAGGCCATGCAGACCGTGACTGGAGCGCCTCAGTCCCCTCGGCCACCGCGGCCGGCGATAAATTTTTAATCCAAATACACACAGGGTGTCCTAGCTATATTGTCTACCCAAAATATCTCTGGAATTATTGTATTAGCTGTTATTGCAGCTATTGCAGCTATTGTAAAACGACTTTCACCGGTATCAATGTAAAGCTGGGGCCCATGAATCTACATATTTGGAAATATTCTAAACCGAAAGCAAATGTGTTTTTTAACACAAACTTATGTTGTTTTTTTTTTTTTTTTAAATTGAAACCCTATATTTTTTCTTCAGCAATCCATAGCATGACAAATCACATAAACAATGGCGTTGATTGCATCGCAATATTTCAATTACACGCTGAGATTTTGAGACGCGAAATTGACACTTGAAAAACCCGAAATGCGCTGCTAGCGCACGTCCTGAGGCTCAGGCGGGAACCCCATGCTGCCCCATCGCGATGTGATTGACATGCGTAATCGCACTTCCATACTTACCAAGAGGTCCGAAACGAATAATACGGTCTGCTGGCATCAAGTCTCATAAGCACATAATGGTTTCCCTCTTGCACGTTTTATGTGTCTACGTACACAATATGAACCAGTACCGATCGGTATACACCAGCCATTTCATCTTCTGTGTCTTACCTGAACTTCCCAAATCAAAACATTATTACCTAAACAGCGGTAAAAACCTTTAGTCCACTTGTTCGTTTCACTAAAACCATCAACATGAATTTTACTATTATGAGTGAATGATTCACTGTCACTTGCGCTAGATCTACTGTAAAGTAAAGTTTTAACGTTGAACGGTATTACCTTTTTAGTAACGGATTAACGATAAGCGAAGTTAACTTTGTGACTGACGTTGCAGTACACAGATATGTTACAGAACCGCATCACCCCTAGCCTATGGGATAAATACCTGCTGGAATGTACGACTTTAATGCTGGTAAGTATGGAAGTGCGATTACGCATGACAATCATATCGCGATTACGGGCAGCATGGGGTTCACGCCTGAGCCTCAGGACGTGCGCTAGCAGCGCATTTCGGGTTTTTCAAACGTCAACTTCTCGTCGCAATATCTCGGGATGTAATTGGACTATTGCGATGCAATCAACGCCATTGTTTATGTGATTTGTCATGCTATGGATTGCTGAAGTAAAAATATAGGGTGTCCATTTAAAGAAAAACATAAGTTTGTGTTAAAAACACATTTGCTTTCGTTTTAGAATGTTTCCAAATATGTACATTCATGGGCCCCAGCCGTACATTGATACCGGTGAAAGTCGTTTTCCAATAGCTGTTATTGTTCCAGAGATATTTTGGGTAGACAAGATAGCTGGGACAGCCTGTATATTCTTATTGGTATGTGTATTAGAAATGAAGCAAGCGATGTTTCAAAGCAATAAAAGCGGAATAACTCGGCTTTTCACAAGTTCACGCTGTCACCTCTTGGAACAAAAATGGCGGCGGGAGCTCCGGCTACAGCAGAAGTAGATGCGCATGCCCGTCTATATACAGGTGCCCTAGCGCTCCAGCCAATAGCAAGCGTCTTCGCCGAAGTGGCCCGCCCGTACACACTGTTTCAACAATAAATCTTCAGTGAGTGGAAAAATATGAGAAGGAGTACTAATTTTATTTTCGCACGGTTTATTCTTTGTCAGAGGAATCAGAATAATTTTTGCTTATAACTTTCGACTAGGCCGTTCTTGTTGCGTCGCCCTTCGCCACAGCACGGGCGGCCTACACACGTCGCCGCGCCACTTCCAGAAGAGGCAGTAAGTCGATCTTCAGTACTTCGGCCGCCGGGGGCGTCCACAGTCTCGGTACCTCTCCGCCTGCCCCACGCGCCGACCAATAGCAAGGAGGCGGCTTGGCTACATATGCCGACACGCCACAGCCGCGACAGTTACAACAGGAGAGTAGGGAAGTTCTAGTCAATGCGAGGCAGCTCTAGGAATACTACAGTTCCAGAGGTTCCTCACAGAAGAGCCAGCCTTCTCTCTATGCACAAGCCGGAACAGTTTTCTATCGTATAGTAGAACTATGCAATAGCGCAAGAAGTTCGTACCATAACAAGCACACCAAAGTTCTGATTTCTTCTGTCAAAAAAATGTTCAAATGGTTGTAAATCTATCGGACCAGCCTGCGTGGTCATCAGTCCGTAGCTTACAAACTACTTAAACTAAAGTAAACTAACCTGAGGACGGACACAGACCCTCATGCCCCAGGGAGGACTCGAACCTCCGACGGCGAGCAACCGCGCGCTCCGCAGCGAGGCGCCTTAAACCACTCGGCTACTCCACTGCGGCGATTTCTGCTGTCAATAAATCCTTTGAGGACTAGTCACTTCTTGTAGTTTCAGACCTTGTCCACCTCCCTTGCTAGCCACGGCCCACCTTTCGAACTTACAACATTACGAGGTCACAACAGTCAATAGTTTCTTCTCTACTGGGTCCGCAGCATATACAAGGTCAGCCAAGTTTGCTGCTAACAATATTTATTCAGCTAGTTCAAATTGACTCCACTACAAGCTTGTTTCGGCTTATGCCATTTTCAAGTGGATCTGGTGCCCATCAACTCTGACAACCGCTGTCTGGTTTTTGTACAAGTTGTAAATAACCTTACGCTCCCTATATTTTACTCCTGCTTGCTTCAGAACTTGAAAGAGTTTATTCCAATCAACATTGTCAAAAGCCTTCTCCATATCTACAAAAGCTAGATATGTAGGTTTCCCTTTTCTTAATCTATCTTCTAGGATAAGCCGTAAAGTGAGTATTGCCTCCCGTGTTCCTACGTTTCTCCTGAATCCAAACTGATCTTCCCCAAGGTCGACTTCTACCACCTTTTTCATCCTTCTGTAAATGATACGTGTTAAAATTTTGCAGCCATGTGTTATTAAACTGATGCTTCTGTAATTTTCGCACGTCTCCACTTGATTTCTTTAGAATGGGGATTACTACATTTTTCTTAAAGTCTGAGGGTATTTCCCCTGTCTCATACATCTCACACACCAGGTGAAACAGTTTTGTCACGGCTGGTTCTCCCAGAGACTTCAGTAGCTCTGAGGGTATGTCATCTACTCCAGGGGTCTTGTTTCGCCGTAGGTCTTTCAGTGCTCTGTGAAATTCATCTCTCAGTATAGTATCTCCTGTTTCATCTTAATCTACTTCCTCTTCCCTTCCTACAATATTGTCTCGAGTTTCATTTCCTTTGTAGAACCCCTCTATATACTCTTTCCACTTCTTTGCTGAGAACTGGTTTTCTATCTGAGTTCTTTATATTCATACAGCTGCTTTTCTTGTCCTCAAATGTTTCTTTCATTTTTCTGTAGGTGATATCTATTTATCCCCTATTTATACATTCTTCTACAGACTTACATTTGCCTTCTAGCCACTCCTACTTAGCTATTTTGCACTTCCTGTCATTCTCATTTCTTAGTACTCCATTTAGCTTGTTCCATTTACTGCATTTATATATTTTCTCCTTGCATCAATTACATTTAGTATTTCCTGTGTTTAGACAAGGATTTTTTTTACATCTTGCCTTTCTACCTATTTTGTCATCTGATGCCTTCAATTCCTGATGCTACCCATTCCTCTTCTAATGTTTTATTTCCCCAGTTTCCATCAACTGCTGCCTAAAGCTCCCTCTGAATTTCTCAAGAACTTCAGGTTCCTTCATTTTATCCAAGTCCCATCTTCTTGTTTTCTTAGCCTTCTATAGATTTTTCAGTTTCAGCCTGCAATTCATGACCAATAAGATATGGTATGAGTCTATATCAGTCCCTGGGTATGTCGTACAGTTTAAAACCCGGTTCCGAAATGTATGTCTTACCATTATAAAATCTATCTGGTACCTTCCTCAGTCTCCTGGTCTCTTTCACGAATACAACCTTCTTTCGTGATTCTTAAACAAGCTATTTGATATAGCTAACTAATGTTCCGTGTAAAATTCTACCAGACGGCTTCCTCTTTCATTCCTTTTGCTCACTCCGTATTCACCAACTATTTTTTCCCTTCCTTGTCCTACTACCGAATTCCAGTCTCCCATAACAATTAAGTTTTCCTCTCCCTTAATTTTCTGAATAATTTCCTTTAGCTCCTCATATATTTCTTCGATCTCCTCATCATCGGCAGAGCTAGTCGGCATATAAACCTGTAGTACTGTGGTCGGTGTTGACTTCGTATATATCGTGACTACGATAATGCGATCACTTCGCTGCTCATAGTAGTTTATCCGCATTCCTGTTTGCTTATTCATTATTATACCTACTCCTGTAATACCCCCAACTGACTTTATATTTATAATCCTGTACTCACCTGACCAGAAATTCTGTTCCTCTTTCCACCGAACTTCACTAATCCCCACTATATCTAACTTCAACCTATCCATTTCTCTTTTTTAATTTTCTAGTTTCCCTACCCGATTAAGGGATCTAACATTCCACGCTCCGATCCGTAGAATGCCAGTATTGTCTTTCCTGATGATCACATCCTCCTGAGTAGTCCCCCCCCCCCCCCCCCGGAGATCCGAATGGGGGACTATTTTACCTCCGGAATATTTTACCCGAGAGGATGCCATCATCATATTTCCATACAGTAGAGCTGCATGTCCTCGGGAAAAGTAACGGCTATAGTTTCTCCTTGATTTCAGCGGTTCGCAGTAACTGCATGGAAAAGCCACATTAGCTGATGTTACAAGGCCAGCTCAGTCAATCATCCAGACTGTTGCCCCTGTAACTACTGAAAAGGTTGCTGCCCCTCTTCAGGAACCACACGTTTGTCTGGCCTCTCCACAGATACCCCTCCGCTGTGGTTGCACCTACGGTACGGCTATTTGTATCTTGGAGGCACGCAAGCCATCCCACATCTGAACTTTCTGTGGTTACATTATTTAGCCAGTGTAAAAAATGTGGGTTTGACTGCAAGGTGGGTTTAAAATCATATCGTGATTCAACTATATCAAAAACCCTTCACAATAGAAAATAATATACCTAAATACTCATGAAAATTGACATATCTAAATAACCCACTTTGCAGTCAAACACTCATTTTTTACACTGGCTAAATAAATAATGTAACATAGTTTACTTGTGATAATTTTAAGTTTTATAAATGACATTGAGGCTCCACAAATATGTAAAAATCTTCATTTCCACATCTTGTTATGCTTTTCTCTCCATACATTCATGTAATGCCTTTGTAATTCACATGTTGTAAAACCTAAATGTGTTGTAACATCTTTGTGCTTTTTAGATGTAAGCTCTTTGACAAGAAACTTTGTATCCAATTGTAAGCAAAGTGTATGTTGTGAGTTCACATTTCTGTGCAGTGATGTTGATAAATTGTATTTCAAAAATAGCTAGCAGAATAGTAATAAAAGTAAGGAGGTTAACAAAAGAAAGTGTGTTCTCAAAAGTGTGTAAAAAGTGTCTGACATGGACAATCGCGATTTCGATACAAAATTACATGTGAGTAAACAGTGTCTTTGTTCATGTCAACTCGCCATGCTCTGGCAACATTGAAAATGGCATCTTTAATACTGTAAGACCTCCAAAACTGTTTTACAGATGCTGATTCATCAGATGAGAGCAAACTTTCGATAAATATTTTTCTATAACAACGTTTTATGTTTTCGACGATTTCCTGATCCATGGGCTGTATAAGTGAAGTTATGTTTGCAGGAAGGATGAGACATGTTATGCTGCCGTCATCACTTTTCATTTCACAAGTAGGGTGCGTTGGGGCATTGTCTAATAGCAATAGCGCTTTCTGTGGAAACTTTTGGCCCACTTTAGGTGACGGTAGTAACACTAAAAGTGGGCCTTTGCGATCGTCTTTTGACAGCTCGAAAATTAAATGAAAATAACGCCTCAACTATTCATCTGACACGAAAATTGAATAACCGGATTTGTAGAGGAGAAAAGTCTCTACAACTTTGCTCTCTTATGTTTTTTTTCATATGTCGTAGCGTTTCAAAGATATTTGCAAAAATAACGGCGATTTTGAGATGTATGTCTGTCCGTCTGTCTGTCCGTAACGTGTTCCCTGTTTTTAAGACGAACCGTTCAACCGATCAACACCAAATTTTACAGACATGATTGTCGGCCGCCAGAGACCAGAACCTCCTTTTTCAAATTTTTCGGACAAAAAATACGACAGTAATACAAAAAAATCCGTTTATAATATAATTGTAATTGCAAACGAACCGATCATCTGACACGAAAATTGAATAACCTAATTGGTAGAGAAGAAAATTCTCTACAACTTAGCTCCCTTACGTATTTTTCATGTCTCGTATCGTTTGAGACATATTTGCAAGAATCACGGAGATTTGACACCCTCCATTGAATCAACGAAAACCAGCCGTTCGGAGATGTCGCATGACATTCGTCGCCCAGAACTGTCTCTGGCATACGCCATCCATCTTACGTTGCGTATTTGATAATTTTCTTATTGTAACTTACACGTTGTCATTTCAAAGCAATGGCGCACTGAGGAATTAACAAAAACACGTCGTTCTTCGTACGATAAATAATGCCATATTAGCATCTGTTAAGAACAGCCACCAATAGTATGAGATTAAAGGACTCGTCTTTTGATTGATACCCGTAGCGTAGTGGCCAAGGCGTTGGGCTATGACGCTAAAGAGCGGTTGTTCGAAACCCGCAACTACCTATTTTTTTTTCCTGAAAGGGTTTCAGACATTCCTATTAATTTATTTTTTATTATTTAGATTATTATTATGGTCCAAAATGTTTGCAAAAACTTATAAAACTACAAATCTAAAGTGGGCCGTAAAAAACATAAGTGCGATTTTTTTTTCAGCCAAATGTGCTCTAACTTGAGGTACAAATTGTTTGCGAAACCAGTCAGAAAAAAATGATTGATCCATCCAATCACTGTTCTGGGCGTAGTATTGTGCAGGGACAGCATTCAAATTCTTGAATGCACGAGGTTTTCTTGATCTCCCAATCACAAGTAGGGTAGCCTATGGTTGCCAGTCGCATTCGCGCAAACCACACCAGTGATGCGATCTTTCTGTACTTCGAAACCTGGAGCAGCTTTTTCAGAGAGTGATGCTAATGTCTTTTGTGGTAAAGCCTTCCATTGAAGCCCCGTTTCATCACAATTGTAAACTTGCTCCCTAACAAGATTCAATTCAGCCATTTTTTTCTTTAAATTGTTCCCGGAACTCAGTAATTACAGAGCTATCCGCGGTGAGTTTTTCTCCACTGATATCGAGTTAGCGAATGCGATGACGAAATTTAAACTTGTCGAGCCATGCGATACTTGCTTTAAAAGACGAGTCACCATCAAGTTTGTTGTTCATTTCGACAGCCTTGGCCATTATTATAGGCCCTGAAAGTGGAATCCCCTGACTTTCTGTTTGTATAAACCATCGCTACATTGCAGTGTCCAATTCATCATATTTTGCAGGTTTCATTGTCTTTATTGTTCGCACATCTCCATCCTTGCTCTGCATTGTTGTCACATGTTGTTCTATTTTATAAGCACCACGTTTTATATCGTTAACTGTTGTTCTTCCAATACCATAAATCAGGGCTACACTTGTCGCAGTTTCGCCATTTCTTAAGCGTTTTATAATTTCAAGTTTTTGATTAACAAGGAAAGTACTTGGGCTCGAACAAATATAAATATACGAAAATCGTGTGAGAGATAATGTAAAGGTTCCTTATTGCACTAGTGATACTCCCGCATCTGCAAAACTCCGCAGTCTTCCGTTAGAGGCCTCTGCGTGTGCCATGCCGCATTGCACTTTGACCTGTCGGTTCGCCAGTAGTGACGGTGCAGTGTGCCTCCGAAGTTGCGTTTTTTGATGTTATTTGTGTGGTGAAGCGTCAGATAGGTCGGCGATTGGTAAACAAATCCTGCTAATATAGTGTAACTGGTTGAGATGAAGTTACGAAGAAACCTTCTTCGTGAAGATGGTATTGGTGTAGAAGATGAATCATTCACATGGTACCTGGTATCTATTTTAGTGTTTCCAACCTATGTTCATATTTCTGCACTATAATACGAGGCGTGTCCAAAAAGTAAGTTCCGTTTGGTAAATAAAATGAAATTGTACACAGATACCGAAGAAATTTTTATTGCACAAAATTCTACAACTCTTAAACTACTTTTCCACATACTGCCGAAATTTTGTACGCACTTGTCATAGAGTGCCACAGGTTTTTGCGTGCATCCTTCACAGAAGGTTGCCGCCTGTGTATTCAACCATGTGGTAACAGCTCTTTATCATCATTAAAGTGTTGACCACCAAGGACAGATTTTAGGTGTAAGAAGAGATGAAAGTCGCTAGGAGAGAGGTCCGAGCTGTATGGAGGATGATCAAACAGGTCCCATTGAAATTTCCGTAAGAATTGTTTGGTCACATTGGGTGTGTGAGCTCAGGCATTATCGTGAAAAAGAAATCTTTTGACAGTAATCTCTTCTTACACCTAAAATCTGTCCTTGGTGGGCAACACTTCAACGATGATGCCGAGCTGAAAGAACATGTTACCACATGGTTGAATACACAAGCGGCAACATTCTATGAAAAAAGCACACAAAACCTTGTGCCATGCTATGGCAATTGCCTGCACAATTTCGGAAGCTATGTAGAAAAGTAGTTTAACAGTTGTAGATTTTTGTACAATCAATATTATTTCTGTATCTGTACCCGTTCGTTTTATATAACCGAACGGAACTTACTTTCTGGACGCGCCTCGTAGATTCCAGAAAACTTGCGGATGATTCATCTTCAACACCAAGACCATTTTCACGAAGAAGGGCTTTTCGGAATAACATCTCAACCATCTGACGCTTCACCACACAAATAACGTCACAAAACGCAACTTCGGAGGCACACTGCACCGTCCCTACTGGCGAACTGACAGGTCAAAGTGCAATGCGGCATGGCACACGCAGAGGCCTCTAACGGACGACTGCAGAGTTTTGCAGATGCGGGAGTATCACTAGTGCAATAAGGGACCTTTACATTATCTCTCACACGATTTTCGTATATTTATATTTGTTCGAGCCCGAGTACTTTCCTAAAACAACACGTTTACGTTTACGTTTTTCAGACATTTTATCAAGTATCACACACACCTGCACTAAATACGGTAGTGTAAAATGTTAGTCAATAATGCTAATTCAAGTGGAAAACATGTAACACGGGACAGCCTGCTAGATACAACTACAGTCTTCGTGCCACAACTGGAAACCGATCCAGTGGTGAGTGTTGACTCACAAGTGAGACAAAGACAAGAAAAGGAGCAGATGTGTTAGAACGTCAACTGAAGGTCATATTTTATGTACCGTTCTATGGCGGGCGGGTAAACTCACTTTCCACTAAAATCTAAGATATCAAGCAAAGTGTCCGTATGTTTGTACGTGTTGCATACAAATCTACAGTTTTGTCCAAATTTTATGAAATTTTATACACGTAAGCTTCAATCCATGAGGTCGGTCGCCGTAAGAATCACATACGATATATAGTTCACCAGATATGACGTCATAAACAATGAGATGCGCGAAAAACTGCTGCATTTTGCGACAATGCTGCTCATTTTCTCCTAAACCATTGGACCGATTTCAACCAAATTTGGTACACACATTCCTTACCGTGAGGTAACAAATGCTGCATGGTTAAGAATCACATACGGCACATGGTTCAAAAGATATTACGTCATAACCAATAGTAAATTGCAAAAAATCCCATATAATACGGCGAGACTTTCGAAATACACTGTATGAGAATGACAGTACTTAGCGACTTGCAACAAACTTTAAACATAATTTCAAATCTTTATTAAACTTTTTCTCGCTGGCAGTCATAGTAAAATGATGAAAGGAAAAAAAAATTCTCGCTTACTACTTTTCCGCTGTTTATGGAGTAAAAGTACGTCTCTCGGTATGTCGTTACAATTTATAATTTCAAATTGTAGCGACAGGAAATTTTACAGACAGTATACACATATATAGTATAATGTAGCTTCTATATTGTATCACATTCCGACACGAAGTTCATGAGATATGAGCACATAAACAGTAACGTTCATGGAAAACTGTCCCATCACGCACCAAGTTTTAATCTATTTCTTCTGTACTGCTAATTATATTCCCGAAAGATTTTAGAGACATACAGCTCTTATACAAATGAATATATACGTGAAAAATGGCAGGAATAAATAATTAAATACCTGGGCAACGCCGGGTTTTCAGCTAGTAGAGTAAATAAACAAAGTGAATGCGTCACTGCACCTTAGAGCATTCTGTTATTACAGTATTACGAGGTGCATTCAAGTTCTAAGGCCTCAGATTTTTTTCTAATCAACTACTCACCCGAAATCGATGAAACTGGCGTTACTTCTCGACGTAATCGCCCTGCAGATGTACACGTTTTTCACAACGCTGACGCCTTGATTCCATGGCAGCGGCGAAGGCTTCTTTAGGAGTCTGTTTTGACCACTGGAAAATCGCTGAGGGAATAGCAGCACGGCTGGTGAATGTGCGGCCACGGAGAGTGTCTTTCACTGATGGAAAAAGCCAAAAGTCACTGGGAGCCAGGTCAGGTGAGTAGGGAGCATGAGCAATCACTTCACTGTTGCGTAACGTTAGCTCGATGTGCGGGTGCGTTGTCTTGACGAAACAGCACACGCAGTGCAGGAAGGAATTTGTTCTTCAAAACATTTTCGTAGGATGCACCTGTTACTGTAGTGCCCTTTGGAACGCAATGGGTAAGGATTACGCCCTCGCTGTCCCAGAACATGGACACCATCATTTTTTCAGCACTGGCCGTTGCCCGAAATGTTTTTAGTGGCGGTGAATCTGTGTGTTTCCATTGAGCTGACTGGCGCTTTGTTTTTGGATTGAAAAATGGCATCAACGTCTCATCCATTGTCACAACCGAAGAAAAGAAAGTCCCATTCATGCTGTCGTTGCGCGTCAACATTGCATGGCAACATGCCACACGGTCAGCCTTGTGGTCGTCCGTCAGCATTCGTGGCACCCACCTGGATGACACTTTTTGCATTTTCAGGTCGTCATGCAGGATTGTGTTTACAGAACCCACTGAAATGCCAACTCTGGAGGCGATCTGTTCAACAGTCATTCGGCGATCCCCCAAAACAATTCTCTCCACTCTCTCGATCATGACGTCAGACCGGCTTGTGCGAGCCCGAGTTTGTTTTGGTTTGTTGTCAGACGATGTTCTGCGTTCATTGAACTGTCGCAATCACGAACGCACTTTCGACACATCCATAACTCCATCACAACTTGTCTCCTTCAACTGACGATGAATTTCAATTGGTGTCACACCACGCAAATCCAGAAAACGAATGATTGCACGCTGTTCAAGTAAGGAAAACGTCGCCATTTCAAGTATCTAAAACAGTTCTCATTCTCGCCGCTGGCGGTAAAATTCCTTCTCCCGTACGGCGCTGCCATCTCTTGGACGTATTGACAATGAACGCGGCCTCATTTTAAAACAATGCGCATGTTTCTATCTCTTTCCAGTCCGGAGAAAAAAAATCGGAGGAACTGCCTTAGAACTTGAATGCACCTCGTATTATGTTGTTACAGCAGTGACGGTTAACAGAAATTGACGTTTTTTTTCCTTCTTATAATTTATTATAATATCAAACAATACAACCCATTACCTAAGACTAAAATGGGCAATAGTGTAATACATAAATTTCTTACGGCTAAATGGTGACATTACATTTCATGTTTCTGCAGAAACCACTGGACATCTTGTTGGTTGTTGATGTTTATACTGGGTGATGTTTATGATGTTGTGTTTTATGCTACTGCTGTGGTGTTACATGTGTGCCAGCATTACAAACCTGCTTGTGGTGGCCAGCTCACCGAGCGAATCCCAGTGAGCATGCCCCTGGCACTGGGCGGCCAATTTCTTTTGTCACCACAGCCCCCCCGTAAAAACTTTTCCCCTGTGTGTCTTATTCTACGGTTTAAAGAGTGACGGTTAATCGAGTTTTTACTGTACTTCCAAACGTCATTACTGTGGTGTCGCACAAGTCTAAAGTGCGCGCCACCTACTTTCGCCGCGCGCCGCCATGCACGCACGGCGCGGCGTTCTTACGACTTCAGCCACGAGCGCCCTCTGTTACAACTCCGCTCGTGGCCACCACTGAACGACATCGTTCACTTGGGACTGAGATAGCGACCAGTTAGGACCTTCGTAATCAGATAGGCACCAGTGAAGACTTGGCTATCGTATAGGCACTAGGAAGCAGTACTAGGCAGGCCTCTAGCTCAACTATGTATCTGCAGTACTGAGCAATGTAAAAGTTAAGTATTGTATAAATTCTGTGCAATATATATCTCGTTCTAATTTGCTCTAGTGTTTCTAGTTTCTGCTGTCCCACTGGCTGCTCCACTCCGTACCTGCACCAGCGTGCTATCTTTATTCCTGTGTCGGTCTTTCCACTCAGCCACCGACACCTACGACGGAAACGGGACACAAAAGCGGCGACGAGGCAGGGACACAAAAATTACCTTCGGCTGCATCCGGTTTATCTGCTGCCCGGAAGCACTTGAACATGTCGGTCAGTTCTGCGGATGAAGTACTGTAGTGAATTCATGACGACACCCATCGCCTTGCCTGGGAACCATTCTTATGAGTTGTCAGAGTCAGAGGGGGGGGGGGGGGGGGGAGAGCCTGGAGCAACAGAGACCCTGTCGGGCTGTCGCGTGGTTCGCCGCCGCAGCCACCGCCGTAACTCAGGACAGCGAGCGCGCCAACGGCGGGCGATCTCGTTGCTCGCGCCAACTTGTCGTGTCCCAAACTGGTTTCCGTGGCTGCGGACCAGTAGCTGCCACGCGACAGCTCAGACTCCACAGCTCACTATTTACAGCCAGCTATAAATACCACTGCAGTCGGCTTCGTGTTCAAATGCTTGTAGTGCTATGGGACCAAACCACGTTGGTCATCAGTCCCAGTCTTATAAACTACGTAAACTAAGTTAAACTAACCTAAGGACAACACACATATCCATGCGATTGAATTCACAACTTCCTGTCAGAAAGGACAGAGTCCGTTGTAATTGACGGTAAGTCATCGAGTAAAACAGAATTGAGTTCTGGCGTTCCACAGGGAAGCGTTATAGGTCCCCTACTCTTCCTCGTGTTTATAAACGATTTAGGAGACAATCTGAATAGCTCCCTTAGACTGTTCGCGGATGATGCTGTCGTTTATCGGTTAGTGAAGTCGACAGACGATCAAAAGCAACTGCAAAGCGATGTAGACAAAATTTCTACATGGTGCGAAAATTGGCAATTGACACTAAATAAAGAAAAGTGTGAGGTAATACACATGACCACTAAAAGAAATCCGCTGAACTTCAATTACGCGATAAATCAGTCATACCTTAAGGTCGTAAATTCAACCAAATGCCTAGGAGTTACAATTATCAACAACATAGACTGGAGAGAGCACATAGAAAATATTGTAGGGAAGGCGAAGCAAAGATTACGTTTCATTGGCAGAACGCTTCGAAGATGCACCAACTCCACCAAAGAGACTGCCTACATCACACTTGTGCGTCCTCTCCTGGAGTACTGTTGCCCCTTGTGGGACCCTCACCAGGTGGGACTGACGGAAGACATTGAGAAGGTTCAGAGAAGGGCAGCTCGTTTTGTTTTATCACGTTACCGGGGGAAAGCGTCACGGGAATGTTGCACGAATTGGGGTGGAAATCATTAAAAGAAAGACGTTATTAATTGCGGCGTGATCTGTTTGCGAAGTTTCAATCACCGACTTTTACTTCTGAATGTGAAAATATTTTGCTAGCACCCACCTACTTAGGGAGACATGACCATCTCAATAAAATAAGAAAAATCAGATCGAAAACGGGACGATGTAGGTGTTCTTTCTTCCCGCGCGCTATTATAGAATGGAACGGTAGAGAAAAATTAGGAAAGTGGTTAATGAACCCTCTGCCAGGCACTTAAATGCGATTTTCAGAGTATCTACGCATATGTAGATGTAAGAATAAGCCGGCCGCGGTGGCCGAGGGGATTGAGGCGCTCCAGTCATGGTCCGCACGGCCATTACGGTCGGGGGTTCGAATCCCCCCTCAGGCATGGATATTTGTGCCGTCCTTAGTTGTAAGTAGTTTGTAAGTTTAGGGACTGATGACCCCGTAGTTAAGTCCCATAGACTCTACAAACATTTGAACATTTTTTTTTTTTTTTTTTTTTTTTTTTTTTTTTTTTAAATAAATTCCCTGTGTAAGTACACGCTGGAAGCCCATAGATGCATCACCTGTTGTAATCGCTATTTGAAATTTTAATGTAACTAGTGACATGTATCGACAGAGGATAATGTACATGATTTTAACACCCATTTGTAATATGCACTGGATTATCACGGTTAGAAAGAGGCTAATGGTTTGATAATGGATGGTAGAGCCCGAAACTAGTCACTGACCTCAAAATTGTGCAACTGCGACAGACAAAATAAACTTTTTTACAAAATATTCTCAGTTGCTGATCCTAAACCATCATTACGATGAACTTTTTAAATAGTTATTATAGTGTGAAAGGCCTCCATGTTCGTCACTTGTCATGAATTTGTTCTTCTCTCTCGAGATCCTAAGTACTGTCTTTCCTTTTATTAATGTCGTATTTGTTTCTCACGGACATCTTAAATCACACTTGTTGCAGCGAAGAAGACAGAAGTGTTGGAAACAGAGGATCAAACGGTTACTGTTTTATTGTTGTTGCTAACTGGGAATCGGCGGGGAGGGGGAGGGTGGTTCATTTTGTATTGCTGCCCCAGGCCTACGACCATGCTTCGTCCGCTCATAAACAGAAGTAGAGATGGGCAAAACAGTTCGCCTAAGTGAGCAGCTCTGAACTGAGGGCTCACTTAAAAGATCCGGCTCTTTGAAACGGCTCAGCGGCTCCATTTGGCAAAATTTGGTCACGTTACATACTTCGCAAATATGGCGCACTATAAAAATGCTTTTCGTATTTGATGGGTTTTGCTCAATAATTTGCGTGTGATATAAGTATGTCATTTCAATGCCCAGTGGATTAAAATGTTTGCAACAAACGCAGTTTCCCTGGTGCAAATTGCGATTGTTGAATACCACAGATAATCATTATCTTTAAGTTCACGCCTTTATTAGTCTATATACATAAACACAGCTGTGGTATGGCGGTCTGAGTGTTAGGCTGTAGGATGCATGGGATCACTGCTGCCAGGTTCGCATCCTGCATTCTGCCAACATTTTTATTTCTTTCGTTTTATTTTTTCTGAAATTAAAATTACAACAATAAACATAAGCTCTTCAGTCGTCGTTTTATTCTAATTACATATGCTGTGTACGTTACAATCCCCACACTTTACAATATTTTACAGTTATATCGAAAACATTTTACATGTTCTCTGCACCTGAAGAGTGAAGTGCAGTATTAGTACGCATACTCCAGAATAAGTGCATGTAAAAACCAAAAATGTGTATGGCAAAAAAAGCGAGGCAACTTATTACGCTATATACACTACAGTCTGATAACTAAAATGAAAGCTCTCACAGAATTCTAGTACTTCCTTTACATATTCTAGTGAGTACTCTCTCAACTACTGTGGGAATTTCATATCTAAGAATACCTGTACCAAATATCATCCATTAGTATAATCATGTTACTAGGTTTGCAAGTTTTATTGTTATGACAGCTTGATTCAATTACTTATCCCATCCTTTATTTCAGTAATGTAGAAGTGATGTCAAGAGAATTAATAGGCCAATAGTTGTCATGGAGACAATATTGGATTAATTGCAGCACACACACACAGATGGATTTAAGCAGTTCTTCTTTCCATTGGCCTTCAGAAAATGTAACAAAAAGAAACCCTAATAAGTGGTACCCTGAAGTACCATCTGCCACCCACTTCACTGTAGTTTGCAGAATATTGTTGGAGAAGTAGAAACTGAAAATAATACACAGATGTCTGAAACTTACTTACAGTAAGGGAAAGTATCTTAAATTTGTGTGACTTTAGCCTTCACAGCATATCAGTTATGTAAGAATACCGTAATCAGCATTGACTACACATGTGTAAGTGCAAAATAATTATCACTCTGGATCCGTAGACAACCTACACCTACAGACTCGAAATCTCATAAACATTATCTTAATAACTCGTTTCCTCTGTAGGACAAGACAGCTCAAAAGATCCAGTTCAAGAGAGCTGATTACGATCCAGATCAGCTCAGTGGTTCACAGGTGATATGGCCCACTAAAGAGCCACGGCTCAAAAGAGCCGCAGATCGGCTCAGCGGCTCAGGTGATCCGGTTCACGAAAGAGCCGCGGCTCAAAAGAGTCGCAGATCAGCTCAGTGGTTCGCTAGTGAGCCGGCTCATAAAAGAGCCAAGGCCACTACCATAGAGGCGCGGCTCACTTTTACTGAGCCGTGGCTCACTTGCTCACCGCTCAAAAGAGACGGCCCCTGAGCGGGTTATCCACCTCTAAACAGAAGCAGATGTCCAGACATGGTATGGATACAGTGCAAGGAAGAGATGGTGGTGGTAGTGAAGGAGGAAGAGGGTTGAAGGAAGAACAGCAGCAGAAGAAGCAAAGTAGATAGACATGGAGGAGCATATGATATGGAGGAGGTTGTAATGTAACGGCTATAGGAAGCCTTTATTTTACTAATCGATACCAATTTCTATTCCATTACTCGATACTTTATTCTAGTACCCGATACCGGATTCTTTTACTATCTATTTTTGTTTCAGCACGATATACCGAGACCTCGAATATGAGGGTCGTCCACATAGTTAACTTCCGTTTCTATTTCTACCCGCGGTAGCACTACGATAGCAGTTCTGAGCATGCGGGTCAGTTACTCTGACTTAAGGAGAAGACATGTGGCCGGCCGCAGTGGCTGAGCGGTCTGCGGTGCGCCAGTCACAGTCTGCACGGCCATTACAGTCGGGGGGTTCGAATTACCCCCTCGGACATGGATGTTAGTGTCGTCTTTAGTATAATGTAGTTCATAAGTAGTTTGTAAGTTTAGGTACTGATGACCCCTTACGCTTAACAAAAATTTGAACATTTTAGAAGACATGTACGTCATTTTCAGATTGTTGCTGTTCTTTATAATGTCAGCTGTAATTGAAAATGCCGCCGGGTGTGAAATCAGATCTGTGATTCGTGTTCTAAATGCAAACAAAGTTAAACAAAATTAAATTTATCTGCAAATCTGCAAGGTTTACGGACAAAGTGCTGTGAGTGATCAGTGGTGAGAAGATGGGTCAGACTGTTGAATAAATGGCGTGATCAAATGTCTACACGCAAGACCTACAGGATGGTAAAGTTCTTTCATAGATAAAAGAAGACACACAGATAAATAAGCTTATGCCGTCCTCTTACGGGACGTGGAAAAGCATGTGGAGCAGGACGTGGTGCCGTTGCAGCGTGGAATTCCACATTCCACTGCCCTGCCAAGCGTGGAATGAAGGATCCGACATGTTAGATTTTTGCTTCGTGGAGTGGAGCGTGGCCAGTGAAAAGCGACCTGGTTTTCACATGCCAAGCAGAACTTTTGATTCACCATATTGCAAACGGAACTACGTATTTGGTACCTTCTTTCGTTTTAGCATACAATGTCTAAAAATAATCTTTTTAAAGCGCCAAAAAATTTAAGAACTTTTGAAAACGCATCATTTTATGTATGATTTGTTTCAATAAATTACTGGAAACTATATATTCATAGCTTTAAAGGATATCATATTTAACGTTAGTCAGTGTTACAATTTGTACACTGTGAAAGAATATTGTTCATATGCTACGGTTCAACTCCATTCCATCAAACGACCGTCTTTATGATACTTTGGCATTGATAAATAAGATATTACAACATATTTTAGGTGCATAGTATATAACAAATACAGCGCTCCCTGTTGTGAGGAGAA
Source organism: Locusta migratoria (assembly GCA_026315105.1). Taxonomy (NCBI): domain Eukaryota; kingdom Metazoa; phylum Arthropoda; class Insecta; order Orthoptera; family Acrididae; genus Locusta; species Locusta migratoria. The sequence continues at coordinate 47,840,910 of CM048753.1, forward strand.
ATTGTGTAGGTGGTAGCGCGTTGAGCTGTGGAAATGAAGTTAAGAGAGTAACTTGAGTTTGCGACCCCATACTTCCAAGATACTTTTTTTTCTTGATGTTTCTGGTCTTTTCTTATTAATTTAAGTGTAATATCCGATATCCGTTTTTTTTCTTTTAAGACGACGGATTAGCGAGGTTGTTAGCGTTACGACCTATGGAGGAAAAGATGTAACAAACATATTTGCATATACACTCTCCCAGATATTTTTAACCATTTCGTTTAATTAAGGTCAATCAACTTATTTGTTAATTTAATACAATTATAATATTCGACGTTATTTATTAGAAACAAGAACGAACTTTGCCCACGACAGAATTTGATGAGTTTTTCGTTCTAGACCACAGGAACAAATAAAATTCAAGACAGTACCCTATGTAACTCGGTTTTCCCCACGATGTTTGAATTAAGTTGCAGTTCAGTACAGTGTTGGAATAGTTCAGTTCCACATTCCAAAGTGAATAGGGCTAGCGCGTGGTTGAAGAACCAGAATTTGAATTAAGTTGCAGTTCAGTACAGTGTTGGAATAGTTCAGTTCCACATTCCAAAGTGAATATGGCTAGCGCGTGGTTGCAGAACCAGATGCAGTGTAGGAGGAACAGTGTTTACGTACAATACCAAACGCAAAAATTATCACAACGAGCATTGTCGAACTGGGGCGTTGTTCCGGGTGTATAACAAGTAAAATATGTGGCCAGATACTATTATCTCCGAATACACAGAATATGTAGAACATGGAAAATGGGAATGTAAAAACAAGATGTATTTCACCATTGACAATTTTTTAAAGAATTTTTACCAACATTGATTTTGTCGTAAATTTCGTTATTATCTCAACCGCTTTCAGATACATGTACCGTCTTTGTGCTTCTCGAAGAAGAAAAAATACAATTTCTGTAAGAGTATTGCATGACACTTGCAATCTTAAGAAAGCATTTCGTTTTTTTTTCCATCTTTGTAAACACAATGATCTAGGCGCCAGCCCGCAACGGACGCTGGAGAGCGCTGCGGTCGCAAAGCAAATCACGGTGAGCAGCACTTGTGTGTTCCGTGGGATGTGGCGGGTAGTCTTGTGTAGTTCGCAAACGAACTAGTTCGGAACAGCGCTCCCACAGGCGAACTACGCGAACTGGTTCGCAGATCCCTCGCCTCTTATTTCGTCCGCTCCTTTTCCGAAGACTGACGGGGAACAGCGAGAGGACGCGAGAGTGCACAGAATCACGTGATTCCCTTCTGCCAGTTACTTTCATTTCGAGCTGAGATGGAGCTCAGCAATAGTTTCATAGTTCACTGGCACAAGAAATCTATTTTAAAAATAAAGTACTACGAGTACTCTGTATGCAAAGTAGTTGAATACCATTGTATCATCCATTCGTGTAAATAACTGGTTTATATGCCTAAGTATTTGATGTCAAATTGCCCAAAAATACGAGTAATAGCATACGCTTTGGCAACACTGATTCATTATATAAAAAAATCTGTCATAAAAGAAGAGGTCTTTTAGTAGCGGTAGCAAAAACCAAAAAGAGCGGACGAACTAGAAGGAGCGGATGAACTAAGAGCAGCGGAATAATTAGGAGCAGCAGCCGAAATAGGAGCAGCGGACGAACTGAGAGCAGCAGACGAACTAGAAGCAGCGGAAAAACTAGGAGCAGCGGAAGAACTAGGAACAGCGGACGAACTAGGAGCAGCGGACGAACTAGGAGCAGCGGACAAACTAGAAGGAGCGGACAAACTAGGAGCCGGCCGCGATGGCCGAGGTGACTGAGGCGCTCCAGTCACGGTCAGCACGGCCACTACGGTCGGGGGTTCGAATCCCCTCTCGGGCATGGATATTTGTGTCGTCCTAGTTCGTAAGTAGTTCATAAGTAGTTTGTAAGTTTAGGGACTGATGACCCCGTAGTTAAGTCCCATAAGCTTAACAAACATTTGAACATTTGAACGAACTAGGAGCAGCGGACGAACTAGGAGCAGCGGACGAACTAGGAGCAGCGGACGAACTAGAAGGAGCAGACGACCTAGGAGCCGGCCGCGGTGGCCGAGGTGACTGAGGCACTCCAGTCACGGTCAGCACGGCCACTATTGTCGGGGGTTCGAGTCCCCCCTCGAGCTTGGATATTAGTGCCGTCCTAGTTCGTAAGTAGTTCATAAGTAGTTTGTAAGTTTACGGACTGATGACCCCATAGTTAAGTCCCATAAGCTTAACAAACATTTGAACATTTGAACGAACGAGGAGCAGCAGACGAACTAGGAGCAGCGGACGAACTAGAAGGAGCGGATGAACTAGAAGGAGCGGACGAACTAGGAGCAGCGGACGAACTAGGAGCAGCAAACGAATTAGAAGGAGCGGACGAACCAAGAGCAGCGGAGAACTAGGAGCAGCGGACGAACTAGAAGGAGCGGACGAACTAGGAGCAGCGGACGAACTAGTAGCAGCGGACGAACTAGAAGGAGCAGATGAACTAGAAGGAGCGGATGAACTAAGAGCAGCTGACTAATTAGGAGCAGTGGCCGAACTAGGAGTAGCGGATGAACTAGGAGCAGCGGACGAACTAGGAGCAGCCGACAAACTAGGAGCAGCAAACGAATTAGAAGGAGCGGACGAACCAAGAGCAGCGGAGAACTAGGAGCAGCGGACGAACTAGAAGGAGCGGATGAACTAGGAGCAGCTGACTAATTAGGAGCAGTGGCCAAACTAGGAGTAGCGGATGAACTAGGAGCAGCGGACGAACTAGGAGCAGCGGACGAACTAGGAGCAGCAAACGAATTAGAAGGAGCGGACGAACCAAGAGCAGCGGAGAACTAGGAGCAGCGGACGAACTAGAAGGAGCGGACGAACTAGGAGCAGCTGACTAATTAGGAGCAGTGGCCGAACTAGGAGTAGCGGATGAACTAGGAGCAGCGGACGAACTAGGAGCAGCGGACGAACTAGGAGCAGCAAACGAATTAGAAGGAGCGGACGAACCAAGAGCAGCGGAGAACTAGGAGCAGCGGACGAACTAGAAGGAGCGGATGAACTAGGAGCAGCTGACTAATTAGGAGCAGCGGACGAACTAGAAGGAGCGGATGAACTAGAAGGAGCGGACGAACTAGGAGCAGCGGACGAACTAGGAGCAGCAAACGAATTAGAAGGAGCGGACGAACCAAGAGCAGCGGAGAACTAGGAGCAGCGGACGAACTAGAAGGAGCGGACGAACTAGGAGCAGCGGACGAACTAGTAGCAGCGTACAAACTAGAAGGAGCAGATGAACTAGAAGGAGCGGATGAACTAGGAGCAGCTGACTAATTAGGAGCAGTGGCCGAACTAGGAGTAGCGGATGAACTAGGAGCAGCGGACGAACTAGGAGCAGCGGACGAACTAGGAGCAGCGGACGAACTAGGAGCAGCGGACAAACTAGGAGCCGGCCGCGGTGGCCGAGGTGACTGAGGCGCTCCAGTCACGGTCAGCACGGCCACTACGGTCGGGGGTTCGAATCCCCTCTCGGGCATGGATATTTGTGTCGTCCTAGTTCGTAAGTAGTTCATAAGTAGTTTGTAAGTTTAGGGACTGATGACCCCGTAGTTAAGTCCCATAAGCTTAACAAACATTTGAACATTTGAACGAACTAGGAGCAGCGGACGAACTAGGAGCAGCGGACGAACTAGGAGCAGCGGACGAACTAGAAGGAGCAGACGAACTAGGAGCCGGCCGCGTTGGCCGAGGTGACTGAGGCACTCCAGTCACGGTCAGCACGGCCACTATTGTCGGGGGTTCGAGTCCCCCCTCGAGCTTGGATATTAGTGGCGTCCTAGTTCGTAAGTAGTTCATAAGTAGTTTGTAAGTTTACGGACTGATGACCCCATAGTTAAGTCCCATAAGCTTAACAAACATTTGAACATTTGAACGAACGAGGAGCAGCAGACGAACTAGGAGCAGCGGACGAACTAGAAGGAGCGGATGAACTAGAAGGAGCGGACGAACTAGGAGCAGCGGACGAACTAGGAGCAGCAAACGAATTAGAAGGAGCGGACGAACCAAGAGCAGCGGAGAACTAGGAGCAGCGGACGAACTAGAAGGAGCGGACGAACTACGAGCAGCGGACGAACTAGTAGCAGCGGACGAACTAGAAGGAGCAGATGAACTAGAAGGAGCGGATGAACTAGGAGCAGCTGACTAATTAGGAGCAGTGGCCGTACTAGGAGTAGCGGATGAACTAGGAGCAGCGGACGAACTAGGAGCAGCCGACAAACTAGGAGCAGCAAACGAATTAGAAGGAGCGGACGAACCAAGAGCAGCGGAGAACTAGGAGCAGCGGACGAACTAGAAGGAGCGGATGAACTAGGAGCAGCTGACTAATTAGGAGCAGTGGCCGTACTAGGAGTAGCGGATGAACTAGGAGCAGCGGACAAACTAGGAGCAGCGGACAAACTAGGAGCAGCAAACGAATTAGAAGGAGCGGACGAACCAAGAGCAGCGGAGAACTAGGAGCAGCGGACGAACTAGAAGGAGCGGACGAACTAGGAGCAGCTGACTAATTAGGAGCAGTGACCGAACTAGGAGTAGCGGATGAACTAGGAGCTGCAGACGAACTAGGAGCAGCGGACGAACTAGGAGCAGCAAACGAATTAGAAGGAGCGGACGAACCAAGAGCAGCGGAGAACTAGGAGCAGCGGACGAACTAGAAGGAGCGGATGAACTAGAAGGAGCGGACGAACTAGGAGCAGCGGACGAACTAGGAGCAGCAAACGAATTAGAAGGAGCGGACGAACCAAGAGCAGCGGAGAACTAGGTGCAGCGGACGAACTAGAAGGAGCGGACGAACTAGGAGCAGCGGACGAACTAGTAGCAGCGGACGAACTAGAAGGAGCAGATGAACTAGAAGGAGCGGACGAACCAAGAGCAGCGGAGAACTAGGAGCAGCGGACGAACTAGAAGGAGCGGATGAACTAGGAGCAGCGGACGAACTAGTAGCAGCAAACGAATTAGAAGGAGCGGACGAACCAAGAGCAGCGGAGAACTAGGAGTAGCGGACGAACTAGAAGGAGCGGACGAACTAGGAGCAGCAGACGAACTAGTAGCAGCGGACGATCTAGAAGGAGCAGATGAACTAGAAGGAGCGGATGAACTAGGAGCAGCTGACTAATTAGGAGCAGTGGCCAAACTAGGAGTAGCGGATGAACTAGGAGCAGCGGACGAACTAGGAGCAGCGGACGAACTAGGAGCAGCAAACGAATTAGAAGGAGCGGACGAACCAAGAGCAGCGGAGAACTAGGAGCAGCGGACGAACTAGAAGGAGCGGACGAACTAGGAGCAGCTGACTAATTAGGAGCAGTGGCCGAACTAGGAGTAGCGGATGAACTAGGAGCAGCGGACGAACTAGGAGCAGCGGACGAACTAGGAGCAGCAAACGAATTAGAAGGAGCGGACGAACCAAGAGCAGCGGAGAACTAGGAGCAGCGGACGAACTAGAAGGAGCGAATGAACTAGGAGCAGCTGACTAATTAGGAGCAGCGGACGAACTAGAAGGAGCGGATGAACTAGAAGGAGCGGACGAACTAGGAGCAGCGGACGAACTAGGAGCAGCAAACGAATTAGAAGGAGCGGACGAACCAAGAGCAGCGGAGAACTAGGAGCAGCGGACGAACTAGAAGGAGCGGACGAACTAGGAGGAGCGGACGAACTAGTAGCAGCGTACGAACTAGAAGGAGCAGATGAACTAGAAGGAGCGGATGAACTAGGAGCAGCTGACTAATTAGGAGCAGTGGCCGAACTAGGAGTAGCGGATGAACTAGGAGCAGCGGACGAACTAGTAGCAGCGGAAGAACTAGAAGGAGCAGATGAACTAGAAGGAGCGGACGAACTAGGAGCAGCTGACTAATTAGGAGCAGTGGCCGAACTAGGAGTAGCGGATGAACTAGGAGCAGCGAACGAACTAGGAGCAGAGGACGAATTAGAAATAGTGGACGAACTAGGAGCAGCGGACGAACTAGGAGCAGCGGACGAACTAGAAGCAGCAGACGAACTAGGAGCAGCGTACGAACTAGGAGCGGACGATCTAGGAGCAGCAGACAAACTAGGAGCAGCGGACGAACTAGGAGCAGCAGACGAACTAGAAGGAGCGGACGAACTAGGAGCAGCGGACGAACCAGGAGCAGCAGACGAACTAGAAATAGCGGACGAACTAGGAGCAGCGGACGAACTAGAAGCAGCAGACGAACTAGGAGCAGCGGACGAACTAGAAGGAGCGGATGAACTAGAAGGAGCGGACGAACTAGGAGCAGCTGACTAATTAGGAGCAGCGGCCGAACTAGGAGTAGTGGATGAACTAGGAGCAGCGGACGAACTAGGAGCAACGTACGAACTAGGAGCGGACGATCTAGGAGCAGCAGACGAACTAGAAGGAGCGGACGAACTAGGAGCAGCGGACGAACTAGAAGGTGCGGACGAACTAGGATCAGCGGACGAACTAGGAACAGCGTACGAACTAGGAGCAGCGGACAAACTAGGAGCAGCGGACGAACTAGAAGGAGTGGAAGTACTAGGCGCAGCAAACGAACTTGGAGTAGCGGACGAACTAGGAGCAGCGGACGAACTAGGAGCAGCGGACGAACTAGGAGCAGCGGACCAACTAGAAGCAGCGGACGAACTAGGAGCAGCAGACGAACTAGGAGCAGCGGACGAACTAGGAGCAGCAGACGAACTAGAAGGAGCGGACGAACTAGGAGCAGCGGACGAACTAGGAGCAGCGGACGAACTAGGAGCAGCGGACAAACTAGGAGCAGCGGACGAACTAGAAGGAGTGGAAGAACTAGGCGCAGCAAACGAACTAGGAGTAGCAGACGAACTAGGAGCTGCGGACGAACTAGGAGCAGCGGACGAACTAGGAGCAGCGGACCAACTAGAAGCAGCGGACGAACTAGGAGCAGCAGACGAACTAGGAGCAGCGGACGAACTAGGAGCAGCAGACGAACTAGAAGGAGCGGACGAACTAGGAGCAGCGGACGAACTAGGAGCAGCGGACGAACTAGGAGCAGCGGACAAACTAGGAGCAGCGGACGAACTAGAAGGAGTGGAAGAACTAGGCGCAGCAAACGAACTAGGAGTAGCGGACGAACTAGGAGCAGTGGACGAACTAGGAGCAGCGGACGAACTAGGAGCAGCGGACGAACTAGGAGCAGCGGACGAACTAGAAGCAGCTGACGAACTAGTAGCAGCGGACGAACTAGGAGCAGCGGACGAACTAGTAGCAGCGGACGAACTAGGAGCAGCGGACGAAGTAGGAGCAGCGGACGATTATGCCAAACGTATCTCGCTTCGTAGTTCCTTTGGTTCTTTTCCGAAGACCGACGGGGAATAGCGAGAGGGCGCGCAGCAGAATTAAAAGTCACGTCTTTGTCTTCTGCTGATGAGTCATTTCGAGGTGAGCGTCTGCCTGTTAGATTACATAGTTCAGTGTTACAAAATTTCTGTTTTGGTGTGTTCTGCACTCTGCAATGTCTGACTAATAAATTCCATAATGCCAAGATATACTTAAACATGAGAAATTATCCACACACTGTATCTTTTGGTTTGCATGATATCGTTAGCGGCTCAAGCAGCAAGCGCGTGAAGCAGCTAGGTGGGGGAACTTCTCCCTCCACCTGCATGTGCAGACCACGCCGCTCAGCCGTCACTGGGAGTGGACGAATTAAAAGAAGGAACTAGTTCGCGGCAGAGCCGCGGACTAAAGTGATGTCTCCCGATCGCGAACTATTATGCGCAAGTCTAGTAGCTAGGTAGACAGCACATGTGGCCTGCGCCACGTTGGGCAACACGTCCCGTGTGAGGGCGGGTTTAGGGAAAGATGAAATGGTGCGCCGTCGGTACTACAGTGGAGGCAGGCTACGCGGTAATCAGAGAACTACTGCGTGGGGACCCCCTGCCGGTGGCGAACAGGCCGTGGTCGGTGGTCGGTGGTCGTGTCGGCCGACCACGCCCCAGCCCGCTCGGCTGTCTCCAGCGACGCGCCGAGAAAGCGGCAGTGAAGGGCCAGCCGGCTCCAGATCCAGATCCAGCTCCAGAGCGTCCGGCAAACCGCGGAAAACCCGAGACCGTTTGCGCCGAGCTCGGGTGTCGCTGCGACCGCAGGTAGCGTGCGGCGGAGCGGGCCGCGGCTGCAGCGGCGGGGCACTGCCTGGCGCCTGATCTGCATCTGCATCTGCATCCACACTCCGCCAGCCATCTCAGCGTGTGTGGCGGAGGGCACTTTGCGCACTGTTTTCACTTCCTCCTATTCCACTCGCGAATGGTTCGCGGGAAAAAATATTGAGTGTATGACTCTGACAAGGGGAAACCAAGTACGGACCAACGAATTTTGATGAGTCGCGGAAACTCCCCCAGACCAGCAAGATAAAAGGATTTGTTCCAATGCGCCTTAGTTTCCACGAAAATCGCGGTCAAAGTCCAGTGCGTGACAGCTATACTATCAGGAGCACGTGAGCCAGCGTGGTGTAATTAGCAAGGGCCTGGCGCCGTGGCTCAGCGTGCCCGGTCAGAGGGCTGAACGCCCTCTGCAATAAAAAAGCTGAGCCAAGAACACAACGAACAAAAACGAATATACATGATATCAGCGTCCTCAACGAACAGAACTACCCACAGAGCAAAAAAAAAAAAAAAAAAAAAAAAAAGTGCGCCAGGTCAGGGGGCTGAACGCCCTCTGTAACAAAAAAGCTGAGCCAAATGATCAACGAACGACCAGGTACGAACAATAAAAACGACCGCAAATCATAGATCTACCTGGAAAAGTAAATAAATAAATGCAAGGCGTCAGCCTGTCGCGCATACGATCTGAGTTCAAATCCTGCTTGGAACCAATTATTTTTCACTTGTCCGACGATTGATTGTCCACAATTATGTGCTTTAATGACCACACTTATGTTAATGCTTGAGTAATTGGTCCTGATAATAGCTTATGTTAATTCCTCAATATGTTATGTATTGTGCGCGATTATTTTATTTTATTCGTTATTTCGAAGCATACTTTTACGGCGACTGAAATATCACAAGACCGTCTGTAGTTATCAGATGTATCATTTGTGCAGCATTTGCTAGCTGCGTTACCCCCCCCCCCCCCTCCGGCCGCGGTGGCCGAAGGGACTGAGGCGCTCCTGTCACGGTCTGCACGGCCACTACGGTCGGGGGTTCGAATCCCCCCTCGAGCATGGATATTTGTGCCGTGCTAGTTCAAAATGATCAAATGTTTGTATAGTCTATGGGACTTAACTACGGGGTCATCAGTCCCTAAACTTACAAACTACTTATGAACTACTTACGAAATAGGACGGCACAAATATCCATGCCCGAGGGGGGATTCGAACCCCCGACCGTAGTGGCCGTGCAGACCGTGACTGGAGCGCCTCGGCCACCGCGGCCGGCCCGTCCTAGTTCGTAAGTAGTTTGTAAGTTTAGGGAGTGATGACCCCGTAGTTAAGTCCCATAGACTATACAAACATTTGAACATTTTGTTTACAGTCCCTGGTCTCACTGTTGTTACACTGTCGAATGCAGTGTGTGCCCACTTGACGCGTCCCAGCGGCTTATTATGCTGCGGCCAGGCGGCTAGTCATTCGTGGCGTGTCGTTCACATGTTCCTGTAATTACCTCATATAACTTTGCCTCTGCAATAAGAAATAAGGAATATAATTATACACAGTCAATCGACGGACAAGTGTAAAAAAAAAAAAAAAAAAAAAAAAAAAAAAAAAAAAAAAAAGAGAAGAAGAAAAAATCGAGCAGGATTTGAACTCGGGTCGTATGCGTGACAGTGAAACACCTTGCTAATTACGATGGGTCACGTGCTCCAGCTTTCTGCTACTACAGAGGGCGTCCAGTCCTCAGACCAGGCGCGCTGAGTCACTTCTCCCGGCACGGGATATTTCCTCGTTTTTACTTCAATCAGCCGCTGTCTGCATACCACTCGTTGCTACACTATTTCATTCATCGTTGTCCAGTACGTAGTATTGGTTCGCTACGTATCTGCGAAAAGCGGTCAGTTTCCTCCCTTACACATACATACATACTCCGCAATTCACCGTAAGGTGCGTGGCGGAGGGTACACTGTACCACTACTAGGCATTTCCTTTCCTATTCCACTCCCAAATTGAACGAGGAAAAAAAGAATGCCTATATGCCTCCGTACGAGCCCTAATTTCTCTTATCTTGTCTTTGTGATCTTTACGCGAAATGTAAGTAGGCGGCAGCAAGATCGTACTACACTCAGCTTCAAATTCCGGCCCTCTAAATTTACTTAACAGTACTTCACGAAAAGAACGTCGTCTTTCTTTCAGCGATCCCCAATTCAGTTGCCGGAGCATTTCCGTGACACTCGCGTATTGGTCGAACCTACCGGTAACAAATCTAGCTGCTCGCCTCTGGACCGCCTCTATGTCCTCCTGCAAACCGATCTGGTGCGGGTCCCAAATACTTGAGAAATACTCAAGACGTGGTCGTACAGACGTTTTATACGCGGTCTCCTTTACAGGCGAAGTACATCTTCCCAAAATTCTCCCAATAAACCGTAGTCGGTTGTCCGCCTTACTCACAACTGTCCTTACATGCTCGTTCCATTTCATATCGCTCTGCAATGTTACGCCTAGATATTTGAACGACGCGACCGCATCAAGAAGCTCACTACTGATGCTGTATTCGAATATTATACGATTGTTTTTTCTACTCATGCGCATCACCTTATATTATTTCTACATTGAGAGCTAGCTGCCATTCTTCGCACCAACTAGAAATTTTGTCTAAGTCATCCTGTACGCTAATACAGTCAGTTACAGACGACACCCTCCCATACACCACAGCATCATCAGCAAACAGCCGCAAATTTCAACTTACTCTGTCCATCAGATCAACGATACACTCGTCTCTGATGAACACTCGCCGTCGAGAACAACGTACTGCATTCTATTACTTAGGAACGAGGTAAACTTTAAATTCTTCGCTGCCGTTACGATGATCTATGAACTTTTGTGTGTTTATTATGTATGGGCGGGCTATTTTGCGACTAACAAGTAGACCACATCGGTATCGGATTTTAGAATTTTTTGATACTTATGCTACGTGATATTCAGAACGCAAATAACAAACAGTCAAAACCATTCGACTCAACTAAAAAATTCTCGACAAAAGCGACCAATAATGAATTACAGCATCTGTCGGTGTAGCTGAGGTGGTAGCATTGTGGCTTTACAACCATAGGGTCGGTGGTTCGAATCCTGCCGTGACGGGTTCTTGCTTTTTTTTTTTTTTTTTTTTTTTTTTTTTGTTATGTTCGAATATATATACACAGTTTTAATATCTAACTAGAGGACCTGTGCGAATACTTCGCACCGTTAGTGGAATGACAAAAAAGTTAGGAAAAATTGGAAGTAAAGTTGAATGTTCACGCATAGAATCAATCAGTGCAAGTGTTTAAAAGCGCAAATGAAAAAGTTGATCCGCTGAGTGTTGTTAGGTCAAAAAGAACTGCATACCTTAATTAGAACCGAAGGTATTCAGTGCAAGAAACAGAAGGATAGCGCGTTTGAATGAAAATATACGATGGCGAGACTTAAGTTGATCCTGATACTCGATGACGAATCTATGAATTAATACCGTTCGTTTACAACTAAAAATTAAGGAAATCGGCCGGGTAGTTTGGTCTTGCCGACTGACTTTAGTTTTCGTAGATTCTTGTAATATATAAGACGGCAATTTTTAAGAAAAATGCATGTGTTTTTGTATAATCGTAATATTCTATATAAAAGTTTCCTAATAACGATGATGTCATTTAAAAAAACATAAGTTACAGTTTTTACAGTATTGGCTTAACTATTACTTGACGACGGTAGTCTTTGATTGTTCAGTTTGTGAAGAGCTACGACACTGTTTTTGGAAAGTCATCTCCACAGCTACTAATGGCTTTTCAAGCAGCTGACCTACTCAACTATCGTTTTAGGTGACGACAAGGGGTTCAGCTCGTCTACATACACAAAAACAAAACAAAAAATTGACACAACACGTGGAATTAGAGATCCCAAAATGTTTTATATAACTGAATTCGAAACATCGACGCTAGGGTTTATGTTTCCCCCTACGGGGCGCTACTTGTAAACTAGCAGGACACACTGGAGTGTTGGGTTCACTAATTAGAAACACATTTTTACCTTAACTGAATATTGGCCATTGCGCTGTGCCCGACGATCCAAGTTCTGTTGCATCTAAATCTATATAGATACTCTGCAAATCACATTTAAGTGCCTGGCAGAGGGTTCATTAACCACTTTCATAACCTTTCTCTACCATTCCATTATCTAATAGCGCCGGAAGAAAGAACACCTAAGTCTTTCCGTTTTCAATCTGATTCTCTTATTCTATTGGGATGGTCATGTCTCCCTAAGTAGGTGGGTGCTAGCAAAATATTTTCACATTCAGAAGTTAAAGTCGGTGATTGAAATTTCGCAGACAGATCACGCCGCAATGAATAACGTCTTTCTTTTAATGATTTCCACCCCATTTCGTGCAATATTTCCGTGACCCTTTCTCCCCGATAACGTGATAAAACAAAACGAGCTGCCCTTCTCTGAACCTTCTCAATATCTTCCGTCAGTCCCACCTGGTGAGGGTCCCACAAGGGGCAACAGTACTCCAGGAGAGGACGCACAAGTGTGATGTAGCCAGTCTCTTTGGTGGAGCTGGTGCATCTTCGAAGCGTTCTGCCAATGGTTCGCCTTCCCCACAATATTTTCTGTGTGTACTCTCCCGTCTAAGTTGTTCGTAATTGTAACTCATAGGTATTTGGTAGAATTTACGACCTTACGGTTTGACTGATTTATCGCGTAATTGAAGTACAGCGGTTTTCTTTTAGTGGTCATGTGTATTACTCCTCACTTTTCTTTATTTAGTGTCAATTTCCAATTTTAGCACCATGTAGAAAATTATCTAAATCGCTTTGCAGTTGCTTTTGAGCCTCTGTTGATTTCACTAAGCGATAAACGGCAGCATCATCCGCGAACAGTCTAAGGGAGCTTATCGTTCTTGTTCGTTGTGGTTCAGTTTTACTTATTTATTTATTTTCATTACAGACGGAATTCATCCCACACACCGAGTGCGCTGAGCCATGGCGCCCGGCATAAAAATATGAATCCGATCGAGGTTGGAACCACCTACTCTGTGGTTTGGAGTCCAGAACTCTAATTCCTGAGCTACACCGATAGATGCTGCAAAACTTCAAGTCGATTTTCTCGAGTATTTTTTGAGTTGCGTCGAATGGCTTTGGCTGGCTGTTATATAGGTTGTGTACTTCACGTACCATAAATATAAAGAAATTCTAAAATACGAAACGCACGTGGTCTTCTTGTAAGATCGGCACTTTGAGGGATGTCTTCAATCCCCGGTTTTCAGATTTTCAAAATTGTGATATGCCCAAAACTTCAACAATAAATATATCGTCCTCCGCTATAAATGTTTCTGACATAGACTGGAAGCTTTTGAACTTGAAATATTATCATTAAAATGATTTGTATTTGGAAAGTGTTGCAGAACCCCGAAAATGTTGGTCTGTAATTTCTTAAGAGAAATACCCTGTAAGAGCTAATGTTGCAATTAGATAATGGCCTTATTTCCTTTTACTAAGCTGCGCGAAATATGAGTACTATTAACAGTAAACACAGAACAAGGTCATCTGACGAACACTTGGTTTCTCGTATTACACTGTTACAGCAAATATCAATGACATTCTTAGTGTTGTTCCTAGACAACAACTTATTAAAAGCTGATTTATACCGTATTTTGTATATCAGTCTTAATTCGCATGGTTGTTGATGACCAACGTAAGATATTTTGCCGCTTGGTACGGCGTGTAGCCACTTCTGAGACATTAGTTTATCCGTCTTGGAGGTTGTGTTAAGTTGCAGTTTGTACGTGGTTTTTTTATTTATTTATTTATTTATTTATTTTTTCAGCAGGGAATTGTCTTGTCTTTGGCGCTACGACGAAGATTATGCAAGTATTGTTGATCTGCTAGTGTTATCTATCAACAAAATGACGTTGAAGTTATATCCCGATACAAATGTTAGTGTTGCGCATGAAATACATGACATCTACATCTACATCAAAATGGGATACTCTGCAAATAACATTTAAGTGCCTGGCAGAGGGTTCATCGACCCACCATTATACTATTTATCTCCCATTCCATTCTCGAATAGCGCGCGGGAAGAAAGAACACCCGAATCTCTTCGTTCGAGCTCTGATTTCTCGTATTTTATTCTGATGATCATTTCTACCTATGTAAGTGGGAGTAAACAGTATATTTTCGCATTCGGAGGAGAATATTGGCTATTGGAGTTTCGTAAGTAGCCCACGCCGCAGCGATAAGCGCCGTTGTTGTAATGATTCCCATCCCAGATCCTGTATCATTTCCGTAACGCTGTCTCCCCTGTATCGTGGCAATACAAAACGAGCTGCCCTTCTTTGGACTCTTTCGATGTCCTCCGTCATACCCACCTGATAAGGATCCCACACTGGACAGCAACACTCCAAAAATGGACGGACAAGCGCAGTGTATGCAGTTTCTTTAGTAGTTCTGCTGCATCTTTTAAGGGTTCCGCCAATAAAACGCGATGGAGCATTATTCAGACCCAAACATAAGAATATTCACAACACTTCTTATGCTAGGCAAGCAACGTATAGCACCAAGATGGCGGAAAAAATCACGTGATTCGATTTCAGCCAATCACGAACTGCAGAAGGCGGCAAGCAGCGCGGAAAAGGATGGCTGTACTTTCCCTATACAGAGGTTTAGTAACTGATATTCAGCCAGGTGTTGGTATAGTTTTGATCACATAGTGTACGCATTTTGCTCTAAATATTTTATTCTGTGTTCAACCTAGCGTTAGATACGGACATGGTATTCAGTTCTCTACATCTACACACTCTGCAAATCACATTTAAGTGCCTGGCAGTGTGTTCATTAACCACTTTCATAACTTTTCTCTACCGTTCCATTCTCTAAAAGCGCGCGGGAAGAAGGAACACCTAATTTGTTCCGTTTTCGATCTGATTTCTTTTATTTTATTGGGATGGCCATGTCTACCTAAATAGGTGGGTGCTAGCAAAATATTTTCACATTCATAAGTAAAAGTCGGTGATTGAAACTTCGCAAACAGATCACGCCGCAATGAATAACGTCTTTGTTTTAATGATTTCCACCCCAATTCGTGCAACATTTCCGTGATGCTTTCCCCCCGTAATGTAATAAAGCAAAACGGGCCGGCCGCGGTGGCCGAGGAGACTGAGGCGCACCAGTCACGGTCTGGACGGCCACTGCGGTCGGGGTTTCGAATCCCCCCTCGGGCATGGATATTTGTGCCGTCCTTAGTCTTAGCAAGTTCATAAGTAGTTTGTAAGCTTAGGGACTGATGACCCCGTAGTTAAGTTCCATAAGTTCTACAAACATTTGATTTAAAAAAAAAAAAAAAAAAAAAAAAAAAAAAAAAACGAGCTGCCCTTCTCTGAAGCTTCTCAATGTCTTCCCGGTGAGGGTTCCACAAGGGGCAACAAGTACTCCAGGAGAGAACACACAAGTGTGATGTAGGCATTCTCTTTGGTGGAGCTGTTGCATCTTCGAAGCGTAAATGGATGTGAAAACACACTTGATCTTTTAGCAACAAATAATCCTGAGCTCATAATGAGCATCAAAACGGATACAGGTATTAGTGAACACAGAGCTGTAGTAGCGAAATTGAATATCGAAAGTCCCAAAGTTACCAAAAATAAACGCAAAGTATATTTGTTCAGAAAAGCAGATAGAAACAAAATACATTGCTTCTTGAAAGACAGCTTCCACTCGTTTCTAACACTAAACGTAGGTGTAGACCAGATGTGGCTCAAATTCAAAGAAGTGGTATCGACAGCAATTGAAAGTTTTATACCTAATAAATTAATAAAAGAAGGAGGCGATCCCCCTTGGTACACAAAACAGGTTAGGACACTGTTGCAAAAGCAAAGGAAAAGGCATACTAAATTTAAACGAACACGAAATCCCCAGGATTTGCGATTGTACTCAGAAACTCGAAATTTAGCGAGGATTTCAATGCGAGATGCCTACAACATTTATCACAACGAAACTCTTTCCCGTAATTTGACTGAAAACCCAAAGAGATTTTGGTCATATGTTAAATATACTCGGGGAAAGTCACAAACAATACCTTCACTACGTGATAGTAATGGCGATCCTGCCGATGACAGCGCTACTAAAGCAGAGTTACTAAACTTAGCTTTTAGAAACTCATTCACTAAAGAAGACGAAACCAATATTCCAGATTTCGAATTACGAACAGATGCCGTAATGAGTAACATAGAAGTAGATATCATCGGAGTAGTGCAGCAACTAAAATCACTTAATAAGAAGAAGTCTTCTGGTCCGGATTGTATACCCATTAGATTTCTATCTGATTATGCTGAAGCGATAGCTCCTTACTTAACAGTCATATACAACCGCTCTCTCATAGAAGGATCTGTACCAAAAGATTGGAAAGTTGCACAGGTCACACCTATATTCAAGAAAGGCAGTAGGAGTAACCCACTAAACTACAGGCCTATTTCATTGACGTCAATTTGCAGCAGGGTTTTTGGAACATATCCTGTATTCAAATATTATGAATTATCTCGAACAGAACGATCTATTGACCCAAGGTCAACACGGATTTAGAAAATATCGTTCATGCGAAACACAACTAGCTCTATATTCACACGAAGTGATGGGTGCTATCGACAAAGGTTCGCAAATCGATTCCGTATTTCTTGATTTCCAGAAAGCTTTTGACACCGTACCTCACAAACGGCTTTTAATCAAATTGCGTGGTTATGGTATATCGCCCCAAATTTGCAATTGGATAGGGGATTTCTTGTCAGAGAGGACACAGTTCGTAGTAATCGATGGTAAGGCATCGACTAAAACAGAGGTGATATCGGGCGTTCCACAAGGTAGTGTTATTGGTCCTCTGCTATTCCTTATTTACATAAACGATTTAGGGGAAAATCTAAGTAGCTCTCTTAGGTTGTTTGCAGATGACGCCGTCATTTACCGTCTAGTAAAATCATCTGAAGATCAAAACCAACTGCAGAACGATCTGAATAAGATATCAGTATGGTGTAAAAATTGGCAATTGACTCTAAATAATGAGAAGTGTGAAGTCGTCCACATGAGTACGAAAAGAAATCCGTTAAACTTTGTTTACAACATAAATCAATCAAATGTGAACGCCGTAAACTCCACAAAATACCTAGGAATCACTATTACTTCAGACTTAAACTGGAAAGAACACGTAGATAATATCGTGGGAAAGGCGAACCAGAGACCGCGTTTTATTGGCAGAATCCTTAAAAGATGCAACAGAACTACTAAAGAAACTGCATACACTGCGCTTGTCCGTCCATTTTTGGAGTATTGCAGCCCAGTGTGGGATCCTTATCAGGTGGGTTTGACGGAGGACATCGAAAGTGTCCAAAGAAGGGCAGCTCGTTTCGTATTGTCACGATACAGGGGAGACAGCGTTACGGAAATGATACAGGATCTGGGATGGGAATCATTACAACAACGGCGCTTATCGCTGAGGCGTGGGTTACTTGCGAAACTCCAATCGCCAACATTCTCCTCCGAATGCGAAAATATATTGTTGACTCCCACTTACATAGGTAGAAATGATCATCAGAATAAAATACGAGAAATCAGAGCTCGAACAGAGAGATTCAGGTGTTCTTTCTTCCCGCGCGCTATTCGAGAATGGAATGGGAGATAAATAGTATAATTGTGGTTCGATGAACCCTCTGCCAGGCACTTAAATGTGATTTGCAGAGTATCCCATGTAGATGTAGATGTAGATGTAGATGCCAATGCAACGTAATCTTTGAATCGCCTTCCCTACAATATTTTCTATTTGTACTCTCCAGTCTAAGTTGTTCGTAATTGTAACTCCTAGGTATTTGGTAGAATTTACGACCTTGAGGTTTGACTGATTTATCGCGTAATTTAGTGGTCATGTGTATTATTTCATACTTTTCTTTAGTTAGTGTCAATTGCCAATTTTCGTACCATGTAGAAATTTTGTGTAAACCGCTTTGCAGTTGCTTTTGATCCTGTGTTGACTTCACTAACCGATAAACGACAGCATCATCCGCGAACAGTCTAAGGGAGCTGTTCAGATTGTCTCCTAAATCGTTTATAAACACGAGGAAGAGTAGGGGGCCTATAACGCTTCCCTGTGGAACGCCAGATATAACTTCTGTTTTACTCGATGACTTACCGTCATTTACAACGAACTGTGTCCGTTCTGATAGGAATCCTGTTACGTACGTGTACGCTTATACCTGAATACACGGGATAATATGAATTGCTCTGTATTAAGGACTCCGAAGCTGCCGTCGGTTTCTCTCGGCTGACAGCGTCAGGTTCTTCTGCAATGCCTCCCAGCTGCTAATTGCCAGTCATTACTCTCAATCAACGGGCCACGCCTCTAATTGGGCAGGCCGTTAATCAAAGACGGGCGCTCCAAGTATCTGTTACGCGAACGTAATTCAGAGTTGCGGGCGAGTTAATGGAAGCGGTACGCATAATTACGGTCCTAAAATTCTGTCGCGAGCAACAAAGTTTATTTGATCTGGTCAACGAAGTTGTTAGTTTTTTGTACACTTATCTCATGAAAAATGTCTGTCATTATAAACCGATAGTATACGTCATCCACGCTATATCATCTAATTAATCGATTCCTTTAATTTCTTATTCTAAGTTATGTTGAAATATTTAACTTGCATACTTTGAACACTTAACAACTACTTTTTTCTAATTTTCCAATCACATATCTTTTGTCTGAATTGTTTTCTACCTGTAACATCTGTCTGAGTTATACAAACTGCTTTCTGCATTCTACATCATTATATAAATACGCTAACACGAAAATTGTGGTACAGATTACTAATTTATTCGTACAAGAAGGCCAATGAAAGTTACATAATTCGAAAGATTGTTTCTCGTAGATTTCACGAATATAAATATTATGTGTGCATTTAGCCATTAAAAGTGGCAAAAGGAAGTAGAAATTTTCCTATCTACAGCTTGGATCGAGTTCTACATTCTCCAACAATCGGCTCACTGATTGGCTATTCGCCTCGACCAAAGACGCTGTAATGCAGTGCATCTGCAGTATTAAAATAACGTATTAAAATAAGTGAATATCGAAACATGGAGTGCTCCCAACTCATTTTTTGTGCCGTTCAAATGCTTCATTTTCGCAGTGATTAAGAGTGGTTAAAGGAAATGGATGTTTTCATATGAGTGCCGATATAAATGATGATGCGCCGGGAGAGGCATCTAGCGGTGCTCAGGTGGAACTACGAAGTCAAGAATGCCGATATAAAGGATGATGCGCCGTTTGAGGCACGTAGCGGTGCACGGGTGGAACTACGAAGTCGACATGTTGTCAGCTCTGGAATTCTGCATATCGCAGTATCGAAATAACATTATTTCTTGGCGTTGTATAAATATACGAACATCGAAATTGTACTTCAAATATTAGGCTAATGAAAGTTATATAATTCGAAAATGGCATGAGAAGTATATATTTCTGTTTTTATTTGTTGTTACTGTGTCAGGCATTTTCCTTAACACGTAAAAGATACCGTTTCATACCTCCCAGTGCCGGTTAAATTTTACTAAATAACCCAGTGGCCTCCTATGATAATGTTCGCAATAGATGCTGAATAGTGAGAATCCTGTGAGTCTTCATTTTAGCCAATCACTTGACAACGCTGATGTTTTCTCATGGAATCTTTGCTTTACCCGGGCAATTATTATTACTGAGCGGAGGAGGGTACATACAAGAAACTGTCAACCATAAAGCAGGAACAGCATTATTTGTTTACTTCATGGTTAGTACGATACACTAATCGAGTCATTATATGTGTTTCGAACAAATGGGCAAAGATTTTCTATCGTGTTGTTAAGGTTGCCAACATAATCACGCGAGGCCGCCGATATGATACGTAAAATTTTACTCCCAGTGACCATTGTAAACACAATTGGTCGATTTTCGACCACAGGCAATATTAGTATTGATAAACAAAGAACCAGCGATCTTGGCTCTTGTCTCTTGATCAGATCCCCCGTACGTCAAAATGACAAACTTTCACAAATTAAACTCTTAAGAAAATTATTTACTGTTTCTTATGATGCAGTATGTATGTATGCACCGATTATAACACATCATCCTAAAAAAAGAACTAATTGTGATTGTTATTCATTAAGACCAAAAGCTACTTTTTCGGTAGGCCCGTAGCAACAAACACTATCGAAAAGAAAATAGAATTCTCGAACTCCGGAATTTATTAAGTCACATTCGACGACTGTAAGCAGTTTTTCATTAGAGAAACAGGTCGAACGTTCTCAATTAGATTTAAGGAGCGAAAGTAATAAATCAACATTTTTCGTAATTTTTCGGGGCCATAAATACAAAGCAGAACGAATAGAAAAATTAATGTCTACATCATGTACCCAGGCCAATCATAATGAGTATTCTGCAAAATAATACTCGTAAGTTTGGAAAACATAATTTCATATTGGAAAGTCAGCGAACTGGTGTATGTTCCAAAATGAGGTTAACAGTCACGTTCGTAAAATGTTTGTACGATTAATTTGATAGGGTGACCGCTCCGATCTACTCTGAGACCATCATCAGACCGATTAGTATCATCGTTGATGCCGAGGCGATGAGCGTGCGTAAAAACATTTTGCGAACGTGACTGTTAACCTCAATTTTTATTCTGGAAGAACTTGGAATCTACATCCACACGAAGCATTTCCATACAAAATTCTTAGAAACAGATTTAAAGCATAAACGACATTTAGAAACCTTTATTGATTTCATAAATGAAAAAAGAATAATGTTCGACACCTCATGCTGTAAAAAGCAAAGATATTAACATAAATTATATAGCTGATAAACAAACGTCAAATATTACTATATACACAGCCACAGACATTAATGAACGTGTGCGTATACAACCATCACCACTAAAAACAACATAGATGTTAGCAAAAAAACATTTCGTCGCGAAATAAATAATAATTTTCCAAATTGCAATATTACAATCTTTGTTCATAGCTTACATCGCCGATCTTCGAAAAAAATCGTAAAATATACACTCTTTGTAAACAGATAAATGCCATTGGACAGAACTGCGCTACGAAAATAATATTAGTGCAAATAATAACACGCTCAATAAATCTTCTAAAAACACATGAGCACAAAAACTACAAGGAAAAACAGAACATAATGCTGTAAAAAAGTAACCGTATTGCAGTTATCTAGAGAAAGGCGAAAAGCTGAAACGGTCGTCAGTTTAAGTAACACCTCATAAATAAAACGAAAATAGTGCAGCATTAAATGGAAGAAATAATTTAGTAAGTGGTTTATATAGGTGAGAAACAATAGGGGACCTACGTTTGACCGTTGAGGAACTCCATAATCCATACCCATCATCAGAGCGATTCGTATCACCGTTGATGCCGAGGCGATGAGCACGCGGCGACTGTCGCCTCGGCATCAACGATGATACGAACCGGTCTGATGATGGTCTCAGAGTAGATCGGAACCGGTGACCCTATCAAATCAATCGTAAAAACATTTTGCCAAGGTGACTGTTAACCTCATTTTAGATTCTGGAAGAACTTGGAATCCTTATCCGCAAGGCGCATTTCCGTACAAAATTCTTAAAGACCAAATGATCTTTAGAAACCTTTATTGATCTAATAAATGTAAAAAAGGATAACGTTTGACATCTCAAGCTGTAAACAGCAAAGATATTAACATAAATTTTATAGCTGAAAAACAAACGTCAAATATTATGATATAAACAGCCACAGACATTAATGGACGTTTGTGTATACAACCATCACCACTAAAAACAACATGGATATTAATTTTCCAAACTACAATATTACGATCCTTGTTCGTAGCTTACATCGCTGATCTTCCAAAAAATCGTAAAATGTACACTCTTTGTAGACAGATAAATGCCCCTGGAGAGAACTGCGCTACGAAAATAATAATAGTGCAACATGCTCAGTAAATCTTCTAAAAATACATGAGCACAAAAACTACAAGGAGAAGCAGTACATATTGCTGGTAAAAGTAACCGTATCGCAGTTAACTTTAGAAAGGTAAAAAAGCCGAAACGGTCGTCGATTTAAGTAACATCTCATAAATAAAATGAAAATAGTGCAGCATTAAATGGAATAAACATCAATAATTTAGTGAGTGGTTTACATAGGTGAGAAACAATAGGGGACCTAAGATTGATCCTTGAGGAACTCCATAATCCATCTCTTTTCAACTAGGAAAGTAGAAAATTCTGCGTTTTTTGGACGGTTTTGACGTTATGCTGCATGACGGCTTTTCCTACACAAAAAATAAGACCCTTTCGTTCCTAATTGCAGTTAAAATGGCATTCGTGGGATCACGATAAATAAATGACAAAAGAAGAAGGAGAAATGCTTTAAAAAGTGTTGTACTCACCAGCAAAGAGACGGCCGCTGTAGCAGGAAGCCGACCGCGGTGGCCCTTCTCTGTTCGGCGATGGTGACGGACGCTCATCTCCAGGAAACTGCCAGCCATCTTGCAGCTTGTATTCCGTCCAGTTGGGAAACACCACTGGTTGCTAATACAACAGAAAATGATGATCACAATCGAGCGCGAAAACCTATTCTTGCACCTCTTCTTTTTGCAAGTATTTCTTGATGTCTCCCAGATGAGCAATGTCCAACATCAACTGCAGGCCGTTGTCAGTTATTCGTAACGCAGATATTTTTCTTTGCAGAGAACTCGATTCCGTCCAGTGGCCATCAACTGTGTCCACCTGCAGCTGATCTGCCGGTCCAAGTCGGAAGAACTACGTGTGACGGCAATACTAAATAACTAGCGTCATGTCAGAACTAATACGTGCACTCCAATTTGTAACGGATCACTGCTTAATCACTTGGGTCAGGATTTGTCTATTGAAATTACGCCGCTGTGTTGGGTGAATAAATGCCTTCAAATGGTTTACATAGCAAAAAGTCATTGTGACTGAGTGAGCAAAGCACAGAGGCACAGAGGCGCAGCGTTCAGCTTCAACTAGAATTTCGTCTTGTAATAGAAAAGAACTTCAGTAGTAATTAAATCTTTCTGGTTCTACCTTCAGTCTTACACTTTCTCCCCCGTGAGTCTGTCTTCGTTTAGTAGTATCTCCAAATGATGTAAAGTCGTGCCACTTCGTTGATGTCGATATCGAGACAATAAACCCACTAGAACTTTCCGGTTAACACTAGCTTATTGTGAAGGCTGTAGAGAGAAGTAACCCAGAGCCGAGATGGCTGGACAGATGTTCAGAGTCTATTTGCAACAACAGACAATGCATAAATTTCTCCAAAGACTATGCCGAGAAGACAGTAGTCATGTAATGGCGCTTTCTTAACACATAAGCGGCACTGATGTTTATCGATGTGCTGCTGGGAATATTACAAATTTATTCTAGGAGCTTTTATTATTTATATAGATTCCTTGAGGAAATGGCCAAAGTTCGTTCTTTCAGCAGCCGCTGACACTCCAACAAACAATCATATCTCATCCACTACGACCTTAAGAATGCACTAACAGGGAAACCTACACATCCGCTATTGCACCATATAAGCAGGCGACACTGTCTGGTCGTAATCAGACTTCTTAGTCCAATGGCCAAGCGCCCAATTGATAGCGCCCTCCTATTTGATGCAACCAGAAAGGCCAAGCACCTTACCATCCACTTCCAGACCACTGCACATTCTCCACCATGGGTTAATGTAATTGCAGTTGCGCTACTGCTGCTGGTCACTTCATACAACGAAAGATTGATGTCCACGCTCGATCCTACTCAGCGTCAATAGTGAACTGACAGTTCCTACAGAACGAGAGAATGTTCCATGTAGTTTCGACTGTCCTAAAAGCCTCTGTAAATTACGGACGATGGACATTCATTCATCAGGAAGCTGTATACTAATTTCCTTGATAACGGATGTTCCAGAATATTTCGGACCGTAAAAAGATCAATTAGAGAAGTAGAAGAGATCTTGACATTACTCAGATGGAGAAGAAAGCCTATACATTGTCCAGAGATTTTCGCATGGACTCGTGCTGCTCTATGAATGTCTTCTCTCACTACAAACGGTATCAGTTGCTCTCAGTCATCAGATGGGTATTGAACAAGAAAACTTCCGGTTTTGTTCGAAGTTACACAGCAGAAGGCTGCAGGGAACTACTGTCCACTTCCAACAGCAGTCAAACACCAGTGGTCTGAGTCCTCTTAGAGTGTCAGTTGATCAACTCAGATTGGAGGAAGAGCACTGTAGGATCTCTCTTGTCTCTGGTCCTTTCTCAGTAGTGAACTGTCAGTCATCGGAGTCTGCTGTTGGAGAAAAGGATGAATCTATACGTGTGCTCTGCCCTCTAATGTCTGACTTTGCAACTGTACTGAGACTTATTGCAGTTTGAGCAGCTCTGTTCACCACCAAAGAATTTACATCCCGTGGGATATCGGTTGATGTGCTGTATAAGAAGTTCCGATCAAGATTGGAAGCTGGATGCTTTTGGCCTCGCTCAGCTGTAGGGAGTTAATTTTCCTAATTAGCTTGATGGCAGTAGATGTGGGACTACTTCTAGACGTTGCTATGGTGTCTGTCTCTCGGTACTAATTTGTGAATAGACTGGCATTGCTGTGTTTTACCATTTAGTCAGCTATGCTCCCTGTACTAATGCACACAAGCTGTAGTATGCAGTTGAGGGTGAAGCAGCGTTCCTGTGACCTCTGGTGTCCAAAGTCCAACGTCCCGTTGAATTGCAGCAGACTACTTGAGCACGTCTGGTTTTGAAAAACCTATGACATCAGCTGAAGCAGACAAGAAGTTCTGCTGCCGATCCAGTCTGTGAGTACAAATGGGGTCTAGGACAGTGTGGATCCTGAGCGTTGGTAGAGGTAAACACTGCCCACCCAGACGTTGTTCTGGTGTCTGCCGCACAGGCCAAGGGTGATGGTGACTGGCAAGTATCTCTCTTCCGACTTATCCACTCCTGGAAATGAAGTAGACACTGAAGATTTTTTTTTCTGCTGATGCAGAGTAAGTAAATGAAGAACTTCACCTAGCGCAACGTTGTGCTCTGCTATCCAGTTGAACTTCACACTAATGGAAAACTGACCAGTAAGTCATTGTGTCATGAATGGTCACAGCCACCTCTCTAGACCTCAGGTGAAGTGTTCCGGTGCCAGTCGAGTGTCAGTATTGTATGTTGCTGCGACCTAGGAGAGAAATGTCCTGTTTGTCAGCCAGTGAAATCTCTAGGACACTATCGTACTAGAATTGCGATGGTGGATCGGAAGTGAGGATCTTCTTCAGTTGCACCTGAACGTGAGTAGAGGTACAGTGCTTGGCGAGTTCGTCGACACTGTTTAGCTTCGTGTTGATGAAAGGGAAGTGTGACGCTTTATCACCTGTTGGACATCAGTCGAGAATCTTAGGCTTCCCTGTTGGCGAGTATGGACTTGGCAGGCCCACTTGCAACGACTGTCGTGTGTCGTCAGTCGTCCTTAGGCAACAGTTGAGTACTGACACACACAAGTTTTGGTGCTGGATGAGTTCGTTAATGCAGTTCAGCTTGGTCCTGATGAAAGCGTAACTCGATGTTTCAGCACATCTCGAACATCAATCGAGCACGTCGGGCTTCCTGTCGGAGAGTGTATTTGTGAGAGGCCCACTTGGAATGACGGCTGTGTGGAGATCAGAGGCGGAGGCTTGTCAGTCCTTAGACATGAGGGGCACACACACACACGATTTCTGGTGCTGGACGAGTTCGTCAATCCAATTCAACTTTGTCCTTCTGAAAACGTGACTCTTTAGCACCCCTCGCACATGAGTTGAGCCCTTTGGGCTTCCCTGTTGGAGGGCGTGGATGTGAGATGCCCAACTGGAACGACGGCTGTGTGGGGATCAAAGGCGGAGGGTCATCAGTCGTCCTTGGAGATCAGTTGAGGTGCACACCCACGATTTCTGGTGCTGGACAAGTTCGTCAATCCAATTCAACTTTGTTCTGCTGGAAACTTGACACTTTAGCACACCTCGGACATCAGTCGAGGACGTTTGGCTTCCCTGTCGGAGGGTGTGGATATGAGATGCCCAACTGGAACGACGGCTGTGTGGGTGGAGGGTCGTCAGTCGTCCTTGGACATCAGTTGAGGTGCACACACACGATTTCTGGACGAGTTTGTCAATTCAGTTCAACTTTGTCCTGCTAGAAACTTGACACTTTAGCACCCCTCGCACATCAGCAGAGCACTTTGGACTTCCCTGTTGGAGGGTATGGATATGAGATGTCCAACTGGAACGACAGCTGTGTGGGGCTCAGAGGCGGAGGGTCGCCAATCGTCCTCACACATAAGTTGAGGTGCACACACACGATTTCTTGTGCTGGACGAGTTCGTCAATCCAAATCCGTCCTGCTGGAAACTTGATACTTTAGCACCCCTCACACATCAGTTGAGCACTTAGGGCTTCCCTGTTGGAGGGTGTGAATATGAGATGCCCAACTGGAACGACGGCTGTGTGGGTGGAGGGTCGTCAGTCGTCCTCAGACATCAGTTGAGGTGCACACACACGATTGCTGGACGAGTTTGTCAATCCAATTCAACTTCGTCCTGCTGAAAACTTGACCCCTCGCACATCAGTTGAGCACTTGGAGCTTCCCTGTTGGAGGGTGTGGATATGAGATGCCCAGCTGGAACGACGGCTCAGAGGCAGAGGGTCGTCAGTGGTCCTTAGACATAAGTTGAGGTGGACACACACGATTTCTGGTGATGGACGAGTTCGTCAACACCAGCTGGGTGTCGATGGCAGGCCAGCCTGAGGGTACGGCACCTGTGGGAAGTCAGCTGAGGTGGCCGGGCTTCGCGGCTGGACCGCGGTCGCTGGTGGACGGCTGGTGGTGGTGTCGGCTGCGCCTCCGGAGGTCCCCGACTGGCCGCCCCGGCGCGTGGAGAGCTGGAGAGCTGCGGACTGCCGGCGGTGACGCAACGGCGCTGCCTCCCGCCTTTCGCTGGCCGCTGCGGCCGGCGCTGTGAAAAGACACGACAGGGGCGGCGGAGTGTGCGTAGCCGGACCTGTTCCGCGTCAGGCGGGCCACGCCCACATTCCTCGCGCCACCGCGACCTGCCTGCAACAAATGCAGAGCGCCGCTGCGGCCGACAGGGTTTTGGGAGAGGGTCGCCGATTGCCATCAAAGTTTCAATGGCCGTTCTATATTTAATACTAGCTGCTATACTCGGCGTTGCCCGGGTATTTATTTATTCAAACCTTGAGTTGGTACTTCAAATGTTCAAATGTTTGTATAGCTTATGGGATTTGACTATGGGGTCATCAGTCCCTAAACTTACAAACTACTTATGAACTAGCTAACACTAAGGACGGCACAAATATCCATGCCCGAGGGGGGGATTAGAACCCCCGACCGTAGTAACCGTGCAGACCGTCACTGGAGCGCCTCAATCCCCTCGGCCACCGCGGCCGGCCTATTCCTATAATATTGGAGAAGTCTATGCACTTACCCTTTATCAGCAAAGTAAGAAGTGTAGATCAAATCACACGTAAAAATGCACTCGTTTCGAAGAATCCAATCACGAAATTAAACAATAATGATTGTAATAATATTACAGATCGTTCACTTGATGTAATGCGCGAAACGTCAAATCGATTTTTTAAAGAGATGTATTAAAAGAAATTTCTCTTTTACTGCTTTATTTATTTATTCTTATATTTCCTTCTTCATATGCTTATCGTTACAGACAAAGAGCTGAAGACATTGTCGCACGCATAGACTTAAGATATGGTCTGTGGCATCACGTTTCGCTGTATATACCCTCCTTGCTATAGAGTCGCAAACGTCATCGCTGGCCTTCACTCCGAATTTTTTTATAATTTGACGACTTCAATCACCATATCTTCCACCCCCTTATAGCTATCGGCATGGAACTGCTATGATGTACAACGGGATACTTCGGACAACAATTACACACAGACCATTCCTTTGCGTTCTGTAGTTTTCGCTGCAGAGCGAAATATTAAAACACACACACACGTAGAATTTTATATACACCGATAACTTTCTATCCCAGTATACTCCACCTTTTTATTATTATCAACCCTCAAGCATCAATGCAACTAATAAAACCATTTTCAAAAAGTAAATATAATTTTCAAAGATAATTGTTGTTCCGCATTTCGCATTATATTCATCAAATTTTTAAATATGTATCAGATCGCCACAAAACCGTGCCTAAAGCCTTCCCCGGGTAGACATTAGTAACTGTACAAATTTATAGCTCTTTATGTCTTGTGGTTCAGACGTAATAAACGTACACCGAACAGACATTCACATTTATAGATATAGAAGACTAGATGACCCGGTGAACTTCGTATCACTTACCTCTTAATATAAATCATACTAATTTAAATCATATGTAGTTTAGATCCAGTAACTTCATAAAGGCATTTGCTTTGAACGTCAAATGTGCAAAATTTTATCGCAATCGTACGAATGATATTGATATCCCAAAGAAAAGAGCTCTTTCAGTTTTCCACAAATTTTCCTATTTTCTGGCCAACTATTCCAAACGTTTACTTCACTCAAACCTTCCTCTCGCTTTGAACGTCGAATGAGCAAAATTTTATCGCAATCATATGAATAGTACTGATATTTCATAGATTTTTTTTCCGGAAAAATTTCCAAATTTTTATTTCATAAGAACGTTAATCTTGCTTTGGACGTCAAATATGCCAAAATTTTATCTCAACCAGATGAATGATATTGATATCCCATTGAAAAAAGCTCTTTCAGTTTCTCGCGAATTTCCAAATTTTCCGGGTAACTTTCCGAATTTTTAGTCCATAAGAACGGCCATCTTTCGTTGAATGTCAAATGATGAAAATTTTATCGCAAAAGGATGAACGGTTCTCAATTTATAGTATTGAGTACATTTAGAAACACGTTGAAAAAGAAACTTTGTTCGAATTTTTCGACTTTCCTTTTTAACTATCTCTATTTTTATTTTTTTATTTATATTTTAGTGAAAACTTTTCCAACACCATAATGAACAAAACAACAAAAGAATTACCTCTCTCCGTCGTGCCTATAGTCAGTTTTCTCCACTTACAGCCCACATATCTCTGGAACAACTATAGATATTAAAAAACACGTCTTTCACAGTCACGAACTTATGGCAGCGACTTATCAAAGTAAGCAATATCAGACATTATAAAATGCTAACAAATATGTGCGCAGCTACGGCACGGTTTAGGGCAGCATGAGGTCCTCGCTTGAATCTGCGCTCCATTTATTTCAAGCGTCAACTTCGCTTTGCAATATCTCGCTCTGTAACTGACATTGGTCGCATAGCTCCTAGCGTACTTTCATACCAGTGAAAGTCGTACTTCAGTATATGTTGTTGCTCGAGATATATCTGTGGTGAAAGGTTTAAGGGGGACACGTTGTATTTACACGGTAACAACCATTGACCTATATGAGATAATTAACTATAAGAGATGCTGACTGCATAGACAATTATTTGACACCAGAAGCGATTCGCTTTTTAATCGTGTAGCATCTTCTGTAAATATCGACTAATAGGTTTGTACACCACCCCCATGAACCACAGACATTGCCGCCGTAGGGTAGCTAGCGTTCCTCAACGACACAGACAGCTGTACCGTTGGTCCAACCACAGAGGAGGAGTATCTGTGGAGAGGCCAGACAAACTTGTGGTTTCTGAAGAGGGGCAGCAGCCTTTTCAGTAGTTACAGGGGCAACAGTCTGGATGATTGAGCTGTCCTTGTAACATCAGCTACTGTGGCTTTGCCACACAGCTACTGTGAACGGCTGAAACCAAGCGGAAACGCGTCTGGTGTGTAATACTTAACTACAGTCGGCATACGACGGAAAACAGCTGTGGAAGTTGGTCAGACAACCGAACATTTTTTGATATTAAAAGAATGTACGAAAAAAAAGTCAGTCGGCCAGACCAAACTACCTGGCCGATTTGCTTCATTTTTAGTCATCAAGTTTAAGAATTTAACTTAACTCTCGCCTTCCTTTTTCTATACTCAAACGCGATTTCCTTCTGTATATTTGTTATGGAGTTGTCCTTGCCGTAAACCAAAGTCAGTCTGTCAGTCCGTTCTATCCGACCGATTTCCTTCATTCTTCTTTAAACGAAAGGTATTCGTTCGTAGATTTGGCATCGAGTATCAGAATTAACTTAAGTCTCAACATTCTTTATTTTTATTCAAACGCGGTACCTGAGATGTAATAGGCAAGCTACAGAGCTAAATGTTTACTGCTTCATCACCCAAGTAACAAATTAAAAAAATATATATATTTTATTAGAACTGCAACTGTTAAATGCCAGTTTGTGATCTCAGAGTGTGTGTAATATAAGAAACATGATTTCTAGATAACGTAATGGTTAAGTGATGATACATACACTGCTAGGAAGACAAATAACATTTCATCATAAAATAGGAAAATAAACAAGAGCACATGGCCATCAAACTAAATCCTGCTAATATGCACTTTAGGAAAACATAAAGTGAAATAGTATGCTTAGAGATATATTCTATTGTATATTTGAGTTGGAACTGCCCATGAAAACACAAATATAATAGCATGGGAAGCATTCTAGAGTAACTAAGCCTATATGAAATATTCCCGTGTTCTTGTATACAGCAAAACAACTAATACTTTATTTCATTATTCTGTACATGGTAGGAACTTCTGTCCTACACTATTTTTCAAGATATTAGTATAAACAAACAATGTATTGTTGTATTTTGCGGTTTAGCATATTTCAGATCTGCAACCCAATATATGTAAAGCTGCTATTATCTTGCCATAACATGGCCAAACTAATTGTTTTTCATATCTTTAATAGTTGTAACAATGTATGGTATTGTAGGCCAGACCAGAAAAGGAGGCCACACAAAGATCGAAAAACAGCTTTCCAAGCCGCCACTATGCCGGTTTTGGCACCGATGTACATATTGTTGTGATGCATTGTAGGGCAAAAGTGATGAAATTAACAGCTTTTCAGATACCTTGTGCATGCTCTGAGTTCTTGCCTTAATTTTGACGCACACATAAAATAGAGAACATTTCTCTAGCTGCACGTATTTTGAATGAATTCTAGGGATTCCTGTAAGCAGGTTATGTAGATGCTGTGTTTTAAGAAGATTCTACATCCACGAGATATCAAGGTAACTGTCCTGAACTTTGATGATGTGGAGATTTATTAAGACGGGAAGACCACGATCACTGAGAACATCTGTAAAGTGGTAAAACGTTTTATATCCTTCTGCCCTTGCACTGAATATTTTAATCGGTTAGTGTTACGAATCTTAGGTTCTAATTAAGGTACGCAGTTCTTTTTGACCTAACAACACTGAGCACATCTAGCTCTTTCATTTACTCATTTACACTTTTAAACACTTGCATTGATTGATTATGAAGAAATCGATATGCGTGAATACTCAACTTCAATTTTCCCAACTTTTTTGTCATCCAACTAACGGTACGAAGTATTCGCACGGGTCCTCTAGTAGTATACGAAATAATCGTCATAACTTCTGAACGGTTTGCGTTAGAACGTTCAAAATATATGGGTGGCCGCAGGGCATGATTAGATTACATTAGATTAGATTAATACTGGTTCCATAGATCATATATACGACATTTCGTAATGATGTGGAACGTTTCAGTCTAGTAAATGTTGTCTACACTTGACTATCAATATTTTAAGGATTTTTTATTACATTTTTATTGTTTTTTTATTTTTATTTTTTAAAACGTTTTATTTAAACATTCATCTACATTGTAGAAGGAGTTGCCATTCAGAAATTCCTTTAATTACTTTTTAAATACTAGTTGGCTATCTGTCAGACTCTTGATGCTACTTGGTAAGTGACCAAAGAGTTTTGTGGCAGCATAATTCACCACTTTCTGAGCCAAAGTTAGATTTAACATTGAATAGTAAATATTATCCTTTCTCCTTTCTATGCACACTGCTATTACTTTTGAAATGGGTCGGATTGTTAATAACAAATTTCATGAGTGAATATATGTATTGTGAAGCTACAGTGAAGATCCCTAAATAAATGTCTGCAGGATGCTCTTGGATGGGCTCCGGTAATTATTCTGATTACACGCTTTTGTGCAAAGAATATTTTTTACTCAATGTTGAATTTCCCCATAATATGATCCCATATGAAAGTAGTGAATGAAAATAGGCGTAGTAAGCTAATTTACTGAGATGTATATCACCAAATTTTGCAATGACTGATAGTATAAGTAGCTGAACTCAAACGTTTCAGGACATTCAATATGTTTCTTCCAATTCAGTCCCTCGTCAATGCAAACACCTAAAAATTTTGAATATTCTACCTTAGCTACAGATTTATGTTCAAAGTCTAAATTGATTGCTGTTGTCATTCCAGTTACTGTATGAAACTGTGTATACTGGGTTTTATCAAAGTTTAATGAGAGTCCATTTGTAGAGAACCACTTAATAACTTTCTGAAAGATATCATTTACAACTTCATCAGTTAATTCCTGCTTGTCGGATGTGATAGCTATACTTGCATCATCAGCAAAAAGTACTAGCTTAGCATCTTTGTGAATGTAGAATGGCAAGTCATTAATATATATTAAGAACAGCAAGGGACCCAAGACCAAACCTTGTGGGACCCCATTTTTGATAACTCCCCAGTTAGAGGAATTGTTGGTTTCATCTATATCATGTGAACTGTTTATTTCAACTTTCTGCACTCTTCCGATTAAGTATGATTTAAACCAATTGACTACTGTCCCACTCATACCACAATACTTAAGCTTATGTAGAAGAATCCCCTGATTTACACAATCAAAAGCCTTTGAGAGATCACAAAAAATCCCAACTGGTGATGTCCGGTTAATCATGGTGGGAATATGCAGAATGGTTATCGACAAGGCCCAATTTCATTTGGATGGGTTCGTCAGTAAGCAAAGCCGGAGCATTTGGAGGACGGAGAACGTTCAACAGGAGACCGTGTGTTGTGCAGTGCCCAGTCACCAAATATTCGCTCCGATATTCCTCGACGGCACGGTGACTACCGAACGGTGCGTGAAGGTGTTGCAAGTTGATCCGATCCCCATTACCCAAGTGAGCCTGATTTCGTACTTCAGAACACTGATGCAAAAGCAAAGGAAAAGGCATACTAAATTTAGACGAACACAAGATCCCCAGGATTGGCGATCAAACACACAAGCTCGAAATTTAGCGAGGATCTCAATGCGAGGTGCCTACAATACGTATCACAACGAAACTCTTTCTCGAAATTTGACTGAATACCCAAAGAGATTTTGGTCAGATATTAAATATACTAGGGGCAAAACACAAACAATGCCCTCACTACGTGATAGTAATGGCGATCCTGCCGATGACAGCGCTACTAAAACAGAGTTACTAAACATAGGGTAAGGTAAAGGTAGTCAACAATCCGAAGATTGGTTTGAACACCACAGTGCTTTACTAGGCATGGTCCTGTTTGGAGGTGGTATGCCGTTGCCTTCTCCCGACCTTCGAACTGACTTACCCAGCCAGTTATAGGGGGACCTACAGTTTAACGTGGGTTCCGAACCACGGTGCTACTCGGTATTTTTCACATGAACAATACTGCTAGAGGGGAAAGAAGTGGAAAGGAACAGATAAAAATCCTAGGACCTTCGGGTATCGAACACGCGACCTATGGATTTGTAGTCTGGCACTCTACCACTGTGCAACCGAGGCGCTCTTTTAGAAACTCATACACCAAAGACGACGAAACCAATAGTTCAGATTTCGAATTACGAACAGAGGCCGTAATGAGTAACGTAGAATTAGATATCATCGGAGTAGTGCAGCGGACTATATACCCATTAGATTTCTATCTGATTATGCTGAAGCGATAGCTCCTTACTTAACAGCCACATACAACCCTCTCTCAAAGAAGGATCAGTACCATAAGATTGGAAAGTTACAAAGTCACACCTATATTCAAGAAAGGCTGTAGGAGTAACCCACTAAACTACAGGCCTATTTCATTGACGTCAATTTGCAGCAGGGTTTTGGAACATATCCTGTATTCAAATATTATGAATTACCTCGAACAGAATGACCTATTGACCCAAGGTCAAAACGGATTTAGAAAATATCGTACATGCAAAACACAACTAGTTTTTTATTCACACGAAGTGATGGGCACTATCGACAATGGTTCGCAAATCGATTCCGTATTTCGTGATTTCCAGAAGGCTTTTGACACCGTACCTCACAAACGGCTCTTAATCAAATTTCTTGGTTATGGTATATCGCTTCAAATTTGCGACTGGATAGGGGATTTCCTGTCAGAGAGGACAGAGTTCGTAGTAATCGATGGTAAGGCATCGACTAAAACAGAGGTGATATCGGGCGTTCCACAGTGTACTGTTATTGGTCCTCTGCTGTTCCTTATTTACATAAAAGATTTAGGGGAAAATCTAAGTAGCTCTCTTAGGTTGTTTGCCGATGACGCCGTCATTTACCGTGTAGTAAAATCATCTGAAGATCAAAACAAACTACAGAACGATCTGAATAAGATATCACTATGGTGGAAAAATTGGCAATTGATTCAAAATAATAAAAAGTGTGAAGTCGTCCACATCAGTACGAAAGGAAATCCGTTAAACTTTGTTTACAAGATAAATCAATCAAAAGTGAAGGCCGTAAACTCCACAAAATTCCTAGGAATTACTATTACTTCAGACTTAAACTGGAAAGAACACGTAGATAATGTCGTGGGAAAGGCAAACCAGAGAATGCGTTTTATCGGCAGAACCCTTAAAAGATGCAACAGAACTACAAAAGAAACTGCATACACTACGCTTGTCCGTCCATTTTTGGAGTATTGCTGTCCAGTGTGGGATCCTTATCCGGTGGGTTTGACGGAGAACATCGAAAGAGTCCAAAGAAGGGCAGCTCGTTTCGTATTGTGACAATACAGGGGAGACAGCGTTACGGAAATGATACAGGATCTGGGATGGGAATCATTACAACAACGGCGCTTATCGCTGCGGCGTGGGCTACTTGCGAAACTCCTATTGCCAACATTCTTCCCCGAATGCGACAATATATTGTTGACTCCCACTTACAAAGGTAGAAATGACCATCAGAATAAAATACGAAAAATCAGAACTCGAACGGAGAGATTCAGGTGTTCTTTCTTCCCGCGCGCTATTCGAGAATGGAATGGGAGAAAAACAGTATAACGGTGGTTCGATGAACCCTCTGCCAGGCAGTTAAATGTGTTTTGCAGAGTATCCCATGTAGATGTAGATGAATCAAGACGGGGCTCGACCCCATAGAAGCAGGACAGCGACCGGGGACGGCATTCTGCACCTCGACTGGCCGCCACATTCTCCGGATCTCAACACAGGCTGCTCCTTTTTTGTGGCACCATATTAAAGACGACCAGTGCAGCAGTACACCCGTTACCACTGCTGACAAAGAGAGGACGCCTACTCGTCATCGCCGAATTCGTCCAAATTTATGGTACACTCTTTTCTCACATGACATCTTGCGAGCCATGGATGAAGGGCAACAGGCGGATTGTGTTTTTCTCGACTTCAAAAAGACGTTAGACGCGGTGCCACACTGCAGACTGCTAACGAAGATACGAGCTTATGGAGTAGATTCACAGATTTGTGACTGGCTGGAAGACTTCCTAAGTAATAGAACGCAGTACGTTGTTCTCGACGGCGAGTGTTCATCAGAGACGAGTGTATCGTCAGGCGTGTCCCAGGGGAGTGTGATTGGACCGCTATTACTTTCTATCTATATAAATGATCTGATGGACAGAGTAAGTTGTAATTTGCGGCTGTTTGCTGATGATGCTGTGGTGTATGGGAGGGTGTCGTCTGTAACTGACTGTAAGAGCATACAGGATGACAAAATTTCTAGTTTGTGTGAAGAATGGCAGCTAGCTCTCATTGTAGAAAAATGTAAGGTGATGCGCATGAGTAGGAAAAACAATACCATAATGTTCGAATACAGCATTAGTAGTGAGCTTCTTGATGCTGTCATGTCGTTCAAATATCTAGGCGTAACATTGCAGAGCGATATGAAATAGAACGAACATGTAAGGAGAGTTGTGAGTAAGGCGGACAGCCCACTTCGGTTTATTGGCAGAATTTTGGGAAGATGTACTTCATCTTTAAAGGAGACCGCGTATAAAACGCTTGTACGACGACGTCTTGAGTATTGCTCAAGTGTTTGGGACCCGCAGCAGATCAGTTTAAAGGAAGACATAGAGGCGGTTCAGAGGCGAACAGCTAAATTTGTTACTGGTAGGTTCACGGAAATGCTCCGGCAACTCAATTGGGGATCGCTGGAAGAAAGACGACGTTCTTTTCGTGAATTTCTGTTAATTAAATTTAGAGGGCCGGAATTTGAAGCTGAGTGTAGTACGATCTTTCTGCCGCCTACTTACATTTCGCGTAGTGATCACAAAGACAAGACAAGAGAAATTAGGACTTGTACGGAGGCATATAGGCATTCTTTTTTTCCTCGTTCAATTTGGGAGTGGAATAGGAAAGGAAACTCCTAGTAGTGGTACAGTCTACCCTTCGCCACGCACCTTACGGTGGATGGCGGAGTATGTATGTAGATGTAGATGTAGATGTACAGGTCGGGCGTGGTGAAACACGACAGTGCACCAAGTGGGAACTCCAGATGGCCAAGCGTTTAGCAAATAAAAGGAATTTTCATACGGACCTATCACTATATGCACCTTATCAGCTGCCCCTGAGACGGGGTGTTTAGGAAGCCGTGTTTGACTCTGCGGTAAAAGATCGGACTCGTCAATACGAAGGTCGCGGATTAAATTTCACCCGGCGGCAAATTTTTTTCTTCTCCTTAGCAATGCGTACACGTACATATTGTTTTCCGTAGGGATCGTGAGAACAAGATTAATCACAGCACGCATGGAGGCATTTAATCAATCATTCTTCCTATGCGCAACACGTCAAATTTTTATTTTTTAATTATTATTTTTTTTTTAAATTGGCCTCCTACCTCACCTTCAGCCCTTTCTTACTCACCCCATGAGTGCCTTCGTCGGCTGGCTTCACCGCCATTACACAAATTGGAAAATCATAATACTTCTGAACAATTTTCTGTTCTAAGTATAATGTGAAACCAAAGTGAACGAAAAAAGATAAATATGAACATCTGCCTTCCATACCCTTTTCCCGAGGAAAGAAAAACAAACATAAATAAATTGTAAAAAATGCTTTAACTAAAGATTTCTTTCTTCTGTGTGTCCGTCCATTCGGAGCTTACTGAATACCTTCAAGCCGTCAGATTCGGGATATCATAATGTCCAACATGTTTCCATACTTCTTATAATAATTCAAGTCAGATTTAATTTTAAAATTTCCGATTTCAATTTAGGTACAGTAGTCCGTATAATTGGCGACACAATTTTGAATTACATAGCGAATGGTATGGCGTAGCATCCAGGTCGCTGCGTCGTTCTTGCTTCTGGGGTAGCGTAACTTCTGCGGCCACAGAAGTTCGGTCTTGTCATTGTGCGTTGCAGTTGTACGACCTATGATGGCCAATCTTCTGCACAGAAGGTCGGTGACTTGTTTCGCAGGCCCGCAGGTGAGGCTGTGAATTAGAGTATCCTCAAAGCCACGTGTACCACAGGTCGGCTGATTTGCGAGATGTATTTTGTGCAGCTTGTCGTTTGTTGATATCTTGTCGTTTGCGACCATATACCACGCTGATTGAATCGCGCTGGGGAGAAATTCGCTAAAAATATTTCTCCAGATAATGTTCCAACTGTGATCGGCCATTTCCGTTCCACAGGGTTTCCGTTTGTAGTAGTTGTTAAGATATATACATGTGGCGTCTGTTCCGAAAGAACACAAGTCACTTCTGATCCTGCAGAGGCTCAAGTTGGCCTGGGCTCAATCTAGCGAACAAGATCTTGGTAGTGCTGTCCTGAGGAGGCTCGATAGTCTTCCGGAAGCGATTGATTAGTAGTACTGTACTCTGCACTCTCGCATCAATCAAGTTGAGACCTCCCTTCGTAAGAGGCAAGACCAAAGTCTCGAAGTCGACCTTGAAGATATTGTTCCTCATGACAAACCAGCAAAGGGCCTTCTGAATGCTAGCAACGACAGGAGGCGGGGCTGGTAGTATCTGCGCGAGATAGCTAAATGTGCTGGCAATCATAAGTCTGATGGTTTGGACCCTTTGCAGGATATTAAGTTGTCTGTCCCTGTATATTTTATGGACTGCTCGAATCTTATTCAACCTGTCCGCCCAGTTCCTGGTGTACATCCTGGCTGGGTTTGCGTCCAGCTGGATGCCCAGTGACTTATGGCTGCTGTTAGCAGAACACCAATCCAGGCCAGCTGCGTTGCGCAAACCCGCGCCAATATGCAGGAGGACAGTTTTGTTATCACTCAGCTTGGCCACTGTGGACACCACGAAATCGTGAGTTGCTCGGTCAATGGCCTTGAGATCTTGTTGAGATGAGACCCCAATATACACGGGTCAACTGCCTAAGCGATACAGTGGTGCCTAAGGCTACCAATTACCAGACCTGACGTTTCTTCTGTGATAACGGTCAGCAGGGGCTCCACGGCGAGGGCATATAATACCATCGATAAGGGGCATCCCTGCCTGATAGACCGTTCAATTGATACAGGTTGGCTAAAGTGGCCATTAATCAGGATGCGAGACTTAGCTTCAGTCGTGACCTTACGTATGTCAATTATATGGGTAAAAACCCTAATAACTGGTACAGTGGGACGTACCCTCTGCCATGCAGTTCACAGTGCTTTGCAGAGTATTGATGTAGATGTTCACTGACGTCACAATTAACCGCAACATCATACAGGTTATTTTATTAATTTATATAAGCAAAAAAAAAAAAAAAAAAAAAAAAAAAAAAAAATAAAGTAGGGCATTGGATGAAATTCTGGACTTTAAAAATTTAACCGTAGTTAACGCGTACTTGGAGACGTCGTGTATGTAAATCGATATTTCCATTCTTTTGCAATTGATCAATTACGTGTAATGGGATGATATTGATCGAAGAAACAGGGGAAGGAATAATTTTGACTGCATCTTGCACACGTTATCAACGCCGTCCTCATGCAGTTACATGTTTTGTTTTATTTTATTTTTTTTTATGTCTCCATAGAAAAACAAACTTTACTGACATTCTGGAAACAGCTTCTTTCATCGCACAGTCCAGCGGCGAACCACGATTAACGTAGCATGTCGCTGAATACTTGCGAGGACAGCTGTTGACGTATAGTGGAATGTAGTTTGACGCAAGCTTCTCGGAAAGTGATTACTTCTTCTTTCTCGATTAGGTAAGAGCAGTTTTGAAATCTTATTATTAAATATTTTACCTGACAATAACAATATACATGGTTGCACTAGTGGCATACATTTGGAGGGAATTACTTTGATACTGCATGTTGGCATATATTTGTCCACATATAAATACAAAATAATATATATGATGTTGCGGTGAATTGTGAAGTACTGGCTTCATCGTACGCATTGCCAAGCAGCAAACAAGTATTCGCCACCGGGCGGATTAAAACCCGCGAGCCTTTCAATAAAAATCCGATCTCTTACCGCTGATCCAGACACCGGTTTCCAAATGGACTCTCTCAGGGACATTTAATAAGTTACATATGGTGATAGATATGTATCAAACTTCCATTTCTTTCCTAAACGATTAGCCATCTGGAGTTCCCACTTGGTGCACTTTCATATATCTCACCACGCCCTGCATGAACCATCAATCTGGACGAATTCGGCTATGACGAGTAGGCGTCCTCTCCTTGTTAGTTCCTACCTGAACCCTGGATCCCCATATAATGCGGGAAGCAGGAGGTCGTATCTATTCATAATGCAGTAATTAAAAATTCGGAATTTAGTTGAATTCTCTGGTAGCAAGACCAGATCTACACCTACATCTACATACATATTCCGCAGTCCACCGTAAGGTACATGGCGGAAGTTACACTGTACCACTACTAAGTATTTCCTTTCCTATTCCACTCCCAAATAGAACGAGGAAAAAAAGAATGCCTACATGCCTCTGTACGAGCCCCAATTTCTCTTATCTTGTCTTTGTGATCTTTACGCGAAATGTAAGTAGGCGGCAGCAAGATCGTACTACACTCAGCTTCTAATTCCGCCCCTCTAAATTTCCTCAACAGAAATTCACGAAAAGAACGTCGTATTTCCTCCAGCGATACCCAATTGAGTTGCCGGAGCATTTCCGTGACATTCCCGCATTGGTGGAACCTACCGGTAACAAACCTAGCTGCTCGCCTATGAACTGCTTCTATGTCTTCCTTTAAACTGATCTGCTGTGGGTCCAAAACACTTGAGAAATACTCAAGACATGGTCGTACAGACGTTTTATACGCGGTCTCCTTTACAGATGAAGTACATCTACCTAAAATTCTCCCAATAAACCGAAGTCTCCTGTCCGCCTTACTCACAACTGTCCTTACATGTTCGTTCCATTTCATATCGCTCTGCAATGTTACGCCTAGGGTAAGGTCATTTCGGACAAATGTAATTGTAACTGCAAATATATTGAGAAAAGAAATTATTTTAACTATGGCACTTGTTCTTGAATGTTTAATGATTATGTAACACAAATATTAGACAATTACAAATGTTGGTATGAACACAAAAAAAGGTTACAGAATTGAGAAAAATCGATAGGAAATGTACCACACTAGGTACAATTATGATCACTTGCTCGTACAATTTTGATCACTGATTTTTTCCACATGAAAAGCACTTTTTCCTTCGGGCACCAGCGCATACATCGCGGTACCAAACGTTGCACAATAATGAATTTACAAGCGCGTGGAAACTAGAAAATTTATAAGAGCGCTTTCGACGAAGTAGCTCCACGTCCATCTTAACAGGAAGAAATTCATATCTCCGTAGCACAAAGTGGTGAGTTCTTGGAAAAAGATAGCAGCAGCAGTAGAAACCTGTTACACAAGTGCTACGAGTGAAAAAGGCGCGAAAAATTATGTTGATCGGAACTGTACCTATATCGAATTTGTACCACCTTACCCTATATATTTGAACGACGCGACAGTATCAAGAAGCTCACTACTAATGCTGTATTCGAACATTATGGGATTGTTTTTCCTACTCATGCGCATGACCTTAGCTTTTCTACAATGAGAGCTAGCTGCCATTCTTCACACCAACTAGAAATTTTGTCATCCTGTATGCTATTACAGTCAGTTACATAGATAGAAAATAATAGCGGTCCTATCACACTCCCCTGGGGCACGCCTGACGATACACTCGCCTCTGATGAACACTCGCCGTCGAGAACAACGTACTGCGTTCTATTACTTAGGAAGTCTTCTAGCCAGTCACAAATCTGTGAACCTATTCCTTAAGCTCGTACCTTCGTTACCAGTCTGCAGTGTGGCACCGCGTCAAATGCCTTTTTGAAGTAGGAAAAAAAAAAAAAAAAAAAAAAAAAAAAAAAAAAAAAAAAAAAAAAAACACAATCCGCCTGTTGCCCTTCATCCATGGCTCGCAAGATGTCATGTGAGAAAAGAGCAAGTTGAGTTTCACATGAACGATGTTTCCTAAATCCATGCTGATTCATAGAAAGAAGCTTTTCTGTTTCAGGAAAATTTAGACTACTTTATTCGAACTGAGAATATGCTCCAAAATTCTACAGGAAACAGATGTCAACGATATTGGCCTGTAATTCTGTGGGTCAGTTCTCTTTCCTTTCAATGGAGTCACTTGCGCTTTTTTACAATCACTAGGAACTTTGCGCTGAATCAAGGATTCGCGATAAATGCAAGCTAAGTAGGGGACCAACGCCGCAGAATAGTCTTTGTAAAACCGAACTGGTATTCCATCCGGAGCAACATACTTTTTCGTGTTTAGCTCTCTCAGCTGCTTCTCTACACCGGAAATACCTATTACTATGTCCTCCATTTCGGAATTAGTACGCTGATCAAATGATGGTACATTTTTGCGTTCCTCTTGCGTCAAAGATTTCTTAAAGGTTAAATTTAGAACTTCAGTTTTCCGTTTGCTTTCTTCTATTACTACCCCGGAATGATC
Organism: Locusta migratoria; assembly: GCA_026315105.1. Classification (NCBI taxonomy): domain Eukaryota; kingdom Metazoa; phylum Arthropoda; class Insecta; order Orthoptera; family Acrididae; genus Locusta; species Locusta migratoria. Next base: position 47,883,261 of record CM048753.1, read on the forward strand.
AACGAGTGAGTGGATAGAGGGTTTTGACCCGCTTATCTATGACTAGAAAGCTATTCTTTCAGGATAATACGCGAAATACCGATGTCAAGAAGTAACGTTTTCCGTTACCGCGATACTTTGATTTCCGTTGCTTACAGTAAATTTGACCTCGTACATCCACTGATTGCGCCACTAGATGACAGTCCTGATAAACCATGACTGTAGTCTAATGCCTCCTTTATGTGAAAACATTCACTTCAATGAACCATGCTCATCGGCTCCGTACACACAGAATTTTTGTTTTCTGCACATGTTTAACAAATCCCCTTTCGAGTTACATAAATTTCACTGGCCTCCTTGTATAATTGACACTAAAAGCCTGTTCGTTAATTTTCGTGTTCACATATTTATGTAATGATAAAGTCATTAAAGGAAATGTATTCAGATGCTGCTTTGGGATTTACGTTACACTTGTACCATAACTCACCTTGACAACCTGCACAAAGAGGAAGCAACCCAGCAAGCAATCTGTAAGACTGTTATTACATTATCAGCTTGTGAAAAGATAAAATCGCACTGACGTGTTTTACGACCCACTTTAGATTTGTAGTTTCATAAGTTTTTTCAAACATTTTGGACCAGAATAATAATCTACATGATGAAAAATTAATTAATAAGAGTGTCTGAAACCCTTTTAGGTAGTGGTGGGTTCCGAACAACGAACTGCAGCCTCAAAGTCCAACGCCTTGTACACTACACTACGGATATCAATCAAAAGATGAGTCCTTATTCTCATACTATTGTTGGCCGTTGTTAACTGATGCTAATATAGCACTTGTAGACACTAGATTATCATTTATCGTACGAAGGACGATGTGTTTATGTTAATTCCTCAGCGCGCCATTGTTCTGAAATAGCAACGTGTAAGTTACAATAAGAAAATCATCAAATACGCAACGCAAGATGGCGTATGCCAGAGAGAGTTCTGGGCGAGGAATGTCACGTGACATCTCCGAACGCCTGGTTTCCGTTATTTTTGCAAATATGTCTCAAACGATACGAGATATGAAAAAAACCTAAGGGAGCTAAGTTGTAGAGAATTTTCGCCTCTACGAATTAGGTAATTCAATTTCCGTGTCAGATGAACGATTCGTTTGCAATTACAATTATATTACAAACGGCTATTTTTGGTATTATTACCTTATTTTTGGCCGAAAAATTTGAAAAAAAAAATGAGGTTCTGGTCTCTGGCGACCTACAATCATGTCTGTAAAATTTGGTGCTGATCGGTTGAACGGTTCGTCCTAAAAACAGGGAACACGTTACGGACAGACAGACAGACATCTCAAAATCGCCGTTATTTTTGCAAATATCTTTGAAACGCTACGAGATGTGGAAAAAAAAAAACATAGGAGAGCAAAGTTGTAGAGAATTCTTTCCTCTAGAAATTCGGTTATTCAATTTTCGTGTCAGATGAATAGTTAAGCCGTTATTTTCATTTAAATTTTGAGCTGTCAATAGACGATCGCAAAGGCCCACTTTTAGTGTTACTACCGCAACCTAAAGTGGGCCAAAATATTGACATGTTCCACGTCCACGATGATCTCCACAACATGGGTCAATGGAACGAACAACTAATCTAATCTAATCTAATCTAATTGCCTGTAGGCTGCAATGGCTCCGCTGTTATAAGAAGTCCAGCGCATTACGAACGTGCTGTTTATCTGCCAACATGTGCTCCGACAGTGTCCTTCAGAACTTGGCAAGAGTATGAGCTGGGCGTCGACTGGTACTGACGATGGAGCGAACAGGGCCGCTGTCCTTATGAATTACAGGAAGCAACCTTGGCTGGACCGGCCTCTGTAATATTACCCAGCAAGGTGGAGAACTGGTAACAAACTGAACTAATATTCGAGAGGACGATGGTTGAAATCCAACTCCGACCATCCAGATTTAGGCTCTCCGTGATTCCCATAAATGACTCCAGGCAAATCCTGGAATGGTTCCTTTTGAAAGGGCACGTCCGATTTTATTCCTCATCTTTGACCAAAATATATACACATTTATTAAATCAATGAAATAAATCGCGATTTGCGATCAGTTATGACTTCACTGTACTAGGTTTAGAAGGAATATCAGAGTGTGACGAATGAAAATTTGTGCCCGGCTGGGATTCGAACCCGGGACCGCCTGCTTACTAGGCAGACGCGTTGACCACTCCGCCACCGAGGACACAGTGACCAGCCCGACTGCAGAGAACTCTTCCCTGCACGTCTCCCACCACACCCGAATCTCCATTCGCCACACTGTCTCTTTCCCATTGCCACAGCCTACTGTGTCCTCGATGACGGAGTGGTCAACGCGTCTGCCTAGTAAGCAGGAGCTCCCGGGTTCGAATCCCGGCACGGCACAAATTTTCATTCGACACACTTTGGTATTCCATCTAAACCTAGTACAGCGAAGCCATAACTGATCGCAAATCGCGATTTATTTCATTCATTGAACGCTGTAACGTCGTCAAAAATATATAATTACTTATTAAATCAATGGCAAGATCCTGAACGTAGTAACTTTTTTATTGCATATATTATGCGTTTCGGTATAAACTGTTCAAATGTTTAAATGTTTGTAGGGCTTATGGGACTTAACTACGGGGTCATCAGTCCCTAAACTTACAAAATACTTATGAACTAGCTACGACTAAGAACGGCACAAATATCCATGCTCGAGTGGGGATTCAAACGCCCGAGGACTGAGGCGTGTTAGTCACGGTCTGCACGGCCACTACGGTCGGGGGTTCGAATCCCCCTCGGAATGGATATTTGTGCCGTTCTTACTATAGGGTAGTTCATAAGTAGTTTGTAAGGTTAGGGACTTAGGCCCCGTAGTTAAGTCCCATAAGTTATACAAACATTTGAACATTTCATTTTGACCCATCTTCTGACCAGTGACTCACTCCGCATTTTGTACGTAAACCTCGCAGATTTGCCGATGAATTTCCTTTGGTTTAACTTTCTTTGCATTTAGTAAACGACTCACAGGTCTGATTTCAGACGCGGCGGCATTTTCAATTACGGCTGACATTATAAAGAAGCACTACAAAGCACACGTTGACACTTGAGTAGTTCGCGAACGAACTAGTTCAGAAGAGCGCTCCCACAGGCGAACTACGCCAACCAGTTCGCAGATCCCTCGCCTCTTAGTTCGTCTGCTCCTTTCCCGAAGACTGACGGGGAACAACGAGAAGACGCGAGAGCGCGCAGAATCATGTGATTCCCTTCTGCCAGTTACCGTCATTTCGACCTGAGATGATTCTCAGCTGTAGTTTCATAGTTCACTGCCATAAGAAATCCATTTTAAAAATAAACTACTACGAGTACTCTGTATGCAAAGTAGTTGCAAACCGTTGTATCACACATTCGTATAAATAACTGGTTTATTTGTTTAAGTATTTGATGTCTAATTGCCCAAAAATAGCACACGCTTTGGCAACGTTGATTCATTATACAAAAAAGTCGTCATAGCAAAGAAAGAGCTCTTTTAGTAGCGGTAGCAAAATCCAAAAAGAGCGGACGAACTAAAAAGAGCGGAAGATCTAAAAAAGAGTTCGAACTAATAAGAGCGACCTTACTTCGCGGCCGAGCTGCGAACTAAAAGGAGAGCTACCGGTCGCGAACTAAAATAAGCGCGATCGGTTGCGAACTAAAATAAGCGCGATCGGTCGCGAACTAAATTATGCGCGATCGTCGTGAACTATTATGCCAAACGTATTTCGCTTCTTAGTTCGTTGGATTCTTTTCCGAAGACCGACGGGCAATAGCGAGAGGGCGCGCAGCAGAATTAAAAAATCACGTGTTTGCCTTCTGCTGATGAGAGCCATTTCGAGGTGAGCGTCTGCCTGCTAGATTACATAGTTCAGTGCTACAACATTTCTGTTTTGAAGTATTTTGCACTCTGCAATATCTGACTAAAAATTCCATAATGCCAAGATATAGAGAACTCTAAACTTAAACGCGAGAAATTATGCACAAACTGTTTCATTTGGTTTGCGTGATATCGTTAGCGGCTCAAGCAGCAAGCGCATGAAGCAGCTAGGTGGGGGAACTTCTCCCTCCACCTGCATGCGCAGACCATGCCGCTCAGCCGTCACTGGGAGCGGACGAACTAAAAGAGCGAACTAGTTGGCAGCAGCGATATGAAAATAGCGTACGTGTCTTCTCCTTGAGTCAGAGTAACCGCTGCGCATGATAAAAAAAAATAAAAAAAATAAAAATAAAAATAAAAAAAAGTTAAAATATTTGTAAATCTATCGGACTAAACTGCATGGTCATCAGACTGTAGCTTACAAACTACTTAAACTAAGGTAAGCTAACCTAAGGACAACACACACACCCATGCCGTAGGGAGGACTCGAACCTCCGACGGCGAGCAACCGCGCGCTCCGCAGCGAGACGCCTTAAGAGTGCTCGGCTACTCCACCGCGGCGCGCATGCTCGGTACTGCGATCGCAGCGCTACCGCGGATAGAAATGGAAACGGAACTTACTTTGTGGAGAACTCTCTTATGTGCAATAAAAATTACAGCTACCAGAATCTTGCTATTCATTTAATTAGTGCCAATTCTGGTCACTTGACTCAACCGTGGTAGTTGTTGGAAATATGTTAACAAAATACGCGTATACTTGCGTGTGAGCTCCGACTATAGTGACCACGCTGTCGACGGGACGTTAATCTGAGATGATTTCCTTTAGCAGGCCAGACGCTCAAAGCAGAGTGAAGATTTCTCACGGACGTTCTTGGTCTGATAGGTCAGTAAAACAGGAGTATAATATGAACAGCTGCTGTGGGTGGTATTTGTGGCATTGGAAAGTGGCGGGTTAAGTAGGTGGCAATGTAACGTTGTCACTGAGACAGCCCGTTAGCTAGGTTAAGCCGCTGATTGAAGGTGTAGCTTTCTAATCCCGTAATCACTGGTTACGGAGCGTACAGACAGTAATGCTATGCGCTACAAAATGATGGATGCGATTCGTTAATTTCTCTCGGCGTATGGCGTATTCAAAAAAACTTACGGGTATGCAGCCAGGTGTGAAACTCGACATCGGCCGATATTTAGGCAAGAGCACACCCTGCCTTTGTCAAGGCAATGTAGCGAGGAGGCAACGAGCGACGACGTTTAATACCTCGGTCCTCAGTGACAACAGAAAGACAACACCCACTGAGCAAGCAAGCCCACAGCGCGATAACACGACCGAAGATGAAAAGCAACAGCATTATTAAGTGGGTGAGGTGGCATTAATTTTGTCCCGCTATTATTGGGTAAGTGAGAGAGCAGGATGCCAGGCAGAATGTAAGAAAAAACCTCCATCCCTATTCGACAGGTTATCCGCTAGTTTTATTTCAATCGTTTCCTTCGTAACACAATTATTGTATAAATACGCTAACACAAAAATTGTCTTTCAGATTACTAATTCATTCGTACAAGAATGAAAGTTACATAATTCAAAAGATTGTTTGTCGTAGATTTCACGAATATAAATATTATGTGTGCATTTAGCCATTAAAAGTGGTAAAAGGAAGTACAAATTTTCGTATCTACAGCTTGGATCAGGTTCTCCATTCTCCAACAATCAGCTCACTGATTGGCTATTCGCCTCGACCAAAGACTCTGTAATGCAGCGCATCTGCAGTATTAAAATAAGTGAATATCGAAACATGGAGTGCTCCCAACTCACTTACTTCTGCCGTTCAAATGCTTCATTTTCGCAGTGATTAAGAGTGGTTAAAGGAAATGGATGTTTTCTTATGAATGCCAATATAAAGGATGATGCGCCGGGAGAGGCATCTAGCGGTGCTCGGGTGGAACTACGAAGTCGACATGTTGTCAGCTCTGGAGTTCTGAATATCACAGTATCGAAATAACATTATTTCTTAGCGTGGTATAAATATACGAACACCGAAATTGTAGTTCCATTTCAAATATTATTTTAATGAAAGTTATATAATTCGAAAATGGCGTGAGAAGTATATACTCCGTTTTTCTTTGTTGTTATTGTGTCAGGCAAAAGATACCGTTTCATACCTCCCAGTGCCGGTTAAATTTTATCAAATATCCCAGCGGCTTCTTATGATAATGTTGGTAATAGAGGCTGAATAGTGAGAATCCTGTGAGTCTTCATTTTAGCCAATCGCTTGACAACGCTGATGTTTTCTCATGGAATCTTCGCTTTACGAGGGCAATTATTTTTACTGAGCGGACGAGGGTACATACAAGAACCTGTTAAACGTAAAGCAGGAACAGCATTATTTGTTTACTTCATGGTCTGTACGATACAGTAATCGAGTGGTTCGAACAAATGGGCAAAGATTTTCTATCGTGTTGTTGATGTTGCCAACATAATCACGCGAGGCCGCCGACATGATACGTAAAATTTTACCCCCAGTGACCATTGTAAACATAATTGGTCGATTTTCGAACACAGGCAATACTAGTCCTAATGAATGGAAGTGCATCTCAGAATTTCGGGTTTGGTGGATTCCATCGGGTGACGTGTGTCGAAGCAACAGCAGACTTGTTAGATTATTCCAAACGTATGTGGCGTTTACCCTCAATTCATCGGTCCTTGACAGTCCTAATTGTTTTAGCAATACATACCTTGCCACAGCTGCACGGGATACGATAAACACTGGCCTTGCGCAAAATCGAATCATTTTTAACAAACCCAAACAGCGCCTTTAATTTTCAAAGGTGGTGGAAACACACATCTCGCTTCATATTTAGAAAAAATACAGCCAATCCTTTTCGAAATGCTGCCAACATATGGCAGAGAGGCCATTTTTATTATTAAACTAGCTGACAACCCGGCGTTGCACGGGTATTTATTTATTTACTTCAGCCTTGAGTTAGTACTTCCCTGTCCCGTCTGTCCCTCTCTGTCAATCTCTTTTTTCCTCTAAATGCGTGTTATATTCATGGGAGAATACTTTAAGAAATAACGCTGTCTTGCATAATGTACAAAGTTGTAAGTGCAGTATCCAAAAAAAGAAAGATAGTATTCAAAAATTTTATGTAAATTGACGAAACCTCAGTAGATACTCTTGCAATTTTAAATTTTACTATCGACAATTGATAACAGTTATAAGGATTTCACATACAATAGCGCACTCTAGCGGCATGTTAAAGTAACATTATAGTGATCACAACGCTGCCTGTTAGTAGCTTGTTGTCACTCACAACTGTACAATATGGTGGCTCTATATGTAAATATGACTATACGAGTCCAAACGGCATATTTTAATGTGTGACAACGCACCAGTACTATCCATTAGGCTACAATATGTATTTATGTAATAATGTTACTATTTAGTGCAAGTACGTGAAGAAAACTGTTGACATATGATTACCTATACATACAGTTATATGGCATGTTCTTTTGTTGGTTTTTTTAACCATACATTATATGTTCACCGTTAGAGACCAGAAGATGTCAGTGTACATCGAAACCGGTCGTCTGTTATAAATACAGACGAAATATCGCGATCTTGGCATTTCATTATTTACAAAATACATTTATAAGATCGCTCTCTGACGTGAGCAAATTGTACTTTATTTATATACCCTTTTTTTCGCGACGTGCTTTTTTCAGGGGGTTCATTGAACACATAGGACGCGACGCCTCTGACCTTAAACACACTTTGTAGAATCAGAATATGGAAAAAAAATCGCACTGACGCATTTTATGGCCCACTTTATATTCATAGTTTTATCATTTTTTGAAAACATTTCGGACAAAAATGTTGTTGTTGTTGTGGTCTTCAGTTCAGAAACTGGATTGATGCAGCTCTCCACCCTACTCTATCCTGAGCAAGCCTTTTCATCTCCTCATAAGAACGACAACCCACATCCACTTGAATCTGCTTACTATACGCGTCTCTTGGTCTCCCTCTGCGATTTTTACCCCACACACTTCCCTCCAACGCTAAATTCACAATTCCTTGATGTCTAAGAATGTGTCCTACCAACCTATCCCTTCTTTTAGTCAAGGTATGCCAGAAATTTCTTTTCTCCCCAATTCGGTTCAGTACCTCCTCATTAGTTACGCGATCCACCCACCTAATCTTCAGCATTCTTCTGTAGCACCACATTTCAAAAGCCTCTATCCTCTTTCTGTCCACACTGCTTATCGTCCATGTTTCACTCCCATACAAGGCAACACTCCATACAAATGCCTTCAGAAAGGACTTCCTTAGGCTTAAATCAATATTCGATGTTAACAAATTTCTCTTTTTCAAAAACGCCTTTCTACCCATTGCCATTCTGCATTTTATATCATCTGTACTGCGACCATCATTTATTATTTTACTGCCCAAGTAACAAAACTCATCTACCTCCTTTATTGTTTCGTTACCTAATCTAATTCCTTCAGCATCACCTGATTTTCTTACACTGCACTCCATTACCCTAGTTTTACTCTTGTTAATGTTCATCTTATATGCACCTTTCATCACACTGTCCATTCCGTTCAATTGCTCTTCCAGGTCCTTTGCTGTATCTGACAGAATTAATATATCGTCGGCAAAACGCAATGTTTTTAATTCTTCACCCTGAACTTTAATTCCTTCTCCAAGTTTCTCCTTGCTTTCCTTTATAGCTTGCTCAATGTACAAATTGAACAACATTGGGGAAAGGCTACAACCCTGTCTTACTCCCTTTCCAACCACTGCATCCCTTTCATGCCCTTCAACTCTGACAACCGCTGTCTGGTTTTTGTACAAGTTGTAAATAACCTTACGCTCCCTATATTTTACTCCTGCTTGCTTCAGAACTTTAAAGAGTTTATTCCAATCAACATTGTCAAAAGCCTTCTCCAAATCTACAAAAGCTAGAAATGTTGGTTTGTCTTTTCTTAATCTATCTTCTAGGATAAGCCGTAAAGTGAGTATTGCCTCCCGTGTTCCTACATTTCTCCTGAACCCAAACTGCTCTTCCCCGAGGTCGGCTTCTACCAGCTTTTCCATCCTTCTGTATATAATTCGTGTTAATATTTTGCAACCATGACTTATTAAACTGATGGTTCTGTAGTTTTCACACCTGTCTGCACCCGCTTTCTTTGGAATGGGGATTATTACACTTTTCTTAAAGTCTGAGGGTATTTCGCCTGTCTCATACATCCTACACACCAGTTCAAATAGTTTTGTCATGGCTGGCTCTCCCAGAGACTTCAGTAGCTCTGACGGGATATCATCTACTCCAGGGGCCTTGTTTCGACTTAGATCTTTCAGTGCTCTGTCAAATTCATCTCTCAGTATAGTATCTCCTATTTCATCATCATCTACATCCTCTTCCCTTCCTACAATAGTGTCTCGAAGTTCATTTCCTTTGTAGAGCCCCTGTATATACTCTTTCCACCTTTCAGCTTTCCCTTCTTTGCTGAGAACTGGTATTCCATCAGTGTCCTTGATATTCATAGAGCTGTTTTTCTTATCGCCAAATGTTTCTTTTATTTTCCGGTAGGCTGTATCTATTTTTCCGCTATTTATACATTCTTCTACATCCTTGCATTTGCCTTCTAGCCATTCCTGCTTAGCCATTTTGCACTTCCTGTCAATCTCATTTCTTAGTCGTCTGTACTCCATTTTGCCTGTTTCATTTACTGCATTTTTATACTTTCTCCTTTCATCGATTAAATTTAGTATCTCCTGTGATATCCAAGGATTCTTTGTAAGTCTTGCCTTCCTACCTATTTTGTCCTCTGCTGCCTTCACTATTTCATCTCTCAATTTTACCCATTCCTCCTCAACTGTTTTATTTTCCCCTGTTTCTGTCAATTGTTGCCTGAAGCTCCCTCTGAAATTCTTAAGAACTTCAGGTTCCTTCAATTTATCTAGGTCCCATCTCCTTATTTTCCTACCTTTCTGTAGTTTCTTCAGTTTCAGCCTACAGTTCATAACCAACAAGTTATGGTCAGAGTCTATGTCTGCCCCTGGGTATGTCCTACACTTCAAAACCTATGTCTTACCATTATAAAATCTATCTGGTATCTCCCGGTGTCTCCTGGTCTCTTCCACGTATACAACCTTCTTTTGTGATTCTTAAACCAGGTGTTTGTTATAACTAAATTATGTTCCGTGCAAAATTCTACCAGGCGGCTTCCTCTTTCATTCCTTTTGCCCAGACCATATTCACCCACTATCTTCCCTTCCTTGTCCTACTACCGAATTCCAGTCTCCCATAACAATTAAGTTTTCCTCTCCCTTAATTTTCTGAATAATTTCCTTTAGCTCCTCATATATTTCTTCGATCTCCTCATCATCGGCAGAGCTAGTTGGCATATAAACCTGTACTACTGTTGTCGGTGTTGGCTTCGTATCTATCTTGACAATGATAATGCGATCGCTGTGCTGGTCATAGTAGTTTACCCGCATTCCTATTTTCTTATTCATTATCAATCCTACTCCTGTGATACCCCCAACTGATTTTGTATTTATAATCCTGTACTCACCTGACCAGAAATCCTGTTCATCCTGCCACCGAACTTCACTAATCCCCACTATATCTAACTTCAACCTATCCATTTCCCTTTTTAAATATTCTAATTTTCCTACTCGATTAAGAGATCTAACATTCCACGCTCCGACCCGTAGAATGCCAGTATTGTCTTTCCTGATGACAACATCCTCCTGAGTAGGAGATCCGAATGGGGGACTATTTTACCTCCGGAATATTTTACCCGAGAGGATGCCATCATCATATGTTCATACAGTAGAGATGCATGTCCTCGGGAAAAATAACGGCTTGCTTTCAGCCGTTCGCAGTAGCTGTGTGGCAAAGCCACATTAGCTGATGTTACAAGGACAGCTCAGTCATCCAGACTGTTGCCCCTGTAACTACTGAAAAGGCTGCTGCACCTCTTCAGGAACCACACGTTTGTCTGGCTTCTCCACAGATACCCCTCCGCTGTGGTTGCACCTACGGTACGGCTATCTGTATCGTTGAGGCACGCAATCCACCCCACCTCGGCAATGTCTGTGGTTCATGGGAGTGGCGGACAAAAATAATAATGTAAATAATAAATAATTATAGTGATATGATTACGACTCTATTATTGTGATAATATCTATGCACCCAATACGTAACCCTTTTAGGAAAAAAGGAGAAAAAGATATTCGCGAAAGGCGATCTTGAACTACGAACCATGTGCATCACAATCCAACACGCTGCCCTCTACACTACAGCGAACAGTTACGAAATTCGTCATTTATTTTCTTACTATTAATGTCAATTGATAACTGATGCTAATATGCCATTTTTAGACACTAGATTATCATTTATCATCCGAAGAACGACGTGTTTTTGTTAATTCTTCAGTGCGCCGTTGCTTTGAAATGACAACCTGTAAGTTACAATAAGAAAATCATCAAATACTCAACGCAAGATGGCGTATGCCAAAGAGAGTTCTGCGCATGGAATGTGACGTGACTGCAAATATCTCTCACAAGATGAGCCGTTCGTTTTCAATTACAATTACATTACTAACGGCATTTTTTTAACGTTACTAACGTGTTTTTTGTCCGAAAAATTTGAAAAAAAAGGGAGGGTCTAGTCTCTGACGGCCTACAATCATGTCTGTAAAATTTGGTGCTTATCGGTTGAGATATTAAAAAAAAGAAACATAAGAGAGCAAAGTTGTAGAGCATTTTCTCCTCTACAAATTCGGTTATTCAGTTTTCGTGTCAGATGAATGGTTAAGCCGGTATTTTCGTTTAAATTTCGAGCTGTGAAAAGACGATCGCAAAGGCCCACTTTTAGTGTTACTACAGTAACCTAAAGTGGGCCAAAAAATTACAGACACCTTCCGCAAAAGGCGAGCACAATTCTATGGTCACATCAAACCAATGGACGAAAATATTTCTCTTTTTTATTAAAAGCCAAAAGTGGGCAAAAAGTGTAGGAGCGACAAAAAGCAAGTGGTCACATAAGGATTCACTAATTGAAAAAGTCAGCACAGCAGCTAATACCCGACAAAGAGTAATCTCAAAATATTCGCCCGTGGCCTGTGTAATTATCCACCTACTGGTGGGCGGCCCTCTCCGAGTCGTGCTTAACTTTAGACTGCAGCTTTGGTTCGTATCTCGTCTTTCGAAACGGAGCCGTTTCAGAGCGAAAGGTTAATCTGGTGGGCCGTGCACAGGCCGCGGTACCAGTCCCTTTCGCTCTCGTTCAGAGCAGTGCTACACCTCCGTGCACAAAAGAGCCAGAGTGCCCCCCTCTCTTTCCCTGTGGCAAGCCGACCGTATCCATCACCGGCAGACACGCCGTTCTCCACCCACACCTGCGTCCATTTCTCCGCGCTGCGGCCACGTTCTGCCATTCAGAGGCACCCGCTCTGGTTCGGCGATTCGCCAGCCGGCCTGTGAGGAGTATTCCAGCTGCACTCGCGCCGGTGGCGTTGGGTCTGCCTGAAAAATGCGGAAGATTGGTAGCAGCTGTCCCAGCGCTGAGGCGTGCGGGACACAGACAACTGGAATGGCGGGTCGCCACCAGGGCAACGCCCCCCCCCCCCCCCAACGCACACACACACTCACTCACTGCACGCCGCTTGCAGTGCTGTGCTCTCCTCAGGCTGCTCCACTAGCGCACGAGTCACCATCTGTGACGTCACTGGAGAACACACCTGGCCACTGCAATTTACTGACTGCTGCGTCTAAAACCCAAAAGTGCCTGGTCCGGAGTGTCAGCACTAACTGGTGTGAAGAATCAGCCGTAAAAAGTTCGAAATATAGTGCGGATAACAGCACACTGTTTGTAAATGATGATAATCTACACCTACATGGATACTTTGCAATAGACTTGCGCATAATAGTTCGCGATCGGGAGCGCACACTTTAGTTCGCGGCTCTGCCGCGAACTAGTTCGTTCTTTTAGTTCGTCCGCTTCTAGAGACGGCTGAGCGGCGTGATCTGCGCATGCAGGTGGAGGGAGAAGTTCCCCCACCTAGTTGCTTCATATGCTTGCTGTTTGAGCCGCTAACGATATCACGATAACCAAAAGAAACAGTTTGTGGATAATTTCTCGCGTTTAAGTTTAGAGTTATCTCTATGTCTTGGCATTATGGAATTTATTAGTCAGATATTGCAGAGTGCAGAATACTTCAAAACACTTCAAGCAGGCAGACGTTAACCTCAAAATGGCTCTCATCAGCAGAAGGCAAACACGTGATTTTTAATTCTGGTGCGCGCCCTCTCGCTATTGCCCGTCGGTCTTCGGAAAAGAATCCAACGAACTATGAAGCAAGATACGTTTGCCATAATAATTCATGTATTAGTTCGCGTCCGATCACACATATTTTAGTTCGCGACCGATCGCGCTTATGTTAGTTCGCGATCGATCGCGCATATCTTAGTTTGCGACCGGTAGCTCTCCGTTTAGTTCCTACGTCGGCCGCGAAGTAGTTCGCTGTTTTTAGTTCGTCCGCTCGTTTAGGCTTTCGTTACCGCTACTAAAAGAGAGGGTTTTTTTGTGATAATATCCGTATCCCTGAGCAATTAGAAAAAAAAAAAAAATGTTCAAATGTTTGAAATCTATCGGACCAAACTGCATGGTCATCAGTCCGTAGTTTACAAACTACTTAAACCTAGGTAAACTAACCTAAGGACAAACACACACACCCATGCCCCAGGGAGGACTCGAAAATCCACGGCGAGAGCAATTAGAACTCAAGTAATTAAGTAAATAAATCAGTTATTTACATGAATGGGTGATACAATGGTATTCACCTACTTTCCATACAGAGTACTCGTAGTATTTTATTTTTAAAATGGATTTATTTATTTATTTAATAGGTCATGCAGTTTCGTTTGAACACCCGCGAACAATCTAAGAGAGCTATTCAGATTAATTCGTCTATAAAAATAAGAAAGAGTAGGGGTCGCATAACACTTCCCTGGGGAACGACAGATATCACTTCTACTCTAAGTCATACCGTCAATTATTAGGTTGTTGTTGTTGTGGTCTTCAGTAGACTGGTGTGATGCAGCTCTCCACGCTACCCGGTCTGAGAATACGTTCGGCAAGCTACATCCTTTTGAATCTGCGTACTTTATTCGTCCCTCGGTCTCCCTCTACGATTTTTACCCCACACGCTTCCTTCTAATGCTAAGTTGACAATTCCTTGATATCCCAGAATGTGTCCAACCAATCTAGCCCTTCTCTTAGGATATGCCAGAAACTTCTTTTCTCCCCGATTCGGTTAAGCACCTTCTCATTAGTTACGTGATCTACCCATCTAATTTTCATCATTCGTCTGTAGCACCACATTTCAAAAGCTCCTATCACCTTTTTATCTGAATTCCTAATCGTCCAGGTTTCACTCCCATACAATGCTACACTCCAGACAAATGCATTCAGAAAGGACTTCCTAACATTTAAATTAATATTGGATGTTCACAAGTTTCGCTTCTTTAGAAACGCTTTTCTTCCTATAGCCTTTCTGCATTTTATATCTTCTTTACTTCGGCCATCAGAAGTAATCTTGCTACCCAAATAACAAAATTCATCTACTACTTTTATTGACTCATTACTTAATCTGATTCCTTCAGCATCGCCTGATTTTCTGACACTGCATTCAATTACTTAGTTTTACTCTTGTTAATGTTCATCTTATATCTTCCTTTCAAGACACTGTCCATTCCATTCAATTACTATGTCATCAGCAAACCGCCATATTTTTACTTATTATCCCTACACTTTAAAAGCCCTCTCCAAAATTCTCCTTCCATTGCTTCATTGCCTGCTCAATGTACAGATTGAACAACTTCGGGGAAAGGCTACAACCCTGTCTTACTTCCTTCCCAACCTCTGCGTCCCTTTCTTGCCCTTCGACTCTAATAATAGCTGTCTGGTTTTTGTATATGTTGAATATAACTCTTCGCTCCCTATATTTTACCCCTGCTACCTTCAGAATTTGGAAGAGTGTATTCCAGTCGACATTGTCAAAAGCTTTCTCCAAATCGACAAACGCTAAAAACGTAGGTTTCCCTTTCCTTAGCCTATCTTATAAGATAAGTAGTAATGTGAGTATTGCCTTCCGTGTTCCTACATTTCTCCTAAATCGAAACTTATCTTCCCCGAGGTCGGATTCCACAATTTTTTTTTTCCATTCGTCTGTAAATAATTCGTTTTAGTATTTTGCAACCATGACTTATTAAACTGATAGTTCTGTAATTTTCACATTTGTCTGCACCTACTTTCTTTGGGATTGGAATTACGATATTCTTCTTGAAGTCGGTAGGTATTTCCCCTGTCTGCTACATCTTGCATACCAGGTAGTACAATTTTTTCACGACTGGCTCTCCTAACGATTATTAGGTATTGTGTCCTTTCTGACAGGAAATCACGAATCCAATCGCAAAACTGTAGCGATATTCCACAAGCACCCAATTTGATTAGAAGACGCTTGGAGGTACAGTGTCAAAAGCTTCCGGAAATCGAAGTGAAATGATGATAATAACCATAATAATAATAATTTATTTGACGTCAAACAAGGCAATGACCTGTCCCCAGTGCCTGGCCAGGAGTGTCAGCAGTAATTGCTCTAAAGCAGTGTTTTTCAGCCTTTTCAAATAAAACATATTCAGGCGACCTCCCCCCACCTCACGAACCATAACAAATGTTTATTATGAACTAATTTTTGCCAACAGTTGCAAATGGTTGGTTTGTTATTTTTGTTTATTTATTTTACACTTAACATGTTCGATCCTACAGGATCGTCTTCAGAATCTTGTATTTGCAACTGCAACATGTCTCGTCTATGTTCCGAAAAGAACAGTGCTAACATTCAAACAGTAAATTATTTCAAATATTAGTACAGTTCCTGACTCTCGCAAGTTGATTATGGCGACTATAGTAAAAACTATGTTACCTCAAAGGAAAAAAATATAAAACTTGCTACAACTCTTTTTTTTTTTTTTAATTCTTGAACTAAGTTACTTTTGCGCATTTTTCGGATGGAGCACATTATCTTATTTTTACAAGAGTTCCGAGAGAATTATATACAGGGCGAGTCTAAAGTCCTTGACCTTCATAAGTTGGAAGACTGAAGGGAAAAGTGATTATGGGAACAGAGATTTTCTTGTGGGGCCGAAACTTTTGGAGTGAATGTCATTCATGGCCGCCATATAGGATTCATTAAAAAAAATAAAAAAAAATAAAAAAGGGACATGAATCCAAAATGGCGGATTTTAAGATGACGGCCATGAATGACATTCACTCGAAAAGTTGCGGCCCCACATAAACCTCTGTTCCTATCATCACTTTTCCCTTTCGCTCTTCCAGGTTATGAAGGTATCCAAGGACTTTTGACTCAACCTGTATTTTGCTTAACCAGTATTTCGCAGTTCAGGCAAGACTCAGACGCAAAATATGCTCAATAAGAAAGATCCCAATGTATACACAATTTGTAAAGCAGTAGTTCTTTACAAATTTTTCAGACTTACTAATAATATCATGTTCTCTTACCTATAGATTGATTCCTGAAAATAGTTCTTAGGCTTTGCGTTTATTCATCATTAACTCACTGTGTTATAAGACAATTTATGATCTGTTTAATTGATAATCAATGTTCCACCAGGAACTCCCCAGTTTTAACGTTAAATAAATTTCACTCAGGCGAACGTTTTTGTATTACTGAAGGCCTAGTTATTTTAGTGTGCCGGTGATTCCTTCTGTGAAGGCGAACCCCAGTACAAGACTTCGCGAACCCTTGTGGGGTCGCCACCCACAGGCTGAAAACCTCGCTTGTAAAGTATGAACCGTAATAAGTTAGAAATCACCCTTTAGGTAAATAATGATAATGTACATCTAAATGGATACTAAATATCATTGTAAATAGAATTTTATAAATCCTGAGACTGTTTTTCGTCTCGTACATGTCAAAGACGTTAAAGACAAAGGTGAAGCATTGAATTAAAAAATTAATGTCTTCGACATGTTCGAGGCATTTTGTTCTGATTGTTGCCAGCATGATATTGAAGTACCTGGGGAGCAGGTTGCTAGTCTTACTTGCCCAGGGCCCCACTGGGTTTTACCCCTAAAGGTTGAGGGACTAACCGGTGGAATTGGTAGTCTTTGTCGTCTGAGCACAAAGGTGGCCACGACTCAGAATATGTCCGAGGTGCCCAACCTTATTCCAAAGTAACTGGTATCCCAACTGTTAGGACCACTTACTTGGCCACTCATACGTTGCCCGTTGATCACGAACTAGGAAATGACGACAGGAACCTACACCATGAAGCTAATGCAGTGAGTGCTCAGCTAAGATCTACTCTCTTCTGCAAGAAGGAAGTAAGTACCAAGACTACGTTAGCGGTGCACCGCTCTATCTTTCGACCAAATTTGTTGTATGGGAGTGAAAGTTGGGTGGATACAGGTTACCTTATTCATAAGGTAGAGGTTAGATATGAAAGTAGCAAGAATGATTACAGGCACTAAAAGATGGGAACAATGGCAGGAGGGTGTCCATAATGAGGAAATCACAGAGGTACTGGGAATGGACACCTTAGATGAAGCAGTTTGAGCGAACAGACTGAGATGGTGGGGTCATGTTACACGCATGGGAGAAGCAAGGTTACCTAAGAGACTCATGAGCTCGGCAGCGGAGGGTAAGAGGAGTCGAGGTAGACCAAGAAGAAAGTACTTAGATTCGGTGCAGAATGATTTTCAAGTATAAGGCATAACATCAGACGAGGCATCAATGTGAGCATTGAATAGGGGATCATGGAGGAATTTTGTTAGAGGTACTATGCTGTAGACTGAATGCTGAAAGACATAAGCAGGCTCTAATGATTTTGATGATGATGATATGTTCAAGACGAAAAACAGTCTCAGGGCTTATAAAATTCTATTTATAATGATATTTATATCACCTTGGCCTAAGGTTGAAGGCAGGAAAGTTCCAATATGTCCATTGCCGAGGTGCTATTCCGCTGCATGGAGAGTCGTGGCAGTAGTGGCAATGTTCTATGGAACACAGAAGCTGAATAAAAGTTTGTGACGTGGAGGGAAGTCGTACTTACACTATTCCGAGACGCCTTAATCGTAGTGGTGTGATGGTGTAGTGGTAAGACGTCTGCCTGGTAAGCATGGAGGTCTAGGTTCGATTCCCGGCTGCATCACAAACTTTAATTCATTGCTTCACCTTTATCTTTAATGTCTTTGAATTGATACTCTCCAACTCACATTGAAGTGCATGACAGAGCGTTCATCAAACCACTTTTATGGTATCTCTCTGTAGTTCCATTCTCTAACTGCACGCTACAAAAAGAAATACCTAAATCTTTTTGTTTTAGAGCTCGTTCTATTTGGGAGTGGAAAGGAAAGGAAATGCCTAGTAGTGGTACAGTGTACCCTCCGCCACGCAACTTACTGTGGATTGCGAAGTATGTATGTAGATGTAGACTTGTCACTTTCAGGATGGTTAGCGGGGATTACTGGTTAGGTCCATCCGGTTGCTTTTTTTCCCCTCAGTTCGTCAGACATAATATGTCTCGACAGTTCGGTTTGTGCCACATAGGTGAAATTATTAAAAAGCCGGCCTATCGGTTTGATGTGTGATTTGACTGGTATTTTTTCCGGTTTCGTATTTAGGATGAAACAGTAAAGGCCCTCACACGCGTTCCAATTTGTCGTGACTAATTTATCAATGGCCCGATAAAATTGACGTGTCGAGGCGCTTCCCGACCGACTTTCTTGTCGGATAGTTGGTCGGGCTGACCGTCTGACTTCCCACCCCCTAACACTCCACCCGACAAATTGTACCGTCTACCCGACAAACTTTCTGCCTGCGGATCAACTGCACAGCGAACACTCGAAAAGAAAAACAGTTCAAAAAGCAGACACCAGAACAGGAAGGCACTGCAATCGCTGCGAGCACTTGGTCGAAACGTGTGGACGCTGTTGCGAATTTGGTTGGTTGGTTGTTCAGTTGGTTGGTCGGAAGATAAATCGGGAAGTATGTAGGGGCCAATGGGGAGATGTACGCAAAAATTAGTGAAAATCGCAACAACAACAAAAAATTATTGGCTCAATAGATAGTATATAGTATCAATATTATTACAGAAAAATATTAGAACCTACTTCAGACGCTAAATATATATTAAAAGTTTGCTTCATGTCACGCCCTCTTTTTTCAGTGACAATAATGCATTTCTTGTCTCCAATTGCAAATATTTCAGCATATTATGGACCTGATTGTAAGATTGAGAAACTCGAATGTATTGGACATATTCAAAAGAGGATGGGTGGCAGGCTATTGAAATTAAAAAGAGAACTCAAGGGCCAGAAACTAGAAGATGGTAAGTACCTAGGGGGTCCTAAGAGGCTTACTGACAAAGAGATACATACTTTACAAGTATATTATGGTACAGCTATTAGAGAAAACTGTCAAATGTGGAAGCTATGCAAAGATCTGTTTGGGCAATTTACCTCCACAAACTCTCAACCAATGAAAATCCTATTCACAACTTGCGTGATATTTCATGATGCAAATTCCTGCAAGCTGAAGAAGTTCGCACTACTTACACCCATAAGCACAATCTTCCTGAAGCAGTTATGAATGCTGTGAATCCAACTTTTAGGTTTGTGGTTAACTCAGACCTGTCGAAAAAATGTGTACATGGCAGAACTCAAAATCCCAATGGTAGTGCAAATAGATGCATATGATGCTTGCTTAGTATTTAACAGTGGAAATATAGGCAGAATAAAGGCTTTGCAAAGGCTAGGTTTGAAACCAGGAACATTTACGCTGTCGATATTGAAGCGAATTTACGATCGAAGAATTGAAGCAGCTGAGTCCGCAATTGAAAAAATTGAAAAAAAAAAAAGTTTATCAAAGAAGACAGTCTAGAAGAAAACAACTTGAAGAGAAAGACGAAACTGTTGAATATGGATATGGTCAGCACGGAACCAAAAAACATGCATATATCACAGTAAAAACTGCCTTATATTTTTAAATTAAGTAAGTTTACTTTTTACAAATGTTATATACCATAGATCTATAACTGTTAATGATACAAAGATAAAATTTGGCATGTTGCTGTAAACAATTATTCTACAAAACTTTGGAGCCATTTTTGACTAAAGTTTGTGATAGATTTGTAACCAAAAATGTTGAAAAAAAAGTAGATAAAATTTTGTGTATCAAATTTGAATAGCTAATAAAATAAAATCAATAACCATATCAAAAATCTGTTCCACAGATACTTTCAGACCACTATGTTGATTATGTGTGCAGAATTTTGTATCTTATAGTGTTATGGTTTTCTAGAAACGGTACATTTAATAGGTTTATATTATGGGAAAATGTAAATTCTAAAGTGTAAGAACTATAAGTCGTAGAAATTTGAAAATTTTTTTGTGCATTAAGAATACACTCCTATGTAAGTTTACCAAATTTCATTGATTGATCTGCAAAGTGGCTAGTGCTAGAAAGTTTTTTCTCCAGTACGGTAATTTTGCATACCTTAATGGAAACCTGCTGAGTGTGTATGCAGATGTAAATGCCTCCAGCATTTGTGAAGGTCTCAATCCTAGGCTGACCACTTAATATTCTTGTGAGTAATGTTTTGTCACCGAGTAACTTGTCCCTAGTTTATCCCTGTCTGCATTTCGCTTTATTAATTAAGGAGAGGCTGTCTGCAGTTAACGAGTGCGAAAATATTGGCGTCCGACTCGTTCCCTCCCACACCGAGGCCTGTGACAAATGTAGCGTCCTGTGCGGGAATTACGTCACGACAGGCGGGATGAAATGCGAGACATATGGATATTTGGGTCAGTACTGGAGGTGTGTTTTATCCGACGTGGTAGCTATGTGCGTTCTGTCAGAGGGCTCCGTATTAATAATAACAATAATGATTTTGTTGTTGTCTTCTGTTTGGTTTGTTGCAACTCTCCAGCACGCTCTATCCTGAGCAAGTCTCGTCATCTCGTCATAACGTCAAACCACACCCATTTGAAACTGCCTACTGTATTCGTCCCTTGGTCTCCCTCTGCGATTTTCACCCCAATGCTAAATGTACGATTCATTGGTGTCTAAGAATGTGTCCTACCAATCGATCCATTCTTTTAGTCAAATTATGCCGAACATTGTTTTTCTCACCAGTTCTGTTCAGTACTTCTTCATCTGGGCGTTATAATCGACAGTAAGTTTACATTCAACAAACACGTTCAACATATTACAGATAAATGCACGGTCTTAATTAACGCTCTTTCAAGATCAGCTACTCTCAACTGGAGTCTGCGGGCTACAGCACTGCAAACTATATATAAAGGAGCAATAATGCCTATATTATCGTACGTCTCACCGATGCGTATAGACGCACTGGAGCGACAATACAACCGTACCAAAATTAATAGAGTCCGAGGGTTAATCAATTTATCTCGAACAGAACGATCTATTGACCCAAGGTCAACACGGATTTAGAAAATATCATTCATGCGAAACACAACTAGCTCTTTATTCACACAAAGTGATGGATGCTATCGACAAGGGTTCGCAAATCGATTCCGTATTTCTTGATTTCCAGAAAGCTTCTGACACCGTACCTCACAAACGGCTCTAAATCAAATTGAGTGCTTATGGTATATCGCCCCAAATTTCCTGTCAGAGAGGACACAGTTCGTAGTAATCGATGGTAAGGCATCGAGTAAAACAGAGGTGATATCGGGCGTTCCACAGGGTAGTGTTATTGATCCTCTGGTGTTCCTTAAGTACATAAACGATTTGGGATAAAATCTAAGTAGCTCTCTTAGGTTGTTTGCAGATGACGCCGTCATTTACCTTGTAGTAAAGTCATCTGAAAATCAACACCAACCGTAGAACGATGTAAATAAGATATCACTATGGTGTAAAAATTGGCAATTAACTCTAAATAATGAGAAGTGTGAAGTCGTCCACATGAGTACGAAAAGAAATCCGTTAAACTTTGTTTACAAGATAAATCAATAAAAAGTGAAGGTCGTAAACTTCACAAAATTCCTTGGAATTACTATTACTTCAGACTTAAATTGGAAAGAACACGTAGATAATGTCGTGGGAAAGGCAAACCAGAGACTGCGTTTTATTGGCAGAACCCTTAAAAGATGCAACAGAACTACAAAACAAACTGCATACACTACGCTTATCCGTCCATTTTTGGAGTATTGCTGCCCAGTGTAGGATCCTTATCAGGTGGGTTTGACGGAGGACATCGAAAGAGTCCAAAGAAGGGCAGCTCGTTTCGTATTGTTACGATACAGGGGAGACAGCGTTACGGAAATGCTACAGGATCTGGGATGGGAATCATTACAACAACGGCGTTTATCGCTGCGGCGTGGGCTACTTACGAAACTCCAATCGGCAACATTCTCCTCCGAATGCGAAAATATATTGTTGACTCCCACTTACATAGGTAGAAATGACCATCAGAATAAAATACGAGAAATCAGAGCTCGAAGGAGAAATTCAGGTGTTCTTTGTTCCCGCGCGCTATTCGAGAATGGAATGGGAGATAAATAGTATAATGGTGGTTCGATGAACCCTCTGCCAGGCACTTTAATGTGATTTGCAGAGTATCCCATGTAGATGTAGAAAAATGGTCAAAGCTTACAGAACGACATCCAGTGAATCACTCTGTGTTTTATCAGGTCTCATGCCAATAACTCTTAAGATACAGGAAATAGCCAAATATTATAATCTGGTCAAAACTAAAGACGCCAGACAGACAATCGACTTCGGCCTAGAGTATAGAAGTTGGACACACCCGGCAGACTTTACGAGGATAACTGAGACGGACGCCAGCAAAAGCTACGCTGTTGATGTATACACAGATGGAAGCAAGTCAGATGACTGAGTGGATGCGGGAATAGCAATATTTGTTAAAAAGGAGCTTATCAGGGTTGTAGCCTTTCCACAATGTTGTTCAATCTGTACATTGAGCAGGCAGTGAAGGAATGGAAGGAGAAATTTGGAGAGGGCATTAAAGTGCAGGGAGAAGAAATAAAAACATTGCGGTTTGCTGATGAGATAGTAATTCTGTCAGAGACCGAAAAAGATCTGGAAGAGCAATTGAATGGGATGCACAGTGTTTTGAAAGGAAGATATAAAATGAATATTAACAAGAATAAAACGAAGGTAATGGAATGCAATGTCAGAAAATCAGGCGATGCTGAAGGAATTAGATTAGGTAATGAGACAATAAAAGTAGTAGATGAATTTTGTTATTTGGGTAGCAAGATAACTTCTGATGGCCGAAGTAAAGAAGATATAAAATGCAGAATGGCTATGGGAAGAAAAGCGTTTCTAAAGAAGCGAAACTTGTTAACATCCAATATTAATTTAAATGTTAGGAAGTCCTTTCTGAAAGCATTTGTCTGGAGTGTAGCACTGTATGGGAGTGCAACCTGGACGATAACGAGTTCAGACAGAAAGATGATAGAAGCTTTTGAAATGGGGTGCTACAGACGAATGATGAAGATTATATGGCTAGATCACGTAACTAATGAGGAGGTGCTTAATCGAATTGGGGAGAAAAGGAGTTTCTGGCATATCTTGACTAAGAGAAGAGATAGATTGGTAGGACACATTCTGAGACATTAAGGAATTGTCAACTTAGCATTAGAAGGAAGCGTGTGGAGTAAAAATCGTAGAGGGAGACCGAGGGACGAAGATAGTAAGCAGATTCAAAAGGATGTAGGTTGCTGAACGTATTCTCAGATGAAAAGACTTGCACAGGACAGGGTAGCGTGGAGAGCTGCATCAAACCAAGTCTGCGGACTGAAGTCCACAACAACAACAAGAAGCTTATTTACCAGATACATCTAAAACTATCTAATGAATGCTCAAACAATCAAGCTGATCTATTTGCCATTCTCAATGCTCTTGCGTTCATAAACAATTTCTCGCATACTGATACAACTGCAGTAATTCACACCGACAGCAGGATTACTTTGGACTCTTTGCGAAATCCGAAGAACCACAACTTCTTGATTGAGGAAATAAGATGTAAAATCAGAAGGCTGCAGACACACAACTGGCTGGTGCATTTCGAATGGGTTCAGGCAAATCGAGGGATATGGGGAAATGAACTAGCTGACAACCTTGCTAAAAGAGCAGCTCGATCACGACAATCAATACTGTAAAACAAAATACCTAGGGCCATAAAGAAGAAAGTTCGAGAAGAGTTTAGGAACAAATGGGACATTAAGTGGCAAAGAACAAACAACGGGGGAAGGACTAAACCGTATTTTCCTACGATCCGACAACGTTTAATGATTAAACTCCAAATAACTCCGAATTTTACAGCTATGTTAACGGATCATGGGAAAGCCTATTATCAGCGGTTTAAAATAATTGCAGACGAAACGTGTACATGTAACAGAGCTGTCCAAACTATTGACCACGTGCTTTTTGACTGCTGCAAAGAGAGGAACCAATCTCAAGAAAAAAATAGCTGACAAAGGAGGAGGATGGCCCGTCAGTAAATATGATTTGGTACATAGATTCAGTACAGACTTTTACAATTTTTGTAATTCAATACGATTTCCTGATGTATAAAATCGTTTGTTCCTTTGTAAACCCTGTATGTACTGTACTTGTGTTTGCAAAAATACCTGATGTAACCGCCTGAATCCAACCATCAAACAGTAATATTACTATGTAATGGGGCATGTGAAATAATAAATAAATCAATAAAATAATTAGTTACGCGAACTACGTACCTAATCTTCAGCATTCTTCTGTAACGCCACATTTTAAAAGCCTCTATCCTCTTCCTGTCTGAACAATTTATCGTCCAAGTTTCACTCCCATACAATGGTACACTCCACCCAAATGCATTCGGAAAACACTTCTTCGATTTTAATAAATTTCTCTTTTCAAATAAATATTTTCCTCTTGTTCTCATTCTGGATTTTATATCCTCTCTACTGCAACCATCGTAAGTTATTTTACTGCCCAAGTAACAAAACTCATCTACCAACTTAATTATTTCGTTACCTAATCTAATTCCTTCAGCATCGCCTGATTTTCTTATACTGCATTCCATTATCCTTATTTTGCTCTTGTTAATGTTCATCTTATACGCTGCTTTGAAGACACTGCCCATTTCGTTCAATTGCTCTTCCAGGTCCTTTGCTGTCTTTGACAGAATCACAATGTCACAGTGAAACGCAGTGTTTCCAGGTCTTCACCCTGAACTTCAATTCGTTCTCCAAATTTGTCTTTGCTATCCTTCACAGCTTGCTCACTGTACAAATTGAATAACTTCGGAAAAAGGCTACAGCCTTCCCAACTAGTGCGTCCTTTTCGAACGTTTCCACCCTTATAACTGCTCTCTGGTTCGCGTAGCCATGCTGACTTACGAGCCTGAAAAGTGTATTCTAAACAACATTATCAAAAGTTATTTCTATATCTCAAAAAGTTAGAAATGTAGGTTCGCCTTTCTTTAATCTATCTTCTAACATAATTCGTAAGGTGAGTATTGCCTACCGTGTTCCTACAGTTCTCCTGAATCCAAACTGATCTTATAGTAATAATAATAAATTAATGTTTCTATTGCCAGTCTATCAGTTATTCTCTTGAATAGAACACAGCAGCAATTACAACCCAAAACAGCATAATATGAAGTAGGATTCAGACCGAATAGATCATGTCCGGAGCAAATTTTCAACCTCAAAATCATACTCAAAGAGCGGGATCCAGAGAAAAACCTGTAGCATGCACATTTGTAGATTGCAAAAAAAAGCATACGATTTAGAAGAGAGGGTATTATATCCCAAAACATGAGAAATCGTAAAACAAACACTAATTCGCATGAAATCTAACGTAAAATTTACGGAGGGGGTCTCAGAACCTTTCGACTTTCAAACAGGTGTGAGACAAGGTGACGGATTCTCTCCTATTCTATTGCGTAGAGTTATAGACAAAATTGTGGAAGAGTGGGAGTAAGAACTCAAGAAATGTAGGGTTTGTAAGACAATCCGACTGGGCTTTGCAAAAAATAACGTATCTTGTATTTGCGAAAGACGTGGAGATTCTGACAGAGGATGAGCAAACTGCAGTCGAGTAGCTGGAGTTACTCAAAGAACATTCAGAAAAAGTAGGTTCACAAGTTTCATTTGAGAGAATTGAATTCTTTCGTTCAAAAACAGAAACTGAATCTTTTTTTTAAAAAAAGGTAAAATTAGCCTGGTCCTATACATTAAAACCTTGGAGAATTCATAGAACCGACAGATAATGAAAAAATCTTACAGCATCATAGCCTCAAAAATAATTAAAAAAGGATTAGGATTAACGCAAAATCTCTACAACCAAAATTCAATGTCAAGAGGAGCAAAACTTCGACACTACAGTACTGTCATAAAGCTAGTAATCGTATACGCAAGTGAAACGCTAATCGTTAAGAGAAAACAGTAACATGAAGACGTCAAAAAAGGACAGAGAAAGACCATAAGGAAAATTTCAGGAGGAAGACATACCCAAGGCGGTTATAGGCTTCAATCAATTAAAACTACAGAAAAGTTTTCAAACGTCGAAATTGATATTGGGCAAATGCGAAAGAAATTCTTAGGTCACCTCAGTCGACTTCCAGAAAATCGATTGACGAAGAGAATAATAGATCATGCAACCTCACTTAAGAGTGTCACACTTTGGTTAAAGGGCCTAAATAATGGAAACACAAGACCAGTCGACATTCCAGAAACAGACACCTGTAGACCCAAAGCAGACAAATGGGAAGTTATATCAGAGCAGCCAAAATAAAAATAGTACAGACCAAAGTGATTGGAGGCACGTAAACAACCCTTTTCGCAAAGTATGAAAGCCTACTGGAAGCATAAGAAGAACTCACAGAAAATTTATGAAATTAATTGCTTAATTTCTTCCATTTCTGGGGAGAATTCGCCAATAATAATAATAAATTTAAAAAACCTGAACGAACACCCTACAACCTGGAACAGACTCGAAAGAACGACCGTAAAGAACGGGTGTACCGGAAGAACCAAGGGGGGGGGGGGGAAGGGGGGGGGAAGGTTAATGTGTCCGCACAAAGAAAGGCATATATCTGGGTTCCAGTCCCGGTCTGGTACAAATCTTTACATCTTTTAATTTACTCATCTCAGGGAGCGATATTATTGTATAAATGGAAGGATAGATACATAGATCGCAATTTCTATTTTATTTATTTAAGACGACCGGTTCCGACATTCTATGGTCTCACTGACATTAAACTGCTTCTTACAGTGCTTCACATAAAATCTGCTAGGTGTACTGGATGATAATTACATATACAATTATGTGCTGGTGGATAGTAAGATATAAAATGAAAGGTTGGTCAAAATAAAACAGTAAAATATACTTAAAATAATAACCACCATAGTGCACATGTCTGGTTGAGCACTATGGTCGTTATTATTTTATGTACATTTTACTGTTTTAATTTTGACCAGCCGTCCATTTCATTTGTGACTATTCACCAGCACATGATTTTATATGTGGGTTGTTAAAAAAAAGTACGGCCAGACTTCCAGGAAACATTCCTCAGACACAAAGAAAGAAAATATGTTATGTGGACATGTGTCCGGAAACGCTTAATTTCCATGTTAGAGCTCATTTTATTACTTCTCTTCAAATCAAATTAATCATGGAATGGAAACACACAGCAACAGAACGTACCAGTGTGACTTCAAACACTTTGTTACAGGAAATGTTCAAAATGTCCTCCGTTAGCAAGGATACATGCATGGAATCCCTGATGCGCTGATGTAGCCCTGGAGAATGGCGTATTGTATCACAACCGTCCACAATACGAGCACGAAGAGTCTCTACGTTTGGTACCGGGATTGCGTAGACAAGAGCTTTCAAATGCCCCCATAAATGAAAGTCAAGAGGGTTGGGGTCAGGAGAGCGTGGAGGCCATGGAATTGGTCCGCCTCTACCATTCCATCGGTCACCGAATCTGTTGTCGAGAAGCGTACGAACACGTCGACTGAAATGTGCAGGAGCTCCATCGTGCATGATCCACATGTTGTGTCGTACTTGTAAAGGCACATGTTTCTAACAGCACAGGTAGAGTATCCTGTATGAAATCATGATAACGTGCTCCAGTGAGCGTAGGTGGAAGAACACGAGGCCCAATCAAGACATCACGAATTCCTGCCCAAATGTTCACAGAAAATCTGCGTTGATGACGTGAATCGAGGAAGTACAGTACATACTAACAAAACAATCGGGTATTTCGACAATTGTCTGCGCGAATTATTACAATTTACTTTTAAAGAGAAATACTAAAATGTGCTCTAACATGGAAATTAAGTGTTTCCGGACACATGCCCACATACCATATTTTCTTTCTTTGTGTGTGAGGAATGTTTCCTGAAAGTTTGGCCGTACGTTTTTTAACACCTTGTATATAAAATCATGTGCTGGTGAATAGTCAGAAATAAAATGGATGGCTCGTCAGAATTAAAACAGTAAAATGCACATAAAATAATAACGACCATAGTGCTCAACCAGACATGTGCACTATGGTGGTTATTATTTTATGTACATTTTACTGTTTTATTTTGACCAACCGTCCATTTTTTTTCAGACTATTCACCAGCACATGATTTTATATATAACTATCATCCAGTACACCCACCAGATTTTAAGTGGAGCACTATAATAAGCAGTTTAATATCACTGAGACCAGATGATGACACCATAGTGTCGAACCCGGTGTCTTAAATAAATAAAATAGAAATTGCGATCTTCGTATCTATTTAAAGCTCTATATATATATACTAGCTGGAAACCCGGCGTTGCCCATGTATTTATTTATTTATTCTTGCCTTGAGATACGACTCCTCCTATCCCCCCTCTGTCCGTCCATCTCCTTTTTGTAAAAACATGTTATATTTATTGGAGAATATATAAGAAATAAGACTGTTTGGCATAATGTACAATATTATAAGTGCAGTATTCAAACAAAGAAAGATAGCAATCAAAACACCAATGACATATGAGGACCCCAGATGTCAAGGGGTCTAAGTGACGAAATCATAGTTTCGAGAAAACTGAAGTCAAAGTTGAACAGATTTAATATGACGAAAAATGGGAATTTCACCGCTTATAAAATTTCAGACGAATACTCGGGTACGTATCTTTTTATTACCAATGATAATAAATAAGTATAACATCCGGTTTATAGTTGATATGTATAAATAATGTACAATCCGCACTTAGAACTCTTTACCTCTTACTGACGACAGAATAAAATGATGACGCTCAGAGTACATAGTCAACACAACAAACATTAATTGTTATTACAGGCTACAGTATTGCAGCAATAGTGTACTGATTGATTTACAAAATGAAAAATTTTGAATTTAACACTTATCAACATGTATCAAAATCGTCATCTTTGTCATAGATGTTGTCACCCAGGTCAGTAGCGACATCATAATCATCATCCACATGAGTATCAGGAGAAAGTGGTGCACCAGCCTTTGTTTCATGGGATAAACTTTTATAAAATTGATGGTGTGTCGGTGGCAAAAATTTACAGAAGTTCCATCAGGTTTTTATATTTCTTTTATTTTAGCTTTGGCTTCTCAGCAGTGGATTGAACACTCGGAAGTTGTTTAGGCATTCTTCCCATTCGTTTTTTTTTTTTTTTTCATTGTCAGTTTATGATAAGGCAGAATACCTTCAGATTATGATGTCTTATAAAAATGGTATTTGGGTTTCCCTCTTCACAATGAAGTATCTGCATTCCTCTTATCCCTGGCACAGCGTTCCTAAAGTACCGGTTTACTGGCTGAAGATCAATGAAGTCTTCATCCGTCATTTTAGTAGCAACAAATTTTCGACTTGTTGTGGCAGCTAGAGTCATCCAGTCTTCCGGTATATAAGTGTCACGTTGATTCTTCTTTCTTTTAAGTTCAACGATTCCGTAGTCCTGATCGCATGTCCATAAACGAGGAAATAGTGATCATCATCATCACAAGGATTCCAGTCACTGTCTTTTTCAGAATCATGGCCATCTCCAAACAGTGGTGCATCACTGCTACTACTAATATAACTGTCATTGTCATTATTGGTATCGTCATGACTATTTATATTATCTGCCTTGGGCATATGATCTGTAACAACTACTTTATAAAAAAATATTCCAACACAATTTCATTGTTTGTTGCTACACTGATGAGAGGCCTAAATTTCCGTACTTCCTAGTACTAAATAAATAAATTGTTACTAAGATATAAATACGTAAACAACTAGAAAAATAGTATTGTAGCAAAATGTACCAATCATTTGTACCTTAGGCTGAACCTCTTTCTCATTCCCAATCATTTTACACAAATGATGTATTTATAAATTCTTCTTATGAAACGCCGAAATTTGACTAAACACAGCACCAAAAGTTCACTTCTCAGGTAGTCTTGTAACAAAGTTATGTGGAGACACGCTTTCACAATAGCACTGACGTCTGCTTCCACGCGCGGAATCTGTTGCACTGCTTGGTGGGACAGGGGTCCTAGTGATTGTGGACCCCTCGTGCACCAAAGCGCAACTGCAAACAACCAAGCAGTTCCGGGGCATCACGCTAGATGGCACACACTGTCAATAAAATCACTAGGGTCTCTTTACCAGCGAATAGATTAGTAGTATCACGTCCCATTCGTGTACTTAATTCATTCTTTTCAAAATTGTCACTTAGACCCCTTGACCTCTGGGGTCCTCATATAAAATTCGTACGATCCGATATTTACTGAGTTATATGTTATACAAATGTATAATTTTTCAGGTATGTATTCATTTGTATAAGTGCTCTATGTCTGGAAAATCTGTTGCGAATACAATTAGTAGTAAAGAGAGTAATGCTCGCCGAGGTCACGGTCTGCACGGCCACTACGGTCGGGGATTCGAATCCCCCCTCGGGCATGGATATTTGTGCCATCCTTAGTATTATCTAGTTCGTAAGCAGTTTGTAAGTTTAGGGACTGATGACCCCGTAGTTAAGTCCCATAAGTTCTACAAACACACACACACACACACACACACACACACACACACACACACAAAGAAGTAATGGATTAAAACTTGGTGCGTGATGGGGCGGTTTTCAATGAACGTTACTACTCATGAACTACGTGTCGTACTGTACAATTTCGAAAGTACATTCAGCTATATGTGTATATACTGTCTGTAAAATTACCTGCGGCTACAATTTGTAGTGCAGAAATTATAAATTGTGACGTCACACCGAAAGCCGCAGTTTCAGTCCATGAACAGTGGAAAAGCAATAAGCGAGAAACTTATTTTCCTTTCATAATTTTGCTATGGTTGTCAGCGAGAAAAAGTTCAATAAAGATTTGAAATTATAGTCAGTTTTCTTGTGGTCACCTTTTTCATCCCGTGTGCAATTTAATGGTACAGTATCGTGGGTAGCATCATTTTGTTCCTCTCAAGGTCTTCTTCTTTGAGTAGGTGTGTCCTCAGACTGGTTTCAACTGGACGTCCTCTACTTCGCTCTGTTCTGGGCATTCTCCTCCATTTCCCTGTAGTTCCTCCCTTTCTTCAGGTCAGTCAGCATCCCAAATCTTCTCTTCCTCTCCCTCTTCTTCCTTCTACTTTTCCTTCCATTATCCTTAGCAGCAGACAATTACTACGTAATGTGTGCCCCAACCAAGATGTTTTCCTCTTCTGGATTGTCCTAATGAAGGTCCTTTCCTTTCCTACCCTGTTCAGCACCTCCTCATTTTTCATTCTGTCGGTCCATTTCAGTTTTTCCATTTTTCTCCATAGCCACATTTCAAAACTTTCAAAATATTTTTGTTCTTTCTGTCTGATTGTCCACGTTTCAGATCCATATGACACCACGCTCCACACAAAACATTTGTCGAACCTCTTCCTTAGAATAATGGGAATACTTTTGGTTGTCAGAAAATCTTTTACTTTCCTGGAAGCTTTCTTTTCCATAGATATTCTTCGCCTTACTTCCTCTGTGCAACTTCCACTGGATGTTATCATGCTTCCCAAATATTGAAACGATTGCACCTGTTCCAGTACTCTTCCCTCTAATGATATTTTGATTGTGTCGTCTTCTTTTCCAATTTTCATGACTTTGGTCTTATCAATGTTTAATCGCATTCCAAAATCTTTACCCACGCTTACAATACTTTCCATCAATTTCTGTTTCTGCTAATACTATCATATCATCTGCAAATTTTATAGTTTTTATTTTTCCTCCTTCCACTACAAGTTCTTTTGCTTCTTCCAATGCTTCATCAATTAGCTTTTCAGCATATATATTAAAAAGTGCTGGTGACATAGAACAACCCTGTCTCACACCTCTTCCGACTCTGACTTCTTCAGTTTCATCTTCTTCTACTCGAACTGCCACTTTCTGTCCAACATAAAGTTGTTTTATTAATCTTCTATCTTTCCAGCATCTCTCAAAATCTTCAGCAGCATATTCCAGTTAACTCTGTCAAAAAACAGACATATATTCCTCTATTCACTTCTAAAAATCTCTCTGTCAACATCCTAAGGCACCCATTTGCATCTCTGGTTCCTCTTCCTTTTCTAAATCCGAACTGATCTTCTCCTAAATGCTCCTCTGTTTTCCTGTCTATTCTTCTTAGCACTAGTCTGGTCACAGCTTTCATAACACTACATATAATACTAATTGTCCTAAAATCTATATATTGTTTGGCATTACATTTCTTTGCTAATGGAACCATTATAGTTTTTACGAGATCTTTAGGTCAGATACCTGTGTCATATATTTTGTTGACCAGATTTCTTTTCTTTAAGATCCTGGATTGCCTTCTCCACCTCCCATTTTTCTATTAGAGGCCCCCATAAGGTAGGGATTGAGAATTGTAATGGTGGACATCTCAGACCCGCGACTGGGAGGGAGTGGGGAAAGATGGGGAGTCATCGCTCGATTAAAACCTTGCAACTTCGCTCCTAGTAATTCGATTATAATTTTTACGTAAATGTAGCCGTTTTGGTTAAAATTTCAAAAAACGTCTGTTAGTCTCTGTCTTTGTCAATACACGTGAAAGTTTATTAAATTATAACCCGTGATTGATTATAAATCCTCATTTTACATTACATAGTCTTCTCAGATTTGGCATTTTCGTTGCAGGTAGCAGAAAAGCGAGAACATGATTGAAAGCTTAAGGTTAATTGCAAAAGCGGATTCTCCAGACGGAGGAAAACGAAGTAGGAGCACTGGAACATGCGTGATTTGTAATACGGCAGGAAGAGAGAAGGTGGTTGAAAATCCTGGAGAAACCACCTACCAGAGATTCTCAGAAACCATAACCAAATGCTCTCAGTGGGGATATCGTACGTGTCAATTTATACTTGGCTCATTAGACGATGATGCTACTGTTAGAAAGCTAAAGGAAAAGCAAATCAGTTGGAATCTTAGCTGCTACAAGAATTTCAGTCATAAAGAAAGATTGCGACTGTGTAAGAACAATTTTCAGACAGAAAAAGGCGAAGAAGTGACTCAAATAGAAGAGCTTGTTATCTCTAAGCGATACACAACTACCTCTTTATTCACACGAAGTGATGGGCGCTTTCGACAAGGGTTCGCAAATCTATTCCGTATATCTTGATTTCCAGAGGGCTTTTGACACCGTACCTCACAAACGGCTTTTAATCAAATTGCGTGGTTATGGTATATCGCCCCAAATTTGCGATCGGGTAAGGGATTTACTGTCAGAGAGGACGCAGTTCGATGGTAAGGCATCGACTAAAACAGAGGTGATATCGGGCGTTCCACAGGGTAGTGTTATTGGTCCTCTGCTGTTCCTTATTTACATAAACGATTTAGGGGAAAATCTAAGTAGCTCTCTTAGGTTATTTACAGATGACGCCCTCATTTACCATCTAGTAAAATCATCTGAAGATCAAAATCAACAGCAGAATGATCTGAACAAGATATCACTATGGTGTAAAATTGGCAATTGACTCTAAATAATGAGAAGTGTGAAGTCATCCACATGAGTAAGAAAAGAAATCCGTTAAACTTTGTTTACAAGATAAAACAATCAAATTTGAAGGCCGTAAACTCCACAAAATACCTAGGAATTACTATTACTTGAGACTTAAATTGGAAAGAACACGTAGATAATGTCGTAGGAAAGGCGAACCGGAGACTGCGTTTCATTGGCAGAACGCTTAAAAGATGCAACAGAACTACTAAAGAAACTGCATACACTACGCTTGTCCGTCAATTTTTGGAGTATTGCTCCCCAGTGTGGGATTCTTATCAGGTGGGTTTGATGGAGGACATCAAAAGACCCCAGAGAAGGGCAGCTCGTTTCGTATTGTCACGATACAGGGGAGACAGCGTTACGGAAATGATACAGGATCTGGGATGGGAATCATTACAACAACGGCGCTTATCGCTGCGGCGTGGACTACTTACGAAACTCCAATCGCCAACATTCTCTTCCGAATTAGAAAATATATTGTTGACTCCCACTTACATAGGTAGAAATGATCATCAGAATAAAATACGAGAAATCAGAGCTCGAAGGAGAGATACAGGCGTTCTTTCTTCCCGCGCGCTATTCGAGAATGGAATGGGAAATAAATAGTATAATGGTGGTTCGATGAACCCTCTGCCAGGACTTAAAGGTGATTTGCAGAGTATCCCATGTAGATGTAGATGTACTACACGACGTCAAATAGCACAATATGATAAACAAAATCGTTTATACTGGGGTTCCAAAGCAACCCGGAAACACCAGTTGCGTCATGTTTCGTATGTTGAAGGGGGGCTAATCTAAAGATGGCTGTTGAGTGGAAATCAAACGTGGATTGTGAGACTGAATGAGGCAATCACTCCTACAGATGCACATGCATTTGATATATCGTATCATGTTATATGCTGGTCCAAAAATGTAACACACGTCCTAAGCACACACAAGTTAAGTTCAGAAAAAAATGCATATCAGAGGCAATGATGGCTTCAAATATTGAATTTGTATGGTGGAAGAGTTTCTTGAGGAAGGACATGTGACGTTTATGGCTAATCTACACATCACAAACATCTACATCTACATGGGATACTCTGCTAATAACATTTAAGTGCCTGTCAGAGGGTTCACCGAATCACCATTATACTATTTTATCTCCCATTCCATTCTCGAATAGCGCGCGGGAAGAAAGAACGCTTGAATCTCTCCGTTCGAGCTCTGATTTCTCGTATTTTATTCTGATGATCATTTCTACCTTTGTAAGTGGGAGTGAAAAATATATTAAAATATATTTTCGCCGTCGGAGGAGAGTGTTGGCGATTGGAGTTTCGTAAGTAGCCCACGCTGCAGCGATAAGTGCCGTTGTTGTAATGATTCCCATCCCAGATCCTGTATCATTTCCGTAACGCTGTCTCCCCTGTATCGTGACAATACGAAACGAGCTGCCCTTGTCTGGGGTCTTTCGATGTCCTCCATCAAACCCACCTGATAAGAATCCCACACTGTGCAGCAATAGTCCATAAAAGGACGGACAAGCGTAGTGTATGCAGTTTCTTTTGTAGTTGTGTTGCATCTTTTAAGGGTTCTGCCAATAAATCCTCTCTTTTGTAAGAAGGTACAATGACGGTTATTTATGAAGAAAATAACAGAAAAGTGTAGATTTAAATGAATTTTGAATACGTCTTGTTGATTAACTTCAAATTTTTAAAATTCTATAATTTTGAGCATGTCAGAAAGTCAGTTACACATAATCTGGAAAGTGTGATGGTAAAAGCAAAGCAAAATTTAGTTGACTGAGGTCCCATTATGGATCGGAAATTGAAATTCGTGTGCTGACTTCAACAGCAATATTTGTAAGAGTCGGTACAGAAATTCTTTGTCCAAAGGCTAGGCTTTCGAAAGATTGTCTTGTCGCCAGAAACCACAATGTTGTAGCGAACCTGCAAAAAATAACAATTACAGGAAGTAACTGACGCATAACTTTAACAAAGCTGAAAATGTAATTCAAGTGTAAATAGTATTTCGTATCTTTAGCTTGGCGAAATAGTCTCTCTCTCTCTCTCGATCTAGCTAATCTCTCTCTCTCTCTCTCTCTCTCTCTCTCTCTCTCTCTCTCTCTCTCTCTCTCATCGCCGTATTTTTGTCCTTGGACGAACAAAAGCATCTTGGTAAAACACTAAGCACTTAATATTCGCAAAAAAATTCTGAATTCATTGAGGTCTTCTGGTATGAGTTACTTCATTATCTGCATGCAGTACACATCTCATTCTTCGTCTCTTCCTCTCAACCAAGGACACTTCCAACTTCTATTTCTTCTTCACTGTAGTGTTCTAACAAACATTGCCATAGCTCCTGCAACTGCCGACAGTGTAAGCTTCTTCAGTTGTATATTATCAGCTATGACATACACCCAAACGTGAAGAATCCACGTATACAAACAGTAATAAGCCCGTATTTTCGCATAGGCGCTGCTGTTAGTGGTAATCAGTTGTATATTATCAGCTATGACATACACCCAAACGTGAAGAATCCACGTATACAAACAGTAATAAGCCCGTATTTTCGCATAGGCGCTGCTGTTAGTGGTAATCAGACGTGTAGACGGAAGTGTATTAACGCAACCGATCCTGTATGATCGCACATCATTAGTACCGAGTTAGTACGCTTGGAACGCTGCAGCAGACAGTTATCTTTCTTGTGAACTTTCGATCGTCGTGTAAACTAGGTATTACGGCGACCGTCCTCATGGATTGAAGCTTACGTGTGCAAAATTTCATAAACATTGGCAGAAAACTGTAGATTTGTATGAAATACGTACACACAAACACACGGACACACTGCTTTATATATAAAGATGATAAAATCGCATAGCTGATGGTGCTTTATATCCGCAGATAGGAATACATTTCTTGCAGTGACAAAATAAGTGCTGAAAGTGTCACAGGGTCGAGTGCTAGTACTGGCAGCAGCAGCGCGTGGAAACTCACGCACTGGTGGGTCGGTCCACTGGAGCAGAGAGTCCTCGGCCCGCCGCTGGTGCGCTGGTACCTGCCTGCCCGCTACTGGCTGGGAACGTCTGCAGGACTTCCCCAGCGCCGGTCACAGGAGACTGCGCGCCACGGTTTTGCAAGTCGCTCGGCTCGGCCAGTGTCAAGGTCGCTCAGACCGCCTTCTAATTACGCCTGTTTACCGCCGAGCGACCTCGGCGGAAACTCCAGCTGTGCACTGATTGAGCGCAGAAAATGTAATCGCCAGCTCCCAGTTACGGAACAACTCGTGTTGCAGCATTCCAAATGCTTTGGAAGACTTGCCAGCCGGTAACGAAGGCAATTACGATAATTTGGTCTCGCTTGGGCCTTCAGCACTATATATGTCACTTAAAGACATTCATCATCATCATCATTAGAGACTGGTTATGCCTTTCAGCGTTCAGTCTGGAGCATAGTCCCTCTAATAAAATTCCTCCATGATCCCCTATTCAATGCAAACACTCATGCCTCGTCTGATGTTATGCCTTTTACTTCAAAATCATTCTGCACCGAATCTAAGTACTTTCTTCTTGGCCAACCTCGACTCCTCTTACCCTCTTCTGCCGAGCTCATGAGTCTCTTAGGTAACCTTGCTTCTCCCACGCTATCAAAAAAAAAAAAAAAAAAAAAAAAAAAAAAAAAAGTTTAAATGTTTGTATAGCTTATGGGACTTAACTATGGGGACCCGACATCAGTCCCTAAACTTACAAAGTACTTATGAACTAGCTAATACTAATGACGGCACAAATATCCATGCCCGAGGGGGGATTCGGACCCGCTGGCCGCGGTGGCCGAGGTGACTGAGGCGCTCCAGTCACGGTCTGCACCGCCACTACGGTCGGGGGTTCGAATCCTCCCTCGTGCATGGATATTTGTGCCGTCCTTAGTATTAGCTAGTTCATAAGTACTTGGTAAGTTTAGGGACTGATGTCCCCATAGTTAAGTCCCATAAGCTGTACAACATTTAAACATTTGATTCGAACCCCCGAACGTACTGGCCATGCAGACCGTGACTGGAGCGCCTCAGTCCCCTCGGCCACCGCCGCCGGCCCATGCTGTAACTTGACCCCACCATCTCAGTCTGTTCGCTCTAACTGCTTCATCTATGATGTTCATTCCGAGTTTTTCTTTGATTTCCTCATTATGGACACCCTCCTGCCATTGTTCCCACCTGCAATCATTCTTGCCACTTTCATATCTGTAACCTCTACCTTATGAATAAGGTAACCTGTATCCACCCAACTTTCACTCCCATAGAACAAAGTTAGTGGAAAGATAGAGCGGTGCACTGCTAACTTAGTCCT
This sequence comes from Locusta migratoria, assembly GCA_026315105.1. NCBI lineage: Eukaryota > Metazoa > Arthropoda > Insecta > Orthoptera > Acrididae > Locusta > Locusta migratoria. The sequence goes on from CM048753.1 coordinate 47,921,584, forward strand.
GGTACTGACTTCCTTCTTGCAGAAGAGACTAGATCTTAGCTGAGCACTCACTGCATTAGCTTTGCTGCACCTAGATTCCAGTTCTTTCACAATGTTGCCATCCTGTGAGAAAATACATCCCAGGTACTTGAAATTGTCTACCTCTTCTAACTTTCTTCCTCGTATTTGGCACTCAAGCTCTTGAAATCTCTTTCCCACAGACATTGCTTTCGTTTTGGAGATGCTGATCTTCATATCATAATCCTTGCACCTCTGATCGACCTTTTAAATATTGGTTTACAATCTTTCAATCTAATCGACCATTACAACTAAGTCATCTGCATATGCGAGACTGCTTATTTTGTTTTCACCTATTTTAATCCCGCCCTGCCAGTCTACTGTTTTAATATATGATCCATGAATAGTATGAACAACAGGTTACAGCCTTGTCTTACCCCTGAAACTATCCTTAACGATGAGCTTAATTTGCCATATACTCTAACTGCTGCCTGACAGTCTACGTAAAGACCATTAACTGCCTGCAGACGTTTGCCTCATATACCATAATCTTGTAGAACTGACAGTAGCTTCCTCCTAGGAACACGGTCATAAGCTTTTTCTAGCTCTATGAAACATAGATACAATTCCCTGTTCCACTCGTAGCACTTTTCCATTAACTGCCGTAAGCTAAAGATCTGGTCCTGACAGCCTCTAAGAGGCCTAAACCCACTGATTTTCATCTTACTTGTCCTCAATTAATATTCGCTCTCTTCTTTCAACAATACCTGAAAATATTTTGCGTACAACGTTAATTAAAGAGATACCTCGATAGTTGTTACAATCTTTTCTGTTTCCATGTTTGAAAATTGGCGTGATTACCGCTTTCGTCCAGTCAGACGGAACCTGTCCCGATTTCCACGCCTTCTCAATTATCCTGTGCAACCATTTGAGACCTGATATTCCACTGTATCTGACGAGTTCCGACTTAATTTCATTATGTAATAAAATTCCAATTGCTGCTTTAAATACGAGTATTATTTATTACTATAGGACCTATTTCGGCTTTAGCGCCATCTTCAGGTAACGTGTGAAAATGTACCATTAGCAAAATACATAGAATTTTATGATTACTGCAACTGCATCTTCTATTACTAAATACATATACTTTAGATGGTCGTGACATCCACATACAGGATTGGTTTTCGTGCTGTCAATTTATTTATTGCTTCGTAAATTTTATTAAAGCAATATTTGTTCCCAAAATGTTTTACGACTTCTCTCTCTGCTGTTACTTTATTATTTAAATGTTTGCAAAGCTTATAACTGCACAGTCATCAGACCCTAAACTTACAAACTACTTATAAACTGCCTTATACTAAAGACAACACAAACATCCATGCCCGAGGGAGGATTCGAACCTCAGACTCGGGAAGCCTCGCAATACGCAACGTGGTACTCCAGACCGCTCCACTACTCCTGCGCAGCTTTTATTATTAAGATAATCTTTGCTATTTGAGTAGTTGGTTCACAGACATATATCACTAGACTGTCAATGCCATATACAGTATCATTGGTGTCACTGAAGTCTCGCCGCCATATTTCTATACTATGTACGTGCAAGAAGTCGTTTGTGTTATTATCGAAAACAATCGTAGGAATACCGATCTAGTGACGTAACTTCGCTGTATTTAGACTTTTGACATATGGAGAATTCGTGTGTTGTATATGCATAATTTTTTTTAGTTGGAGTAAGCTTTGACACATACAGCAATGACTTGCATTCATTTGCTGTTCGTATTAATCTTTACCAGTTTCATCCAAATTCCGATTTTCTTTCAGTAGCATGGACGTCATGAAAGTGTTGTTTACCGTAGATAGATGGGTCGCGTTTCCTGTTTTTATTAATTGGTTACCAGTTTCGATTAACTTTTCTTATAATAGTATAACCGTTATAAATGTGCTATTTGTCGTGGATAACACATACCTTTATCCTTCTGTTATTCAGATAACTACAGACTGCTAAAATTGTACGTAACGGTAAAGTTTTACTACCATCCCTGCGGCCTCGCATGTTTATGTTGGCAACATCAACAAAACGGTAGACAGCCCTCACTAAGATGTTAATATTGTCGCGTTGAAATGGAAGCATGCTTGACTTCGAATGCAGGGTTGTCAACTGAACACAGCACTTATACTGAAAGCAGGTTTATTGCGTACTTAACATACACGCAGCACTAACTGCCACTCGGGCAGAGAGCTCTGCTATTTATACACAGACAGAATGTACCAGAAATTAGAAGGATAGTTAACATAAGAAACACGTAGTAATTGCAAGTGAACATAAGAAACATGGAGAATATTCTGGAAATGATAATTTCAAAGAAATAAGTTTTTGCCGGTGGACGGCATTGAACGGACGACCTTCAGCACCGCAATCGGTGACGCTATCCATTGCGCCACGACGGCAGTCGGTGTACGTGGTCTCTCGCGGCATTGCTCCCTCTCCTGGAGGAACAGCGACCTGCTGTTATGATCCCTGTGGAGCCAGCTGCAATGTCCTGGATCTTGACCTTGTCATGGGTCCTCTGTATGGCAGTTCTGGAGAATCCTTCCCTTCTCCACGATTATCGACGACAGACGTTCCTGTCGTGGCTTCATCAGTAGCATTACCGTCCTTAGAGTCCTTGAACAAGAAGCCATTTTCGCCTCTCTGCTCTTCAGGATCGTAGTAAGGCTTCATTCGGAGGACGCGAACAACGTCTCTTCGTTTCTGTCATTTTGACGACGGCTCATAATCCTCGACTTCGTATGTGACGTCCGACAGCCGGCGTATGACACGATACGGACCAAAGTATCGCTTCAAAATGTTCAAATGTTTGTAAATCTATCGGACCAAACTGCGTGGTCATCAGTCCGTAGCCTACAAACTACTTAAAACCTAGGTAAACTAACCTACGGACAAACACACACACCCATGCCCCAGGGAGGACTCGAACCTCCACGGCGAGCAACCGCGCGCTCCGCAGCGAGACGCTTTAGACCGCTCGGCTACTCCACCGCGGCAAGTATCGCTTCAATAACTTTTCTGACAGTCCAACCTTCCGCACAGGGGTAAAAATCCATACCAGATCTCCAGGGCTGTACACAACAGGTCGGTGCTTGTCGTTATACTGCTGACGGTCCTTCTTCTGGGCATCCAGTGTCCGTATGCGAGCCAGCTGTCTTGCTTCTTCGAGCTGGTGATGAGCTGTTTCACATAGTCATCCTGAGTGTTGTCCGGTTGGAACGGGAACAGCGTATCCATTGTCGTCTCAGCTTCACGGCCATGAAGCAGGAAAAACGGAGTGAAGTCTTTGGTGTCTTGGCTTGCGGTATTATAAGCAAATGTCACGACTGGCAGAATTGTATCCCAATCCTTCTGATCAACATCGACGTGTATCAACAGCATATCGGCTAACGTATTGTTAAAACGTTCTGCAAGACCATTTGTATGAGGATGGTATGCAGTTGTCATTCTGTGGACAATGTCGCACCGTGACATTACCTCTGATACTAGTTTTGACTTCAAAATAATGTCTTCTACAAGGTATTTTGCGATCTCTGGAGCTTCTGCAGTCGGCATAGGTTTGGTGACAGCGTAGCGTGTGAGGTAGTCATTGCAGACTATAATCCATCGGTTACCGGTTGTCGACTTCGGAAACCTCCCTAAAAGATCGATCCCAACTCGGTGGAATGGAGCTGCTGCAGGTGGAATTGGTACGAGATGCCCTGGAGGTAATTTCGGCACATGCTTCCGTCGCTGGCACTCTTTACAGTGACTCACAGATCAGTAGAGACCTTTCCAGTAATACCTGCGTCTGATTCTGTCTAGGGTATTCACGAATCCCATATGACCGGATATTGGAACCGTGGAAATACTTGAGAATAGCTGGCTTGAGATGAACTGGAACGACCAGTAGTCATTTGGGGCCCAGTAGATTGTAGTTGCTCTTATACAATGTACCGCTTATAAGTTGTAACTCTCCATTGGTCGGTTCTCCTTTCTCCAAGGCCCCTATGGTTTTTAATAGTGCTGGATCTTCCCGCTGTTCAGCTGTAACATCACCTAATTCAGTGAGGGGTGAAAGTTCATTCGTGCTGTTGTGTTCCACTAATGGATTCCTCGAAAGGCAGTCAGCATCCTTGTGTTTGCGCCCGTTCTTGAATACCACTGTAAGATCGTACTCTTGGAGTCTTAGTGCCCATCTTGCTAGTCGACCTGATGGATCCTTCAAGCTAGTCAGCCAACACAAAGAATGGTGGTCTGTCACGACGGTCAATGGTTTGCCCAATAAATACTGTCGGAACTTGTTGATAGCCCAGATAACTGCGAGACATTCTTTCTCAGTTGTAGAGTAGTTTCTCTCGGACTTTGAGAGTACTCTTGATGCGTAGGCTATCACCTTTTTACAATCTTCCTGAACTTGTACAAGCACTGCCTCCAATAGGGATGGGTTGAAAATCGCGTACCTGTTAGAAGTCACAGTGAATCAGAAGTCGCAGTTTCACAGTCGCAAATTTACGTAATCTGACTGAGATTTCAGTCGAACTTTAGAAGCGCAGTAGCAGCTAAGAGGAGCAAGTCACAACTAAGAGTAGGAGGAAGTGGTTTACTCTCTCAACGAAGTCTGCCATCCGTTGGCCGAAGTTTGTACTAACATCTTTGCATTGGGCAGGCTATGAAGTCTACCTTCGATTTCAGTGACAAATCGCGTTTAAGAGTCGCAAATAGCAACTAAGAGTCGCAGTTTAGACCATGCCGTCTGCCATATGTTTCCCTGAAATTGGTTCTTTCTAGCTTTCTGCCGTCTGCGTGGTGTATGTGTGGATTTGTGTGTGTATATGTGTGTGTGTGACGTTAGCACTATTTCAGTGAAAAGTCGCAACTAAGAGTCACAAGTAGCAGATTCGATCGTGCGACGCTTGCCATCTGTTGGGCGAACACTGTCGTTTCAAACCAGTGACCTCGAACGCCCTCACTGGTTCAAACTGCGATTTCTGAGAATAGTCGCGACTAAGAGTCGCAAGTAGCAACTGAGAATAGAATCTAATATTCCGCCTTGTGCTGTCCAACAGTAGTGCTGTCACTCGTGTGTTGTTTAGAGATGTGGACGAATTAATTTACTTTGTGAAATGTTTACATTTAGTGGTACTATTTTACCTGGCGGCAGCTCTTGCATGTTTGCTGTGAAGCAAATCCTGGCAGCTATGTTTATAGGTTGGAAGGGTGATAATTTCGTTTAAAATTGGTAAATACAAAGGATATGAATGCCAAATAAATGTTTAACAGTAGGACAACTCTATTTTTAGTGTGGACTGTGTTAGGTACTACGATACAGCAGTAAAATTTTATCTTAGAGGATAAAAATTTTACACTTGAAAATTGAAAGACGACCGTCTGTCGTCTTCCATATATTTTTCGTATATCTCTGTAATGTTATAATTTATTTAATGTCGCTAGATTATCATTGTGTTAAAACTTGAACCCCATTCTTTTCAAGGTTTGAGGAATAGCATTTTTATTTTATGTGTTAAAATATTAGTTAATATTGCTAGGTTTTTCTTATTTTGTTATGTTAATAATTTATTATTATATTAATTAACGTGGCATAAGTATGGCTTCTCTGCTACGCCACTGTCCCTGTGAGAATGTGCAGTTGTTTTACTTTTAAGAGGGTGCGAGAATCTATGGGTGTCTGAATGTGGGGAGTGATAGCTCGCCTTGCATCATACTCTCTGGCTTAGTGTCGATAGCTGCTGATACTACCAAAGAGGTTTCCACACCCTTTGGTTGCAAGCTAGTTGGCGAGCCTTCCCTCTCCAGTGTGAGTCTACTCGCTCTCCAACCCCACCACCGCTGATCTTGGATTTTCCAGCTTCCGGTGGCTTTCCGCGTCTCGTGGCTGATCGGGCTGGTCATTCTATACTGGGCGTCTGGCGAGGTAAGGTTGGTTCTCTCTATTGTGTCTGCGAGATGGTAGCGTTTCATTGTCTAGCATGTTTAACTTAGATTCGTTAACTTAGAATCATCTTTCTGGAATATTTTCCCCGATCCTATGCAGAAATGTATTATGGTTTTTCAATTCAGTGATTTCAAATAGATAAACGTGGTGTGTGTGTTTCCATTTGCAGTTTGTAATGTGAAAACCTTTTGAGATCATGTGGCGGTGTATGAACTCTGTGTAAATACTTTCTAGCTTTGTGGGGCCCGATTTCTAATAGGTGATATGTTCACTTTTGTACTTTGCATGTAAAAAGCTTCTCATCGTTTCCTTCCGTGAGTGATATGTGTTCCACGTAGTTGGTTCATAGAACAAAGCCTTCAGCTTCCACTCTTGTTTGCTCCGTGTCCATTAGGGAAGTAACTATGTGGGTATCCTTCTGATTTCCACTAATATTTTGCGATCTTCTCTCCCCGCCTATTTTAATTTCGCCATTTCTTCTCCGATTCGTAGTATGCACTCTGTCTTTGTCTGTAATTCTCTCTGGACCTTGTACAACCTCCTTCAATAGCTTCCTTGTGTAATTCTAAACATTTCTATGGGTTGCATGCTGTAATTCTTAATTTTATTTTTCCCACTTTGTAATTATTTCACTTTTACAAGTTTTTTTAGACTGGACTTCATCCGTCTTTGTAATCGCCCCCTATCGCGTGTAGCTGTATTTCATTCGCTTCCTTATATAATTCCAAGTATTTCTATGGGTTGCATAATGTAGTTAATTTTCTTTATTTTTCGGTAACTGAATTTATTTAATTTTATCGCTTTTCGGAACCACGTGGGTCCGAGTTCCGACTTCCGGGGTTTGCAGCTAGCCGCCTGAATTCACGCCACTTCTCATATAAAACCAGTACCTAGGTCGATTTCTAACAGACTGCAACTTAAGAATCCACCGTGATTTTGTCTAATGAATCAGATTTCCGCCACTTCACCTTCACAGGAGTGCGTTCATGTAACGTAGCCGTGTGTCGCCGTTAGCGTGTTTGCTCGCGTTTTCTGCTCAGATGTAATTTAACTTGCTATACACACACACCATCTCAAAACAGGCACGACAGACCAGAGCCAGCTTCAAAGTGTTTTGTATTTTGTGTTTTGTGCTACCTCCGACTTGCTGAATTTCGTCTACGATAGTAGCGCCTGCTTCCGCCTCGTCTCAGCAAGCTGATTTTGGTGGGTTTCGCTGTGGCATTGCGTGTGTGAGAGAGAATGAGTGTTGTTTGTGAATCCTTCCCCCAGTAGCGTTTAATCGTGTATAATTAGGCTGGGCACCGTCCACATTAAGCCATGTAAGAGATTCATTTTTATTGTATTAACAAAATTGGCTTGTTTTATATCTGAATAAACAAGTTTAAGTTCAGCATAATCAGTAAGTTGCCAGTAAATTGTAGTTTTAGAGCACCTTCCCTTTTTTATTTAATATTGTTCTTTACAAGTGCTGAGAACTAGCTCAGATGCAATTCTTCTTATGACTAAATTCCGTTGCGCCATAAATGTTTTCTTAGCCACCTTTCTAAGATAACTTTAATTGTGGTGGCTTGCTTATTAATGTCTGTAATAATGTGTGAGCTGCTATGTATATATTAACATCCTGTTATTGAAGTAATTTGAAACGAGTCAGTTCTCAGTTTGGGCCAGGGAACAAGGCTTTGTAGCAGGGTGTAACCAGTAGTTCACACGGACATCATTTGCTAATTTTAGTGATAAAACAAAGCTCTTGTTTCGTACAGTGGTCGACTTTTAAAATACAAAAGTTTTTTTGCATAATGGAAAGTTTTATTTTATCAGATTTGTTTTACGTTTAGGAATGTTGTTTCCCGTATGTTTCCTTTCAGTACCTTCCCTCCTGTGATGACATGAGTGAAAGCAGACGGGTAGTATCGGGTCATTCCGTATTATTAAAACTTTTGTTTATTGCAGTGGTGGCTAAGTGTGCTGATGTTGGCAACGACCGATGAATGATCTTAGAAATCTAAATCACATAGAATGATGGAAATAATATTTTGTTTATAATAAAATAAATAATTAATGCTATTCTTGAGTCGTGGTTGTAAGATTTCTGGTGTGTAACCTTGTACAGTAAGTACATTAAATATTATTATAAAGTAAAGATTTCGTTGCCAAAATTAGTACACTAGGTCGTCACTTCCATACGTAAAATATAACGCAAGCTCTTATCAATAGTTATTTGGCAGAATATTTAGTGGCAAGGAAAGATTTTAAAGGGAAAGCAGAATATTCAGAAGTCACTCACGGTGTATTTCACATTTACTTGTCATCTCTTTCAAATTGGTAATTGACTTATACGACAAAAGGTTAAAAAAATTTATGCATTTTACAGGGAATAACAAAGCACTTTCGTAGCACTGACACAGCTGCTGTAATCTGGCTGAATATTTCTGTTGACATAGGCTATAGGCCTACTTGCCAATTTCTGTTAGATACTACTTGCGAATAACCTCAGTTTCAACTATGCATTACATACCAAACATTGAATTTGCTTTTAGAAAAGTAATTCACATTTGTCGAGGTGTAAATAATCGATGAATAATCCAAACATTATTTGCAAATGGAGCATCAATAAGGTAAGGTAGCCGTATTTCGGATACCATTTACATTTTCACAAAATTTGCCAACAATAATGTTTCACAGAAAAAGAAAATTCGTTCTTGAACTCACTATTCTATATCCTTCAAGGATCCATGTTCAAAATTCGTGTATTATTAAAATATTGTGACGTAATTGTATGGAAGTAAAGAAGTGCTCCTTTGACAACTCCTGAAAAAGGGTTCATAATTTCGGATGGTAGTGGTCCCTAATTTCGGATGGTTGATATTGATGAAAATATATGGCTTTTTGAAAGATTAAAAGAAACAACTATATTTCAAAAGCATTAACTGGCACTTTACATTATTCGAAAAACATAAATCACGTACGTATGTTTTCCACCCACGTTTTTCTGTACCCGCACACAATTCGTGGGGCCATTGGAGACATTTAATGCGTCTAATCCACTCCTCAGCACGTTGATCATTTTTGTAATGCTCAGAATAATAGAGGCATGCCTCATCTGCACTACTTTCATCGTGCGCACTAAAAAAGACTGGTTCCGAGGAAGAGTCATTAGAGTCAGTATTTCTCTTTCTACAACTCCTCTTTCTCGACGATTGAGATGTCAACTTTTATATAGGATGTCTTTTCTTTAAAGTTTTCCTTTTCAATTTGTAGAGGCGATGATCAGCTTCATTCTTTTTTCCTCAGACCTCGCTAATGAGTCTTGTAGTTCCAATTTGTAAGGAGAACTCGTAATCACACCAATTTTACCTCCCTTGCTCGAATTTGAATTTCTGGGCAGAGCATTGTAAATTAGTTCCTATTTGAAACATAATTATGTCCTGTATAGTAATAATTTCTCCTTAATTCAATTTATGATACACAATACTTTAAATATATCACAAAATAGTTCCTAATTTCGGGTATCCGAAAAATAGCACCGCCAAGTATCCGAAATTTGGAGCTTTACAACACTGTATTCAACATGGCCGATTCGAGTGTTTAGGTTATGTGATCGTAACTTCACTTACACACATTAATATAAAAGTAAATATGTGGCTTAGATATACCAAATAAAATATAATAAAACCTTATCTTCCGTGTAAAAACGTGGCTCAGAAAACACAGTAAACAAACTCGGAACTCAATAAAACACGTTCTAAGCTGCCAACTGCAGTGGATCTCAAGCCCTTTCTATACGAGACGTGCAACACGCACAAGGAAGTCGTTGTCATCTGCAGCGCCCCTTGCGATAGACCGTCCAACTACAGAGAAGCGTTCAAACGGTACGCAATGGTTGAGTCGTCTGCTTCACGCGTCTTCTTCGTTTGTTGTCAACTTACAGCAAATGAATCGCCGCGTTAAAATCGCTTTTCGAAACTGTACGATATGTTGTGATAATTAAAAGATTTATTTGTGTTTGAGACTGCCACTGTGAAACTGTATTTAATTGTTTTCGTGCAGTTCGTGCGTAACTACGTCGCTCACATGTGTTAACGTCCTCATTATAAAATGCGATTACATACTTTCAGCCTCTGCGGGTTGAGACGCCTATGTATCTGATGAACAAGCTCACGTGTCTATACATAGACCTGTGACTTTGATAAAGCTTCAAGTAATGCTCACCAAAAACAAATATTTCATCTGTTAACTACAGTATGTTTCAGGAAAAATAGCAAATATTTTAGAAGATGATAATAAAGACGATTTGCAGTTAAAATTTCATATAACGTATGTCCAATTTTTATTGGTACAGAGATACAGCTCTTGGGATGTATAACAAACTGGTTTGGATATTTTGACTGATTCTTTTGTCGGTTCTTGGTGGATCACAATATTGACTTTTATTTAAATAAGCAGTTTAAAGTCTGAATATGTCCTAGTAAGCCGAAAACCGGGTAACTAAGTGGAAATGAACGTGTAGAAGATAGACAAAATTCTACTTTTAAGTAAATGTGATGTTGTACTACCAAGAACCGACGGATAAATCAGTGGAAATGTATTCATTTACATTTGCTCTACGTTTGTTTGGATTTCGTATCAACAGCTATATCTCTGTATTCAATAAAAATTGTACACAGGCTATATTAAATTTTTAATGCAGTTCCTCTATAGTATCACCTCCTAAAATACTTATGAATGAGTCAAAAAACTACGTTGCTCTGAGCAGGAGACAAGTGCACATTCTCAAATTCGCGACTTGGCTTCGTTTGTCACCTGGGTTCCCCACTTCCATACGCGCCAGAATAGGTTCCATCCAATTCCGTCTACTAGCGATCATAGGCGTGCATATTGTGCAAGTGGACGCGTCTACACTGTACGCGGACGGCGTAACCGGTGCATCATGGATAACCTCGTAAGCTCTCACTTCCCATGTAGAAAGGGCTTCAAACAACAGCTGAATAACTCCCAGCATGCTTTCCTGCAACTAACAAAAGCTAACTGAAATGATTGCCAGTAGATAACAGCACCTACTATATGAGAAAACCCAAATCCGAAATTGGGAACCTATCCGAAATATGGCTCCCTTACCTTATTGTTTATTTGTGTATATTTGCTTGTAGGACGAGGAATCTGTTAGTGAATTTGTATATAAATCATTTACCATACAAATCGGCCCAGTGACGGAAGTAGCAGAAATAACAGAAGTCGCAATAGCAGTAGCAGAAATCGCAGAAGTAGCAGTAGCAGAAATCACAAAAGTAGCATTCAGGGTCACAGAAATCGCAGTTTGAGTGCGGAGGGATACATGTCGAGGATTTCTAAACTGCGATTGTAAACTCGCCTGGCACAAAGCGCCTGGATGCTTGGTGGTTACGTCATATACAATTGTGTATATATATACAATTGTGTATATACATGACGTTGGATGTAATGTACTACATGTAACCTTTATATGTCAATGTATATATACATTAATTATATATATATATATATATATATATATATATATATATATATATATATATTTAAAAAAATCGACGACCACAAAGGGCAGAGATCATTATATAAATGTACATGTACAATCTTTGTATATAGTTTCCTGCCAGCCAGTTAGTGTTATACTGGACTCCAAGTAGTATTGTACTTAGTCTTTGAAGTACCTCACGTCAATACCGTTAGAAGATGGATATATATATTTTACTTGTGACTACTAATTTTATGTTTAACAATCCCTCAACCTGGATGTACTCTTTTAATATATAAAAATGTCGTGAAATTATGTAAATTACGACAGGTATGTAACCATACAATTATAATATAAGTAGTCTCTTGGCAATCATGTATATAGATCAATTGTAAACTTTGTGTAATAGGTCAGAAGATGGCGTCGAGTACGCCGAAACCGGTCATATAATAAATGAAAATGCGATCTTGGCTGCATAATCATTAGTAAAAAAGCTGAAAGCTACTTGAACCGGTTTTCGCTCACACGTTTCAACTGAAATCGATCAATTCACTTAAAATGGCTTTAAAAATAAACGTGCGCTAAGGGGTGCTCCAAGTGGACTTGAGAACAATTTTATTAAGTAAGGGCGAAAGCGTCATTCCCATTCCACTTTTTTTGTTTGGACACTAACGAATGTTCCTTTTTGTACATTGCTCTGACTGTTTTTATTTTATTTATTTATATTTTTTGCATCGGCAGTGGTAAAACCGGTACTGTCCATTTCGTTCACGATACCTTGCAAAACATTTTCCCGCAAATATTTATTTTTGTAAAATATCTATCCATACGATGATTCCACTGGCATTTGTGCTTATGGTTCAGTTCTAAAGCGTTTATCAAATGTTCAAATGTTTGTTAAGCTTATGGGACTTAACTACGGGGTCATCAGTCCCTAAACTTACAAACTACTTATGAACTACTTACGAACTAGGACGGCACAATATCCATGCCCGAGGGGGGATTCGAGCCCCCGACCGTAGTGGCCGTGCAGACCGTGACTGAAGCGCCTCAGTCCCCGCGGCCACCGCGGCCGGCAAAAGCGTTCATCAACACGCTTTCTGACCACTCGACATTCATTTTTTGAAATATTTGAAAACGCAATACTTTTACAATACGGAAAACACCAACACACAATCTGCAATCTAAGTTTTAAAAATCAGCTAGCAGTTTTACACGTGTAACTAAAGTGGTTGAATTCAAAGTTGAATCACTACTTGAATGGAAAAGTTTGACTCAGTCAAACTTTTCTTGATCCACTAAAAAGTTGATCAACGCTATTGAAACGAAGGTTCACACGACGTTTTTCATTCAGCTTTTGTTGATCAAGTAAAATCGTTCAACTAAACGTGACTCGTGTGAACGCGCCTTAAAGGCTCTGTCAAACAGGTAGTGGTGGCACGCGCTTCCCACCGCGTGCAGTGGGCGGGCTGTGAGACCGCGGTGGGCAAGCGGTAGGGGAAGAAATAGAAAGTGATCGATTCGGGGCGTCAAAAGCCGTGACACACGTGACCTAGAACACAGAAATACAGAAATGCGTCTGTTGTTGTTGTGGTCTTCAGTCCGGAGACTGGTTTGATGCAGCTCTCCACAATACCCTATCCTGAGCAAGCCTCTTCATCTCCACATAAGAACGACTACCTACATCTGTCTGAATCTGCTTACTGTATCCATCTCTTGCTCTTCCCCTGCGATTTTTTCCCCATACACTTCCCTCCAACGCTAAATTCACAATTCCTTGATGTCTAAGAATGTGTCCTACCAATCTATCCCTTCTTTCAGTCAAGGTATGCCAGAAATTCCTTTTCTCCCCAATTCTGTTCAGTACCTCCTCATTAGTTACGCGATCCACCCAGCTAATCTTCAGCATTCTTCTGTAGCACCATATTTCAAAAGCCTCAATCCTCTTCCTGTCCGCACTGTTTATCGTCCATGTCTCACTCCCATACAAGGCAACACTCCATATAAATGCCCTCAGAAAGGACTTCCTTAGGCTTAAATCAATATTCGAGGTTAACAAATTTCTCTTTTTCAAGAACGCTTTTCTACCCATTGCCATTCTGCATTTTATATCCTCTGTACTGCGACCAATATTTGTTATTTTACTGCCCAAGTAACAAAACTCATCTACCTCTTTTATTGCTTCGTTTCCCAATCTAATTCCTTGAGCATCACCTGATTTTCTTACACTGCACTCCATTACCCTAGTTTTGCTCTTGTTAATGTTCATCTTATATGCACCTCTCAGCACACTGTCCATTCCGTTCAATTGCTCTTCCAGGTCCTTTGCTGTATCTGACAGAATTACTATGTCGTCGGCAAAACGCAATGTTTTTAATTCTTCACCCTGAACTTTAATTCCTTCACCAAATTTCTCCTTGCTTTCCTTTATAGCTTGCTGAATATACAAATTGAACAACATTGGCGTCTAAGAAGGCAGAAACAAGGAAGAAGAATTTTCATCAATGAAACAAGTATATGAGTGGGCACACAGTCATTTTCAATTACATGAAACTCTGAAACAGACACTTTCAGTCTGTATACGGACGTTAAGTTTTTTATTATTATTATTTTTTTTTAAGAAATGTAATACTATTAGTGCAGGACTGTATTTGTTTGTTTCTTTATAAATGTAATGATATTAGGGTAGAAAAATCAAATGTTTGGAGAACTTATGAGACTTAACTACGGGGTCATCAGTTCCTAAGCTTACAAACTATTTATGAACCAGCTAAGACTAAGGACGGCACAAATATCCATGCCCGAGGTGGGATTCGAACCCCCGACCGTAGTGGGCGTGCAGACCGTGACTGGAGCGCCTTAGTCCCCTCGGCCACCGCGGCCGGCTATTAGGGTAGGTTCGGATTTTGGCGGGAATTTATTTACAACTCAGACTACAATCGTGATATTAGTTGTAATGTGCCTCATAAAAGTCATCTTATATAGTTACAATAAACAATAAATCAAACATTAAAATGAATGAAACGTGTAATAAATAACATGCTTACCTCAAGCAAATTGACAATCTCTCTCCAGTTTGATTGAATTTTTATAATACGTGACTCAATCAGATTGTATATCGTTTCAAATTGTTCGCTAGATATTCGAGTAAAAAAGACGGTCTTCACACGGCCACAGTTCTTTACAAAGACGATAAAATTTACCATATTCTACTCGTTTCGTATTAATTTCGTGTACCCATTTTCTTCGCGTCTTTCACGCAACCGTGAGGAGAAGTAAGAAATTCGCCGTCATCTGAACTACTGTTCATGTTTGTACGCCCCGCCTAAGAGTCGCAGATATCTAAAAGTAGCTGTGACAGAAGTCACTGTTATCGGAAGTGACGCAGTCGCGCTAGGCGCCTCGGCGGCACGGCTCAAGGTCGGAGCTTCCCTTCCGTATAACGCGGCCCGCTTTCCGCGAACTTGACACCCACGCGGCGAGCGGTTGCGTCACGGACTTTCTACTGCACGCCTCGCCTCGGCGACCGACCGGTTCGGCGCGCCGCACCGCAACCTAGAAACGCCCCCTCGAGAACGCCAGCCGTCAGCGACAAATCGCCGCCATTACGGCCGCCTCGTCACTCCGCAGCGTCACACCTCGCCTGCACGACCCGACGCCCCCTAATGCCGCGCAGTCGTTTTCTCACTTCAAAATTACGCGCTATCAATAGCTTCGGCCAAGAAATATCTAAGGAGCCGAGCGGTCTAAAGCGTCTCGCTGCGAAACGCGCGGTTGCTCGCCGTGGAGGTTCGAGTCCTCCCTGGGGCATGGGTGTGTGTGTTGTCCGTAGGTTAGTTTACCTAGGTTTAAGTAGTTTGTAAGCTACGGACTGATGACCACGCAGTTTGGTCCGATAGATTTACAAACATTTGAACATTTTTGAAATAACTAAGGGCCGGTTCGTCCATTAGGAAACGAGAAGATGCCTTTAACGTCCAGTTAAATGTGCTCGTCAAGTGCATTGCGTTTGTCATTGCCAGATACACCTCTCGTTTGCTAACCTGGAGAAAACGAGAAGGTACGATATATTTCGACTATGTTGGCAATAGAAACAAATGAAAATTCCGTCTGAATCACAAGACATACACATAGAGTAGAAATATCTCTGGAGTGAGCATTCAGATGCGCAGAAGACATTTTGTGTCGTCAACATCTATTGCCGTTATGGTCACGTGATCACTGTTCGATAAATCGGTCTTTATCACGTGAGTAGGATATATTGCGGTATTTTAGCGATTTGGATTACTGCCATTTTCATACAGATTCTAACTTAAATGATCGTTAGCCGTAACGAGCAGAATTTTACTCGTTAACTTAACGGCCAGTTTGAAATCTTTTAACGTCAGGTTAACTAATAACGAAACATTGACAAACGCAAATCTCTTTTAACGACAAGTTAAAATCTTTACTGGAACTTAACGAGACATTGACAAACCGGCCCTTAACTGATAGAAATAACAGGTTACTGACAGGCACCAGTTACTGACATAAAACTCTCATTCGTTCCTAACAATTATTTTTCATAACTGACAACAAAATGTGGCGCCATCTTTTCGACACAAAGGCTCCTGTAAGTACGAGCTGACGCATCCGCCATTTTCATTCTTGTGGCTCGTAAGTTAATTAGCACGACATTACGGGTGGTTTATTGTGTAGTGCCCGTGTGTATATGTTGTGTGTGTGTGTGTGTGGTTTTTTTATCTGTTGCTTGTGTTAGTACATACGAATAAAACTGTTGTAGTGGTGTAGAAGTATTACTGTACTTGACGTGAACCTGCCCAAACATAAATTCATAAAGTTTTACAGTATTTCATTAAACTATTTTGACTTAAAAGCAGTTCATAGAATGATCACTGATAGTTAACTGTGACACATAACTAAAAATTGACCACCAAAATTCAATTTAAACATTGCTCATGGAATATGGAGACTAAATTCACGTAATAAATATCTGGATCATTTCCTTTCAATGGCTAGCTCTGAAATAATATAATCTGGGCTCTGAGACTCTTTAGTAATTGTACAGTCTTCGACCCACACACAACTAGTTCCAAGACCACAGAAAGTTTCAAGAATAGGTCTGTCATAAATGTGAGAAGCGATTTCTTTTGAAATTTTGACACTTTCTGTAATATAGACCATTTCACTACTCACTGGAGATCTTATCAACAATACTTTCGCAACTGATCAATGCAGTAATAATTTGAAATTGCTATAGAAAATAATTTTCACATCAGTTTTTGTTTCTCATTTCTCCTGTTTAGTGTAATTATAGTCAGAACAGTTTAGTTTTGTCCGCCGTTGGTTCGAATAATAATGACGGCAGCCAACAATGGATTTTAAACAGCGGCACAAAATATACTGAAAATGCTCAAAATCTGGGATTAATTCTAAATACTTGAATTAAATACATAATATGTCACTGTATTTTCAAATAATAAAACAAAATCAATCTTCTTTACAGAACTGAACTTAATGGCTGCAAAATAACAAACTTTCTTATCTCTTCCACATATATTACGTGTTAACAGTTCAACGACTTATTACAAAGAGACCAAATCAAAAGTTACGTATGGATTACAATCTATATGCTGTATGTCCATCATGCATATCTAATATCCACTATGGTAAAATAATAATTATGTGCAGAATGAAACTTTCACTCTGCAGCGGAGTGTGCGCTGATATGAAACTTCCTGGCAGAATAAAATTGGGTGCCGGAACCGGGACTCGAACCTGGGACCTTTGCCTTTCGCGGGCAAGCGCACTACCGACTGTGCTATCCCGACACGACTCACGACGCCGCCATATCCTTTCTTCCAGGAGTGCTAGTCTTGCATGGTTCGCAGGAGAGCTTCTGTGAAGTTTGGAAAGTAGGAGGCGAGGAACTGGCGGAAGTAAAGTTGTGAGGCGGCATCGTGAGTCGTGTCGGGATAGCACAGTCGGTAGTGCGCTTGCCCGCGAAAGGCAAAGGTCCCAGGTTCGAGTCCCGGTTCCGGCACACAATTTTAATCTGCCAGGAAGTTTCCTATCAGCGCACACTCCGCTGCAGAGTGAAAGTTTCATTCTGGAAACATCCCTTAGGCTGTGGCTAAGCCATGTCTCCACCATATCCTTTCTTCCAGGAGTGTTAGCCTTGCATGGTTCGCAGGAGAGCTTCTGTGAAGAGTTTGTGACACTTGCGGGGAGTGACACTTGCGGGGAAAGGGAATGTGTAGACACTTGCGGGGAGACCCGGACGCTGCAAGTAGTGAACAGGGTGTTCCAGAAGTAGGGATACACCACCCCTACTCCACGCCCTCCAGCCGCTACCTGTGCCGTATTCAGGGAAAGGCCCACCGAGCGAGGTGGAGCTGTAGTAACGGCCCGGAGATATCACAGCCTCATTCAACAGGGAGATAACACGTCATACAAATATCACTCACAGCAATACAGCACCATGTGAAGAGGAATGTGATGAAATCGGAATTGAGCGCAACCGTTGCTAACTACAATTTCGGATTTACTGCATCTTGAGTCAGAATTCGCATCTGTATTCGCATTTATCGCAAATGCGAATTTTTCCTATCCCTAGTAATGCCTCTAGAAATAAACAGCTGACCAAGGCACTAAAAGCAAGGGCAGATCTTTGGGTGTATTACTACAAATAACTAAAACACAATTTGATAGTGGAATTATATACACTCTCATTATAAAGGTTTTTTGAAGGTGGTTTTGAGCAGCTTTTAAATATGTTAGGAATAGCATTATGAAATGACAGCTACATCTTATGTTTATTATGAGATATCGATTTCGGCTAATTTCAGGTCATCTTCAAGTCTCAAACAACAGGTGTTACATATGCATTTTTCCAGTGGCACTCATAACCTTCAACTGTTTACACACGAGGTCTAACGTTGTTAATCGCGTTAGCGATGAAAACAGAACCCAGAATCTTTGCGTCTAAATGATACATATATTGGTGTGATGTCTTATTTCGAAAAAACAGACATCACACCAATACATATATAGCTCTCGGTAAAGTGGAACGGTACGATGTCGTTACGTAGCACAGCACGGCGGACTGGAAATGCAGGAGAAGTGCAAACAACGTTCTCTCCTCAGAGGTATGATTATAATTAGGTTCGACGTAGACTTCTACAACATTCAGTCTACACGCCGAAGATTACACCAAAAAAATTAACGTTTCGTCTTCTTTGGCGATAGCAACCAAATTTTAAAATCGTGTCTACTATGTAAAGATTTAGCAACACAAAACGCTTCAAATCCATAACATCACTGATTTTCGAGTCCTGAATTTTTAATATCTTTTTAATGTTATTACAGAAAAAAACAAATTTGGGACTCACACTACAATTTTCATATGGCAGGTTTCGTAGGTACATTCACAAGACATAATTAAACGGTTGTGTGCATTCATCTCATGAGAAATATCAATCATTTGTTTTCAGTGTTTATTTCAAATTTCTACATTTAAGTTTCTTTAATGATTAGCTTAAATGTGGTTATGAAATAAATAAATTACGTGTATATGTGTAGTCTTATGCGGCCAAACTACTTAGACTTACACATTACTTAATCTTACTTAAAATAACTTAGGCAAAGTACAAACAAACATACCCATGCCCGAGGAAGGACTCGAACCTCCGACCGGACCGGCCGCGCAATTTGTGACACAAATTACATGTTTGATAATATTAATGCATAGAAGTATGAAATCACGTCAAGACTACTTCCTGCAAAAATTTCGACAAAAAAAGTTGGCACTGAGTTTACAAAAAGAAAATTCTGGTATATTGGATTTTAACATTTTATCAAAAAATGAATGTTACTACAAGAGACAGCCATTCAAATTTACGGGTACCATAACGTTTTCCCTTCCTGAGTAAATGAGCTGCTTCTTGTAGTTTCAACACCTTTTTCTTGAATGTTCTGAATATAAATCTTCACAGAGATTTCTTGAGGAGTAGAGTGATACGGATATCTGATTGTAAACCACTGCCTATTACCTTAGACCTTTTTGACTGTACTGAACAGTAGTTCCGCGTATTCCGTAATTTATATTTATACAGTTAACAGGCAATGTAATTTATAACCAACTATTGGCTGCCAATTTCGCTTCATTTTTCCTGGAAGTCTTGCAACTTGTTTCTCCCTGTTGGTTTATGCCAAGTTCGGAGTAAAAATGGTTATATATGACGGTGATGGAAAATAGAATTTATCTTTAGCGTTTTTCGGTGTGTGACATTCCCTTACACATTCCGTATTTCATATATTTCTTAGATGTATTTGTAATTCGAATACAGCCAAATCGTTTAGGGGTCTACGAATAAACGCTTCAAGTATGTAAAATACTCATTGACTTATTATTAACGTTTTTAATTGAAGGTTTAAGTTTGTGTCTCCTATTAAAAAGCATAGTAGCTATTTTAAAAGAGATGGAAGTTGCGTGATAGTGGGGTTAACTACATAGCGGTCAATTACATCAACGTATCTGTGCAGGATGCCTAATATATTTATTGCTTGCGCAGGTGTCTTGATATGCTTAGTGTTCTGAATAATATGCTTTTAGGCGGTATGACTGGGGAAAGTCATCGTCTTGTATTAGCAGAGACTGTCTTAATAGCTCTCCAAACATTATCACTATTAAAATACCTTTTTGTTTACAGGAGGAACACTCAACGGATTAATATGTAGTTAGAACAAGTTACTATATTGCTCTTCAGCTTTGAAAGGGTTGTGCAATTTCACTGTTTTTCGTGTTATGTTGACAGTGTGGAAACTTGACAACAGCAGTGCTAGACTTGTTGGTGTGCCTGTACCCAGGAAAAGCCATTAGCCGCCCCAAGGGCCCCGGGTTCCCGCAAGTGTCACTCCGCGCAAGTGTCACTCCCCGCAAGTGTTCCAACCCCTTCTGTGAAGTTTGGAAAGTAGGAGGCGAGGTACTGGCGGAAGTAAAGTTGTGAGGGGGCATGGTGAGTCGTGTCGGGATAGCACAATCGGTAGTGCGCTTGCCCGCGAAAGGCAAAGGTCCCAGGTTCGAGGCCCGGTTCCGGCACACAATTTTAATCTGCCAGGAAGTTTTAATAATTTTGTGATTTGACATTCCGTGAAACAACTTAGTGGCAACGTGTAAACTTCCGTTTACATCTGTAATAGATGTTATTTTAACAGTTCAGGTGGGACTTTACAGTTGCCATAACCTGCTCAAATCATTCCAGACGTGGCTTCAGAATGTTTAGTTTCCCGTGAGATTCTCAGACACGAAAAAAAAAAAAAAAAAAAAAAAAAAAAAAAAGGTCATTAACTGCCGGAACAAAAACTGGGAACCTGGACCGGGCGCATAGTTATATATTGTAAGAAATATTATTTATTATTATGACTTGAAGCAACATTTAATACTAGAAATCGTCTATGATATTCGAAAGTAAGCTTTTGTTATCTGTTTTGAAAATACTACTTCTTAACACAGAAGCTGCCCCAGGGAGTCAGCAGCTGCAAAATATCATAACACAGCAAAATATCCCAGAACATAGAGTTTTTAGAGCAGAATATGCGTGTGTCTTATCTATATATATAAAAATTAATGTTAGTCTGTATGTCCCCTATGTGTTCATAAACCCTTTATTCGATTGCAATGAAACTTTGGTGAACTGTTCACCGTACGCCCACCCCACGAAGGTTCCTGACCCAAAAACAAAAGAGCATGATTCTGATTCATAGCTCAGGAGATATAACGTCATACATAATAAGAGGTCTCCACGTGAGAATACCCGGATTTATATGTCAATTATTGGAAAATGGGAGTAGTTAGGGACCTGTAACAAAGTTTCCATGTAATTTCGGACGTTTATGAAGAGTTTTGTAACCGTCCCCCCCCCCCCCCCTCGATACACAAAATGATGAAATGAAAGGATTCTACCGCTCACAACAGTTTCGCTGTAGATGTCGTAAAATTGTGGCATCAGGCATGACCTCGTATCAAATAAAGTTAGCATTCATATTTGCATGTTACTATTTATTTTTTTCTGCAAGTCTCCCTTAATTCTCCTGCATCCAAAATTAAGCAATCTGTTTTCTTAATCTCTATCTATATAAAAGCGAAAGGACACTCACTAACTCACCGACTAAACACGAAATCTCGAGAACTACTTCAACTATTGAAGCTGAAATTTGGCAGGTATGTAGTTTATAGGTAGAAAACGTCAGCTAATAAAGTATTTTGTGATAGGTGCATGGCGGAGCATACTTCTCCTACAGACTCACAGTTTCATTCCGATCTTCAAGAAATTTCACACGCTTGACCTTCCAAACAAGAGGAAGGTCACCGTATACCTTAAGTTCCGTACGCTGCGTGGGGGAGGGTACTTTGCAACCTGAAAATGGATCCCTAAATACCTTGGTCGCACCATAACTTGAGAACTGCTCGATCGATTTCGCAGATACTTTTTTTGTTGTTTTCGTTATTCTCAGAACAAGGGTTGTATGAAATAAAACTGGAATATTTGAGAACAACTAAGTGCGTTTTTCAATGTGACCCTGCGTTTCTACTGCATGGTAATCTATAGTTTTGTTCCGACTGATGACTTTTGCACAGTTTACCTTAAAAACAATAGAAATTTCACTGTCTATAAAATTTCGGTCGGTGTGTAGTGGAGAATACTTAACTTACGGAACTTTACAAAATCCATAGTTTTGCTCCAATCTTTATAAATTTTTTGCACGCATGACCTTTAAACCAAGACGAAGATTACTGGGTACATGAATGTTTGTATGGTACGTGACAGAGGGTACCTTGCAGGAAACTTTGTCGAGAGAGGGAAGCTGGAAACGAACAGAGAGATGGGAGAGAAAGAGGTGGATGAAGAGAGAGGGGCGAAGGCGATGTGGACTACCAGAGTGTAGGGTAAATAAACACCCGGGCAACGGCAGGTATCCAGCTAGTATAGTATACAGAGAAATACACCACATCAAAAAGTTTTGTACTGACATTCCACAAATTGTTGAAGATATTTCTATTAACGTTATTGCGAAAAAGTATTACGAACTCTAAAACGGAAAATATAAATATACTGGGCAAAAAGTTTAGTTGCGGCTGTGGCAGCGTACTGTGCCGACACAGGCAACTACCGTTGAATGCTATTTGTGGCATTTCGAAGTTTTAGCGTCATAACTTGTAGTATGCATTCTGAAGAATAGCACATGATGTTTTATCACAAAATACTCCCTCAGTTCAATTTCTTATTTGTAAATGCCAATATTGACACTTATCTATAAGAGACTACAACATAACTGACACAGAATACTGGATAAATCTTATTAACAGCTGCAGCGGCGTAGAGTGCTAATGTTGGCAACGAAATGTTTGTTTTACAAGGATTATTAAGTTCCTGACAGAACAAGGGTACTGTTACATATAAAAACCTGTCAACCGTGGAACAGAATTATTTATTTATTTCTTGGTCAACACAAAGGATTATACCCCTCATTCTATACGATTAGGTTTGCAAATAGCATTCAACGGTTTTGCCAACATCGGCACCGTGTGTCTCTACGACCGTAAACTTTAATCCTGTATACTAACATTCTTTTACGTTTTAGTGTTTGTAATACATACTGAAACTTTCTCAAGTACATTCAGCAATGTGAGTACAAAAATCCGATGTGGTGTATTCGTCACAGCAGACAAAAAACGCTTATTGCAAGACGGCAAACAAACCTCGCATATTCACAGTCATTATTTAAATAAAAGCCAAGATCGATTAAAACGTTTATCTAGATGACCAGTTTCGACAGAATTAAACGGAGTACGCGATTTTATCATATATATATATATATATATATATATATATATATATATATATATATATATATATATATATATATATATATGTGTGTGTGTGTGTGTGTGTGTGTGTGTGTGTGTGTGTGTGTGTGTGTGTGTTTGTGTGTGTTTCTTGCGCTTTTTTTCTTTATTCGAACAGCAAAGAGAAGCAGCAATAAGTAAAGAAAACGCGAGATTTTTGTGTCTAATCCACATATCGATGTAAACAAGAGCGGAATGCAAGCTCAAAGTAGCACGATCTAAGGCTCTATGACAGCCACTTCTAAAAATTTCACTAACCTTGAACAAAACAACACTGTTCACATAAGCTACGTGTTGTGTTTAGCATTCGCAGGGAATGAAAATGGCGGATGCCCAAGCCTGTATTTTTTGGAGCTCTGTGTATTATAGCATCGTCTGAAAAGATCATATGGGTATCGGCAGGGTTGGCAAAAATGTATTTAATTTAAAAAAGAACAAAACAATCAGTTTTGTTTTTGTTTGAAACTGTTTTTTTGGTTAAAATAATGTTGAAAACTATAAACAATAAAAATGTTTTAAACAAATTACCCTGTTTATTGGAGAAATTTCGCTCTCGCTTATTTTGTACATCCTAGTTTTTCAATTAATTTCTGTACCTACTTTTCAATCCTCTCATAATTTGCAAATCGTATAATTTACCATTCGAGCTTTTTAAAAACAAGTTAAAATATTTTTCGTACAACTTCCTTGAAACAGTAAGGATTATAGAAGCCATGGTTAAACTACGAAACAGATTAAGAATCGATAAGAGTGCCAAGCTCGTTAGTGTGTTTCGAGCACTCAACCAAAAAGTAGAAGTAGAATATGAATAAGGAAGAGACACTTTCACACTCGGTGTAACGTCAATGTTTCATTTTCAATTTACATTTAACAAAAGTACTTTCTTAACAAATCTGTACAGTGGTTTTAAAAGCAAACATGTTTATTATGCATTTCTCATTTAAATTGTTTTAATAACCGTTTTTTAATATATTGTTTTACAAAAGTGATGTTTGTATCAACAAAACATATTTCTGTATCTACTGTGCTGCTGTGTATTTAATTTTTTGCAATAAGTGTAAGTATTTTTTTCAAATTTTTGTAGTCTTCATTTTAGAGACAAAAACCTACATATATGAAAGATGTAAGAAGTAAATTATAAAAATAGCTTGCTTAAGTATGTACTTTTATTATAAAAAATTAAAAAAAACATCTATTTAAAAAAAAAGTTTTAATCACTTTGTTTTAAATGTTTTAAACAAAACATGCTTTAAACAAATTGCTTTGTTTTAAACATGCCATCCCTGGGTATCGGATCTTCCCTATATTTATGGTACGTGAAGTTCAAAACGTAAATAACAATCAACCAAAGCCATTCAACGCAACTCTCAAAAATTTTCGAGAAAATCGACTTTGAAGTTTTGCAAGTAAGCGCGAGTACCAATAATTAAGCACATTGTAGCACCTGTCAGTGTAGCTCAGGTGGTAGCATTTCGGTCTTGGTGGTTCGCATCCTATTGCGACAGATATTTCTTCTTTTTCTTTGTGGTGTTCGAAAACTTGCACAATTTTATACCCAATGGTACTTTTTACGAAAGGTACACTTATTTATGTTTATTCGTAATTTCCTAAATTTATAGAAGATTGTTAATAATGATGGTTTCAATCAAAAAACGTAAGTTATATTTTTTACAGTATTGATTTCAGTATTAGTTGACGACGGTAGTTTTTGATTGTGCAGTTTCTGAAGAGCTACGACACTGTTTCTGGAGTTGCGTCAAATGGCTTTGCTGGTTATTATTTAAGTTCTGAACTTCACGTACCATAAATATAAACAAATTCTAAAATCTAATGCCCTTGTGAGATCAGTGTCACACATTGCTCAGACGTCAGCCACTAATGGTGCAAAGGGTTTTCTCACTTAAAATCACATGTTCTCAATTGCATTTGTAGTGAAGAAGGCAATAAAAGAAATTTAAATGACAGATATAACTCGTTACTTTCAGGTAGCACTTACTGCAATAACCGCTTACCCATTACTTCTAGTTTTTTTATTAGTGCCAAGACTACTCTCATTAGAGCAAGGGGAAAGACCATCTGTGCGGGTATATATTGCTCATGCAAGTAAAACTTATAGAACTAGACTTTTACAGAGAAAACCATCTTCTCTTATAAATGTTCATCGATTACTGTTATTTTTATAGCTGCCAATAGAGCATGTTGCCATCTGTTTACCAAAGTGCATTCTACACTTTTGCATCATATGCAATCTGCAGATATACAAGTATCTGAATCGGCAGGCACAGACTAGTTATAAGGCAATACATAGTTTCTGGGAAAAATGGATGTAGTAATAAGCAACACAGTACTGCTTACCGGAGCTACTAAAGTCCCTTGGAGAGCCAGCCATGACAAGACTATTTGAACTGGTGTGTAGGATTTATGAGACAGGCGAAATACCCTCAGACTTAAGAAAAATGTAATAATCCCCATTCCAAAGAAATCAGGCGCAGACAGGTGTGAAAATTACAGATCGATCAGTTTGATAAGTCATGGTTGCAAAATTTTAACACGAATTATCTACAGGAGAATGGAAAAGCTGGTAGAAGCTGACCTTGGGGAAGATCAGTTTGGATTCAGGAGGAACATAGGAACCCGGGAGGCAATACTTACTTTACGTCTTATCTTAGAAGATAGATTAAGGAAAGGCAAACCTATATTTTTAGCTTTTATAGATTTGGAGAAAGCATTTGACAATGTTGACTGGAATACACTCTTTCGAATTATGAAGTCAGCAGGGGTAAAATATAGGGAAAGGAGAGTTATTTACAACTTGTACAAAAGCCAGACCGCAGTTATTAAAATCGAAGAGCATGAAAGGGAAGCATCAGTTGGGAAGGGAGTAAGACAGGGTTGTAGCTTTTCTCCGATGTTATTCAATTTGTACATCGAGCAGGCGGTGAAGGAAAGCAAGGAAAAATTTGGAATAGGGATTAAAGTTCAGGGGGAAGAAATAAAAACATTGCGTTTTGCTGATGACATTGTAATTCTGGCAGTGACAGCGAAGGACCTGGAAGAGCAGTTGAATGGAATGGACAGTGTGCTGAAGAGAGCATGTAAAATGAACATTAACAAGAGCAAAACAAAAATAAGGGATGCGGTCTTAGAAAATCATGCGATGCTGAAGGAATTAGATTAGGTAACGAAACAATGAAGGTGGTAGATGAGTTTTGTTACTTGGGTAGTAAAATAACATTTGATGGTCGCAGTATAGAGGATATAAAATGCAGAATGGCAATGGGAAGAAAAGCATTTTTGAAAAAGAGAAATTCGCTAACATCGAATATTAATTTAAGTGTAAGGAAGTCTTTTCTGAAGGCATTTGTGTGGAGTGTTGCCTTGTACGGGAGTGAAACATGATCTATAAGCAGTGCGGACAGGAAGAGAATAGAGGCTTTTGAAATGTAGTGTTACAGAAGAATGCTGAAGGTTAGGTGGGTAGATCGCATAACCAATGAAGAAGTACTGAACAGAATTGGTGAGAAAAGGAATTTTTGGCATACCCTGGCTAAAAGAAGGGATCACTTAGTAGGACACATTCTTAGACATCGGGGAATCGTAAATTTAGCATTGGAGGAAAGTGTGTGGGGGGAAAATCGCAGAGGGAGACCAAGAGACGCGTATAGTAAGCACATTCAAGTGGATGTGGGTTGCCGTTGGCAAAGGCTTGCTCAGGATAGAGTAGGGTGGAGAGCTGCATCAAACCAGTCTCCGGACTGAAGACCATAACAACAACAACTGCATACCGAGAAGTAGCAGTTAATGGAATCGTTTATATGTAGCAGAAGCTATAATATATATATATAGCCGATGACGGGCAGTGATTCTTTCTTCAGTGCGGAGTCACTTCGAGGCCCTTACTCTTATGGGAATTAGTTTAAATAACTACGAGTTTGAGTTTGAGTAATAGTGGGCAGGGTAAGGTTGAGAATTTGTATCTGACGGGAAACGTGCTTGAGTAATTCATTGCAGGTGTGATGATCACTGTGTCCCCAGTGGTGTAGTGGTCAGCGCAACTGACTAGAAAGCAGGAGACCCGGGTTCGAATTCTGGCTGGGTTCACATTCTCAACTTTACCCATTCGCAGTTAATGTCATACATTCCGTGAATATGGCTATTGTAATATGTACCAATAGTAAATGGCAACATCTGTTTACTGGTGCGTGTTCGACACTTCACAAATGAACAGATCAGAAGAACAGAATAGCTTCTTTAAAGCACTACAGCTCACCCAAACAACAACTAAATTACTGTCAGGTATTGGACCATCTGTTCATCAAAAATATTCATTGTTTCACGGTTCTGGTATTGAACTATGTTCAGTCACCATCTACAATTCGCGTGACTATCGAGATATCCGCCGGTAGGTAGGTCATTTTCCTATGGCAGATCCCCTTATGTCAGCTACCCTGGCCAGCATGATCACCAGATCTGTCCCTCTTTGAGCATATTTGGGACCGGATGAAACATCATCCTGTGAGGTCTGCACAACCGCCACGAAATCTGAACCACCTCAGGAAACACGTGAAAATTGCATGGAAGGCATTACGATAGGCTGTATTCGGTGCCACTACGATCGACTCCAATGGAAAATTGCGGCTTGCATCGCTTCAAAAGGTGTGTATTCACGGTACTATCGTCGACATTGCGCACGCTATAGTGACGTGCGTATGCCTCTGTCTGTGTGATCGTCTGTTGTATACATTCTCAAGAAAGTGTGATTAAAAATTTCGTTCTGCTCTGTCGACGAATTTATGGTGTCCTTCATTTTCCAGGAGTGTACTCATATATTCATTCTCCACTCCGAGGAGTGGAGCGGGCTGTTTGAGATCCGGCCCATAAAGAGTCGCGGTTCTGTTCAGCCAATTATCAGACAAGCCGATAGTGGGGCAAAGGGGGATCACAATTGGGAATAAGTGGGAGGGGCTTACCAGTTCCGGCACACGCCTCACAACCAAGGAAAACCTTCCGAAAACCTTGGTCGGAACCGGGGGATTGGGACCAATTTAATTTATCTCTGGGACGTTGTCCCAGACTACAAATGGATTATCGAGAGAACACGAGTGCACTCACGACAATCAAGGATCGGACGCCCGAGTTACTCTTGTAAGCTCGTAGAGATCAGGTCGACCAACAGTGGGCAAGCAAACGCCTAAAGGAACCGCACCCGTGAGCACGGTTTCCTCTGCGTCGTAGTAATCTACCACATTGCAAATATTTATGAAAAATGTGTGGCTATATCAAAAATCATATAGTTCGGGCATGTACTCCAGAAAGACGATCTCGCAGGCTGCTGCCCAGTGGAAGTAGACGGTCCACAAATGAACGCTGGTCTGTAGCATCAACTTCCTTTGTAGCGAACTTTTGCAGAACATCTTCTGGAAGTTTGTACTCTTTGTAACACATTTTGTTCCTTCGTAAACCAGCACGAACTGTCAAGATTGAATCAAGCGTCTTTGTACATGTACATAGATACTCTGCAAACCACATGTAAGGGCCTGGCAGAGGGTTCATTAACCACTTTCATAACTTTTCTCTGCCGTTCCATTCTCTAATAGCGCGGTGGAAGAAAGAACACCTAAATCGTTCCGTTTTCGATCTGATTTCTCTTATTTTATTGGGATGGCCATGTCTCCCTAAGTAGGTGGGTGCTAGCAAAATATTTTCACATTCAGAAGTAAAAGTCGGTGATTGAAACTTCGCAAAAAGATCACGCCGCAATGAATAACGTCTTTCTTTTAATGATTTCCATCCCAATTCGTGCAACATTTCCGTGACGCTTTCCTCCCCGTAACGTGATAAAACAAAACGAGCTGCCCTTCTCTAAACCTTCTCAATGTCTACCGCCAGTCCCACCTGGTGAGGGTCCCACAAGGGGCAACAGTACTCCAGGAGAGGACGCACAAGTGTGATGTAGGCAGTCTCTTTGGTGGAGCTGGTGCATCTTCGAAGCGTTCTGCCGATGAAACGTAACCTTTGGTTCGCCTTCCCCACAATATTTTTTATGTGTTCTATCCAGTAAAGTTGTTCGTAATTGTACCTCCTAGGTATTTGGTAGAATTTACGACCTTAAGGTTTGACTGATTTATCGCGGAAGTTCAGCGGATTTCTTTTAGTGGTCATGTGTATTACTTCACACTTTTCTTTATTTAGTGTCAATTGCCAATTTTCGCACAATGTACAAATTTTGTCTAAATCGCTTTGCAGTTACTTTTGATCCTCTGTTGACTTCACTAACCGATAAACGACAGCATCATTCGCGAACAGTCTAAGGGAACTATTAAGGTTGTCTCCTAAGTCGTTTATAAACACAAGGAAAAGTAGGGGACCTATAACGGTTCCCTGGGGAAAGCCAGATATCACTTGTGTTTTACATTAATTATATTCTTTTCTTTGTTTTCACCCTATTCGTATGACTAAATAATCGCTCAACTTCAACATTGAACCAAGGCAGTAAAAGAAGCATAATGGCAAATTCAGATAACTCTGCAAAAGAATCCATCTCCTTGCATCTTTAAAATTAACTACTTCACTCCAAAAAGAGACTATTGTTTCTTTCCATCTGACTGTTGTAAGTTTCAATCACTGTGTTTGAATTTTTGAATTTTCATTTCCTGGCAATAAGAATATTTCTACAAATAGAATTAAAGGGTCTTCTATTACTATTAATGCATTTCCTACTGAAATGGATACAACCATATTTAGCATTTCGCTATTTTTAGGATATCTCTGTCGCAGCTCTTGCAATAGGTTTTCAAGAAACCTTACACAATTACCTCGGAGCTGTCGATCCTGCTCTGAAGATAGTTTTAGCATTTTCACCTTGCATTCAAAATCATAACCAGATAACCATTCGCGTAAATAAACAATACAGGTATGGGCATCAACGTCGTTTTTAAGTGGCACGTTGGTACAACCAGTTTCCTAGAAACTGAATGAGTAATGGCTAGTCTACACGACGACACCAGGTTGCGACACTCGTTGCGTGAAATAAGTTGCGCGCAACTGGTTTCTAGTATGTCTATAGACACAGCGCCAATACTACACACTACAGTTTCGTTGTTTTGTGAGTGCTGTAGTCACCGTAGAATGAAAGTTTTGCTAGCTGTAATAGTTGTGGCGGGGCTATTGCTTCTCTGTTCGATGGCGGAACTATTGCTTCTCTGTGTGAAGTCGCTGCAAACATAAAAAGAACAAGAAACATGCTTGCATTCGTGACTGGCTTTAAAAAAAGAAGAAAAAAAAAAGAAAGAAAAAAATGATGTCAGCTAGGTTGCTCAGCGACCTTGCTGAAATAAATTGTTCTTGAAGACCCTAGAAGTTATTTTAATCATCAGACCAGTTCACGTTTCTTTTAAACGGAGTTAGTAATGCAATAAACAAACACGATACTGTTATGCGTGAAGCATTGTAACAGTATCTGTACCGTGTTCCGAAATCCACAATTGCCGTAATTCGTTTGTATAGGTATTACGAATTGAATGTATTTTAGTTTGCAATTAAGTAATCGTCAACCCATCAATATTTAATTCACAAATAATTGTTTCAAGAGCACCAACACGCCGCTGCTTATTCCTGAAATTTTCATCGTTAAAATCCGACAAACACCTATGCATCGCATATATGTCTAAAATCCGAACTATTTCTTCCGTTCCACCCTTTATGTTGTATTTTGTTCTGTTTTGTTTATCACCTAACCCAAAAACACGCGCAATCAGTTTCGCCGAAGTTGGAAGGAGCCGAAACTGTTTAGTTTCGCCAACGAGTTGCGCGTACGCCTGCCGCGCATGCGCACTGGCCAATAGCGCAGTTTGATGAAACCTAGTGTCGTCATGTAAACGAGCTTTATGAGTTGTTAAATCATTTAAAAGTTTGGTTAGATGTACACTGTTGAAGTGAATGATTTGTTTACGATCTGAACTTCACAAAGAACTGCTTTCAGAAATAGAGAATAAGCATGTAAGATTTCATCAGAATTACTGTATATTATGTAACATCGTTCTTTATGACGAGCCATTTCAAAGAAATTTTTCATTCTAGCCATTGATCCATGATCCTACTGACAGCTGTCTGAATGGATAACGATCGAGTATCATAAGCTCTGACAATTTTAAGGGGATCGTGACTATCTTTTATTGTCCGATATATATAAGTTGGTACTCCTGCTACCGGAGTAAAGAATGACTAAAACAAAAGTAAGCTTCATTAACAAGAAACTCGAAATTTCTTGGAAACGCTTCTGTAGCAGCACCTGAAACTGCTAGCTGCACGGAATGACACATATAAAGTATAGAAGAGGCACTTTCATTTCTTTGTGAACTTCATTATTCACACTAACCATAACAGATTCCTTTGTCAGCTCCTAAACCAGCAAGTTTTTGTAACCTGAGTCCCTTATTTGCAACACTATCCTTAACTACAGAAACAATTCCGTCAGCTTTAGATGATGCAAGTTCCACCGTTGTGAAATACGTAGAGATCATTTTCCCACGCCGCTTGCTGAAGTAACTCATAGTAATTCCCATCTTTTTATGACGCTCACATCTTCGGAGACAGTAATAACCACCATTAATATTACTCAGTAACTCATTTTCAAAATGAGATACTGTTGTTGTGGTCTTCACTCCACAGACTGGTTTGAAGCAGCTCTCCACGCTACCCTGTCCTGTGCAAGTCTCTTCATCTGAGAATACGAACGACAACCTACATTCTTTTGAATCGGCTTACTGTATTCGTCCCTCGGTCTCCCTCTACGATTTTTACCCTACACGCTTCCTTCTAATGTTAAGTTGACGATTCCCTCATGTCTCAGAATGTGTCCCACCTACATATTCCTTCTCTTAGTCAGGATATGCCAGAAACTCCTTTTCTCCTAATTAGTTACATGATCTAACCATCTTCATCATTTGCCTGTAGCACCATATTTCGAAAGATTTTATCATCTTCTTGTGTGAACTCCTTATCGTCCACGTTTCACTCCCATAGAATGCTACACTGCAGACAAATGATTTCAGAAAGGACTTCCTAACTTTTAAACTAATATTGAATGTCAACAAATTTCGCTTCTTTAGAAATGCTTTTCTTCCCATGGCCATCCTGCATTTTATATTTTCTTTACTTGAGCCATCACAAGTTATCTTGCTACCCAAATAACAAAACTCATCTACGACTTTTATTGTCTCATTACGTAATTTAATTCCTTCAGCATCGCCTGTTTTTCTGATACTACATTCCATTACCTTTGTTAACGTTCATCTTATACCTTCCTTTCAAGACACTGTCCATTCCGTTTAATTGCTCTTCCATGTCCTTTGCTGTCTCTGACAGAATTACTATGTCGTCAGCAAACCGCAAACTGCGAACGGCTGAAGCAAGGGGAAACTACAGCCGTTACTTTTTCCGAGGACGTTCGCCTCGCAAAACAGTCTTTGTACCTGTTTCCTTTGCATTTCCAAGTTATTATTCACCAAGCACACTCCTATTTGTGCATTTCTTGGTGATTGAGAAGTTCTCCTGGTATGAGGTCACTATAGCAGAAGTTACAGCCTCTGCTACTGCCTCAAACTCTGCTGGATGCCTTACGGAGGTTTTAATTTTCGATAGGCTGAAATCAAGGTCTCTCCTATATGTCTCCCAGTCTGTTTTCCTGGGATTCCTACAGGCCATGGTCTGTCTGGTTCCCATTTCGACCTTGAATTTAATATACATGTGATCTGATGAGGATGGCTCCAAGACCACATGCCACTGTTTGACACAATTACCCATCATCATGGAACCAATGGTTATGTCTTCTTCCCTTCTACTATTCCTGAATGTAGGTTCATCACCCCTTAGGATGTCCAAGTTGTTAGATAGGAGAAATTCAAGAAGGTGCTCACCTCTACTGTTGGTGTCCTTGCTGCCCCAGATTAGATTGTGGGCATTGGCGTCACTAACAGTTGGCCACCTTGCCGATGGCAGGCTTCCGTCAGTCTCCTCACTTCCAAAGAAGGAGGAGAGCTGTCTTCGTAAGGAAGGTATGCTGAGGCCAAAACAATTTCCCTCGTGATACCTTCCTCACGTTGCTGCATCCTGATGGTCACCAGGACCCTGGAACAAAAATCCATCATTGGCATGAAAGGGATTCCATTTCTAACATAAATGCATGTTCTGGAGTTTCTTAGATTTCTAGCGTAAATCAGCTTACCTCCAGTACCACCGAGGCCCGATACACCCCCTATGTATAAATAGAGTTCTTCTTCATGGCCACGTCCACTTCCTGTCTCCCCAGGCGACGGCTTAGGGCAGCAGTGGCCCCTTTACTGTGCTGCAGGTTTATCTGCAGCACTTCCAGTCCCCATCTTCTTGCCATTATTGCCTTTAAGGTCTTTGATAACCCTGACGGCGACCTGCGAGAACCCTAAAAACAGTTTCAGGCATTGCTCTTGCATTGCCTTCAGAGACTTCTCTCTAACCTCCACCACCAGGGTTCGTCCTTCCGGAACGACCGTTTGGTTGATTACCCTCCAATCCTCTGTCCAGATTTTTGGGTTCTGGACCTTTATTTTCTCGAACAGAGTCTCTGGAGGGACATCCTTAAGGATCTTTGGTACCCATATTGATACCTTTGCGGTCTTCAGGAGTTCGGTTGCTGTCTTGACCAGCAGCTTCGCATCCTCCCACGGGGATATCATGGGCACCTTGTCCTTAAGCCATTCTGCTGAGTGCTCCCCCTCGCAGACAAAAATGAGGGCACCGCGATTTAGATAGACCCTCCTGAATTTGGGTCCTGGACCAGCGTCCGTCCCAATCTTTTCAAAGAGGGCCATCTGCATGAGCTCCTCCTGCTGCGAGATGATGCTCACCAGTGGATATCCTTCTTGGACAACCGCCATCCTAAAGGTCTATTTCTTGCCTCAGTATTTTAGGATCATGCTCGTCCAGAGAGGAGGGAGTCTTAGATTCCTCCCTAACCCTCTTGCCACCTGCCTTTGACGTCGAGGGGGTCTCTCTATCCCCTTCGACCTGAGGCAGTTCATTTTTGGGGGGTCTTGGGCTCAAGCCCTTTTAATTCCCTCCACTTATGCTTCCTCTTTTCCTTCCTTTTGCTTCTGTTCCTTGAAAAATTTCCTCCCCTGAGCCCCAGACAAGGCCTTAATCCTAATCTGGTCTAAACTCTCTGTTAAAGTTCCAACTTCTTGCTCAGGTCTAGACCCTCATTCATTAGTGGGAGTGCACTCCATCGGTCCTGATCCCCATGTCTGAGTATCTGAGGTCTCAGATTGCCCCTCAGTTTCTTTTAAAATAATTTCTTTTTTCGTGTCCATCTTGGTCCCACGAGATTTGGGGATTCATGCGGTCCACACCACGATAGCCCCGCGCGGTGCAAGGCTACTTACTCAGGGAGGTCGCCCGGTATCCCTGAGGCACCGTTTGCGACACATCTACCCATGTGCCACACACCCCTCGGCACGGATCGCATCACGCCTTGGGTTGGGGAAGGGAATTGGAAAAGGAATGGGAGAGGATAAGGAAGACGGGAAGTTGTGAGACACTCTTAGTCAGATGCATCAGCTG
Organism: Locusta migratoria; assembly: GCA_026315105.1. Taxonomy (NCBI): domain Eukaryota; kingdom Metazoa; phylum Arthropoda; class Insecta; order Orthoptera; family Acrididae; genus Locusta; species Locusta migratoria. Next base: position 47,956,562 of record CM048753.1, read on the forward strand.
AGGCCTTTCCGGCAGTAGGTTCTCTACCTTCGGTATAGCCCTCAGCTTCCCACGGATGCGCAAGCCTCTTCACCCACACGGTCAGTGCTTCGTCAAGGTGGTGTCCCCCGGAGATGGTGTTTATGCTGACGATATTATACATTTTTAAATTCATGTTTCGAAGGAACAATGTAACCGAAATTGTTAAGAAGTATACAAGGGAAATTAAATTTAGACGTGTAACTACTCATTTTTGGTAAAAAATAAATAAATAAATAAAATTTAAAAAATAAAAATAAAATAAAAAATAAATACATTCTTTTCTAGCTTTAAACGCAAGGGATAAACTAGAATATCTCATTTTTTGGTTCCTCAACACACTCTGTACTTCAAATAATAACAATGTAGTGGTTTTTAACAAGCTTTTTAGTGGAAAATCCCATTTCACTGTTGCCAACAATGCCCATTGTTGCCAAGTTAGTGGTTTTCCCACTAAATCTAGTGGTTTTCAGTACCTGTCTGGTGGACAAATTTTGCATCTATGGGTTAGTGGAAATTATTGTGGATTTCAAAAATATTTCAGTGATTTTATGAAAAAACTAATTAAAAATGATTTTTGATGAATAAAGCATTCACTAATAGCACTATTTAATTTTCTTACATCTCGTAGCTCCTGAATTTATATGAACTATTATTATTTAATCGTCTCAGAAACATACGCTATAAGTTACAAAATATAAAACAGCCAACATATTATGTCTTTTGTTATTATAATTAATATAAAAGCTCTGTGATGCTGTATACTAACGATTAGATTTCATAATAACATTTTCATAAAGAGTGTTTACACTGACGATATTGTACATTTTTAAATGCGTGTTTCATAGAAAGAACGTAAAAGAAATTGTTAGGAAGTATAAATAGGAAATAAAATTTTGATGTGCAACTGTTCACTCTTGGTAAAAAATTAAAAAATAAATAAATAAATAAAAGAAAATTAAATTATCTTCTTCCTTTAAACGCAATGGATTAACTGAATTGTCTCATTTTTTGGTTCCTCAACATACTCAGTACTTCAAATAACAACCATCTAGTGGTTTTGTTAAACACACACATTAAATCTAGTGGTTTCCGGTGGTTTTTAATAAGCTTTTTAGTGGGAAATCCCATTTCGCTGTTGGCAACACTGAATTTCACCCTCCAACAGCAGTGGAACCCGAACTTTGAGGGTTTTACGCAATTAGAGTCTAATATCGTGCTGTCAAAGCATCACTTAAAACGTCAAACTAACGTTGGCCGAATTATCAAAAGCCAAGCTTTAAGTATAGCACAAATGTTCATTTCAGCCAGGTACATGATTTGATAACCGTCATCGGTGAATATTCATTTTGAAAATATTTCATTAAATAATAAGTGAAAGGAACGTACTGTTTTATTTTCTCCACGTCGATTGCTAAGAAAAAATAGTGCACTACGTAAACAAGGGGAAAGCTATTTCGCGGATATTCAAATGATCAAATGTGACCAAACTGCAGTGTTTATCAGTCCTTAGTCTTACAATCTACTTAGAATAACTTATGCTAAGGACAACAGATACACCCATGCCCGAGGAGGGACTCGAACCTCCGAAGGGGGCAGAAGCGACCTGCGCGGCTCGCGTGTATTCTGCAGATCGATAGAAGTCCCAATACGTTGTGCTTTTGCGAAACCTCGTTCCCAACTTCGTTTTCATTCTAATCTATCATTTCGCTGTGTACTCGTGGCCTAATCGAAGAACATATACAGACAGATACTTCACATTTTAATACCAATTTGTAGTCACCCCAATTGGTCTTTTCTCGCGCTAACGCTATGTGTAGGTAGGGTTTTGTGAAGATAAAAGTCTCGTTTGTGAGTTTTAAGACGTCTCTGACGACACAAATAACTTTCAGTTAAAAAAAAATGTTCAAATGTTTGTAGAACTTATGGGACTTAACTATGGGGTCATCAGTCCCTAAGCTTACAAACTACTTATGAACTACCTAAGACTAAGGACGGCACAAATATCCATGCCCGAAGGGGGATTCGAACCCCCGACCGTAGTGGCTGTGCAGACTGTGACTGGCGCCCCTCAGTCCCCTCGGCCACCGCGGCCGGCAACTTTCAGTTATTGCGAAAATGAAAAAAAAATTTTTTTTAAATAAAATAAAAATAGAAAAAATCACATCAGTGTTTTCATAATATTCCGAAAACGTCAATTTATTGTGTTTCAGAACGATGTTTTGTAACATCGATGTTTCTCTGATGATTATCGATGTCTGTACATCAATGTTTTTAGGTTGGCAAAGTAAATAGCAACAAGTTGCAGGGTTGTAGATTTATTTAACCACCGGTTTCGAGCAATTGTTGTCCTTCTTCAGGTATCTGTACAGGAAACAGGAATAATATACAGTTACAAACACTACATAAAATTCGCATTACAATCACTGGATAAAGGGCAGGAAGCTTTTCGAGAAAACTTTATATACAATGTACTTCTTTCCCCTTTAATCCTGTGATTGTACTGCAAATTTCATGCAATATTTGTATTTGTATATTATTTTAAATGTTTATACAGATTATGGGACTTAACTACGGGGTCATCAGTCCCTAAACTTACAAACTACTTATCAACTAGCTTATCCTAACGACGGCACAAATATCCATACCCGAGGGGGAGGGGGTTCGAACCCCCGACCGTAGTGGCCGTGCAGACCGTGGCTGGAGCACCTCAGTCCACCACGGCCGGCATATTATTTTAGCTGTTTCATGTAAAGATACCTTAAGAAGGGCAATAATTGCTCGAAACCGGAGGTAAATAAATCTACAACCTTGCAACTGGTGGCTAGATACTTTGCCAACCTAACACAGTTGTTCCAAAGCAATGAATAAAACATATAAACGATGTTTATATCGCCGCGGCGGAGTGGCCGAGCGTATTGGGGCGCTATGCTGCGATGCGCGAGGCCATTCTCCCGTCGGGGGTTCCAATCCCCCTTGGGCATGGATGTTTCTGCTGTCCATAGTATAAGTTCGTTCATAAGTAGTTTGTAAATTTAGGGACTGATGATCCCGCAGTCAAGTCCCATAAGCTTAACAAACATTTGAACATTTTGATGTTTACATCAACAATGTTGCATCCCTAATGACAATTGCTTAGATTTTACATTATAACCAAATATTTCCATTATGTCAGGCCAACTAGAGTTGGCTACTGAATGGTCTTTCGACTCAGTGAATCGAGTCAGCGAACTGTTCGAAACTTGAATCGGCATTGTTTCGAAACAACGAATCTTGTGATTCATGTATCGGACGCTAGATACCGTTAACATGCGTTTTGCTGTCCGTCTGCCTGGGTGAGTTCGACGTAACGTGCCACGCGATATTTTGAATTATGCTACTGGTACCCTTCAACTGAAATTTTAAAACAAAGATACCACCGACAAAAGTTGTGAAGTCCTTTGGTGTTTTGAGGTAGTTTCGCGTCAACAAAGCGTTGTTATGCATTGTTGCTACATCTGTGTCAGGTGAACGCATTTTTTTCGGAGCAAGGGCAAATAATTTCAGTGAGACGAAACCGCATTCTCAATAAGATGTCAAAAACAACGTTTTTTTTTTTTTATTTCAATTTAAAGAAACTGTAACTGATTCTCTTTTATTTGACTGACTGAAGATAAATCTGATTATTAGAATACCTATCTGGACATTGAAAAATTTTATTTCTGTTTTGTGTTTTCGCCACGTAAATTGTGAAATGTGTTTCCTTGTGCATTACATATGTCTTCGGAAAACAAACCTTAAATATTTTGTTTCCTGATTGGATAAAAAAGTTATTCATTTCTGGATTCACATAGACATTTGAACCATGATCTTTCTTCCTTTAATTTAAACTTAATTATGCAATTTTGAAGGTTGCAAAAAGTTTCATGACTTTGGAATATGAACATTACATTTTGTGCTTCCTTTGTTACAATATTTGTTAGTGTGAAAATAAGAGTAACTTAGGAAACGTTTAGGCTTTAACACGATTGTAAAATCGTAGTAGCAAACAAATCCTGTGCCGTTCAATTAAGTGGAGTGAATAACGTATTAAAACCATGTTGATAGTCCAGAGATGTTTCGTATTTGCTGTATCGACCTACTGCAGCTTTCTCGGCTCACGTGAACCAGCGGAGTTAGCAGTAGTGCTGGGCAAATGATACTCGTGTTCGAACATGTTCAGGATTTCCCGATACAGCAGAGAACTCGATACAGTATCCAACTGTTCGAACACTCAGATAATAAATGACTGGCGCTGCTTATCTGACAACGATACGCGGGAAATTCTGAAGTTAGCGAGCTATCGCTTAGCTCAGAACTAATTTCATAGGAAGTACATGTAAAGTAAAAGAAGGGCAACATTATGAAAAACTGTATATTTTGTTTGAAACAGTGCATACGTGACGTGTCAGGTGTCACTACAAAATATGAACCACTGATAAACAAAATATCTGCTACTGTAACAGAACTACTGCACCTCATTACTGACGGCTAACATTCATAGAAAAAAATGTGAATCCTTCATAAGTAGAAATTACATTTAATGTGATTATACGAGATAGGTTGCAAATGACCATTCCATTCCCTGTTAATGTGGTACAGTAACAGAAAAAATGTTACCACCTTTCAATCGCCTTGAAGACAAGATTGAAAGAGATGAAATAGGAAAAACATTAGAAATTTAATACCCAATAACGGAAATAATTCATATAGAAATAAACTTAATTGCAACCTTGGAATAAACGCTGCTCTGTACGTAGTATCAACAGGAGTAGCCAGATCGCAGCAATGCATAACAACGCTTTGTTGACGCGAAACTACCTCAAAACACCAAAGGACTTCACAACTTTTGTCGGTGGTATCTTTGTTTTAAAATTTGTAACCGCGATTGCTATCGTTTACTTATAGCCTATATTCGCTATTGTTTTTACTGATACCAGAAGCTACTATAGTCGGAATTAGTACATTAATAACACCCTATCTTCGTTATAAATCGATTACTGCACAGCTCAGAAAATATTTATGAATATCATCGTTGTAAATCGTAGAGATAGTACCTCCTGACTTTGCTAGATAGCGTCGTGATCGAAAGTTCGAACGTTTCTCGAGATTTCCCGAACGGTGACGTAAATTGTTCGAACAGTTCGAGTCATGTTCAAACCCAGGTCTTGTTTGCAGGACGCAGGGCTGCGGCACGTCAGGTGTTTTGAGTGCCGAAGCAGTGAGTCGACTCACTAGACTCAGATGATCCGTAAGTTTTAGTGATGGACAAACCGAGTTCTGAGAATGCAAAGTTCTCGATTCCAAAGAGTTCTCGTTGTTCTCGAGAACCTGAGTCGGTTCTCGGTTTTCAGTATTCGATTTTTAGTGTTAGGAAATTGTCGACACAAACATTTATACTCCTACCGTTGACAAATTTAGAAGTAATGTAACATTTAGTTATGTTTTGTAGCATAAAGCACACAGGTTGTCCTCTGAGTACGTGATCGTGTGGTGTAGTGGGTTAAATCATTATGATGCTATGCTGTAGGGTTAGGGTTCGAATCTTGCCAGTGCAAGTAAGATTATTATTTTAAAACTACTATCAGGACTACTTTAAAATCTGTTTTAAAATATGATCAATCATTAGTTTTGTTGAAATGACTGGTTTTACGTTACTTTTTAAATTCTAATTCTTCGCTACATCATTTCAATCAGCATAGTAACTTTTCATTTCCGCTCATTTATGCTTCTTAAGGTAAAAAAAGGTAAAGCAGTCAACAATCCGAAGATTGGTTTGAACACCACAGTGCTTTACTAGGCATGGTCCTGTTTGGAGGTGGTATGCCGTTGCCTTCCTCCGACCTTCGAACTGACTTACCCAGCCAGTTATAGGGGGACCTACAGTTTAACGTGGGTTCCGAACCACGGTGCTACTCGGTATTTTTCACATCAGAAACACTGCCAGAGGTGAAAGAAGTGGAAAATGACAGATAAAAATCGTAGGACCTGGCGGGGATTGAACCCGCGACCTTTGGATGTGTAGTCTGGCACTCTACCACTACGCTACGGATCTTATCGTTCTTTACTTACCTGGAATATTCATCTATGGGATTTTAATTATTGTTATGCAGTAACTTCAAAATAATTTATGCTGTTTTATCATTTCATATTTGTGTTTGTTGCCGTCATTATTTATATTCCACATTTCATTTTAATTATATTTTTAACACTGTACCCGATCTTCGTTATTATGCTCGTAATGAAAAAAGAATTAAGTTTAACATGTTTGTATGACGATTACCAAACAAAAGTTCTCACAACTCGCTTCTTAGTTCTCGTTTCTTAGTTCTCGCTTTTCAGTACTCGTTTCTTAAAACTCGATTCTTAGTTCTCGCTTCTAAGGTCTCGGTTTTATGGTCTCGCTTCAGCTCTCGCTCCTCAGTTCTCGCTTCTAAGGTCTCGGTTTTCGGGTCTCTCTTTTCAGTGTTCGGTTCATTGTTCTCGTTTATGGATATGGTAATCGTATCTGTTGAGCAAAGTGAAACGAAAATTTTCGGTTTTGTTTGTATTTGATTCAGTCTTGCGGCTGCTATCTTTTATTAAACAATTTAAAATGTTTGTAATTCTAACGGACCAAACTGCGTGGTCATGAGTCCGTAACTTACAAAGTACTTAAACTAAACTAACCTAAGGACAACACACACATCCATGCCCCAGGGAGGACTCGAACCTCCACGGCGAGCAGACCGGGCGCGCTGAGCCACGGCGCCCGGCAACCGCTCGGCTACTCCACCGCGGCTATCTTTTATTATATCCAGGCATTATATCCAGGCATTATATCCAGGCATTGTCACTAATATCCTCATTTGTCAAAAAATGGAAAAGGTTTAAATTGAGTAGTTATTAAATCACCCATATGTTTCTGATCTCAGTATGTGTAAAAGTGAACGATTACTCACTGCCGGCCGCGGTGGCCGAGGTGACTAAGGCGCTCCAGTCACGGTCTTCACGGCCACTACGGTCGGGGGTTCGAACCCCCCCTAGTTCGTAAGTAGTTCATAGGTAGTTTGTAAGTTTAGGGACTGATGACCCCGTAGTTAAGTCCCATAGACTATACAAACATTTGAACATTTTTGATTACTCACTCACTCACTGACTGAAGACGGAATCACGAAAACTACTTCACCTATGAAGCTTAAAGTGGAAGGTCCTTCTACGTAAAATTTTGATGGTGCATGGCGGAGGGTACTTTACCAACGGACTTTCACAAAATCTATAGTTTCTTTCCGATCTATATGAAATTTTGTACACTTGATTTCCAAACCATGTTTTTTAAGTGAATGTTGAGAACGCTTATTTCACAATCAGAACTCGTCCAGAGCGTTAATACTGGCATCTAGTAGATTTGCCTAGGTACCTAATTTTTTTTTTAGTTCTTGGTTTGGTATTCGATTCTCGAGGAAAGAGTTCTCGGTTTTGCACATCTCTAGCACAGAATAGGGAGCATACAGAAGGGAAAGCTGGGGGCGGCGCCTTTGACCTGTATGTCACCAAGCGTTGCGCTCGACGCCATATTGAAAAGCAGTAAACGCCGAACTATTAGCCACTTAGTACTTTGACTGGAAATGGACTTTTTACGAACTGCAGCTTATCTCACCAACTTTTACGAAAAGAAACGGCTTTTCATTATGTTCTCATCTGTTTTGCTCCCTGTTCTTGAACTAATTGTAATCCAACGAAAACAAAGTAGGGGAGACCGGGGCACATTTTCCATAGGGGCAAGTTTTCCAAATCGGTTTATTTTCGAAACAAACCGCTAGATGTTACCACCGGCGATATTGTAGGAAGTAGCAACAAAGCACGCTTCATTTACTAAAGTTTCAGTGTTATACCAGCAGTCACAACGTCGGCAGGGCTGTTTTCGTCATTTTTGCAAATGTGAATAAACTTTCGCGTTTTTATTGAAACTTAAAATAAACATTCTAGCGCTAAACTTATTATTTTGAGATTGCACACACTAAAAGTGGGTTTCTTTCTTCAGGTAACTGTGTATTTGTTTTGTGAATAGCTTACACTGTTACTCATGGACGTACTGTTATAGTTCCGAATATGGCAACGGGGCACGTTTTCCGAGTGCATATGGGGCACATATTCCTTATTGCTTTGAGTCTTAAGCCAAGTCTAAGGCAAATGAAGTGTGTACAGTGCATGAAATGGGCGCATGGAGACTATACGAAAGGGAATGTTCCATTTTTTGTTTGCTTACATTGTGATTCAGACAATCAGTATAAGTATTGTTAAAAATGTCTGTATTTGTAAAATATTTAAGAGACATATTTTGTAAAACCATTAAATAGCATTTGTTTTTATTTAATGTGGCTATTTTTACTGTCCTCTTTTGCAATGTATTGTAAATTCATGGTAAAAATATGTATTCATTGAAATCAAGATAATTATTTCTGTTTTAACATTGAAAGTATAATTGGAATATTTGCCCCTGTACATTTTAAGTAAGCTGGAAAACGTGCCCCGCATACGGGGCAAAGTTTCCAACGCAACATGGTCAGACAAAACCATTTGCTACCAAGAATGATATTTACTATTTTCAAAAATATCTGTACAGGACTGTAAATAAAGATGTAGGAAATATAATGATCCGCTGTTTACCGCAAAATCGATAAAAATAAGAAGTACAAAAATAAAAATGTAAAATGGTGGAAAACGTACCCCGCTCTCCCCTAGGCCTACATTTTGATACAACTACGAAAACGTACGATGGAATCGATGATTGTTTTATTTGGTGTTTATCTATAGAAAAATCCCAAGTAACGCGAAGTTATGTTTGGGAAATTAGTTATAAACAAGAAAATGACTTTACAGCTGCCAGGTTTTATTTGACACGAATAAATTCGCACAAAATATTGAGTCAGAGTTAGCAGTACAACGTGATAACACGGAACTAATGACGTCTGGGCATATATAAAAGTTGTATTTCCTTTGGAAGTATCATTAATTTACTGATCGGAGAAGGGCATATAGAGGAATCTGTCAACCGCAGAACAGGAACAGCATAAAATAATTATTCCCCTTAATCTATTTGTTTGAGTATCCGAAGAACATTCGTTGCCAACATTAGCACCCTACGCCTCCAATGCCGTAGGTAAAATTTTACCTGCCTACTTACGCACTATTCTTTGTCATTCTTTTTATATTATTCCCTGCAACGTTAATCTTATAAAATATAAATGTACTTCAACATTTCGCTGCTGTTGAACTGCTGCAGCAACAGCGAGAGTTATCGTCAAGAGAAAAAAGCGAGGTTATTTTTAATAATTATGCACACATTGCTCTCATTCGAAACCGATGTTAACTTTCACTACACATATAGCGACGTTCACTTACTGCTCAGCAACTTTTGAGAAGGTGAAGAAACTTATATCCTTATTTGTATTCGAATTATTGCGGCAATTAGGTGCTGAACACCATCGGCCGCCTTTTCTTTTATTGCTGCTCATAATAAAAACGGAACAGCTCCAACAACTTACACACACTTCTTTCTTTTCACTGCACCAAATACTTGTTTACTTTTATGCGATTCAGGCAGTTAAAATACAGAATTAACAAACAAAGACGGCGCATAACCACGCCACGGAGTAGGGAGTAATCACACGTTTACTGATTTTGAAGATGGACGATTCCGCGCATGCGTACTAAATTTTTGGACGACAGACTGCAGCGGGAGTTTCCTTTCTGTATTCTCCTTATTCTGTGTCCCTAGTATGTTTCAAAACAGTGCGATGATTCGATCTGGCCGTCACTAGGGCCTAATTAAACATCAGTGTTCGCGAGCGGCGGCCCGTATATATGTCAAGAAAAGAAATAAACGCCTGCGAGAGGGATCGACGGTTCCGCCTGGTGATCCCGTCCTTTGACATCAACGTTAACGCTTATTCTTGCCTATTTCAGCTTTAAAACCCTGAAATGCCCCTATTTCTTCTCTCTTCAAAGAATTTGCTTCGAAAAATCGAAGGTAGAGCCTGGTCTGTACTGGCAGAGTGAACGTTGTGTAAAAATTATGTGGGCTCAACTTACATGTAACTGCGGGACACTAGAAAAGTGACTGTTGGCAAGTTAGAAGCAGATCCCCTTCCACAGCTTATGCTATTTTGTTCAATGCAAAGCCCCAAGACTAAAGAGCAAATAATGGCGCACTTTGTCAACACTGGTTTCAACTTGTTATATTCAAACGGCGTTGATTAAAGTAAAGTACTTCTGGATTTGAAACGTTGCAACACAGATAGTGTAAGTTCTCTCGGTCCAGCGAGTCGTGGCTTGCATTACAACCACCTGAACATTTATACCGACAGTTATTTCCGTATTATAATGTTCAGGTAGACATCTCAGGAGAATATGTCTTTTCTGGAGGCGTGCCCCAGAAGAGTGTGATAGGACCGCTATTATTTTCTACCTAAATAAATGATCTGATGGACAGACTAACTTGTAATTTGCGACTGTTTGCTTATGATCCTGTGGTGTATGGGAGGGTGTCGTCTTTAACTGACTGTAATAGCATAGAGGATGACTTAGACAACTATTCTAGTTGGTGCGAAGAATGGCAGCTAGCTCTCAGTGTAGAAAAATGTAAGGTGATGCGCATGAATAGGAAAAACAATCCCATAATGTTCGAATACAGCATTAGTAGTGAGCTTCTTGGTGCTGTCGCGTCGTTCAAATATCTAGGCATAACATTGCAGAGCGATATGAAATGGAACGAGCATGTAATGACAGTTGTGAGTAAGGCGGACAGTCGACTTCGGTTTATTGGGAGAATTTTAGGAAGATCATCTGTAAAAGGAGACCGCGTACAAAACGCTTGTACGATCACGTCTCGAGTATTGCTCAAGTGTTTGGGACCCGCAGCGGATCAGTTTAAAGGAAGACATAGAAGCGGTTCAGAGGCGAGCAGCTAGGTTTGTTACTGGTAGGATCGACCAATGCGCGAGTGTCACGCAAATGCTCCGGCAACTCAATTGGGGATTGCTGGAGGAAAGACGACGTTGTTTTCGAGGAATTCTGTAGAGGAAATATAGAGGGCCGGAATTTGAAGCTGACTGCAGAAATATTATGCTGCCCCCTACTTACATATCGCGTAAAGATCACAAAGACATGATAAGAGAAATTAGGGCTCGTACGGAGGTATATACACGTTCTTTTTTTTTCCTCGTTCTATTGGGGGTGGAATAGGAAAGGAAATGCCTAGTAGTGGTACAGTGTACCCTCCGCCACGCACCTTACGGTAAATTGCGGAGTATGTATGTAGATGTAGAAGTGAAAAAGAAAATTATCACCAAGTGAAGCGGGAGAAAAACGTCCGGGGAAAAAATTCAACGTGATTACGAGAGCAACACCGGCATGAAGAGGCCTTTGACAAATATTCAGTTCCACTGAATGCTGCATTCGTAGACAAAATTTAGCCCCGTCATATCCGTGGATGTAGAACGTTCGTTCTCGGCATATCGTGGCTTTTCTCTGGAAAACGCACAAAAGGTTTCGGCCAGTTACGGTCTCCAAGTTTTAAACCACTGGTGTCTACAGCGTTTATTAAACTGTATAGGCATGTTACATGTGTTTTAACACATGGCTTCTGATCTGGATCGTATTTTTGCACTCCTGAACATTAAAATTGCTACGCCATGAAGATGACGTGCTACAGACGCCAAATTTAACAGACAGGAAGAAGATCCTGTGATGTGCAAATGATTAGCTTTTCAGAGCATTCACAAAAGGTTGGCGCCGGTGGCGACACCTACAACGTGCTGACGTGAGGAAAGTTTCCCACAGATTTCTCATACACGAACAGCAGTTGACCGGCGTTGCCTGGTGAAACGTTGTTGTGATGCCTCGTGTAAGGAGGGGAAATGCGTACCATCACGTTTCCGACTTTGATAAAGATCGGATTGTAGCCTCTCGAGTTGGTCGCGATCCAATGACTTTTAGCAGAATTTGAAATCGGTGGGTTCAGGAGGGTAATATGGAACGCCGTGCTGGATCCCAACGGCCTCCTATCACTAGCAGTCGAGATGACAGACATCTTATCCGCATGGCTGTAACGGATCGTGCAGCCACATCTCGAACCTTGAGTCAACAGATGGGGACGTTTGCAAGACAACAATCATCTGCACGAACAGTTCGATAACGTTTGCAGCAGCATGGACTATCAGCTCGGAGACCATGGCTGAGGTTACCCTTGACGCTGCACCACAGACAGGAGCGCCTGCGATGGTGTACATAACAACGAACTTAGGTACACAAATGGAAAAATGCCACTTTTTCGGATGAATCCAGGTTTCGTTTACAGCATCTTGATGGTCGCATCCGTGTTTGGCGACATCGGAGTGAACGCACATTGGAAGTGAGTATTCGTCATCGCCATACTGACGTATCACCCGGCGTGATAGTATGGGGTGCCATTGGTTACACGTCTCGGTCACCTCTTGTTCGCATCTACGGCACTTTGAACAGTGGCCGTTACATTTCAGGTGTATTACGACCTGTGGCTCTACCCTTCATTCGATCCCTGCGAAACCTTAAATTTCTGCAGGATACTGCACGACCGCATGTTGCAGGTCCTGTACAGGCCTTTCTGGATACGGAAAATGTTCGAATGCTGCCCTGGCTAGCACATACTCCAGATCTCTCACCAATAGGAAACGTCTGGTCTATGGAGGCTGAGCAACTGGCTCGTCACAATACGCCAGTCACTACTCTTAATGAACTGTGGTATCGTGTTAAAGCTGCACGGGCATCTGTACCTGTACACGCCATCCAAGCTCGGTTTGACTCAATAACCGTTATACGGCCAGAGGTGGTTGTTCTGGGTACTGATTTCTCAGGATCTATGCACCCAAAGTGCGTGAAAATGTAATCACGTGTCAGTTCTAGTATAATATATTTGTCTAATGGATAGCCGTTTATCATCTGCATTTTTCTTGGTGTAGCAATTTTAATGGTCAGTAGTGTATTTTTGAAAAATATTTAGGTTTGGTATCAGTTTCATTATTAATGTTGTGTGGTGTTTTTCTTATTGTTAAGTGAATAAAAATTGGTCTTAAGTCAACAGTACCTACACTCGTATAAAATGAAAAAAGAACACCATGAGTTCGTCTACCCAGCAGAGCTAAATTTTATTGACACATTCTTGAGGATGTACACAACACACGATCACACAGACAGAGCTATATGCACGTGAGCACAGACATCGGAGGGTGAGCAACGTCGACACTAGTACCGTGTATATCTTCCTTTTTGAGTAATACAAGGTGTAATTGTCCGGAGACTGTCGTAGAGGTGCCGAATGCGGTCTTCCGGAATGGCCTGCCATGCAGATTCCACCTGGTGCCTCAGTTGGTCCAGATTTCCTGCCGGTCATGCAGACCGTCCAACACGACGTTCTATTCGCTCCCAAATACTCTCAATGGGAGACAGATCTCGAGATAATGATGGGCAGGGTAGTTGACGTACACCTAGAAGAGCACATTGGGTTGTACCGGATACGTATGGTCGTGCATTGTCCTGTTAGAAAATCATGTGGCCTTGTTGCTGCATGGATGGTGGCAAGACGGGTTGAATGATGGTTTCAGTGTACCGCCCACTGTTCAGTTTTCCCGCGACGGTCCCCAAAGGAGAACGGCTGGTGTACGATATGGCCCCCCACCCCACGATGCCAGGTGTCGGCCCATTTGCCTCTGTCGTGTACTAGACTTGCACATAATAGTACGCGACGTGGAGCAATCACTTTAGTTCGCGGCTCTGCCGCGAACTAGTTCGTTCCTTTAGTTTGTCCGCTCCCAGTGACGGCTGAGCGGCGTGGTCTGCGCATGCAGGTGGAGGGAGAAGTTCCCCCACCTAGGTGCTTCATACGCTTGCTGCTTGAGCCGCTAACGATATCACGCAAACCAAAAGAAACAGTTTGTGGATAATTTATCGCGTTTTAAGTTTAGAGTTATCTCTATATCTTGGCATTATGGAATTTATTAGTCAGATATTGCAGAGAACAGAATACTTCAAAGCAGAAATTTTGTAGCACTGAACTATTTAATCTAGCAGGCAGACGCTAACATCGAAATGGCTCTCATCAGCAGAAGGCAAACACGTGATTTTTAAATCTGTTCGCGACGTATCGCCCATATTTTTGTTCGCGACCTATCGCGCATCATTTAGTTCGCGACCTATTGTGCATCTTTTAGTTCGCGACCTATCACGCATCTTTTACTTCGCGACCTATCGCACATCTTTTAGTTCGCGACCTATCGCACGTCTTTTAGTTCGCGACCTATTGCGCATATTTTAGTTCGCGTTCTATCGCGCATATTTTAGTTCGCGACCCATCGCGCATATTTTAGTTCGCGACCGGTAGCTATCCTTTTAGTTCGCAGCTCGGCCGGGAAGTAGGTCGCTCTTTTTAGTTCGTCCGCTCGTTTTGGCTTTTGCTACCGCTACTAAAACTACAGCTGAGCTGCATCTCAGCTCGCAATGACGGCAACTGACAGAAGGGAATCACGCGATTCTGCGCGCTCTCGCGTCCTCTCGCTGTTACCCGTCACTTTTCGGATAAGGAGCGGACGAACTAAGAGGCGAGGGATCTGCATAGTTCGCCTGTGGGAGCGCTCTTACGAACTAGTTCGTTCGAGAACTACACAAGACTATCGCGTACACTCCAGACCAGATTTTCGCGCTCCCCTGCACGACACCTAACACGCGCGTGCGACCATCACTGGCAGCGAGGCTGTAGCGACTCTCGTCACTCAAGACGACACGTGTCCATTCGTCCCTTCATAGGTGCCTACCGTGAGAGCACTGGAGGCGGGCTGAACGATGCTGGGACGTGAGCGAAGGACATGATCGTGCATCATGGTGTGGGGAGCCATATCCTACATTGGCCGTTCTGCTCTAGAGATCGTCTAGAGAACACTGAACAGTGAAGCCACCATTCAAATCGTCTCGCTATCACTCGTGCACCAACAAGGCGACACGCTTTTCAATCGCGACAACACACGTCCACAGGTACCCCGTACCACTCGACGTGCTCTTCAAGGTGTACGTCAACTACCCTGGCCAACACGATTTCGTGGTCTGCCACCCAGTGAGCATGTTTGGGACCCATGAAACGTCATGTTGGGCGGTCTAATGAAATTTCGTGCTTATGTAATATCTCCCCAATTGTGCGATTGGATTCACGATTTCCTTACCGGAAAGGACACAGTTCGTTGTAATTGACGGTAAGTCATCGAATAAAAAAGAAGTGATTTCGGGAGTTCCCCAGAGAAGCGTTATAGGTCCCCTACTCTTCCTTGTGTTTATAAACGATTTAGGAGACAATCTGAATAGCTCCCTTAAACTGTTCACTGTCGTTTATCGGTTAGTGAAATCAACAAAGGATCAAAAGCAACTGCAAAGCGATTTAGACAAAATTTCTACATGGTGGGAGAATTGGCAATTGACACTAAATAAAGAAAAGTGTGAAGTAATACACATGACCACTAAAAGAAATCCGCTTAACTTCAGTTACACGACAAATCAGTCAAACCTTAAGGTCGTAAATTCTACGAAATACCTAGGAGTTACAATTACGAACAACTTAGACTGGAGAGAACACATAGAAAATATTGTGGGGAAGGCGAACCAATGATTACGTTTCATTGGCAGAACGCTTCGAAGATGCATCAGCTCCGCCAAAGAGACTGCCTACATCACACTCGTGCGTCCTCTCCTGGAGTACTGTTGCCCCTTGTGGGACCCTCACCAGGTGGGACTGGCGGAAGGCATTAAGAAGGTTCAGAGAAGGGCAGCTCGTTTTCTTTTATCACGTTACGGGGGGGGGAAATCGTCACGGAAATGTTGCACGAATTGGGGTGGAAATCATTAAAAGAAAGACGTTATTCATTGCAGCGTGATCTGTTTGCGAAGTTTCAATCACCGACTTTTACTTCTGAATATGAAAATATTTTGCTAGCATCCACCTACTTAGGGAGACATGACCATCCCAATAAAATAAGAGAAATCAGATCGAAAACGGAACGATTTAGGTGTTCTTTCTTCCCGCGCGCTATTAGAGAATGGAACGGTAGAGAAAGGTTATGGAAGTGGTTAATGAACCCTCTGCCAGGCACTTAAATGTGATTTGCAGAGTATCTATGTAGATGTAGATGTAGCGGCACGAAATGTGTCCCAACTGGCCGCGTGGGAGTAGCCTAGCGGTCTGGAGCGCCATGTTACGGATCGCGCGGCCTCCTGCGTCGGAGATTCGAATCCTCCCTCGAGCATGGATGTGTGTGTGTTGTCCTTAGGTTAGTTTAACTTAGCTTAAGTAGCTTGTAAGACTAGGGACTGATGACCAACGTTGTTTGGTCCCATAGAACTACAAACATTTGATATTTTGTGGTCCAGTTGAAGCACCAAGTGAAAATTGCATGACAGGTCATTCCACAGGGCCACATTCGGAAACTTCATGGAAGAATTTAGCGGCGCAGCGTAGATTTCTGTCACCCAGTGCCGGCTCTCATTTCGACGCCCCCCCCTCCATCAACGTAATTTCGGAACTGAACAAAAAAAAAAAAAAAAAAAACTGAGACTTTGGCCATAAGTGACAATATTGTTTCAGTGTTTACCAAAATAAAATAGGGACGCTGCAATTTATTTTCCCTAAATAATTTTTGTTTCTTCTATTTTTACTTTATGCTGAACAAATTCTGTTTGAAGATTATTTATCCGACATATATGTCTGAGGTGTCTGTAACAGCAAACGAAAGCTCCACAAATTCAAGATACTTTTTGTGGTGTCGCACAAGTACAAAGTGCGCGCCACCTGCTTTCGCCGCGCGCCGCCATGCACGCACGGCGCGGCGTTCTCACGACGACAGCCACGAGCGCCCTCTGCGACAACGCCGCTCGTGGCCACCACTGAAAGACACCGGGCACTTCGGACTGAGATAGCAACGAGTTAGGACCTTCGTAATCCGATAGGCACGAGTGAAGACTTTGCTATTGTACAGGCACTAGGCAGGCCTCTAATAACTATGTATCAACATTCTGCAGTACTATGTAAAAGTTAAGTATTGTTTCATTCTGTGCAATATATATCTCTTCCTAATTTACTCGAGTGTTTATAGTTTCTGGCTGCTCCCCTCCGTACCTGCACCAGCGTGTCGGTCTCATTCCACTCGGCCACCGACACCTACGACGAGGCTGGGACACAAAAGCGGCGACGAAGTTGGGACACAAAACTTTTAACTGAAAAGAAGTCTTGCACTGAGAAGTAAATATTTTGTAACATTAAATTTATGAACCTGCAGAGCTTTCATAGTAGTAAGTTATGGTAGGGTAAGGTGGTACAAATTCGATATAGGTACAATTACGATGAATGTAAGTTTTCGCGCCATTTGTCAGTTTCGTAGTGTCACGTTGTGCGGCGTTGTAGTGTAGCAGTTTTCTAGAGCTCATCATGTCTTTTCTAAGATTACACCACTTTGTGCTAAGAAGATATAAATTTTTTTCCTGTTAAGAGGTAAGCGAAGCTACTTAGTCTAACGCGCTCTTATAAATCATCTAGTTAAGGGTGACTGGATTCGCTGCCAAAAATTCAATGTTTGCTACTACGACATATGCGTTGGTGCCTGACGGAAAAAGTGCTTTTTATGTGGAAGATGCCAGTGTTCAAAATTGTACAAGGGAGTGATCACAATTGTACCTAGTGTGGTACATTTTCGATCGATTTTTCTCAATTCGGTAACCTTCTTTTGTGTTTATACCAACATTTTTAATTGTCTAATATTTGTGTTACATAATCATCAAACATCCAAGAAAAAGTGCCATAGTTAAAATTATTTCTTTTCCCAATATATTTCCAGTTTCAATAACATTTGTCCGAAATGATCGAAATTGTACCATCTTACCCTATTCTGAATAAAGTCGAGTGAATAACATGTATTAGGCAGATAAAAATTTCTTGATAGTAGGACTTCAGTGGCCATTACATGAGTCTGCGTGTGGACAGACGCACTCAATTTTGTAGGCTTACCGGTTTCAGATCTTTTAGCCCAGTTTCAAAAAAACTAAATTAAGTTGGTTTACATTCCAGGAGGCGATCCAATTATGTTAATGTAGAAAGATATAAAAAAGCCAAGATCGCCGCTTATCAATTTTTATTTACGACGACCGGTTTCGCTGAACTATGTCAGCATCATCTGGTCAAATAAAATATTTTACAAGGCCATAATCTTATAATGGCCTTGTAAAATATTTTATTTGACCAGATGATGCTGACATAGTTCAGCGAAACCGGTCGTCGTAAATAAAAATTGATGATCAGCGATCTTGGCTTTTTTTATATCTTACAATACGCCCGATGGCGACATATTTCATTCTTCTGGGTTGACAGTAGATCTTTCGCGGGTATCCATGTGTTAGTTTGTAGAGCTAAAAGATTTTGAAGGCTTTTCACTGAGAGTAACAGATTTGTCTGTACATAGGGCAGCCGCGGTGGAGTAGCCGAGCGGTATAAAGCGTCTCGCTTCGGAGCGCACGGTTGCTCGCCGTGGAGGTTCGAGTCCTCCCTGGAGCATGGGTGTGTGTGTGTTTGTCCTTAGGTTAGTTTACCTAGGTTTAAGTAGTTTGTAAGCTACGGACTGATGACCACGCAGTTTGGTCCGATATATTAACAAACATTTGAACATTTTGTACCTAGGGCAAAGAAGCAAAGTAATTGAGACGAGCCGGCCGCGGTGGCCGAGGGGACTGAGGCGCTTCAGTCACGGTCTGCACGGCCACTACGGTCGGGGGTTCGAATCCCCCCTCGGGCATGGATATTTGTGCCGTCTTTAGTTGTAAGTAGTTCATAAGTAGTTTGTAAGTTTAGGGACTGATGACCCCGTAGTTAAGTCCCATAAGCTTTACAAACATTTGATTTTTTGAATTGAGACGAAAATTCCTTGTTTACATAATTAGGTCGAACCTTTAAGTATGTATATACCCACCAATGAAAACTGAATTAACGGTACCTTTACCGGTAATGATGTAGCGAAGATTACTTTACGTAACGAAGTAGCATGCGTCTCACCTCACCTCTAGCGCAGGGACGAGGACAACAGGCGGTCTCACGGATGTGGCGAAAACATGGGAAGGAGTTTCACAACTTCACTACGTCTTACGTCCTTGACGAATTACAGTGGTTGAAATAATCTAAATCGCAATATAGAATTTACAGCTCCTGTATTGCGTATAGATGTTCTGTCCAGTAGAGACATACCAAAATTTGTTCCTAGCTGTGACTCTAACGAGGATTTCCTGCTTTTCGTGATCGGTCGCCTTGTATCTTTCGGTCATATGAGCACATTTCAGAACCGACCGAAATTAGTGTGTACCACAATGACCATATAAATGGTGTCCCAGCTATCTTGTCCACCCAAAATATCTCTGGAACAATAACAGCTATTGGAAAACGACTTTCACCAGTATCAATGTACGGCTGGGGCCCATGAATGTACATATTTGGAAACAGTCTAAAACGAAAGCAAACGTGTTTTTTCACAAACTTAGGTTTTTCTTAATGGACGCCCTATATTTTTTTTTCTTCAGCAATCCATAGTATGACAAATCACATAAATAATGGCGTTGATTGCATCGCAATATTCCAATTACATCCCGAGATATTGCGACGCGAAGTTGACGCTTGAAATACGCGAAACGCGCGGCTAGCACACGTCCTGAGACTCAGGCGAGAACCCCATGCTGCTCAGGACGAGCGCTAGCCGCGCGTTTCGCGTATTTCAAGCGTCAACTTCGCGTCGCAATATCTCGGGATGTAATTGGAATATTGCGATGCAATCAACGCCATTATTTATGTGATTTGTCATGCTACGGACTGCTGAAGAAAAAAATCTAGGGTGTCCATTAAAAAAAAAAAAAACATGAGTTTGTGTTAAAAAACACATTTTCTTTCGTTTTAGAATGTTTCCAAATATGTACATTCATGGGCCCCAGCCGTACATTGATACCGGTGAAAGTCGTTTTCCAATAGCTGTTATTGTTCCAGAGATATTTTGGGTGGACAAGATACGTGGGACACCCTGTATAAGACTGTCACTACGTTCTGGATTCGTTCGTCTCTAATGTCCTAGGTATCGTGTCAAATAGAAAGCAACGAGATCAAATCAACTTGCGCTATTGATATAAAATTTAAGAATATTTTGTCTATGATTATGTAATAACATTAATTATTTGTAATATCCTTTTGTTTTAGAGATACAATTTGTTACAGCCGGGTCACTCTCCTATGTCCACATCACACACGAGCGATTTAGAAAGCATCTGTAACCATTATTCCGAACATTTCTGTGTCACCAAATTCTGACATGAACTGTTACATTTAGGAGCGGTTGCACTAATTTCCGTACGTGCAAAATATGGAAGGATATTTATTTGTTTTGGAATGCTTTTATTCCGAACTATGCTACCTTACAAAACATATTACATTTAAAATTGACAACAAATGTGTCGTGTACATTTTTCCAACATGTATTTACGAAATAAAATTCTAGAAACCTATTACTTGCTTTTATAACAAAACTGAGTAAATAACTTATATCACCTCGGTGAAGACTCCCTCAAAATATATTCCTTTTTGCAGATTATTTTAGCCTAGGAATGAATATTAAAACTAACTGATTTCAACTGGATCGACTTATTTAGAAATAGTAAGTATTTTTCATAGCACAATGAAATATGTCATGGGAGCTTAAAAATGCCTGAGCGCAACATCATGATACTATAGAGGAATTGCAATAAAATTTAATATAACCTGTGTACAATTTTTATTGAAGAAAGAGATATAGCTGTTAATATGAAATCCAAACAAACGTAGAGCAAATGTAAATCAAGTAATTTATCCGTCGGTTCTTGGTAGTACAACAGAACACTTATTTAAAAGTAGAATTTTGTGTATGTTCTACATGTTCATTTCCACTTAGTTACCCGGTTTTCGGCTTACTAGGACATATTCGGACTTTAAACTACGTCGAAAACCAGTTATTTAAATAAAAGTCAATATGGTGATCTACTAAGAACCGACGAAAGAATGAGTGAAAATATCCAAGTCAGTTTGTTGTACATACGAAGTGCTGTATCTCTGTACCCAATAAAAATTGGACACACGTTATATGACATTTTAACTACAAATCGTCTTTGTTACCATCTTCTAAAATATTTGTTATTTTTCCTGAAACATGCTGTACTTAACAGTTGAAATATTTGTTTTTGGTGAGCATTACTTGAAGCTTAATCAAAGTGAAAGGTCTACGTATAGACACCTGAGCTTGTTCATTATATACATAGGCGCCGCAAACCGCAGGGGCTGGAAGTATGTAATCACATTTGAGGACGTTAACACATGTGAGCGACATAGTTACGCATGAACTGCACGAAAACAAATACAGTTTCACAGTGGCAGTCTAAAACACAAATAAATGTTTTAACCATCACAATATATCATACAGTTTCGAAAAGTGATGTTAACGCGGCGATTCATTTGCTGAAAGTTGACAACAAGGGGCGCTGCAGCTGACAACGACTTCCTTGTGCGTGTTGTACGTCTCGTATAGAAAGGGCTTAAGATACTGTCAGTCAAGATCACCTTGCACGAAGAACAAAAAAAAAAAAAAAAAAAAAAAAAAAAAAAAACAAACCTAATTCTGCAGTTACGTTTTGCAGAATTGCCGCTTAACCGACGGGTGTCTTTTGTGGAAGTGGTCTGTTAAGCCCTTTTAATACAATACGTGCGACACGCACAAAAAAGTCGTAGTCAGCTGCAGCGCCCCTTGCGATAGACCGTCGAACTACAAAGAAGCATTCGAACGGTAAGCATTTATCGAGTAGTCTGTTTTACGTGTCTACTTGGTTTGTTGGTAACTTGCAGCAAATAAATCGCCTAGTTAAGATCACTTTTAAAAACTGTAATATATATTCTGATTATTAAATCATTTATTTTGTGTTTTAGACTGCCACTATGAATCTGTATTTAATTGTTTTCGTGCAGTTCTTGTCTAACTACGTCGCTCATTATTGCTATTACATACTTTCAGCCCCTGCGGTTTGAGGCGCTTATGTATATGATGAACAAGCTCAGGGGTCTATACATAAACGTTTCACTGTGATAAAGCTTCAAATAATGCTGGCCAAAACAAATATTTCATCCGTTAACTACAGCATGTTTCAGGAAAAATAGCAAATATTTTAGAAGATGGTACTAAAGACGATTTGCAATTGTTGTTGTTGTTGTTGTGGTCTTCAGTCCAGAGACTGGTTTGATGCAGCTCTCCAACCTACTCTAACCTGAGCAAGCCTTTCCATCTCCTCATAAGAACGACAACCCACATCCACTTGAATCTGCTTACTATACGCGTCTCTTGGTCTCCCTCTGCGATTTTTACCCCACACACTTCCCTCCAACGCTAAATTCACAATTCCTTGATGTCTAAGAATGTGTCCTACCAATCTATCCCTTCTTTTAGTAAAGGTATGCCAGAAATTTCTTTTCTCCCCAATTCGGTTCAGTACCTCCTCATTAGTTACGCGATCCACCCACCTAATCTTCAGCATTCTTCTGTAGCACCATATTTTAAAAGCCTCTATCCTCTTTCTGTCCACACTGCTTATTGTCCATGTTTCACTCCCATACAAGGCAACACTCCATACAAATGCCTTCAGAAAGGACTTCCTTAGGCTTAAATCAATATTCGATGTTAACAAATTTCTCCTTTTCAAAAACGCCTTTCTACCCATTGCCATTCTGCATTTTATATCATCTGTACTGCGACCATCATTTGTTATTTTACTGCCCAAGTAACAAAACTCATCTACCTCCTTTATTGCTTCGTTTCCCAATCTAATTCCTTCAGCATCGCCTGATTTTCTTACACTGCACTCCATTACCCTAGTTTTGCTCTTGTTAATGTTCATCTTATATGCGCCTTTCAGCACACTGTCCATTCCGTTCAATTGCTCTTCCAGGTCATTTGCTGTATCTGACAGAATTACTATGTCGTCGGCAAAACGCAATGTTTTTAATTCTTCACCCTGAACTTTAATTCCTTCTCCAAATTTCTCCTTGATTTCCTTTATAGCTTGCTCAATGTACAAATTGAACAACATTGGGGAAAGGCTACAACCCTGTCTTACTCCCTTTCCAACCACTGCATCCCTTTCATGCCCTTCAACTCTGACAACCGCTGTCTGGTTTTTATACAAGTTGTAAATAACCTTACGCTCCCTATATTTTACTCCTGCTTGCTTCAGAACTTGACAGAGTTTATTCCAATCAACATTGTCAAAAGCCTTCTCCAAATCTACAAAAGCTACAAATGTTGGTTTGCCTTTTCTTAACCTATCTTCTAGGATAAGCCGTACAGTGAGTATTGCCTCCCGTGTTCCTACATTTCTCCTGAACCCAAACTGATCTTCCCCGAGGTCGGCTTCTACCAGCTTTTCCATCCTTCTGTGTATAATTCGTGTTAATATTTTGCAACCATGACTTATTAAACTGATGGTTCTGTAGTTTTCACACCTGTCTGCACCCGCTTTCTTTGGAATGGGGATTATAACATTTTTCTTAAAGTCTGAGGGTACTTCACCTGTCTCATACATCTTACACACAATGTGAAACAATTTTGTCATGGCTGGTTCTCCCAGAGACTTCAGTAGCTCTGACGGGATATCATCTACTCCAGGGGCCTTGTTTCAACTTAGATCTTTCAGTGCTCTGTCAAATTCAACTCTCAGTATAGTATCTCCTATTTCATCATCATCTACATCCTCTTCCCTTCCTACAATAGTGTTTCGAAGTTCATTTCCTTTGTAGAGCTCCTCTATATACTCTTTCCACCTTTCAGCTTTCCCTTCTTTGCTGAGAACTGGTTTTCCATCAGTGTCCTTGATATTCATAGAGCTGTTTTTCTTATCACCAAATGTTTCTTTTATTTTCCGGTAGGCTGTATCTATTTTTCCCCTATTTATACATTCTTCTACATCCTTGCATTTGCCTTCTAGCCATTCCTGCTTAGCCATTTTGCACTTCCTGTCAATCTCATTTCTTAGTCGTCTGTACTCCATTTTGCCTGTTTCATTTACTGCATTTTTATACTTTCTCCTTTCATCGATTAAATTTAGTATCTCCTGTGATATCCAAGGATTCTTTGTAGGTCTTGCCTTCCTACCTATTTTGTCCTCTGCTGCCTTCACTATTTCATCTCTCAATTTTACCCATTCCTCCTCAACTGTTTTATTTTCCCCTGTTTCTGTCAATTGTTGCCTGAAGCTCCCTCTGAAATTCTTAAGAACTTCAGGTTCCTTCAATTTATCTAGGTCCCATCTCCTTATTTTCCTACCTTTCTGTAGTTTCTTCAGTTTCAGCCTACAGTTCATAACCAACAAGTTATGGTCAGAGTCTATGTCTGCCCCTGGGTATGTCCTACACTTCAAAACCTGGTTCCGAAATCTATGTCTTACCATTATAAAATCTATCTGGTATCTCCCGGTGTCTCCTGGTCTCTTCCACGTATACAACCTTCTTTTGTGATTCTTAAACCAGGTGTTTGTTATAACTAAATTATGTTCCGTGCAAAATTCTACCAGGCGGCTTCCTCTTTCATTCCTTTTGCCCAGACCATATTCACCCACTATCTTCCCTTCCCTTCCTTGTCCTACTACCGAATTCTAGTCTCCCATAACAATTAAGTTTTCCTCTCCCTTAATTGTCTGAATAATTTCCTTTAGCTCCTCATATATTTCTTCTATCTCCTCATCATTGGCAGAGCTAGTTGGCATATAAACCTGTACTACTGTTGTCGGTGTTGGCTTCGTATCTATCTTGACAATGACAATGCGATCGCTGTGCTGGTCATAGTAGTTTACCCGCATTCCTATTTTCTTATTCATTATCAATCCTACTCCTGTGATACCCCCAACTGATTTTGTATTTATAATCCTGTACTCACCTGACCAGAAATCCTGTTCATCCTGCCACCGAACTTCACTAATCCCCACTATATCTAACTTCAACCTATCCAATTCCCTTTTTAAATTTTCTAATTTTCCTACTCTATTAAGGGATCTAACATTCCACGCTCCGACCCGTAGAATGCCAGTATTGTCTTTCCTGATGATCACATCCTCCTGAGTAGTCCCCGCCCGGAGATCCGAATGGGGGACTATTTTACCTCCGGAATATTTTACCCGAGAGGATGCCATCATCATATGTTCATACGGTAGAGCTGCATGTCCTCGGGAAATGTAACGACTGTAGTTTCCCCTTGCTTTCAGCCGTTCGCAGTAGCTGTGTGGCAAAGCCACATTAGCTGATGTTACAAGGCCAGCTCAGTCAATCATCCAGACTGTTGCCCCTGTAACTACTGAAAAGGCTGCTGCCCATCTTCATATGTATATGATGAACAAGCTCAGGGGTCTATACATAAACGTTTCACTGTGATAAAGCTTCAAATAATGCTGGCCAAAACAAATATTTCATCCGTTAACTACAGCATGTTTCAGGAAAAATAGCAAATATTTTAGAAGATGGTACTAAAGACGATTTGCAATTAAAATGTCATATAACGTGTGTCCAATTTTATTGGGTCCAGAGATTCAGCTCTTTGTATGTACAACAAACTTAAAGCACATGCAAATTTGGATATTTTTACATTCTTTCCTCAGTTCTTTGTAGAACACCATATTGGCTTATTTAAATAACAGTCTGAATATCCCCTAGTAAGCCGAAAACCGGGAAACTAAGTGGAAATGAATGTGTAGAAGATACACAAAATTCTACTTTGAAGTCTGTGTGATGTACTACCAAGAATCGACGGATAAATCAGTGAAAATATTTTGATTTACATTTGCTCTAAGTTTGTTTGACTTTCATATTAACAGCTGTATCTCTGTATTCAATAAAAATTTACACGTTGTATGAAATTTTTAATGCAATTCCTCTATAGTATCACTTCCTAAAATACGACGAGTAGAAAAACTACGTTTCTGTGAGCATCAGACAAGTAAACAAACACACGAATTCGCGACTTGGCTGTGTTTGTCAGCTGGGTTCCCAATTCGGTCGTCTGCGCATGCGCGAAGCACTTCCATACGCGTGAGAATAGGATCCATCCTATTCCGTCTACTAGCGATCGTATGCGTGCATCTTGTGAAAGTGGACGCGTCTACACTGTACGCGGACGGCGTGACCGGTGCATCATGAGCTTCGTTCGAGTGGCGCTGCTGACGGTCAGGAACAGTTTGAGGCGTTCGAGTGGCACTTTTGACTCTTTCTGACGATATCTGACTGGCCAATCTGGTGTTCGAGTGGCGGAGCTGATAGTTGGCGACCGTAAGTTTAAGTCAGCGGGTTTTCGTCAAACTGTTTTCTGACTGACGCCAAAGCGTTTAACAAGCCTCCTCCAAAAGACAAGCCCGCATATTTACGAAGAGGTTTGTGTTCTAAGTCTTCGATTTTCTCTTGATTGAGGCTGAGTTTGTACATTAGACAGTCATTCTTTCAACTTATGTGGCCTTCTAATACAGTACGTCCCCTTTTTATTACACCCATACATACTATAAATGAAATGTGTGGAAATTTTCATAACATACGAATTTAAAGATGAATGCGTATGTTTTTACAGTTTGAATTGTGATATATTCGCCTGAAAATGAAGTCAAAATAGTCCTACTGAGATTTTCTGTGCCATCTGTAAATGAAGTGATTGACACATAAGAATAATATAGTTCACAACAGGCATTAGCAGTGATAGATTTTTATAACCGACATCTAGCGTTATATGTGCCGCTATAGCGTCTCACAGTTACTGTTCCGTGTTTCTCCTTGTGGTTATATATTATAGAAATCTATTACTGTCAATGTGGGCGTTTCTACACTAAATGTGTAACTTCTGGGGAAAATCATGTACGATGATAATTCTTGCACACCACCTGCAAATTTTTGTATATTAATTTGCATGTTTCATTTTTTTAATTTTATTGTAACTCATAATAATGGGACAAAATGCATATGAAGTTGTATGTTACCAAATATTCCTTTCACACACAACTATCCTAATTTACCTCATTTTTGTATGAGGTTTTGTCAGGTTCAATTTGCTACATTATTTATAACTGGCGGGGGGGGGGGGGGGCATGTTTACGTATATTTTGCGTTTTGTCGAAGTTTATGATCAGAATTTAATCCACAATGTATTTCTGATGGCGGAATGCACACTGTCCGTCGCCGGTCCGTCACCTCACGTCAACGTGAGCTTTCTCAAGAAGAATGTTTTGATCGAATGGTCGTCTGGTAACATCACGACTCGCAAGTTAACCTAGTTTCGTCACGCGAATTTTATACTCGACATATACACGGTTTGCAGGCAAATGTGTCTTGTTAATCTTTATTATTATACTTTGGTTTAACGGTAAATTGCAAATGTTTCATGACGACTTAAATAGTTTTCTAATTCAGAAATACATAACATATCGCCAGTCATAACCTCACTTTCAACATCGGTAGAGAGAAAAGATGCCAACTAGCGCTATGAGTGGCCAAACTGCGAAACAGGTGAAATAAGCGTTCGAGTTGGCTTCGGAGTTGGCAACTGTCAAAAAGAGCGCATGCGCAGTAGAGGCCTTCCAAATCGTCAGCAACTGTCAGGAACTATCAGCGTTTGGGCCACTCGAACGAACCTATGGGTAACCTCGTAAGCTCTCACTTCCCGTGTAGAAAGGCCTTTAGCGGACCGCTGTAGAAGCCGCAGAGAAAGAAACGTTCTCTGCTGTCGCTGTCCAGCCCCGAGGTCACCTGTGAAAATGGACGTGACGGTGACGAATCACCACGACAGACTGATTCGGCGCAGGAACCGCTGTCTGCACAGCAGCCGGTAACTGCCTGCGACTAACAGCAGAGGTCCAACTGAGATACTGATACATTTGTACACCTTCTCACTGTAAAACCTCAGAAACCTTAGTCCTTTGTAAAAAAATTCGGCCGAACTTATCTCTGGCATCAGCCAGCTTTCAGAACCTATAACGATTTGTGTCTCAGTACTTTCTATCAGCGCTTGGAGCTCTGGAACTTTCCCAACACAGCTATGACAATTTACAACTGCTGCACCAATGGTTCCTAGATCTGCATTCGTCGTGTGTCTGACCTGTACCCTTTGAGACTGAAACCCATTTTGTGTGTTCCCAAGGTCTTCTAACCTAAGAAAAAAAAATAGATACATAAATAAATAAACCTAGTTCACTCCACGCCACACGATCCCCGCAGCCCATTTAGCCGCTTCCTGAGTGTAGTGGACTCCTGACCTACTTAGCGGAACCCGAAAACCCACCATCCTATGGCGCACGTCGAGGAATCTGCAGCCTATGTGGTCACAGAATCGAACGAACCTCTGATTCAGACCCTCCAGTCAGCTCTGTTCAAATGTTTGCAAATCTATCGGACCAAACTGCGTGGTCATCACTCCGTAACTTACAAACTACTTAAACCTAGGTAAACTAACCTACGGACAAACACTCACACCCATGCCCCAGGGAGGACTCGAACCTCCACGGCGAGCAACCGCGCGCTCCGCAGCGAGACGTTTTAGACCACTCGGCTACTCCACCGCGGCCAGTCAGCTCTGAATCAGAGATCCACAGTCAGTCCTGTCGACTATGCTGCAGATGATGAGCTCTGCTTTCATCTTGCAAGCAAGACTGGCAGTCTTTACCACTTCTGATAGCCGCTCAAAACCAGAGAGGATCTCTTCCAATCCAAAGCGACACACATCATTGGTCCCGACATGAGCCACCACCTGCAGCTGGCTGCACCCTGTGCTCTCTATGGCATCCGGGAGGACCCGTTCCACATCTGGAATGACCCCTCCCCCCCGGTATGCACATGGAGTGCACATTGGCCTTCTTCCCCTCCCTTGCAGCCATATCGCTAAGGGGCCCCATCACCCGCCTAACGTTGGAGCTCCTGACTAATAACAAACCCACCCATGTGAGTGCCCACATCTTGTAGGTACGCAGAGAGGTGACCATACAACTACATCTACATGGGATACTCTGCAAATCACATATAAGTGCCTGGCAGTGGGTTCGTCGAATCACCATTATACTATTTACCTCCCATTCCATTCTCGAACAGCGCGCGGAAAGAAAGAACACCTGAATCTCTCCGTTCGAGCTCTGATTTCTAGTATTTTATTCTGATGGTCATTTCTACCTATGTACGTGGGAGTCAACAATATATTTTTTGCATTCGGAGAAGAATGTTGGCGATTGGAGTTTCGTAAGTAGCCCACGCCACAGCGATAAGCGCCATTGTTGTAATGATTCCCATCCCCGATCCTGTATCATATCCGTAACGCTGTCTCCCCTGTATCGCGACAATACAAAATGAGCTGCCTTTCTCTGGAATCTTTCGATGTCCTCCGTCAAACCCACCTGACAATGATCCCACACTGGACAGCAATACTCTAAACATGGACGGACAAGCGTAATGTACGCAGTTTCTTTTATAGTTCTGTTGCATTCTTTTAAGGGTTTTGCCAATTAAACGCAGTCTCTGGTTCGCCTTTCCCACGACATCATCTACGTGTTCTTTCCAGTTTGAGTCAGAAGTAATTGTAATTTCTAGGTATTTACTGGGCTTCAAGGCCTTCACTTTTGATTGATTTGTCTTGTAAACAAAGTTTAACGGATTTCTTTTCGTACTCGTGTGGACAAGTTCACACTTCTCATTAGTTAGAGTCAATTGCCAATTTTTACACCATAGCGATATCTTGTTCAGATCGTTCTGCAGTTGGTTTGATCTTCAGATGATTTTACTAGACGGTAAATGACGGCATCATCTGAAAACAACCTAAGAGAGCTACTTAGATTTTCCCCTAAATCGTTTATGTAAATAAGGAACAGCAGAGGATCAATAACATTACTCTGTGAAACGCCCGATGTCACCTCTGTTTTAGTCGATGCCTTACCATCGATTACTACGAATTGTGTCCTCTCTGACAGGAGAACACATTGGACTTCTTCCCCTCCCTAGCAGCCATATCCCTAAGGGGCCCCATCACCCGCCTAACGTTGGAGCTCCTGACTAATAACAAACCCACCCATGTGAGTGCCCACATATTTGTAGGTAGACAGAGGGGTGACCACAGGACAAGCGACACCATCTGCGTCAGAAACATCCTCTGCCACAGACAGAGCTTCGAATCTATTCATAAGAATAACTGGGGAGGCCTTCAGTTCTGTCCCCCGGGAACTCTTACGCCGCCTGACATGTGGTGAGGATACCTCCCAGTCCACCACGGATTGGGGGGCGACCGAGTTCGTGACAGTTGCGCAGCTGCCCGGGGTCACAAACTAACATACAGATAAAAGCCTCCCCTAAACCTTTGTCCTACACGCCCCTCATAGCAGATGTCAGGCGGTTCCCCAGCTTTGTACTGGTAGATCACTCTGAGGGTGCTTGGAGGGGAGGCTGAGGGGAGAGCTCGCGCCACTTGCCACGAGGTCACGGCTGTGTCCAGCCACAGACAAATATATACAGACTGGAAATCTCCGTAAGGGCCCGGTTCCACGCTCAGGGGTGCAGGGAGGGAGGGCCAGAGGAGTTCCATAAGATGTCCCACGGTGGCGCTGAGGTCAGAAGCAGCCCTTTAAACTGGCCAGAGCAGGCGGCAGGTAGCGGCTGTCCCCACCACCACCTCCCCTCAAACGCCGGACGCAGCCGTGGTCTCGTGGCAGGCGGCACGAGCTCTCCCCTCAGCCTCCCCTCCACACTACCCTCTGATGTGCGAGATGCACCCTCAGAAGCGCCTCTAGTGTGACCTACCGGTACTAAGCCAGGGAACTGCCTGACACCTGCTAGTATCTTACGGAACTACGAGGGGAGCATAGGACAGTGGTTTAGGGGGGGCTGCTTCTCTGTATATGTTACTCTGTGGTCTGGCTTGCCAGCATTTGAGGGGAGGTGGTGGTGGGGACAGCCGCTACCTGCCACCTCCTCTGGCCAGTTTAAAGGGTTGCTCCTGACCGCAGTGCCATCATGGGACATCTTACGGAATCTTTCTTCCCCACACCCCTGCGCCTGTGACTGGGCCCTTATGTAGGTTTCGCATCTGAATCTTTGTCTGTGCTGGAGTGACACTTGACCGGAAAGGGAATTTGTTGTCACTTGCCTGGAGCCCCGGGAACTGCAGGTAGCGTACAGTGTGTTCCACAAATAGGGTACACCGGCCTGTCCACGGCAGGTAGCTTTGGGCTTGATCGCCGTCTGCGCTGTGAGAGCTCGCACTAAAATGGAACAGTCCGGCGTCGTTACGTAGCACAGCAGGAAAAGTGGGCCGGCCGCGGTGGCCGAGGGGACTGAGGCGCTTCAGTCACGGTCTGCAAGGCCACTACGGTCGGGGGTTCGAATCCCACCTCGGGCATGGATATTTGTGCCGTCCTTAGTTGTAGGTAGTTTATAAGTAGTTTGTAGGTTTAGGGACTGATGACCCCGTAGTTAAGTCCCTTAAGCTTAACAAACATTTGAGAAGTTCAAACGATGTGCCGTCCTGAGGCGACTGATCATAATTAGGTTCGTCGTTGACTCATATTCAGTATATACAGCGAAGTGTTTAAAGGGACAGTAGGGGAAAGAGTTGTACCTTGCGACGGTTTTACCTGGGGACACTTTTTAATAAAAGCAGTGCACTCTAGTGGCAACTCTAAGAACTACCAAGTAAAGTTGTCAGGCCTATTTTCAGAGGGAATAGGAGGCCATGTTGTATTTCGATGATGTTTGAGATCTGAGGAGGAGTTTTACAAGTTTTCGTGTTTGAAAGTAAAATATAGTCACTCTCCCTAGAAGATATAAATAAAAGCTAAGCATCAATATTGACATTTCTTAAATACAGTGTTGTAGGGCATTGTTTAAGTAAGCTATTGATGCCATAAGTTATAGGTCAGGATACTGTTTTCTGTTATTGTGTATTTGGCTTTACCATGGGACATTTCTCTGGTTGCACCTTGGGACATGTTCCAAGGTACAACCACACATTTCGTCTCCAGTTTTACTTAAGTTTATTTATCTTTTAGATGGGTAGAAGTAAGGTGGAAAGGAAAAGAGAAATACCAGATGCAAATTTCAACCTTAAATCTTCTTTAATTATTCGTACATAAATGTGACGATAAAATAAATTACATGTTCGATGGTTTTAATGCATAGAGGTAAGCAAACACATGAAGACTACTTCCTGCAAAAATGTCATTCAGATTGTTTAATAGTGATGATAAAAAGTCGGCACTGAATAATTGCAAATGCATACACCCATTAAAATTTACCTACGCAATAAGATTATTCCCTACTTACTTGTATGAGGCTGCTTGTAATTTCAACACCAGGATAACATTTCCTGAATAATAATCCAATCACACACTTCTAGAGGACGAGCAGTGGTAGAGATATCTGAGACAGAGCCGCTGTTTATTTCTTTGGAGTTCTTTCATTACGCTGAACAAGAGTTCAGTGTATTCCATAATATATATTTACACAGTAAACTGGCAAATTAATTGGTATCCAACGATTGGCTGCCAATTGTTTCGTCAGTTGTGCTGGAAATAATTTACTTGTTCCTCCTTGTTTGATTTTATTCCAAGTTCGAAGTAAAAACGGTTCTGTTTGATTGTGATAGATATCAGCAAATATCTTTGGCGTCTTTTGGGTGTGTTACAGTACCTTCCATAATCAGTATTTTTTCGACAGATTTGTGTTCTGTGTTGAAAGACGCAATAGGCATCCCCCAATTGCTCTTCAACAATTGGAAGCAAGAAGGTGCTTAAAACATCAATGCAGGCCTGTGCTGTGATAGTGCCACGCAAAACAACGAGGGGTGCAAGTTCCCTCCACGAAAAAGACGACTACACCACAACACCACCTCCTCCGAATTTCGCTGTCGGCGCTAAACACGCTGGCAGATGACGTTCACCGGGCATTCGCCATACCCACACCCTGCCATCGGACCGCCACACTGTGTAGTCATTCGTCACTCCACACTACGTGTTTCCAATATCCAATCGGCCTTACACCAAGCGACTCGTCGTTTGGCATTGACTTATGGGTAGCCGCTCGACCATGAAATCCAAGTTTTCCTACCTTCCACCTGACTGTCGTAGCACTTGGAAAGGATAGTGATGCAGTCTGGAATTCCTGTGTGATGGTCTGGACAGATGCCTGCCTATTAAACTGTACGACCTTTCCAACTGTCGGCGGTCTCTGTCAGTCAACAGACGAGGTCGGCCTGTGCGCTTTCTGGCTGTACGTGTTCCTTCACGTTTCCACTTCATTGTTGTTGTTGTGGTCTTCAGTCCGGAGACTGGTTTGATGCAGCTGTCCACCCTACTCTATCCTGAGCAAGCCTCTTCATTTCCTCATAACAACGACAACCCACATACATTTGAATCTGCTTACTGTATGCGTCTCTTTGTCTCCCTCTGCGAACTTTACCCCATACACTCCCCTCCAATGATAAATTCACGATTCCTTGATGTCTAAGAATGTGTCCTACCAAGCGATCCCTCCTTTTAATCAGGGTATGCCAAAAATTCCTTTTCTCGTGGATTCTGTTCGGTACCTCTTCATTAGTTATGCGATCTACCCACCTAATCTTCAGCATTCTTCTGTAGCACCACATTTCAAAAGCCTCGTCCATGTTTCACTCCCATACAAGGCCACACTCCACACGAATGCCTTCAGAAAAGACTTCTTTATGCTTAAATCAATATTCGATGTTAGCAAATTTCTCTTTTTCAAAAATGCTTTTGCATTTTATATCCTCTGTACTGCGACCATCGCATTTTATTTTACTACCCAAGTAACAAAACTCATCTACCACCTTCATTGTTTCGTTACCTAATCTAATTCCTTCAGCATCGCCTGATTTTCTAAGACTGCATTCCATTATTTTTGTTTTCCTCTTGTTAATGTTCATTTTATACGCTCCTTTCAGTAGTGTCCATTCCATTCAACTGCTCTTCCAGGTCCTTTGCTGTCGCTGACAGAATTACTATGTCATCAGCAAGACGCAATGTTTTTATTTCTTCCCCCTGAATTTTAATCCCTATTCCAAATTTCTCCTTGCTTTCCTTTATAGCTTACTCAATGTACAAATTGAATAACATCGGAGAAAGGCTACAACCCTGTTTTACTCCATTCACAACTAATGCTTTCCTTTCATGCCCTTCTAGTCTAATAACTGCGGTCTGGACTTTTGTACAATTTGTAAGTAACTCTGCTTTCCCTGTATTTTACCCCTGCTGACTTGAGAATTTGAAAGAGTGTATTCCTGTCAACATTGTCAAACGCTTTCTCCAAATCTACAAAAGCTAAAAATGTAGGTTTGCCTTTCCTTAATCTATCTTCTAAGATAAGTCGTAAAGTGAGTATTGCCTCCCGTGTTCCTACGTTCCTCCTGAATCCAAACTGATCTTCCCCGAGGTCAGCTTCTACCATCTTTTTCATTCTCCTCTTCCACTTCACTGTCACACCAGAAACAGCGGACCTAGGGATGTTTAGGAGTATGGAAATCTCGCGTACCGGCCGCGGTGGCCGAGGGGACTGAGGCGCTTCAGTCACGGTCTGCACGGCCACTACGGTCGGGGGTTCGAATCCCCCCTCGGACATGGATATTTGTGCCGTCCTTAGGATTAGCAAGTTCATAAGTAGTTTATAAGTTTAGGGACTGATGACCCCGTAGTTAAGTCCCATAAGCTGTACAAACATTTGAACATTTTGAAATCTCGCGTACAGACACCTGACACAAGTGACACCCAATCAGCTGACCACGTTTGAAGTCCGTGAGTTCTACAGAGCGTCCCATTCTGCTCTCTCCCGATGCCTGATGACTACTGAGGTCGCTGATACGGAGTATCTGGCAGTAGGAGGCAGCACAATGCACCTAATGTGAAAAACGTAGGTTTCTGAGGGTGTCCTAATACTTTTGATCTCATAAGGTATGAACGAATGCAAAAACTTGTGCAATCCGACCTCGGAGAAGATCACTTTAGGAGAAATGTAGGAACACGGGAGGCAATGCTCACATTACGACTTATCTTAGAACATAGACTAAGGAAAGGCACACCTACGTTTTTAGCGTTTGTCGATTTGGAGAAAGCTTTTGACAATGTCGACTGGAATACCCTCTTCCAAATTCCGAAGGTAGCAGGGGTAAAATGTAGGGAGCGAAGAGTTATATTCAACCTATACAAAAACCAGACAGCGGTTATTAGAGTCGAAGGGCAAGAAAGGGACGCAGAAGTTGGGAAGGGAGTAAGAGAGGATTGTAGCCTTTCCCCAATGTTGTTCAATCTGTACATTGAGCAGGCAGTGAAGTAATGGAAGAAGAGATTTGGAGAAGGTAT
Source organism: Locusta migratoria (assembly GCA_026315105.1). Taxonomy (NCBI): domain Eukaryota; kingdom Metazoa; phylum Arthropoda; class Insecta; order Orthoptera; family Acrididae; genus Locusta; species Locusta migratoria. The sequence goes on from CM048753.1 coordinate 47,992,061, forward strand.
TAAAGTGCACGAAGAAGAAATAAAAACATTGCGGTTTGCCGATGCCATAGTAATTTTGACAGAGACCGCAAAAGATCTGGAAGAACAATTGAATGGAAAGGAAGATATAAGATGAACATTAACAAGAGTAAAACGGTAATAGAATGGAATGTCAGAAAATCAGGCGATGCTGAAGGAATTACATTAGGTAATGAGACAATAAAAGTAGTAGATGAATTTTGTTATTTGGGTGCAAGATAACTTCTGATGGCCGAAGTAAAGAAGATATAAAATGCAGAATGGTTGTGGGAAGAAAAGCGTTTCTGAAGAAGCGAAACTTGTTAACATCCAATATTAATTTAAATGTTAGGAAGTCCTTTCTGAAAGCATTTGTCTGGAGTGTAGCACTGTATGGGAGTGAAACGTGGACGATAACGAGTTCAGACAGAAAGATGATAGCTTTCGAAATGGGGTGCTACAGACGAATGATGAAGATTATATGGCTAGATCACGTAACTAATGAGGAGGTGCTTAATAGAATTGGGGAGAAAAGGAGTTTCTTGCATATCCTGACTAAGAGAAGGGATAGATTGGTATGACTCATTCTGAGACATCAAGGAATTGTAAACTTAGCATTAGAAGGAAACGTGTGGGGTAAAAATCGTAGAGGGAGACTGAGGGACGAATATAGTAAGCAGATTCAAAAGGATGTAGGTTGCCGAACGTATTCTCAGATGAAGAGACTTGCTCAGGACAGGGTAGCGTGGAGAGCTGCATCAAACCAGTCTGCGGGCTGAAGACCAGAACACAACAACACGGTATGAACTAGGGTAAGGTGGTACAAATTCGCTATAGGTACAATTCCGATCAACGTAAGTTTTCGCGCCATTTTTTTGTCTCGTAGTGTCTCGTTATGTCGCGTTGTAGAGTAGCAGGTTTCTACAGCTCCTCCTGTCTTTTCCAAGAATACACCGCTTTGCGGTAAGGAGATAGAAATTATTTCCCTTTAAAAACGTAAGTGAAACTACTTAGCCTAACGCGCTCTTATAAATCATCTAGTTAAGGGTGACTGGATTCGCTGCCAAAAATGCAATGTTTGGTACCCCGAAGTATGCGTTGGTGCGTTATAGAAAAAGTGCTTTTTATGTGGTCGATGCCCGTAATCAAAATTGTACGAGGAAGTGATCACAATTGTATCTAGTGTGGTACATTTTCGATCGATTTTTTCAATTCCGTAACCTTTTTTTGTGTTTATACCAACATTTGTAACTGTATAATATTTGTGTTACATATTCATTAAACTCCCAAGAACAAGTGCCATAGTTAAAATTATTCCTTTTCTCAATTTATTTCCAGTTATAACAACATTTGTCCGAAATGATCGAAATTGTACCACCTTACCCTATATAGCCAAAGAATGATTTGAGCAGAACTGTGCAGGTTGTCAATTCATTACAATATCTCTACATTTCATTTACAGTAACATAGTAATAAGACAGGTAACACACACGTGGGGAATACCGCCAGTGCACGTGACCACCCATCGCTCTGTGTTTGTTTATATCGGGTTTACTCTCTACCATGAACGAATTTTAGGTGGGGACTGGTGTGTTTTCAAGCCCCTCTAACGCCGCACAAAAAAAGATTCAGAGGCATGTATCTCTGCGTCGAGCATTCTTGAAATTGCTAGCCGCGCTCAAAACAGGATGCTTTTCAGTTATTTACATGACACTCTATTTAGCTGACTGACAATAATAATACAGCCAGCTAAAAGCACTCGTTGTGAAGGTGACCGCTCCTGCTATCTGCATCAAATCCGACACGCTACGTAAGCATACGGGCAGAGCCGACAAACCACGAGAAGTTGTGTAAGCCTCACTCTGAAGGGCACGTTTGCTAGTCGTGCAGCTTTGATAAGTACCGACACGAGGGAACATCGCAAAGTCTTTGCCACTATTTTTTTTTTTTTTAATTTCTCTTTATTGTGGCAACAGCTGTACATTTATGAAACGAAGTCCTTCTGCCGCATCTTTCTCTCCACGATAAACTTAAAACTACTTGAACGGATTTTCATACGGTTTTTCGCCAACGGAGGAGACAATGACGGAAGTTTAGATGTATGATCCATTAAGGTGCGCGGCAGTGGGTCACTGTAGCGGGGGAAAATCCGCGAAAGAGAGCAACAAACGTACTTAGGAAAAGCTGTATAGACTATAACTTACGAACGTTAGCGTACGAACTAGAGCTCCTAAATACCCAGGCTGAAACACAACTAGCTCTTTATTAACACGAAGTATTGGGCGCTATCGACAAAGATTCGCAAATCGATTCCGTATTTCTTGATTTCCAGAAGGCTTTTGACACCGTAACTCGCAAACGGCTTTTAATCAAATTGAGTGGTTATGGTATATCGCCCCAAATTTGCGATTGGATAGGGGATTTCCTTTCAGAGAGGACACAGTTCGTAGTAATCGATGGTAAGGCATCGACTAAAACAGAGGTGATATCGGGCGTTCCACAGGGTAGTTAAGTCCCATAGACTCTACAAACATTTGAACATTTTTTTGACATGTTCTCTTTCATGTCGAAAGTTAAATTTTGTCACGTGGTTTTTTCTGTTTTATTATGTTGCCTTGCAACTATTTTAACCTTATGTACAGTTGCTTAATTTTTAAGTGTGGCCATAACTGTTAAAGTAAAAGGAAAAAAAAAGAATTGAATTGTGTCTAACATACAATCAAATCTGGTATTAAATTCCGTGTACTTGATTAATTGTTATAAAGCATAGACTTAACCCGCTTTTTTAAAAAAAGGAAAGAAAATAAAATGTTTGTAAATCTATCGAACTCAACTGCTCGGTTATTAGTCCGCAGATTACAAACTACTTAGGGCCTGTTCGTCCATCTCTTGTTAATCTTCTCGTCAGTAAACGAGAAGATGCCATTAACGTTCAGTTAAATGTATTCATTAAGTGCATTGCGTTTGTCATTGCCAGATACACATATCATTTGCTAACCTGGAGAAAATGAGAAGGTACGATGTATTTCGAATATGTTGGCAATAGAAACAAATGAAAGTGCCGTCTAAATAAACAGCTGTTCGACGTATTTGACTACCAGGGAACAGATTAGCAGACAGTTATTATTTGGAGCTGTAGAAAATAAACGTGAAAGGAGCTCGAATTTTAAAGAAGAAGTGGGTGCGAGCAGATGTTTTGCAGATCCCTGGAAGTCCCCTATGGCAATGAACATACAGCCAAGTGCATAGTACCTTAGTGCAAACAATAACTTGCACGTAGGCGAAAGTGCACTGTTTCTGTAGATCAGAGGAAGAAATCACATTTAGGCCTTACACTAGGCGCAACAAGCATAAGTAAATACTGCATTAATAAGTTTGCAGACATAAGTATTGTATTGTCAACTATTACATAACTTTTATAAAATACATAACTATCTGCTGGACTCTTCGGATGGTAGTGGAGTTTTCCATGCAGCGTTTCCACAGTGGCCTTTCCCAGTCGAAATGGCGTAACAAATTTTGCATCATCCCAACATTCAAAATGATCAAATGTTCAAATGTTTGTTAAGCTTATGGGACTTAACTACGAGGTCATTAGTCCCTAAACTTACAAACTACTTATCAACTACCTTATACTAAGGACGGCACAAATATCCATGCGCGAGGGGGGATTCGAACCCTCGACCGAAGTGGCCGTGCAGACCGTGACTGGAGAGCCTCAGTCCCCTCGGCCACCTCGGCCGGCTTTTAAAATGATTTGGACGAATATATGTACGTCTAGGACGTCTTATTGGGGAAGTGACGTCTAGATCATCCAAAATATTGACATCCTCTTCATTGTCAAGAAAATCTCTTATTCTAACCATTTTCATCATACCGATTCTCACTTAACTAGTCGTTACCCGTAAGTTTGTATTTTGATATCGTAACAATAATATTAAGTATCAGTTTAATGCAAATAAACAATCCCTGAGACGGATTTTCGTCTGAAATATGTCAAAGACAATAATTATAAATCTGAAGCATAGAATTAAAATTTGTGATGCGGCAATTATCTTTGGAACACAAAAGCTGAATTATAGTTTGTGACGTGGAGGGAAATCGTACTTACACTATTCCGAGGCACCTTAATAGTTGGTGGTGTGGTGGTCTAACGGTTAAGACGTCTGCCTAGTAAGCATGGAGGTCCGGGTTCGATTCCCAGCCGCATCACAAATTTTAATTCTATGCTTCAGATTTATAATAATTTTAAGGTTATGCTGTGTATCTGCAATATAAAAATCTCATCTAATCGACACCGACATGGGCGGGGGCGAGAAATAAAGCTGCTTTCCACACCAGTGCTTCTGTTATTCTGTTCGATTAGTAGGTCTTTATCACGTGAATATATTGCGTTATTTTAGCGCTTTGGAATCTTGCCGTTTTCATACAGATTCTAACTTAACTGGTCGTTAGCCGCGTAACGAGCAGAATTTTACTCGTTAACTTAACGGCCTGTTTGAGGCCTTTTAACGCCAGGTTAACTCGTAACAAAACACTGACAAACGCAATTTTCTGCTAACGACAAGTTAAAATCTTAACTGAAACTTAACGAGACATTGGCAAACCGGTTCTTTAAGGTAAACTAAACTAAGGACCGAGGGGTCTCCAATCCCCGACGGCGGACGGCCGCGCGCACCGCAGCACGGCGCCCCAGTGCGCACGGCTAGTCCGCCGCGGCTTAGAATTTTGAATTTTCTCAAGACGCTAAAATCAAATTTACTTGAAATGTCAACTTCAAGTCTTCATCTTTTTTTAATAAATTCGTTAAAGTAGCACTTGTTTTTAAAAATCCACCCCAGTCATTCCACCCTGACTTGTTTGTTTAAATAGGGTTGAAAAGTGTGATATCCAGTGTACTAGACGTACGCCCGGTAGATCATATTTCTTTCGTTAATGGTTTCGACAGACGACTGAGCGGAACAATTTCCTGTCTAAACTTGCAGGGTCGGTAATCTGTCTTATAAATAATTATAAGTTGGAAAACTGCATACCGTGTCGATTATACCATTTGATGAAAATTACACAATGGTTTTTAGTAGTTGGAATGTCCTCGCAGGGGTTCGGCCGCCTGCTGCGTCTTCTCATTGACGCCAGTTCGGTGAGATCCGTGTCGATAAAGATGGAAGTGATTGCGAGGACAAACACACAACACCCCGGGCATCAAACCCGGACCCTTGCACGGCAGTCAGTGATGCTACCACTTTTTTTTAATTCATTATCAGATTGACTAGGTACTGGAAACTGAAACGACCCTAGTCAAAACCATCATGTAATGTAGCTGCATACCGAAAGACAAATATTTAGTATAGGTAAAGCAAAATAAAAAGATTCTGAACAAACAATAAACTAACTCCCCACGTATTATATACATGTTTTAATTATTTTTTTTTTAATTTTGTTCCTTTGTATGTAGTAATAATCTTCTATATCTATAAATGTGAAAGTCTGTTCGGTATACGTTTATCACGTCTGAACCACAAGACATAAAGAACTAAAAATTTGTACAGTTACTAATGCCTACGCGGGAAAGGCTTTAGGCACGGTTTTATGGCAATCGGATAGATATTTATATATATAAATGTGACTGTCTGATGTACGCGTATCACGTCCGAACGACAAGACGCAGAGACTTAAATATTTGTACAGTTACTAATTTATACCTGAGGAAGATTTTAGGCACGGTTTTATAACGACCTGATAGATATTGAGTAATTTGAAGACTATAACGCGAAATGCGGAACAATAATTACTCTGTGAAAATTATATTTACTCTTTGAAAATGGTTTTATTGGTTGCATTGTTGCTTGAGGATTGATAATGATAAAAGGGTGGAGTATATTAGGATGGAAAGTTATCGGTGTATATAAAATTCTACGTGTGTGTGTGTGTGTGTGTGTGTGTGTGTGTGTGTGTGTGTGTGTGTTAATATTTCGCTCTGCAGCGAAAACTACAAATGTTCAAATGTATGTAAATCTATCGGACCAAACTGCGTGGTCATCAGTCCGTAGGTTACAAACTACTTAAACCTAGGTAAAGTAACCTACGGACAAACAAACACACCCATGCCCCAGGGAGGACTCGAACCTCCACGGCGAGCAACCGCGCGCTCCGCAGCGAGACGCTTTAGACATCTCGGCTACTCCACCGCGGTGCGAAAACTACAGAACGCAAACGAATGGTCTGTCTGGAATTGTTGTCAGACGTCTCCCGTTGTACACCACAGCAGTTCCATGCCGACAGCTATAAGCGGGTAGGAGATATGGTGATTGAAAGTCGTCAAATTATAAAAAAAAAATCAGACTGAAGGCCAGCGATGACGTTTGCGACAGCCCAACAGTTCCGACACGAGAGCAGCGCCTGTAGTATCCGCAACCACAACAACATCGAGGCCGGCAAGGTTGCCGCCTACTAAGGCGCACAACTCGAGCTTCGGCAAACTACGAGAGCAAAACAGAGTCTAAAGACGTTATATGTAACCAGGGAGGTACAGCGCCTATCGATAGTAACCGGGAACCTTTTCTTGCAGATGGCGCTGTACCTCTAGTACCTATATGCCGGACGGAGATTGGCTGTTGCGTCCCGGGCTGTGGGCTGGACACGCCTTATAAGCCAGCACAGCGGCCCAAACAGACGTCTTTTCCATTCCTGATGATCCTCTCTTTGACTATTCTCTCTATCCAGACGTCCATGAGCGAACCGATACCTCCTCCTCCGCTCGCCCTTGGCTTCCAGTACTTGGACCACATCCCCCCCACACTGAACTGAACACACCCATTACGGCCCGTGACATAATCGACGCTCTTCGGACTAAACACAACACTGCCCCCGGTCACCACCGGCTGACCTACCGCCACCTCCGAGCCTGCCCCTCTCCCCTCCTTCCACGAAGCTCTTGCCACCTTATATAATGTCATCCTTTTCACCGGCTTTTACCCCGACCTCTGGAAGACCTCCCGTATTCTCATGTTCCTAAAACCCAACAAGCCCCCATCCCAGACCTCATCCTACTGTCCCATCAGTCTTACCTCCGTGTTCAGCAAGGTCCTGGAAACCATCCTCTCCCGTCGTATGCACCAGTACCTCCACCGCCACCATTTCCTCCCCCTTTCCCAACGTGGCTTCCGACCCTCCTTCTCTGCCAACGACCAGCTCCTTCGCCTGACTCATCTCCTATCCGTACTTCCCGACGCTCCGCAATTTTTGTCTCCCTCGATATCCAAAAAGCCTACGACCGTGTATGGCATTCCAGTCTCCTCTTCAAGCTCCAGTTCTACGCCCTTCCTATTAATTACGTCCGCCTCATTGCTTCCTTTCTCACCCGCCGCCCCTCCTATGTCACTGTCTGCAACTCCGACTCCCGTTTGTTCTACCCCTCTGCTGGGGTGCCCCAAGGCTCCGTCCTCTCTCCTCTCCTTTATCTCATCTACTCCGCCGACATGCCCCAACCCGAGCCTCCCGTCTATCTCCTACAATATGCTGACGACACCGCCTTCCTAGTCCTCGCACCCTCCCTTGCCCGCTCCCAGGTTTTGCTCCAGTCCCACCTCACCGAGTTCGCCTCATGGTGCAACCGGTGGCTCCTCTCCGTCAATCCTGACAAATCCCAGGCAATTATCATCGGTCGTACCACCCGCTCCTTCCGTCTCCACGATTTCTACCTCACCCTCCACGACCGCCCTATCCGCCACACCCCCACCCTGAAGTACCTTGGCCTAACCCTCGACCGTAACCTCTCCTGGACCCCCCACCTCCGCACTGTCCGACAGAAAGCCCTCTCCCGCCTTAACCTCCTCAAACTCCTCACCGGCCGGACGTGGGGTCTCAGCCCCTCCACCATTCTCTACACCTACCGCTCCCTCATGCGTCCTGTCCTCTGCAGCTTCCATCCCGCCTGGATCTCCGCTACCACATCCTACTATAAAACCCATCAAGTCCTCGAGCGCCACGCCCTCCGCCTCGCCTACCGCATCCGGCTCCCTTCCCCCATGCGGATCCTGTACGACCTGATCCCGTTTCCCCACCTCCTCAAATACCTCCAGCATATCCGTATCCTCTATACCACCCGTAAAATAGACTCCCGCAACCCCCTGGTCCACCCCATCCTCACCGACCCTGGGCCTCTGCCACGCCTCTACCGCGTTATACCCCCTTCCCTTCATCTCCACACCCTCCATGTTCTCTCCCAGGGTAATTTCCGCCGCCTCCCCCTCCCTGATGACGTCCTCCGTTCCGACATATACCCGTCCTACCAGCTCTGATCCCCCACCCCTAGATAAAGAGCCCCCTCCCCCCCTCCCCTTCCACTCCCCCGCTTGGCTACCCCCTCCCTGCCCTGGAGTCCCTACGGCTCCTCCCTACCGCCTCCTTCCCCACCGTTTTTCCTCTCCCCCGCACTTCCCTCCCCCCCCCCTTCTCTGGGTCCTGGACCGACAGTTTTAACAGTGCTACGTCAAGTGTTGTGTGCTGTGCTCCAGTGAAGTGTGTGTTTTTTAACTGCGTCCACCGCAACCAGACAAGTGTCGCACCGTGTCTTTTAATTAGTGTCTCCGTGTACTCGCCGTCCTGTGTTATTGACGTCCTACATGTTTTTTTTTTTTTTTCGTTTTTTTGTTTTTTTAGATCACCGTGGCTCATCATTTTTAACTGACTAAATGTGATTTTAATCATCTGTCAATTGTTTGTACTTCGAATTGTCACCTTGTCTATGTCATTGTTCCTCCGTTGTGTTTCGCCTGTCTTGTATTTTAATTTTCATCTCGCCCATGTATTTTATTCTCTCGGCTGAAGAGCAGCCTCTGGAGCTACTGCCAGCCTACTGGTGTAATAGCTGGTGTGAAAACACAATAAAGGAAAAAAAAACCAAACAGACAGCTGCTCTCGCCTTCAATGCGTGCAATATCGAAGACGTCAGGAGCGGACTTCACGACGACCTCTGCTGCCCACGGAACTTCTTGGACCATACCGGGATTCGTGCTGCTAGCCGCTGGACTACTGACCTCGCCTGCCCCTGGACTTCGCCTGGTAATCTCCTGCCACTATGGACTCACCTTCGGATTTGTAGAAAACTTTTCGGTATCAGTGACTGTAATGAAGCAGTTAGAGCGAACGGACTGAGATGGTGGGGTCATGTTACACGCATGGGAGAAGCAAGGTTACCTAAGAGACTCGAGCGTGGCAGTGGAGGGTAAGAGGAGTCGAGGTAGACCGAGAAGAAAGTAGTTAGATTAGGTGCAGAATGAGGCATAACATCAGACGAGGCATCAATGTTAGCATTGAAAAGGGGATCATGGAGGAATTTTATTAGAGGTACTTTGCTCCACCTGAACGCTGAAAGGCATAATCAGCCTCTAATGATGATGATGATGATGATGATGAGCAGTGACTGTGAATGGCTTCGACGAATTGGAAGTTCAAATGTTTGTAGAGCTTATGGGACTTAACTACGGGGTCATCAGTCCCTAAACTTACAAACTACTTATGAACTAGCTACTACTAAGGACGGCACAAATATCTATGCCCGAGGGGGGATTCGAACCCCTGAGCGTAGTGGCCGTGCAGACCGTGACTGCAGCGCCTCAGTCCCCTCGGCCACCGCGGCCGGCGCCGAAATGGACTGATAAAAAATTTGTATTGCCGGACTCAGAACTGTGTGGATGCAACTAACTATCTAGTGTGGTCAGTTATAACAGTTACATATAGCGAAACGTGGTACCACAGACCATATCTTTGGTCTATTCGTGCTACAATGTCTTCAGCTCTTTCTCTGTAAGGATAAGCATACGAATAAGGAAATGTAAGAATAAATAAATAAAGCAGTAAAAAAGAAATTTCTTTAAAAAATCGATTTGACGTTTCGCGCATTGCATCAAGTGATCGATCTGTGATATTATTACAATCATTAAACCTCGCAGGTATCCATTCACAGCCCTCATGTTTTTCACATGGTCAGTTATACGTCGCTTACTCAAGGGTGAGGAACCCAAAAAATCTCTACATTTACGTTCCAAACAATACTACAAATAACGTAGTTTACTAGAATGCCCTAAAATGAAATTAAAATTAATTTGTTCATTACTCACACCATACGTGTTGAGATATTGCAACACGGGCTATAAGGAATAATGTATATATTATTTATTGTAAGCCACGGTGGAGTAGCCGAGCGGTCTAAAGCGTCTCGCTGCAGAGCGCGCGGTTGCTCGCCGTGGAGGTTCGAGTCCTGCCTGTGGCCTGGGTGTGTGTGTTTGTCCGTAGGTTAGTTTACCTTAGTATAAGTAGTTTGTAAGCTACGGACTGATGGCCACGCAGTTTGGTCCGATATATTTACAAACATTTGGACATTTTTTTATTTATTGTAAATCATTAAGCACTTCAGATAATTTTATTTTTTTATTTGAATGTTGATTAAAAATGTTTGTTTTTAAAGAAGGTATTGTATTTCATTTCATCCTTCAAAACCAGTCTCATAGCACACTACTGAAAGATAGCTTATCTATCATAATCAACCAACACGCGAGCGGAGCCGCGGGTATATATATATATATATATATATATATATATATATATATATATATATATATATATATATATATATATATGCGCATAAGTATGCATTACTATGAGCAAAATAAAAATATTCTAAATTAAGAAGAAAGTATCATACAACTTATTAATTTCTTAAAATGTTTATGTTATTAAATACATGAGGAGAGGAGAAAGGAAAGAAAACAAAAACAAAAAAACAACCATGAATGGCACCAGAAGAGTGAGAGGGGGAACTGACGAAAGAGGGTAACTTCACCAGCACCTTGACGTTAAAAATAAGGAAATGCACATTTCCAAAAAGGTGTTTGTTAAATTGGTAGCCGCATCCATTTGCAAGATGAAGTCGCCATATATTGGGGATCAGGGTTGTTGTCTTGGAGGAGAGAAGGTTACATCCGGATATAAAGAACATGATGAAAAAGTATGTCAGTACACTTTTTTGTTAAGCACACGAAGATAAACAGTCAATTTTTTTCTATTAAGCTTAAGGGACTTAACGGCGGGGCAATCAGTCCCTAAACTTACAAACTACTTATGAACTAGCTAATACTAAGGACGGCACAAATATCCATGCCCGAGGGGGGATGCGAAGCCCCGACAGTAGCGGCCGTGCAGACTGTGGCTGGTGCGTCGCAGACCGCTCGGCCACTGCGGCCGGCCAGTCTATAATTCTGGCAGTTTATGCAGTTCACACGTTGTATCTTTACCTATATCGTATTTCTGGACAACTAGATAAACGTCCCACCTTTAATCTGCTTAGCGCATTAAGTGAAATCCATCTTAGCTATCAGCTGCAAATAGAGGAAATAAAATCCGCTGTGTACTTTTTGCGACCTGTCTGTGTTATACATGAAATAAACTGCACGGGGCTTACGACAAATCATTACGCCAACCCACACTTTCAAGTCATGTTGGACTCAATGTATGTCAGCTAGAAAAATTCATTTGAAAATTCTTCCGAATGTTCGTACCGTATAAATTGCTGATCTGTGTACAGTACGTGAGATGTACGAGGAAAGTCTCAAAGTTTAAGCAATCAACGTAAATAATCTTTGGTTTTGTATGGAGGAACGTTTCTGTAGCGACAAGGACGGACAAAAATTCCCGGGCCGCTGTCTTCGCCTGCGATGTCGGCTGCCGGCATAACAGTCGTGGTCGACAAGTTGCCTACGCCTCTGTTGTAGTTACAATGTGGACACGAAATCGAAATGCAGGGTAAAACGTTACTAGGTTATTAAGTAATTACAGTTCAGTCATTCTACCAATTTCAAACATATCAGTTACGATACTCAGCTTTTCAACATTATGATGTATGGGGGTTCTGCTCGCTGCAAAAATTATTCACCTGGGGTATCGTGGTAGAAATGAATACTCGTAGGTACAATTTTTCACTTATTATTTAATTTCCAATCAAACTGCTTCTTATTCCACCAAAACATTACCACTTCATAACTTGCGTTCTCATTTCACCAGAACTTAACCTGATAGTACTTCCATTTTAACAGACTGACATAGATTCCAGAGCATTTTACAAACGCCAAAACTCGAACTCCCCCACGCAAGGCGGTGAGGCAAATATATAACATTGACAATAATGACATTACATTATGTATTGTTCATAACAGTTGAATTTACTCATTTACAATTAACGAAAACACAAGTATAACATTTCATGTACACAAAAATAATCACAATATAAAATGAAAACTATACATACAATAATTTTAGATGGCGCATATCTTTTTAAGTCTTAATCTCGGTCCTTTTTGTTTGACAACAAAGCGCAACGTTAAATGTCAATTAATCAGTTAGTGAGTACATGTTCCTAACATATGTTGAACTATCAAATATCTTGGCAATTCTCAAAATCTCAGCTCAGTCAATATATACAAAGAATTACAATATTGAAATCTAGACTATTACATTAATTAATACAGTTAGCTGGTCAACACAACTTGTTTATGAGCCTAACATATACACAATGCTATTTATTTTCCTGTCTTTAGAATTTATATAAATTCGTCTGTCTAGTTCTTGAAATAAAGTACAATGACGAAACTATTGTTTATAGAACTGTCTGGAAAGCTCCTATACTAATCTCTTAATTAATGAAATCTATCACTTGTTTTAACCACAGTATCACCGAGACACTGTCCTACACTGATTCCTAGGCTGGCTATTTCGTTTGTGTCTAACTTCACACGCAAAATTTATATCACTATTAGACCACACGATTCCGGGTTCGACGCAGACGGTATCGTACGATAACACTGAGATGAGACGGCCAGCAGTATCATCACATGGGACACCTAATATTGCAATGCTATATGATTTAATATTAAAACAATCGGAACAAATGCGAACAGAAATACAGGGCATGCGGTATCGAATGGCGGCAAATGATTTTATTATTAATTTACAGACAGAAGTGGCTCAAGTGCAGGCCGATCTAAAAACGTGAAATGCACGAAATTAACGCGACATTCGAAGAGTTGAATTTGAGACAAAAACACGTAGGTTCGCAGGTAGAAAGAATTGCTAAGCACTGTGAAAGTCTAAAAGCTGCCAAGCAACCAGTAGAGCATTCAATAAGTTAGATTGAACAAAGGGTATGTGAAGTAACGGCAGAATACAACCCTTTGGTAGACAAAGTAGAACAGTTGACTAGGGAAGTAGGTTATAATAATAATAACATGAAACTTCCTGGCAGATTAAAATTGTGTGCCGGAACCGGGACTCGAACCTGGGACCTTTGCCTTTCGCGGGCAAGCGCTCTACCGACTGAGCTATCCCGACACGACTCACGATGCCGCCTCACAACTTTAGTTCCGCCAGTACCTCGCCTCCTACTTTCCAAACTTAGGCTGTGGCTAAGCCATGTCTCCACCTTATCCTTTCTACCAGGAGTGCTAGTCTTGCAAGGTTCGCAGGAGAGCTTCTGTGAAGTTTGGAAAGTAGGAGGCGAGGTACTGGCGGAAGTAAAATTGTGAGGCGGCATCGTGAGTCGTGTCGGGATAGCACAGTCGGTAGTGCGCTTGCCCGCGAAAGGCAAAGGTCCCAGGTTCGAGTCCCGGTTCCGGCACACAATTTTAATCTGCCAGGAAGTTTCATATCAGCGCACACTCCGCTGCAGAGTGAAAGTTTCATTCTGGAATAATAACATGGTTTTTTGTTCCATAGGACCCAATTGAGGAGTGAGATTCCACGGTCATGGAACAGGTCAATATATGAATTTTACACAAGAATGGTAGTAGAAAATTTTTAAGTAGTCCTATGCACGCGACAATCTTAAGTCAAAGTAGAAAAAATCAAAAAAGAAAAAAATGAATTAGTTTAATTGTTTAACTTTTCTAAGAGTTCCTCGACACAATAAAAGGAGTGAGCCATGAGGTAACTCTTCAATTTAGATTTGAAAGCGTGTGGGTTAGTGCTAAGAATCTTTAGTTCTTGTGGCAGCTTACTGAAAATGGATGCTGCAGAATACTGTACACCTTTCTGCACAAGTGTCAAGGTGGTGTGATGCAAATGTAGATTAGACATCTGTCTAGTATTCACCGATTGAAAGCTACTAACTCGAGGGAATAAGCTGATATTATTAACAACAAACGACATTAAAGAAAAGACGTATTGTGACGCCAGTGGCAAAATTCCCAGACTACTGAAAAGGGGTCGACATGACGTTCGTGAACTTACACCACATATTGCTCGAACCGCCCGTTTTTGAGCCATAAATATCCTTTTTCCATCAGGCGAGTTACCCCAACAAATAACGCCGTACGTGTTAAGGACTGAAAGTAAACGTAGTAGACTACTTTTCGTGTTGAAAAATCACTTATTTCAGATACTTTTCTAATAGTAAATAAACCATAATGTAGTTTTGGAACAGGATCCTGAACATTGGCTTTCTACGACAGCTTACTGTCTATCTGAATACTAGTAATTTGAACTGTTCAGTCTCACTTATCACACGCCCATTATGTGCAATCAATATGTCAGCTTTCGTCAAATTATGTGTTAGAAATTGTAAAAACTGAGTTTTACTGTGATTTAACATCAACTTGTTTTCTACAAGCCATGAACTTATCTCTTGAATTGCATTGTTTGATACTGTGTCAATATTATGACCAACATCCTTCTTCTTGAAAGGTTGAAGAAAGGGGTAGTAGTATTGAATTAAAGGAAATACAGAGGCAAGTACAGGCTGACGAGTGCGAGAGCAGATCTGAACACCGCACTTGTAGAGAGGAAGTCGACAGATGGTAACTGAGAGGGGCGACCAAATTTTAAGAGATATTGAGCGGGAGGCGAAGTCAACAGTCAGCCAAGTGAGAGAGGAAGGGCCACCCACTCAACCAACAACGTTGCCTGTTAATGCTGCACAATCGCCATATAATCAGACGACCGAACGACTAGTCCACTACCGTTCGTAGCTCCCAAACAACAGTGGCGTAGCCAGGATATTGTCAAAGGGGGTGGGGGGTGCGAATGATTAAAGAGAAATTTACAAAGCCTCATGTGTTTCATTTATTCTAAAAACAAACTTAGGCTAACACATTTTTTACATTTTATGCACATAGTTTGCGTTTGTAAGAACTTCTTTACAAATACTGCAATATTTTATATACAAAATTGAGGAAAACATTTCTTAAAAATTGTTTCACCATACGCCAGCAGAACCTTCAGTTGTTATTCCATACGAAGTCAGATGATCAGAATGAGAAGTTTCTTTGTATTTGAACACTGGCAACGACACGGTTGTTCGCTGCCTGACAGCCACGACTATAGCTATATAGGTGTTTCGCAAAATCTGCATTAATTTTTGCATCAGTATAAATACCTTGCATATTTATTTAGGAAGCGTAAGTCTATAATTTTATTTTCAAGATTATTGGTTCTTTTACTCTTGTTGGCATTGCAACGTATCCATCCTCTAGATAAAATAACATAACTTTAGAAAGTATTTCACATACTGAGTGAGGTGCCTTATGATATACTGAAATACTGCCACTCCAAATAACGACTCCACTGCTGTAAATAGATAAATAAGCTATTATAGTAGTACGTATTTTAACTTACCGTAATGCTAGTGGACAAATGAAAGTAGATTTTTCTCTTTTTTCTTGTTATGAACTTATCCATAATTGGAAACTTATCTTAACAGCACAAAAGAAATAAACGGCAGCGGCAGCATTCCACCGTAGGGCTTAACATAGCAATAATGGAGTAAGTTGCCGTGGCCCATCAATAAAACTTGTTACTCCCGACGTATCGTTGCCTACTGCGGGCAACATCTTCAAGGGTGAGTCGATGACTGAATAGTATTAATCCGCGGATGCAATTTACTATGGAGAAAGAGGGGAAAAACAGATACCACCTATAGGAAAATAAAAGAGACATTTGTGGACAAGAAAAGCAACTCTACGAATATCAAGAACTTGGATGGGAAACTAGTTCTCAGCAAAGAAGGGAAAGGTGAAATGTGGAAAGAGTACATAGAGCAGCTCTACAAAGGAAATGAACTTAGAGACGATGTTGTAGGAAGGGAAGAGGAAGTAGATCAAGATGAAATAGGAGATACTATACTGAGAGATGAATTTGACAGAGCCCTGAAAGACCTACGTCGGAACAAGGCCCCAGGAGTAGATGACATACCCTCAGAACTACTAAAGCCTCTGGGAGAGCCAGCCATGACAAGACTATTTGAACTGGTGTGTAGGATGTATGAGACAGGCGAAATGCCCTCAGACTTTAAGAAAGATGTAATAATCCCCATTCTAAAGAAATCAGGCGCAGACAGGTGTGAAAATTACAGAACCATCAGTTTGATAAGTCATGGTTGCAAAATTTTAACACGAATTATCTACAAGAGAATGGAAAAGCTGGTAGAAGCTGACCTCGGGGAAGATCAGTTTGGATTCAGGAGGAACGTAGGAACCCGGGAGGCAATACTCACTTTACGTCTTATCTTAGAAGATAGATTAAGGAAAGGCAAACCTACATTTTTAGCTTTTGTATATTTGGAGAAAGCATTTGACAATGTTGACTGGAATACACTCTTTCAAATTCTGAAGTCAGTAGGGATAAAATATAAGGAAAGGAGAGTTATTTACAACTTTTACAAAAGCCAGACCGCAGTTATTAGACTCGAAGGGCATGAAAGGGAAGCATCAGTTGGGAAGGGAGTAAGACAGAGTTGTAGCCTTTCTCCGATGTTATTCAATTTGTACATCGAGGAGGCGGTGAAGGAAAGCAAGAAAAAATTTGGAATAGGGATTAAAGTTCAGGGGGAAGAAATAAAAACATTGCGTTTTGCTAATGACATTGCAATTCTGTCAGAGACAACAAAGGACCTGGAAGAGCAGTTGAATGGAATGGACAGTGTATTGAAGAGAGCGTATAAAATGAACATTAACAAGAGCAAAAGAAAAATAATGGAATGCGGTCTTAGAAAATCAGGTGATGCTGAAGGAATTAGATTACGTAACGAAGCAATGAAGCTGGTAGATGAGTTTTGTTACTTGGGTAGTAAAATAACATGCCATGGTCGCAGTACAGAGGATATAAAATGCAGAATGGCAATGGGAAGAAAAGCATTTTTGAAAAAGAGAAATTTGTTAACATCGAATATTAATTCAAGTGTAAGGAAGTCTTTTCTTAAGGCATTTGTGTGGAGTGTTGCCTTGTACGGGAGTGAAACATGGACGATAAGCAGTGCGGACAGGAAGAGAATAGAGGCTTTGAAATGTGGTGTTACAGAAGAATGCTGAAGATTAGGTGGGTAGATCACATAACTAATGAACAGGTACTGAACAGAATTGGTGAGAAAAGGAATTTTTGGCACACCCTGACTAAAAGAAGGGATCGATGTAGGACACACTCTTAGACATCGGAGAATCGTAAATTTAGCATTGGAGGGAAGTGTGTGGGGTAAAAATCGCAGAGGGAGACCAAGAGACGTGTATAGTAAGCAGATTCAAGTGGATGTGGGTTGCCGTTCTTATGAGGAGATGAAAAGGCTTGCTCAGGATAGAGTAGGGTGGAGAGCTGCATCAAACCAGTCTCCGGACTGAAGACCATAACAACAACAACAGAGTAGTTCATATGGTTTTAAAATATAGTTTTTATCGAATTTAATTCGAGATTATTGCAAAACGTAATTATTTGGGCAAAAATCGTAACGGATAGGGAATATATAAAAATTTCCAGACTCTAAAATTCAAAATAGGAGCATGAGAAAATATTAATGGACTGTAAATAAAGATATAAAATGTCACTCATGTCAGATACGCTACTTTAAAAGTAAAATAGTAGGCCTAATCTGCTCGCCTCAATTTCTTTCCTAATTCCAGAATAACTGGCACAATGAGTCACTTGATATTAGACCTATTTCACATTCCCGAAATGTCCCGCATTGAGTTTTGAAGAAGTTGGCAGCCTTAGGTTAGACCCATACACCCCGACAGTGTAACAGGATACGAAGGAAACCTTCCCATAAATAAACTTCATGAAGTTTAGGGAAGAGCATGATTTACGAGAAGAACTATTAGAGGAACAGGCATCACCGTAAATGAAAACAGTAGAGGAAATATTGGGGACAAAAAATAATCTTCAAATGTTTGTATAGCTTATGAGACTTAACTACGGGGTCATCAGTCCCTAAACTTACAAACTACTTACGAACTAGCTAACACTAAGGACGGCCCAAATATCCATGCCCGAGAGGGGATTCGAACCCCCGACCGTAGTGGCCGTGCAGACTGTGACTGACACGCCGCAGTCCCCTCGGCCACCGCGGCCGGCTATTGGGGACATTCCGGTTCACGTGGTATTAGATACAATTAGCAACAAGTAGTGTTATTTCGAACAGTCTTTTGAATGAAGTATCAAAATCAGTGCAAGTACCATCTTTCCCAGTTCAGAATTCCAAAGTGTTCAATGGCAGTGAGACGAAAGGCACAAAGCGTAAAACGGCAGCTTCGTATTCAGCTGATTTTCGGAAAGGATACAACTATGTGTAATTTTGTTGTTTTACAAGGTTTGATAGTAGAGCGCGCCCTAGGTATGGACTGTTTTCGTCATTCAAGAGCAACGAAAGACATTGGGCAAGGAAAGTGCTATTTTGATGTGGGCCAAGAAACTATTTCTCTCGACTTAATCTTACATCTTATAAAATAGGCTGTATGTGTGTATGTATGTATGTTCCACATCTCCTCCTTAACTACTGGACCGATTTCAACGAAACTTGGTACACATGATCCTTAATATCAGGCAACAATTGCTGTCGGGCTAAAAATCACCTACGACACAAAAGGAGTTATGACGTCATAAACAATGAGATGCGCGGAAAACTGCTGCATCTAACGACAATGCTGCACATTTTCCCTAAACCACCGGACCGATTTCGAGCAAATTTGGTACACATATTTCTAACGTGTGCTAACAACTGCTGTAGGAGTACGAACCACGTACGACACAATGTTCAGGAGATATAATGTCATGAACAATAGGAATTACAAAAATCGGCTACATAATGCGACAAGACTTTATAAAGACACTATATGAGAATGACAGTACTTGGCGACTTGCAACATATTTTAAACATAATTTCAAACCTTTATTAAACTTTTTCTCGCAGACAACCACATCAAAATAATGAAAGGAAAAAAGTTTCTCGCTTACTACTTTTCCGCTGTTCATGGAGAAAAACTACTGCATTCGGTATAACGTTACAATCTATAATTTCTACACTACAAATTGAAGCCGCAGGAAATTTTACAGATGTAGACACGTACAGATGAATATACTATAGAAATTGTATCACATTACGACGTATATTTCATGAGATATAAGGACGTAAAGAGTAACGTTAATGGAAAACCGCTCCATCAAGCGTCACGTTTTAATCTATTACTTCTTTACTACTAACCATATTCGCAACAGATTTTATCGAATATAGCACTTATACAAATCAATATATTCCAGCAAAATTTTACAATTGCCCAACATATATATACTAATAATAAATATCTAAATGTAGACCTGTCGCTGATCACTTCAATCTTCAAAACTACTGGACGAATTTTCATGCGGTTTTTACAGAAAAATTTAGCTAAGATTGGGGCAACATATAACCATGATTTCATCAAAATCAGATCATGAAAAAAGATACATCGCAATCTTAAGTGTTTCCAATAACTGTCTGTTCATCTATTAGAAATTCCCGATCTCCTAAACTACTTCACGGATTTGCATGGAGCACCTTTGTTTCGTAAAAGTGGAATCAGGGAAATTGTTTTAGATGTAGGTTATGCTTGAAGTATGGATTGCGTAGTACAGCAAACAACCGATAGAGGCGCTGCAGTGCATCAAAGAACTATTATAAGTAAGGGGTACTACCAAGGAAACCTCATTGGGTACTACAACAAGAAGTGAACGTCTGTGACAGAATTAAGCAATCTTATGTCTAGGAATACCAACAAACATTGAACATAGTGTTACTGATTTCTCTTTGTGTATTAAATACTTAACGACATTTCTTTGCTTATTTTGGCACGTTTCACTTTTTGTACCAAAAACTTTATGAAGATACATCGTTTCGGACAATGAATTTTACTTACATTTGACATCTTTATGAAGATACGTCGTTTCGGACAATGTCTTTTACTTGCATTTGACATCTTGGCTAAGACAACGGATTTTATTGATAGAGCGATCCAACAAGGATTTTATTTTTACTGACTGAGGACAGGAACTCTAAAAAGCCGTGATACTCACAGGCTCCCCTTCAACAACCGTTGCGAAGCGCGGGCATATAAGCTAGTCAGAAATAAAGAGAGTGTGGCACAATTATCTAGTCAGTGAATTTTCAAATCATTCACCCAGAAATACTGTTTGTAGAAGCTCAACCAAACGATGAAGTCGATGGAGAACGTTTCTTGCCTCACGACAAAGGTACAAAGATACACAGTATCTTACTCAGGAACAGCAACAAGAGTTGCAGCAGTTATTGAAAAAATTCCAGGAATTTTTCGATAAAAGACCTGGTGTAATAAAAGGGTTCATTTATCGTAGGGAAACCATACCACACGAAACATATTTTAATTATTCTTACACCATACCTTGGTCAATATGAGAGGCAGTAAATTCAGAAATCAACCGCATGACTAGTTGGGATATAAAAGAACTAACTAATTCGCCCATTTTGGCCATAAACAAAATTATTAACAAAATTATAGTACCGGTTAGAACAAGGCCTGAAAAATATTGATGGAGAAGTAAGACCATGCGTGGTTAGCTTTGCTAGCAGAACGATAACAGGGACTGAAGGATCCTATTCAGTAATAGAATTAGAGGCATTGGCTGTGATTTGGGAATTTCGTAAATTCCAGTGTTCCCTTTGGGGAAAGCATACTCGCATACATTGCGACCGCCAGGCACTTGCCTTTATGCAGACATGCAAACTATTACATAAAAGGCTGGAGAGATGGTCACTTTTTTGCAGGAATTTAACTATGAAATAATTTATATCAAGGGAGACCATAATATCATTGCTCATTGTCTCTCTCGCTCCCTGTTGGACTGCACGAATTTCAGGAAGTTTCTGAACAAGTATTCGATTCTCGGATCCATTTGATGTATGACGCTACGTTCTGGCCTTACTATCTGCAAATATGTGGAGAAATGAATGCACTAGATGAGAGGTGGAAAAAAGATTGCTGTTGTTATGGTCTTCAGTCCGGATACTGGTTTGATGCAGCTCTCCACCCTACTCTATCCTGAGCAAGCCTTTTCATCTCCTCATAAGAACGGCAACCCACATCCACTTGAATCTGCTTACTATATGCGTCTGTTGGTCTCCCTCTGCGATTTTTACCCCACACACTTCCCTCCAATGCTAAATTTACGATTCCTCGATGTCTAATAATGTGTCCTACCAAGCAATCCCTTCTTTTAGTCAGGGTATGCCAAACATTCCTTTTCTCACCAATTCTGTTCAGTATCTCTTCATTAGTTATGCGATCTACCCACCTAATCTTCAGCATTCTTCTGTAGCACCACATTTCAAATGCCTCTAACCTCTTCCTGTCCGCACTGTTTATCGTCCATGTTTCACTCCCATACAAGGCAACACTCCACACAAATGCCTTCAGAAAAGACTTCCTTACACTTAAATTAATATTCGATGTTAACAAATTTCTCTTTTTCAAAAATGCTTTTCTTCCCATTACCATTCTGCATTTTATATCCTCTGTACTGCGACCATCGCATGTTATTTTACTACCCAAGTAACAAAACTCATCTACCATCTTCATTATTTCGTTACCTAATCTAATTCCTTCAGCATCGCCTGACTTTCTAACACCGCATTCCATTAATTTTGTTTTGCTCTTGTTAATGTTCATTTTATACGCTCTCTGCAATACACTGTCCATTCCATTCAACTGCTCTTCCATGTCCTTTGCTGTCTCTGACAGAATTACAATGTCATCAGCAAAACGCAATGTTTTTATTTCTTCCCCCTGAACTTTAATCCCTATTCCAAATTTTTCCTTGCTTTCCTTCGCCGCCTGCTCGATGTACAAGTTGAATAACATTGGAGAAAGGCTACAACCCTGTCTTACTCCCTTCCCAACTGATGCTTCCCTTTCATGCCCTTCGAGTCTAATAATTGCGGTCTGGCTTTTGTGAAAGTTGTAAATAATTCTCCTTTCCCTGCATTTTACCCCTGCTGACTTCAGAATTTTAAAGAATGTATTCCAGTCAACATTGTCAAACGCTTTCTCCAAATCTACAAAAGCTAAAAATGTAGGTTTGCCTTTCCTTAATTTATCTTCTAAGATAAGACGTAAGGTAAGTATTGCCTCCCGGGTTCCTACGTTCCTCCTGAATCCAAACTGATCTTCCCCGAGGTCAGCTTCTACCAGCTTTTCCATTCTCCTGTAGATAATTCGTGTTAAAATTTTGCAACCATGACTTATCAAACTGATGGTTCTGTAATTTTCACACCTGTCTGCGCCTGATTTCTTTGGAATGGGGATTATTACATTTTTCTTAAAGTCTGAGGGTATTTCGCCTGTCTCATACATCCTACACACCAGTTCAAATAGTCTTGTCATGGCTGGCTTTCCCAGAGACTTTAATAGCTCTGCGGGTATGTCATCTACTCCTGGGGCCTTGTTCCGACCTAGGTCTTTCAAAGCTCTGTCAAATTCATCTCTCAGTATAGTATCTCCTATTTCATCTTGATTTACTTCGTCTTCCCTTCCTACAACGTCGTCTCTAAGTTGATTTCCTTTGTAGAGCTCCTCTATGTACTCTTTCCACCTTTCAGCTTTCCCTTCTTTGCTGCAAACTGGTTTCCCATCTGAGTTCTTGATATTCGTAGAATTGCTTTTCTTGTCCCCAAATGTCTCTTTGATTTTCCTGTAGGCGGTATCTACTTTTACCCTTCTTAAACATTCTTCTACAGATTTGCATTTAGCTTCTAGCCACTCCTGCTTAGCCATTTTGCACTTCCTATCAATCTCATTTCTTAGTCGTCTGTACTCCGTTCTCCCCGTTTCATTTACTGCACTTTTATATTTTCTCCTTTCAACAATTAAATTTAGTATTTCCTGTGATATCCAAGGATTTTTTGTAGGTCTTGCCTTTCTACCTATTTTGTCTTCTGCTGCCTTCAGTATTTCATCTCTCAATGCTACCCATTCCTCTTCTACTGTTTTGTTTCCCCCTGTTTCTGTCAATTGTTGCCTAAATCTCCCTCTGAAATTCTCCAGAACTTCACGTTCCTTCTTTTGTGTCCCAACTTCGTCGCCGCTTTTGTGTCCCAGCCTCGTCGTAGGTGTCGGTGGCCGAGTGGATTGAGACCGACACATGAACAAAAATAGCACGCTGGTGCAGGTACGGAGGGGAGCAGCCAGAAACTATAGACACTCGAGTAAATTAGAAAGAGATATATATTGCACAGAATGTAACAATACTTAACTTTTACATAGTACTGCAGAATGGTGATACATAGTTGTTAGAGGCCTGCCTAGTGCCTGTACGATAGCAAAGTCTTTACTGGTGCCTATCTGAATACGAAGTGTTAACTGGTTGCTGTCTCAGTCCCAAGTGAACGATGTCGTTTACTGGTGGCCACGAGCGGAGTTGCCGCAGAGGGCGCTCGTGGCTGTCGTCGTAAGAACGCCGCGCCGTGCGTGCATGGCGGCGCGCGGCGAAAGTAGGTGGCGCGCACTTTGTACTTGTGCGACACCACACCCCTCCCCCCCAAACCGCCGCGCCGTCGTGGCGTAGGGCTGAGGGCCACGGCGACGGCACTGGGAGGAGGGCCTGGGCGGGGGCGTTACTGGCGGGACGGACGTCGTAGCTGAGTCTGGAATCGAGACGCCGTCCGCGCCCCGGCATCCGCCTTGCGATCCTCCAGGGAACCCACCGAAACCTGGGGAAGGGCGCACCCCCCCCCCCCGCCCAGAGGGAGCAGGTCATCTTCTTCTGAGGTGCGTGGCCCAGGCGGCGGTGGCACGCACGGTCCCGGAGTCCCTCTCGGTGACGCTGTCATCTGCGGCGGCGACAGCGGCGGCGTCGCGTCGATCTCCATCGGGACGATCTCGTAGTCCGGGGACGAACGATGTGGTTGTGCTCCCTGGCGGTGAACTGGGTGTGGAATCAAGAAACCGGAGACAGGATCGCGCGGCCTGTGCAGGCGCAATTGTTTTGCGTGGCGCCGCAGCTCCGACCCTGTGGAAGAACGTACAACATACATATTGCGACCGAGCACGCGCTGAATGGTGCCCGGCATCCATGTCTTCTTGTTGCCAGCAAACACCCTGTACAGCACCGGCGTAGAAACCTGAAAACGCGTAGCGCCATACGAACCGACCCGGTGCGTGGGAGGCTGCAGCAGGTGAAGGAGAGTGCGGTGACGGCGGCCGTGTAGCAGCTCGGCAGGAGACGGGCCGTCACGTGGCATGCATCGATACGTAGACAGGAAAATTTGAAGAGCTTGCTGCCTGGAGTGCTGAAGTTTCATCTTCTCCATGTGAGACTTGAATGTTCGAACGAAACGTTCTGCTTCACCATTGGACTGAGGGTGAAAAGGTGCGGTGGTGATATGCTGAATACCATTCACACGACAAAACTGTTGAAATTCCGCACTAACAAACTGAGGTCCATTGTCACTGACGATAGTTTCAGGCAAGCCTTCGATGCAAAACACTGATGTTAAGGCACTGATCGTACTAGACGCCGTCGTTGAGTTCATGGCAATCACAAAAGGAAACTTGCTGAAAACGTCTACAACAATTAACCAGCGCGTGTTCCAGAAAGGTCCGGCAAAGTCAATATGTAAACGTTGCCATGGTCCCTTGGGGCGTGGCCAGTCTGAGAAACGCTGTGGAGGAGCCGCCTGATGCTCCGCACAAACTGTACACTGTGATGTCATGCTCTCTATCTGAGCGTCCATACCAACCCAGGTACAATGACGTCTGGCCAATTGCTTTGTCCTAACAATGCCCCAATGTCCTTGATGCAGGAGGCGTAACACTTCTCGTTGCAGGGAACGAGGAACAATCACTCTTGCTTGGTCGTTGTCGGTATGCAACAACAATACACCCTGACTTAAAGATAATGCATGACGTTGTGCAAAATAACGTCGAAGCAGAGGCCGATCAATGTCTTTGGCTCTGGCAGGCCACCCTGAGCGAACAAAACGTGCTACCACACTTAGGTCTGCATCCGCAGCTGTTTCCTGTGCAACCCGACGAGAGTTCAAAGGAAAGTCTGCGACAGCGGAAGCATCTCTGGAGTCTATCTGACAACATGCCATTTCTGAAGAATCAAATGATACATCCTGGCCAACCGGAAGTCGGGAAAGTGTGTCCGCGTTAGCATGTTTAGTGGTAGGTCGGTACAAAATCTCATACTGATAATTAGACAATATCAAGGACCATCTCTGAAGCTTTTGTGCCGTTCTTGGCGGAATTGGCTTTGTGGGTGAGAACAACGACGTGAGAGGCTTGTGGTCTGTCAACAAATAGAATTTTCTGCCATAGAGATAATGATGAAACTTTGTGACGCCGTAAATGATTGCTAAGGCCTCCTTTTCTATCTGACTGTAATTCTGTTGCGTCGGCGTCAGTAGCTTGGATGCAAAGGCAATAGGACGATCGTGACATCCAATACGATGCGACAGAACGGCACCCAGACCGTACGACGAGGCGTCAACTGCTAACACTACAGGCTTCTGTGGGTCAAAGGGAATCAAACATGCATCACTGAGTAGTGCAGACTTTAGTTTGTCAAAGGCAACCTGACAATCTTTAGACCATACAAAAGGAACATTCTTCCTACGTAAGTGATGCAGTGGAGCTGCAATCTGAGAGGCATTGGGAATAAATCTGAAATAATAGTTAAGCTTTCCCATTACTGCTTGCAATTCATGCACATTCTTAGGAGGAGGCAAGTCCTTGATTGCTCGAAGATGTGACTGTAAGGGATGAATTCCTTGGGCATTAATCACATGGCCTAGGTACTCTATTTCAGTTTGAAAAAACGAACACTTTGCTTTATTACAACGTAGACCTGCTGCAGTCAAAACTTTGAAAAGGCACTCCAGGTTTGCTAAATGTTCTTCAACTGTACTTCCGGATACCACAATATCATCTAAATAGTTCGAGCAACACGGTACAGAAACTGTCAGCTGTTCCAAAAAACGCTGAAAAATAGCGGGGGCGGAAGAACTGCCAAAGGGGAGGCGTTGAAATTGAAAAAGGCCAATGTGAGTATTAATGACGAAAAACTTTTTTGACTCGTCATCAAGTGGAATCTGTAAGTATGCCTCTGCTAAATCAATCTTAGAAAAGAAACGAGACTGTCCTAATTTGTCCATTAGTTCGTCAGGTCTGGGCAGGGGATAAGTGTCTACAATTGTTTGACTGTTCACTGTTGATTTGAAGTCCACACAGAGACGAAGTTTTCCTGACGGCTTGGGTATAATTACTATAGGCGAGGCCCACTGACTCGCAGACACAGGAGAAATCACAGCACTATCTTGCCAAC
Source organism: Locusta migratoria (assembly GCA_026315105.1). NCBI lineage: Eukaryota > Metazoa > Arthropoda > Insecta > Orthoptera > Acrididae > Locusta > Locusta migratoria. The sequence goes on from CM048753.1 coordinate 48,018,704, forward strand.
GTTTAAGTTCTTCGGCAACTGTATCACGCAAGGCGATAGGCACTGGTCTAGCTTTACGAAATTTTGGAACTGCAGATTCTTTTAAAGTTACATGTGCCACGAAGTCTTTTGCACAACCTAGTTCCGGCGAAAACAAGTCACTATATTTGTCACACAAAGCATTGATTTTGTCCTGAGGCACTACTGACGAAATTTGAAGCACATCTCTTTGAATTGATAAACCAAACAAGTCAAAAGCATCTAGTCCAAAAATGTTCTGTGTCGATTTGGCCTGAAGAACTACAAAAGCAACTGTTTTTGTAACACCTTGAAAAGAGGCAGGCAGGTTACACGTTCCTAGCACGGGAATATTTTGACCTGTGTACGCTGTTAACACTTGCTGTGACAGCGACAATTTTGGCCAACCCAGAAGTTCATAAGTGTCTTTATTAATTAATGTAACAGCGGAACCAGTATCAAGCTGAAATTGCACAGTCTTATTTTCTATGGAGAGATTTACAAAAAGTTTGTGCTTCTGGCGCACGACAGGTGCGCGAATGTGGGCAACGTCTGCTACGGTTTGTTTGCTGCACTTGCGCGGGCCGCGTAGTGAAGTAAGCGGCGCAGACTCGGCACGCAGCGGATTAACAACACTGTCACTAGATGGCACCACCGCCGGATCGGCGTCCGCGGATTGCGAGGCTACTGCACTAAAATTACTTTGAGTAGCTACACCAAGACTACTGTTACTAGCTACACAGTACTGGGCACTTTTACAATAAGATGTTGCAGAAGGCACTATTTTCACTACAGGAATGCACTGTTCATAGTCATTTTGCTTGTCCCGAACCCTTTTCCGTTGCACTGTTTTACGCGCTCGTCGGCGCTTGCTAAGTGGTGCACTATATAGTTTTGCCATAGGCGCAGAACTACTTTCTTGCAATTGAGATCCCAGGGAAGCACTGTTCAATTCCACAGCCCGTATAACATTGACTGTATGCACTGCTCTCGCACCCTGCGAAGCACTGTTTCTAACGTTACTGTTCTTTGAGTTTTTAATTTGCATACACACAGACTGCACATGTCCTGATTGGCCACATTGATAACAGGTCGCGTTGCGACTAGGGCAATGAGCACGCTTGTGGCGAGACACACACTGGGGGCACGATTTACAAACATTTTTCTGAAATGAGCGTTGGCGCCCTTTATGCAAATCACTGTTTCTAATACGACGGGGCGACCTTTGTGTCGCACTTTTACACTGGCTACTGTTCACTGTCTGTTCAGCACGGCCTGTACTATTGTAAGAACCACTAGTGCTACACTGAGAACTACGGCTAGGAAAACGTCCGTTGCGGTGCACTGAATTTACACTGTGGCTTTGCATTTCTACATCAGCTAAGTCAAAAGTCTCATGCGCTTCTATAAGCTGCAGTACACTGTCTAATGAGGGGTCAGACTGTTTCAGAATTGCTGCTCTAATTCTGGGGTCCTGAATATTCTGCGTAATCGCATCCCTCAACATCACGTCACTATACGAAAGTCCACAAGAGCAAGTGAATTTACATTTGCGGGTTAAGCCCTTTAATTCCGTAATCCACTCTTGGTGTGACTGCTGCGGTAATTTTTTAAGTCTGAAAAATCGGTATCGTGCAGCGGCTACAAGAACTTTTCTCTCATAATGAGCATTTAGTGCCTCTACTATTTGTTCAAAGTCTACATCACGAGGAGATGCGTTGGGGAATAGTTTTTGCAGTAACACGAAGGTGTTGGTGCCCACCACAGATAATAGCAGATGCTTCACTTTCTGACCTGTAATTTGATGAGCCGCGACGAGTTCTTGAAACTGTGCGAAGTAGTCGCTCCATTCTTCCTCACGTTCGTTGTACTGGCGAAATGTAGGAAGCGGTGCAGCGGCAGGTGTGGGCTGCTGATGTGACGGCTGTTGTTGTTGGTGAGCAGCCTGTGCCGTCAACTGCGACACGGCCGGCAGTAGTTGAGTGATTTGCGCCGTCTGTAACTGAATAATTTCCATTAAGTTTGGGTTCGGGTTAGCGGCCATGCTGACCGGTTAGGCGCCGCGCATACAAGTAAATTATAACAAAACACAAAAGCAATATGAAAGAGGACGCTCTCTGTAACAAAAAAGTCCACAAAACACGGAACAAATTATCTTCCCCCAAAATTCTTATAATAAGGGTGGGTGGGCGGGAGCAATTTCTGCGTGCTCCGACTGCTGCTGTCTGGCTGCTGCAAGCGGGCTGGTCCAAGGTTCTATCACTCCTCGTCGCCACTTTTGTGTCCCAACTTCGTCGCCGCTTTTGTGTCCCAGCCTCGTCATAGGTGTCGGTGGCCGAGTGGAATGAGACCGACACATGAACAAAAATAGCACGCTGGTGCAGGTACGGAGGGGAGCAGCCAGAAACTATAAACACTCGTGTAAATTAGAAAGAGATATATATTGCACAGAATGTAACAATACTTAACTTTTACATAGTACTGCAGAATGGTGATACATAGTTGTTAGAGGCCTGCCTAGTGCCTGTACGATAGCAAAGTCTTCACTGGTGCCTATCTGATTACGAAGGTCCTAACTGGTCGCTATCTCAGACCCAAGTGACCGGTGTCTTTCCGTGGTGGCCACGAGCGGGGTTGCAGCAGAGGGCGCTCGTGGCTGTCGTCCTGAGAACGCCGCGCCGTGCGTGCATGGCGGCGCGCGGCGAAAGTAGGTGGCGCGCACTTTGTACTTGTGCGACACCACACCTTCAATTTATCTAGGTCCCATCTCTTTATTTTCCTACCGTTCTGCAGTTTTTTTCAATTTCAGCCTACAGTTCATGACTAACAAGTTATGGTATGGGTATGTCTTACAGTTTATAACATGGTTTCGGAATCTATGTTTTACCATTATGAAATCTATCTGATACCTTCCGGTGTCTCCTGGTCTCTTCCACGTATACAACCTTCTTTTGTGATTCTTAAACCATGCGTTTGTTACGATTAAATCATGTTCCAGGCAAAATTCTACCAGGCGACTTCCTCTTTCATTCCTTCTGCCCAGTCCATATTCACCTACTATATTTCCTCTCTTCCTTTTCCTACTACCGAATTTCAGTCTCCCATCACAATTAAGTTTTCCTCTCCCTTAACTGTCTGAATAATTTCCTTTAGCTCCTCATATATTTCTTCGATCTCCTCATCATCGGCAGAGCCAGTTGGCATATAAACCTGTACAACTGTTGTCGGTGTTGGCTTCGTATCTATCTAGACAATGATAATGCGATCACTGTGCTTCTCATAGTAGTTTACTCGCATTCCTATTTTCTTATTCATTATCAGTCCTACCCCTGTGATACCCCCAATTGATTTCCGTAGGTGCAACCACAGCGGAGGGGTATCTGTGGAGAGGCCAGACAAACGTGTGGTTCTTGAAGAGGGGCAGCAGCCTTTTCAGTAGTTACAGGGGCGACAGTCTGGATGATTGACTGAGCTGGCCTTGTAACATCAGCTAATGTGGCTTTGCCACACGGTTACTGCGAACGGCTGAAAACAAGGGGAAACTACAGCCGTTACTTTTCCCGAGGACATGCAGATCTACAGTATGAACATATGATGATGGCATCCTCTCGGGTAAAATATTCCGGAGGTAAAATAGCCCCCCATTCAGATCTCCGGGAGAGGACTACTCAGGAGGATGTGATCACCAGGAAAGACAATACTGGCATTGTACGGGTCGGAGCGTGGAATGTTAGATCCCTTAATCGAGTAGGAAAATTAGAAAATTTAAAAAGGGAAATGGATAGGTTGAAGTTAGATATAGTGGGATTAGTGAAGTTCGGTGGCAGGATGATCAGGATTTCTGGTCAGGTGAGTACAGGATTATAAATACAAAATCAGTTGGGTTTATCACAGGAGTAGGACTGATAATGAATAAGAAGATAGGAATTCGGCTAAACTACTATGAGCAGCACAGTGATCGCATTATCATTGTCAAGATACACGGTACGGCTATCTGCATCGTTGAGGCACGCAAGCCATCCCACCTCGGCAATGTCTGTGGTTCATGGGGGATGAGAAAAACAGAGAGAGAGAGAGAGAGAGAGAGAGAGAGAGATTAGGCAAGAGATAATAGAAGACTATAACACACGATTGAAAGATCATTACAAACTGCATGAGGGTGTTCTCTTTTATCGGAACGGTCCTGGTTCAAACCTTTGGAAAGTGAATATACCGAGTACTTGTGTTGAAAAGAAGCGCCTATTGAACTGTGAAGAACGGCGACACAGCATACGCGAGCTCGTAGCGCATAGGAACGAAAAACCAAATAAACTAATGATGTGATATTAGCGCTTGGTGTAGATTTATGAGTATAAAAATATAACAGCTATGAAAGGCAAGGACAGAGCTTGCATTTACACTTTTCGTCTTCTTAATACGTACAATCATTAGGCGAACTGCGGCAGACTACGGCTACGATTACTAGGACAAAACGACTAATCAGAAAATAACGAAACTCCGTCTGTAAATAGAAGAAGGTTGGATCTTTAAACTATGCAAAGGAAAACTTTCAATTACCGTCTGATTTCTGGGCATCCTTAAAGTTGACATTCGGCGAAAAAAAGCGCGGTTTCTCTTAAATATTACGGCGTATCTCGTCCCCTTTTCAAATAAAATGTAATATTCCTACACCGTGCGCCTCGGTTGCACAGTGGTAGAGTGCCAGACTACAAATCCAAATGTCCCGGGTTCGATCCCCGCCAGGTCCTGGGATTTTTATCTGTCACTTTCCACTTCTTTCACCTCTGGCAGTATTGCTCATGTGAAAAATACCGAGTAGCACCGTGGTTCGGAACCCACGTTAAACTGTAGGTCCCCCTATAACTGGCTGGGTAAGTCAGTTCGAAGGTCGGAGGAAGGCAACGGCATACCACCTCCAAACAGGACCATGCCTAGTAAAGCACTGTGGTGTTCAAACCAATCTTCGGATTGTTGACTGCTTTACCTTACCTTATTCCTACACCAAATAAAAGTAGACATTTCAATGATTCCGTCGATGTATATAACATCCATGTTATATCGTGCGTTGTGACCAAAATATGAATTCAAAGTCAGGGGTCAATCATTATGAAAAACGACATTTTTATCTTCACAAAATCCTACCTACACGTGGCGTTTAGTCTTGTGTAGTTCGCGAACGAACTAGTTCGGAAGAGAGCTCCCACAGGCGAACTACGCGCACTAGTTCGCAGATCCCTCGCCTCTTAGTTCGTCCGCTCCTTTTCCGAAGACTGACGGGTAACAGCGAGAGGACGCGAGAGCGCACAGAATCGCGTGATTCCCTTCTTCCAGTTACCTTCATTTCGAGCTGAAATGCAGCTCAGCTGTAGTTTCATAATTCACTTATATTAAAAATAAAGTACTACGAGTACTCAGTATGCAAAGTAGTTGAATACCATTCGTGTAAGTAACTGGTTTATTTGCCTAAGTATTTGATGTCAAATTGCCCAAAAATACGGGTAATAGCACACGCTTTGGCAACACTGATTCATTATATAAATAAGCTGTCATAAAAAAGAGCTCTTTTAGTAGCGCTAGCAAAAAACAGCGGACGAACTAGAAGGAGCGGACGAACTAGAAGCAGCGGACGAATATACCAAACGTATCTCGCTTCATAGTTCGTTGGATCCTTTTCCGAAGACCGGCGGGCAATAGCGAGAAGGCGCATAGCAGAATTAAAAATCACGTGTTTGCCTTCTGCTGCTGTGTCATTTCGAGGTGAGCGTCTGCCTGCTAGATTAGATAGTTCATTGCTACAAAATTTCTGTTTTGAAGTATTCTAAACTCTGCAGTATCTGACTAATAAATTCCACAATGCCAAGACATTAAAACAGTTACGGATCAGATAGGAAAGATTTTACGCAAACACGATATCAGACCGGTTTTTAAACCAACAAAAAAGATAAGTCAGGCACTTCGATCTGTTAAAGACAAACGCCCTCCTCTATCATCTAGTGGGGTGTACAAAATTCCGTGTTCTTGCGGAAAAGTGTATATTGGTACTACAAAAAGGAGTGTGAATACAAGACTGAAAGAACACAAAAGTCTTTGCCGACTGGGTAGAATTGAGAAATCAGCTGTAGCTGAACATGTTTTCCAACCAGGAAATAATGAAGTTTTCCGAAACAGAAATTTTATCTACAACGACGAACTATTACCCACGACTGTACAGAGAAGCAATCGAAATATACAAACATGGGGATAATTTCAATAGAAAGGAAGAAGCAACGAAACTTAATGACATATGGACTGTGGCTCTTCAGAGTAGGGAGTTACGCTTTTATCGTTGACCATCGACTATCGAAAGTTATGTTTTATCTTTGACAAGGCACACGTGAACACTTGACCACGCCCCCTTTTGGACAGTGTTTATACCGCTCTCCGACGCCCGACTCTTCAGTCGGCAAGACTCACCGCTACCAGTAGCGCCTCTGAGGATGTCCAGCGCAGCTCTGGACGAAACGTCAGGAGCAGATATGTTTCTTCGACCACGACCATATAACCCGGAAGATTCAACAGCGATTATTTCAGTCGGTCGTGAAAGCCTTCACTGCATGACTGACTCAGATTCCCACAAGCTTAATACTGGTTTTTCTGTCTTTTCACCGCCAGTGGCGTAGCTATGTCACAAAGGGCCCCGGGGCAAAAATGACATTGGGGCCCTCTCTAAACTAAAACTTTACCACAGGCGCCGACTTTTGAAAATCTTGGGGTATGCTCAGTGGCGTTTCCAATAGGGGGGAGGTGGTTGCCGACCTGGAGTCCCCCGCCTTACCGACAGGTATTTCTAAAAAAAAAAAAAATCTTTATTACATTTTTCCAATTCCAGGTACAAAGGTAAAGTAAAAATTTTGTTTTATTTTATTAGTATTTCTTTTTTGCTTCATCTGATGTTAATTTGGGACCACTTTAATCTCTGAAAGGAGAAAAGTAATTTTTTAATATACTGTACAGAAATTGACAGCCATTCATTTCATTTCACGTTTTAGAACTACTGGGAGGCTTTTGCGACCATTTGAACCTGTTTTTCCCATTGTAGTAACTACTGAAATCATTTTCAGAGTTTTCGTCTTCTGAGACAAGTATATCAGATAATGATGTGCCTGTATTGTGAACACCGTGTTCAGTATCGCAAAAACTAAGATCGGATGATCTTCCTGCCTTCTTTCTTCTGCAGATTTATTTTCTATACAGTATTACGAAAATAGTCCATCATAACCACTTCTGCTGTCATACCATGTCTGTCAATACCAACGGGTTCACAACCCATTGTTACATAGCACACCAATTCAGGAAACAGGATGAAAAATGTCACGACTTAATACTAACACGATTCCTTGAAAACAATTGACTTCTAAAAGAATACATAAACATTAACTTAGTAGTATACACATGACTTCTAAAAGAATACATAAACATTAACTTAGTAGTATACACATTTTCATTTAATACAACAATTAAATGTTACCGCCTTCAGTTTACGATATTGAACTCACAAGCAACATTCCATTAACATTCGGACTATTTAGAAAATGATCACTCACATGTCAACATGAGTTATAATGCCTACGAATTAAATTACCTGTTTGGTTTAGAAAATCTTTTTACAGCGGTGTATTACAAAAGCCAGCCGCCCATCAATGTAATCAGAGAGTCGAATGCAATTACAATCAAGAAATATAACGAAAAGAAAAAAATAATATCAAAATTTTCAGTGGGGTATGCCGAGCACACCCACTCAAATTTTGGGATATGCTTAAGCGACCGAGCATACCCGTAATCGGCGCCTATGAACTATACAGATGCAATACTACTTCATCAGGTCCTTACCGCTTACTGGAAGACATAATAAGGCAACCTAAATACTCTTAAGTAAATTACTGTGTGTCACGCAGCAGATAATATTTAATCGTACTCTCTAATATAATAATAATAGTTAAAGTTAATTATGCTTTCAACAAGAAACTACTGGGTGGATTTGGATGAAATTTTGGAGAGGGAGAGAGTTGGACCTGGATAGGACATACAAATAAAATTACCATGGAATAGTTTTCGAAGTTGCTCCATACTAGGTGAATGAAGTCGCAGGCAGAAGCTAGTAAAAATGAACAATGAAGTTTTACTCAACCACGAAAATATGGCCCCCTGCCGCGAATCAAACCATGAACAGTATTGTCACACACTGCTAGTAATTCAGCTGGTGGCAGGGTGGACGTCTTAGCGGACAAGCAATACCTTTTTATGTTTGTATTCTGAGATGGGAATAATTTTTGGATTTCACTTCGCGCGTTTGATATTTGTTAGCAGTGTGCAAAAAGTTAAAAGTCAAAAATCCTTCATTCAGCTAAAACATCATATACAATAGAACGTCGATTATCCGAAGTGTAATTGGGAGACATGGATGTTCGGAAAACCGATTATTCGTATAATCTAACTGTACACTTCTACTTGCCAATAAGAAGTACTGTACAGTAAATGTATTTATACACTATTTGGAGTCGCGCGATCCTTCACATTGCGCCGAGAGGCACGCCGCAACACTTGGAACTGAAGGCGCAGCTGTTGCTGTGAACAGCTTTGATGCTGCAGCTACTGTACTCCTGCCGACTGGAGTGTGCCGATTGTTGTAGTCAGCGACTGTCGGCTTGGCCTGTCAGCAGGCCCCACTAGAAGCAATGTTCCGTCACCCTGTGGCCCAGTGCGGCTATTGTGGGTAGCGTAGTTTGATGGTAGGGGTGTTGATTGACGGTAGCCTGGGAAGGTAAAAAATAAATAAATAAACGACGCTCTACTGTAACTTTTTCCGAACTTTGCTCATGGAGGCCGAGGGGCCCCTTGATCTCGGGGGCCCCGGGGCACTGCCCCGCCTAGTCCTATGGTAGCTACGCCACTGTTCCCCGCTATTTAATTGCAATTTTTTGCTTTGACTTGGCTGTTATTCTGTAGACACGACAATTTTTCTTTCCATTATTCTAGTGCCTAATAGTTAACTAGCATATTATGCCTATGGAGAGCGATCGAAAATTTATATAAAGTACACTTACTTCAGCCAAGATCGCTAATTTATTTTTTTATTTTTAACGGTCTTGGCTGAAGTAAGTGTACTTTATACTACTGCCTTATGTTGATACGTGATGTGTGCTAATCTACATGTGATATTATCAGATAACATTAATTCAGCTAACATTTTGGGAAGGGTTAAGTTTTTGTACATCGTCATCGCACTGCTGGGTACTTTAGTAAAATAAACTTTTTCTTAAAATTCAAGTTTTGGAGATATATTTAATGGGTGTTTTCATTTACTGTCCAAACTTTCGTAACATGCAGGCTAAGTATAAATACGAAATTTATAAAATACGGCACATTATGTTAGATTTTCATGTATTTATAGCTTTTAAAAATATCTTATCTCTTACATGATTGTCCGGCCAACATTACTCGCAAGAAACTAGCGGTGTGGGGGAAAAGTTTTACTCTTTAAAAAGAGATTAAATTTGGCATCTCCCCTTGTTAGTATAAAGTCTGTCATTTTTTACTTTATGTTCTTTCTTTAAAAAAAAAGTGAGCTGTAGGTGTAATCGTGTGTTTTAAATATGATTACTGTATACGAAGAGATAAACCTAGATGTTTACTCGATATTTCAATACAAATTAACTTACTTCACACAATTTTGCATCCTCAGATGGATATGCATATTTTCTTCCAATACTATGTACCCACAATTCGCGTTTTTTCGCATTTCTTTCGCCCTGTGGAATAAGGGAAACTAGCTGAATCTGACTGTCTTAGTATAACAATTCACTGCACAACGCTGCGGTATTCTTCACCATATAAAAGTGAGATATGCTATGTTAAGCTCTTAATTTCATACACAATGAGTGTACAGATTTCCAACACCTCTAAATGCTAAAACAACAGCAAGTTAAGTGAAATATGCCATTTACACTGATTGATTATTTAGGCCTAAAATGGAGGACGTGAGCTACCCGCGCTCAACTGACACAATTGTAGAGAAGATAACCCAGATAGCGCTGACGTCCTTCCAGAAGGACGAGAACATTAGCTTACTTTTCCATTCTTGTATTGTAAGAATTTCTGCACAGTGTCATTTTTTCTTTGAATGGCCTACTCCCATTATAGATCAATTTTAGCTTGTATTGTCGACTGCAAAGTGGATGGATATGGCTGCCAAGTTAAGGTTCATAAAAAAGATATTGAAGGCTTCCTCGTAGTTGTGTTTGTATTTCTTGAACGTTCTTCAATTCTTGAGACATTTATGTGTATATATTTCATTAAAAAAATTTTAATAGCAATGATTTATCAGATTAAAATTCTAAAACATTCATTTTGACGTCATTCCAGAAAAAAGTGCAGTATTGCAAAACTAATGGTGTGATTATGAAAAAAAAATCGCTTGCAACGATCTTGTGCAGTCAAGTGACGGTAATTAATAGCTTCTGAGAAGAAATTTAAACCAAAAATAATTCTGCACAATCTGGGTTAAGCACAACCGTAAGTTTACAATTAGTGCCCTAGCTATGGAAGTTCCGCAAATCTCACGATGACAAATTCATGAAATTGTTACTGAAAAACTGAAATTTCGAAAAATTTTCTCACGTTGGGTACCCAGAATATTTACTGAACAACACCAAAAGCGACGGATTGGCAGTGCACTTCAGTTTTTGACACGCTGTAATGAAGAAGGTGATGGTTTTCTTTCTCGGATAGTCATGGGTGATGAAACTTGGGTGTGTACGACACCCCCTGAAAGTAAACAGCAATCAATGGAATGGAGTCACACCTCATCCCCAACGAATTTTAAGCCCAAGCAAATCCTGCCACCTCGAAAAGTTATGTTCAGCGTTTTTTTGGGACAGTAGAGGCATTTTGATTATTGATTTCTTACCAATAAACGAAACAAAGCACAGGGTTACTGAAAGACCATTAAGAAATTGCGCCGCGCAATACAGAACTAGCGCCGAGGATTACTGTAAAAGGGTGTCTTTTTTCCCACGATAATGCCCGACCTCACGCGGCGAATGTGAGCAAACAACTCTTACGGGAATTTCACTGGGATGTATTTGATCATCCTACGTATAGCCCTGACATCGCTCCTAGCGACTTTCATCTCTTCTTACTCATAAAATCTGACCTTGGTGGTCAACACTTCAGCCATGAAAGAACATGTTACCACTTGGTTAAATACACAGGCCGCAACCCTCTATGAAGAAGGCAGACAAAAACTTGTGCTACGCTATGACAAGTGCCTACAAAATTTCGGAATCTCTGTAGAAAAGTAGTTTAACAGTTGCAGATATTTGTACAGTAAATATTTTTTTTCTGTTTCTGTACACGTTTGTTTTATATAACCAAACGGAACTTACTTTGTGGACATACCTCATACAACGGTATCTTGCTTAACGAGCATAATTCACTTCTAAGTCTTACCTGAACTGCGAAACGCTCGTTATGCGAAATACTTTTTTGTCGGAAATCATTTAAAAATTGGATGTCTTCAATTCAGAAAAGTGCACTACATTTTATAATACTGTGACTTATTTCTACAATAAAGTTGTATCAATAAAAGAAATTTAAATTCGTTGTTTTTCAAATCACACACAAATATGTGTTAAGGTTCGGGCAGGCTATGATGGGCAATCCCTGAGAATGAAGCAGTCATATACATTTCGCTGCACGTACCTGCCTATTATTTGAACGTGGAAACGAAATCATTTGCGTATCTTGATTCGTTTTCCTGGGAATGTGCAACACGATCGTAGAATTTGGATTCTGTGTACAGGATATTTTCTCTACTAGGAATAGCTCCATGAGTCAGTAAATATTTTTAAAAAAGCAAAGCCAGAGATAAAACCCCTGACCAAAAGGTTAGTCTTTTGTTTTGCCCACAGAAAGTAAAACAAGTCATTATTTTTATTTGCTGATTCTCTGAGGTTTACAATAAATTTGTCACGTAAATATCTCTTTTATACGCCACATCTTCGTCTTATAGTATGAACCTCGGAAACACTACTTCCTGACAAATTATGACGTGTTGTTTCTTGCTTTTCTAGTAAGTGAAAGTATCGAAGACTTGGAAGTAGCATTATGTTTCTACTGAAAATATAAGGAACTTTGCTTTGTTTATGCTTCAGAAAAGCAGGTCTTACGAAGAAGAATGGTCAACCATGACTGCTAAGCTGGGTGTTGGTACGAGCGCACCGACAATTCATGAAGACTTATGGTTTGTTATTAAGAAATAAGTTTATATTTCCTTCTTTCATGTTTTGATCTTGAGTACTTCTCTTTACATAGCATTTTGTGATGAATGAACGATGTGTGTAATATTTTACGTACGGCGTCGGCGGCGTATTGTACTGATGTTGGCAACAACCTTTGAATGCTCTTCGAAAACTCGATCACACAGGATCAAAGGGAATATTTTACCGTGTTAATCATTAAATAAATAATGAAGTTCCTGTTCGATGGTTGGCAGATTCTTGTATGTACCCTTTTCCGGCCAGTAAATTAATTATCCTCATAAAGCGAACATGTATTTCCAACATTAGTACACGATGTCGCCGTTGCCGTAAATAAAAATGTAACCCCCTCAAACATAACTTGTTATATTAGTCACCCCCCCCCCCCCCCACACACACACACAAAACCCTCATAGATTGATGTTCCTTACCTTACTTTTTTTTCCTTTTTTTAAGCCTCGGGAGAATGCTCTGAGTTAGATATATTCGCGTTTTGTGTGGAAGTGATGATAATAACAGCCTCTCTCCTTCAGATGACTAATAGATTTGATTTTTCAGTAGTTCTGTGACGGATCATTAAGATTCCTCGCCGAAATCCGCTTCTTGAAACTCTCGATAAGAATTTTACGAGTGCGCATTCATCTACTTGGAGCATCTACTAGCTCTGATTGCTCAGTTATCGATGAATAAATCTGTAGCAATCCACTCTTCTGTCTATGCAGGCTCTACGTTTTAACACAATCTAAATTGGATCCAATTAGCCTGAGTATAACATGGCTTCCTCAGGAATTTGGTTAATTTTCGTTATTGTCTCCCAAATAACAGCATCCTACCAATCCGAGACTAGCTATTTCGCCACTCGGACATCAGCAAGTATCACAAAACACATATGTTGCCATTCCATACCAGTGTGCAACATATTAATTAATATTGGTGTCAGAATGTTTTGTATGATATTGTTTGATAATTCCGAGGAGGGGAAAAATGGGACGAAACAAGCTAACTACGATGGAGTGTTCATTTCAAGTAGATAACTATTTGGTTATGACTTATTTTAATAAAACTTCGAAGTACCTTTCTTGGTATAATTTTACGACGCTTCTCGCCTGGCTCCAGTGCAACAGATGAACAATGAAGTGTAGAATTGCGTTAATATTTTTCACGAGCTACATAGTAAATGTTATTGCTGTTCGTTTCACTCGCAGCAAAATTAATGCTGTATCTGCTCTATGGTTGACAGGTTCTTGTATGTACCCTTGTCCACACAGAAAAAAATTTCCGTATTGAAGTTGTTACGAAAAAACATTTATTGGTATCCTAGTTTCCGTCATTACCATTGGTGCCAACATAACCACCGCAGCATGGCGAGAAGCGTCGTACAGTTTAACCACGACTGCTTCCAAGCATGGAAAGTTCCAGAATATTAGTTTAAGTACATCCGTGAAGATAACAAGCGATAGAATGGGATGAGATAAAATTATATTAATAGCCTACTTGTTTCATAGATCATGAATATAAGAAAATTTCGTAATGATGTCGAATGTCCCATTTTAGTAAAAGATAACATTACATGACATAAATTTTTATGTACATAAGCTATTTGGAAAAGTAGTAATTCATAACCGACAGAAAGTTCTTTGCTCTGGTAGATTTATTTGATTTGCTACCTGCATATCCAAAGTGTATATCTATGCATCTCACAACTTTCTCCGATAGTACTAAACCACAGATGGCGAATATTTCAAGAAATATTGAACTATTTTCCAACAATGAAGCTAAGATTTGAAGAGATATTTCGTACGTGCCTGTGTGTGCGTGTGTGGATGGAGAAATGAGGGGAGGGGGGAATAGTGTAATAGAACCGAGTAAAACATGTGGCTGATTTATATAACTGTCAAAACTATGCATTACTACACGTATCGTCATAAATACAAATGCAATCTATCCTAATCCTGTAGTAAGTTTGTCAGCACAGAAAAAAAAAATGGATTTACAAATGTAAGATTGCTTGTTGGGGAAGAGAAAGTAGACCGTATTTGTTAAAATAACTACTAGTTGCACTTAACATCTTTATTTTGGTGACGAATTTTGTCATTGTTGTAGCAGGATGGCCAAAAAGGAGATGGCTTGCCGGCTTCTCATGTTGTCGACGCGATTGACTGGAGTGAGCCGGCTATGCGGTTCGCTCGCTTTGTCTTCATCATCTTGTTGCGGATAGCGGCCGAAGTCATTCTGCGCGTGATGGCCGAGCCCTTCAGAAACGTTGACAGCACCGCAGACATCATTATCGATAATACAACCGCCAGGTGCGCCAAAATCGGTATGGAGGAGCATTGAATACCCTTTTAAACACGAAATAGTAGTAAAGAAATGAACTGTATTACGGTAATTGTGAAATTTATGTTAAGAGAACAACACACGTTCAATATCTAAAATTGCCTACAACTAATTCTGTCTCAATATAATTATTTTTAAAAATTGTATTACGTTCTTTTAATTATGTAAGTGTTTATTACAAATATGCCCATAATATCTGAACTTATATGTATATGTTGTCTCTCTAGAAAAGGCCCGACTTCAAGAAGAGTGAGAACAGCGAGTGGACATACTAATGCTATCACCTGTGATTGGGGCTCCTTCTTTCAATTGTTCTTTTTATGGTGCTTATTCACGGTAGTTTATTTGTACCTACGACATGTATAAATATATCGGCAAATATGTAAATGGAAAATTATTGGGCGAGTCACAAAGAAAGAAATAAAACCTAACAAAGGTGTACAAAAATTATTAAACGTACTTTTTGAATTGTTAATTGTAATATTATTCATTATTTGGTAATAATAGCAGAATGTGTTTAATTTCCCATATACATAAGGCCTTATTTCGTCAAGTGCAACATGTGCAGCTGCACAGGGCGGCAAAACTTTGTCATCGAAAAAAATGTTTTAATATTATTTTAATGTTAATTAATTTATTATTCTTTGGTTTACAGCTATAAATTTTAAAATTCAGGTAGTTGTGTTGATAGCACTGGCGTATCTAGAGAGGGTTTTTCTATTTACTTTTTAGAAATCAGTTTGAATCCAGATGCGCGGCGGGCGGAATGGGGAGCGGGGGGGGGGGGGGGGGAGCGTAAAATAAAGTTTTGCACAGCGGCGTCGCATACCTTAAATATATAAATATATATCGTCATATTCATGGTAAAGATTATGATGTAGGGTATAATTTATTTGATTTATAAATTTCCGTACATATGGACTTTTCGTAATTCCTATCTGAACGGTACACACAAGTAGGTCTAGTTGTGACAATTTGCAAACTATTTTTCCAATATTTTTGATCAGTCTCTCATAAAACTTATGAATGATATACCGGGCCCCGGTCTTAAGGGGCCTCCAAATATCTCGAAAGCAAGGGGCGTTTCTTTTTTTTATTTTAATATATATCCAAGTGGACTAGGGGGAGGCTTATTTTATTTCGGATCCAACAGCCTTAGTCCCCCACTGGAATGATAAAACCTCAGTAATCACTCAAATTGGGTTAAATTCTACGACGCTTCTCGCCTGGCTCCAGTGGTTATGTTGGCACCATTGGTAATGCCTGCAGCTCACATGACCAATAAATTTTTTTCTTCACAACTTCAATTAAAAGGAAAGTTATTTTTTTCTGGATGGACAAGGGTACATTCAAGAACCTGTCAACCATAGAGCAGGTACAGTATTAATTTTGCTGCGAGTGAAACGAGCAGCAGTAACATTTACTCTGTAGCTTGTGAAAAATATTAACGCAGTTCTACACTTCATCTATTGCCAACATAAGCACTGGAGTCCGGTGAGAAGCGTCGAAAAAGTTTACCCTCAAATTGTTCATAAAGCATTGTTATCAAAGTTGTTTTCAAAGGAAGAACTTGGAGAAATTACTTCGTAAAGGACGATCGGCAGCAAATGTTAATGGTCTGAAATCTATGTCTTTTTTCTCTGTTTTTATTTCATATTTTATAGTTACGGTATTCTTGAAAATGTTGATGCCTTTTTAGTGTATAAATCCTTAGCTTAAAATTAATTTGAAGACGTTGTTTTTCATCAACATCTGAACGTCAAATTCAAAGACTCAAATTTGACCGTATGAACCAAAGATGTCTTAACAACCGAAGTTGCCCTGAAACAAACGTTCATTGTATGCGGAGTTCTCTAGTAGTTCTATATTTTTAAAAGAGTATACTGAATTGCAGGAGAGCAATGTCGAATATGTAAATTATAGTGCAAACTGACTAATAAACTGCATTCGAAAAGTACCATTTGCGACGACATTCAAGTGTTTATTTCAAAGCAGTTGGTAACCCTGCAGTGACTACGCGTGTTTAGTAAAATGGAAGAAATAGGGATAGTTCTAACTGACAAGGTAAAATCGTTTATGAAGCTTATTATTTGGAAACTTATCAAATTTTCAGTTATTAATAATCGAAATTTTTGATTTGTGCCACTCAAGCTAGAAGATACGACACAGGATGCGAAGCAAACTACTACAGGCGCCTTGGGGATCGGTGCGTCAGATGATACAGATTTCGAGGACTTGTACACAAAGTATAAGGTCAGTGATAAAGATGTTTATCCGTTCACTAAAAGTATACACACTGTTGTGGTTAAACTATTAAACGATAGTTACGTACCTCCAATACATGTCTAGCAAAGGAAAGTTTGAAATTGAGGGAAAATCTATATAAACGTGTGCGACTTAGGTGCGAAGTTGGATTAGAAACGTTAATTGTAGAAGTTAGTTGCATTTATTTATAAATTCAGTGATGCATAAAGTAGCCAGATACGGTTGATTATTTCAGCCCAGAATTGTTAAGTCATTGTGAAATTTTGACAGGTGTAGGCCTATATATTACAGGACCATTCTAGTATACTTTATGTATATAAACTGCATGATGCTTGATTATGTGAAATTTCCTTTATCTCATTGTAGAGATTTCGGTATCCCAAAATCATCTTCACAATTTATATGCTCGTGATTTGAATAAAGTTGGAATCAGCCATACCAGTAGTATGATTCTTTGTTTCATATTTTGATCTATATGCTGGACTTTTGTAAATTGGTTAATGATGCGTTAACACATGTTAATTTTCACATAATAGGCCTACATGAGATTGACACTTTGGATTAGAAGTTGTGTACATAAAATGTTTTTTCATAGACTGTTCATTACAAATGTACTGGACAAATTATATATGTTACAGAAGTAATATACATATGTAGGGAAAAAAGTGCTGTAGGCCTATAGGATTAGGTGTGGATGAGCATATGAAAGGACCTGTCCCAGCATTCACTTTGGCAATATGGAAAACCCAATTCAGGATGGTTGGATGTGGAATAAATCCTGATCCGAATGAGTCGGACAGTGAATTAAGACTAGCATAGCTGCCCCTCTCATACATGATGGAACGGGAATCACAGATACATAGCGTACATTGTTATTAGAATATTATCAATGATAGATCATCATCAAATGTTGAGTGAAATGCATGCAGAACACTACTGACATGTGGTTTACTTATTGATTTACAAAACAATTTGAAGTAGTGTGTCATAAATGTTGTTACCCAAGTCAGCAGTAACATCAGCTTCATCAGTAAGAGTGCCAGGGTGTAATGATTTACAGGTCTTTAATTGATGGGATAACACTCGATAAAATTGATTTGGCACAAACTGCAGAAATTCGATCAGATCTTCATACGTCTTGTACTTACTTTGGCTTCACAGCACAGGGTTGATGATTTGGAAGTTGTGCAGACATTTTGCGTGTTTGTTGTTTTTCATTGGCAGTTCTTGGTACAGTAAGGAAAAATACCTTCGGCTGATGTCTTTTCAAAAGGGTGTTTAGGTTTGCCTTTTCAAAATGAAAGACCTGCATTCCTTTTATCCTTGGTACAGTTTCCTTATGGGTGATTTTCTTATAATGAGCCAAAACAAATTCCTAATTCATGTTTTTTCAGAGTTATTCACCTTTCAATTTCTGGTGAAAATTATTCATTAGAATGTGCCCATGCATTTCTAAAATCATGCAAGCTGGAAAGTAAGTGATTTCCTTAAAAATTGTTTTCTTAGGCCTACCAAAAATATTTAAAATTCTCATTTACATGACATGTATGAAACTAGTTGCAACAGCTACAGTTTTTATACTAAACATAAAAATGAGTTATTATTTTCAGCACATGCTACATTTTCACTTTCTGGGCATAAACGGGACGTACTTATTCGAAAATTGTGAATTTCAGAACAAACTGTGGTGAACTTGTTTTACAGTGATGAAAATAATGGAAAATATTTTACTGTGTATCACAGTTTGCATCCAAAAGATTCTCCAGATCACAATATAACTAAGTAATTCTTAATGGGTCCCATTAAAGCCTCTTCTTGAAATATAACAGGAATGAAAATTGTGCATTTAAAGTGACAGATGTAATCACAGTTCAATTAAATAATATATAAATAATTTGAAGATGCAAAAGATAGTATGAAATTTGTTTGAAAGCTTCACAAAATTCTGATTCTATTTTTAATCCTCTGTCTAATCTGACAATGATTTCTTTTGGTGGGTCCGTGTTTAGTTTTATTTTCCTTCAATTTTATTAACAGGGTTCAATTTTGCTTTTGAAATTTTTAGTAGTTCCCTATTCTTTCTTCCTCATTCTCTATCCTGATTTTTGTGCTCATTCAAAGTCTTTTCTCTATCATATTAGTCTGTCTGATAAGCTGTCTGCACACAATCCTGTAGCTTGACAGGATAGAGGCTGATGATCTTTCCTCAAACAGGTTGTTGAATGGTCTTTGCAGGTGCGACCCACTTCTTTCTGCAGATGTTTGTACATGCAATTTTTTTTTCCTCTCACAAGTGCTTATGTGCATTTACTTATTCAACAAAAACATTATCATCATTACTGTAATGTATTTTATCACTCCAGAAATTCACACCTTTTAAGGCTTAACAGTAATGACTTAACAAAAATGAGAAATCTTTAGATTTTGAGTTCTTCAGCATACACATGCTAAATCAAAGGAAATATTTTACGCGAGACAAGTTAAGAGTATGACACATAAGTGAATCCAGTTAGGGCCACTATTATTTCATTTATAAAACACATTACAGAAATGAGCCCAAATAAATTACACATAGTATTAATGTCCAACTTCCCCCTATATCTCACATAATATTTATTCTAGAGAAATTATGAAGAGGAACTTTTTTGTACAAAATTTCTTGTAGTTTTATTTTGTGCTGTTGAACTTTTTCACTAGATGTCACAGTTTTAGAGTTATTTATGGAAAATGTAAAAATGTACCTTATAACACTCACCCATACTAGAGCTCACACATCAGAGGTCGGGAGTTTTAGAACATTGTCCATGATGCTCATCCCTACCAGTGTACAAAATTTTTCCACTATACTATTCTCCTATTTTACCTACATTGACTGGACTACTAATGGATATCTGGTTAGTGGTCACGTCAATATAG
Source organism: Locusta migratoria (assembly GCA_026315105.1). Taxonomy (NCBI): domain Eukaryota; kingdom Metazoa; phylum Arthropoda; class Insecta; order Orthoptera; family Acrididae; genus Locusta; species Locusta migratoria. Next base: position 48,038,515 of record CM048753.1, read on the forward strand.
AAAGCTGGGTAGTGATTGCAGCACAGTTAGTAAATTACGTGGCTGCTTTCACAGGTGGCCTGGCCTCTGAATGGGTAGGATAAGGCTGCATTGACACTGCCCAGCTAAAACAAGCTAGGATGTGCAGAGCCAGCTCATGCCTAGTCGGCGCATGCCACCAGATGAAACATTTTGATATATGTGTTATTAGATGGTCTAAAAGGTAGTAAGAAATAGTTATACAAAATGTTTCATTTTGATCAAATAAAAAATAATGAAAGGAAATGTTTATGTAATTTTTTTCTTTGTTGAAAGGTGAAGACTCAAAAATAAATCCTGAAAAGATGGGTAGATGTTTTGGAAAAATAGATTCTTAAAAAATGATGTGTAAATGTTGAACAATTTTATAGTGACATATCAAGCGTTCAGCGAGTGACGGACAGGACATTCCGACACAGAGAAATCCACGTTTATTCTACGTGTGTGTACTTGTTAGTGCCACAAAGACATTTAAGAACTGTGAAAAGTACTTAATGCACACATTATGCATTCCATTTGCTTAAGCAAGGGTATTTTGTAGATTTATTTATTCTTTCAAACATTTACGATCATGTAGCACAGAATTTTTATTTGCATAGATTTAAAAATCAGTACTAGAAGTAAGTTGCTGTGCTTCATTTCTATATGCTTCCGTTCAGCATAATAATAATAAAAATGTAAACATTAACATGATATGTATGGTTTATTCTTCTTCGTTTGCCGTTGTCTTTCGGCTTTGTTGGGTGGACGGAATTTAAATGTGGTAACAGCTAACGCAGAAGATTACCTGCAGTAATATTAACATTTGTATTATTGTTATGGCGAAAACAGTGTGGAATTAATGAATCATGATTCATAGGAACAATCCCTTACCTAACAGGAAAACACGTAACTTGTAGCAAGAAGGCAGAGGTTGTAGAGTCAGGAATATTGACGCAACACAGGCTTGCCAGTCGGCTTTACTACTACGTAGTAGCTTTTAGATAAGACTTCAAATGTACTACTATTGTCTGAAACTAAATGCGGAAATATAAAACGATTTTATTAGATTTACAATACAAATTTTAAAAATCTCTATATAATAGCAATTAGATACCAGGGCAATAAAAAAGAATCAGTATCATTAGATTCCTTGTTAGACAGTTCCTTCGTACTACAGACCATCATCCCTCATACAATCTAGTGCATACGATCTCGAACATTGTTAAATGCCTGTTATGCAATTTGATTTGGAACCCAGTTTCATGTATCATCATTTCATTGTCACACTTGCACGTTTTACTTGACCTGTTGGTGTCCGTTGTCTGTCACTTTTCGAAAGGCGGTCGGCTTACACATGTTTAAGTTTTACCTTAAACGATTTATTGAAACGGACCTCATATGTTTGCTGAATTGACGTCATTCGGCTTGGATGGTGCGCAATTAGAACTTTTTATCACATAATAAATTTCTTCTTGAAATCCTTGTGCTTCATTATGGTTCACATACCCCATCACTCCACAAAATTCGACGAGACAATACCTGAAATCAGAATGAGGCAACTCGTGCAAGAATCTTAAAGTCTTAAGTATTGTTGGTATTTACATGAAGTAGTTTATTTTTGTTGCTACTTATATCTGAAATGCTTTTTTTAACGTGCGCAAAAAGTTTTAGCCGGTATTTATATTTGTTCTTGCTAAGCAAGCTTGTGTAGTGCTGTTCATATTAGCAAAGTTACTTGTGGCAGCTCTTAGCACCATTTATCAGAACTAGTAAAAGTGAGATCGCTTCGTTTTATGACATCGCGTCTTTCAGCGGATCTATGGAAAATAAAGTAAATAACGCAAACGAAAGGTTGTTGTTGTTGTTGTTGTTGTCGTCTTCAGTCCGGAGACTGGTTTGATGCAGCTCTCCACAATACCCTATCCTGAGCAAGCCTCTTCAGCTCCACATAAGAACGGCAACCTACATCTGACTGAATCTGCTTACTGTACCCATCTCTTGGTCTTCCTCTGCGATTTTTACCCCACACACTTCCCTCTAATGCTAAATTCACAATTCCTTGATGTCTAAGAATGTGTCCTACCAATCTATCCCTTCTTTTAGTCAAGGTATGCCAGAAATTTTTCTCCCCAATTCTGTTCAGTACCTCCTCATTAGTTACGCGATCCACCCACCTAATTTTCAGCATTTTTCTGTAGCACCATATTTCAAAAGCCTCTATCCTCTTCCTGTCCGCACTGTTTATCGTTCATGTCTCACTTCCATACAAGGCAACACTCCATACAAATGCCTTCAGAAAGGATTTCCTTAGGCTTAAATCAATATTCGATGTTAACAAATTTCTCTCTTTCAAAAACGCTTTTCTACCCATTGCCATTCTGCATTTTATATCCTCTGTACTGCGACCATCATTTGTTATTTTACTGCCCAAGTAACAAAACTCATCTACCTCCTTTATTGCTTCGTTTCCCAATCTAATTCCTTCAGCATCACCTGATTTTCTTACACTGCACTCCATTACCCTAGTTTTGCTCTTGTTAATGTTCATCTTATATGCGCCTTTCAGCACACTGTCCATTCCGTTCAATTGCTCTTCCAGGTCCTTTGCTGTATCTGACAGAATTACTATGTCGTCGGCAAAACGCAATGTTTTTAATTCTTCACCCTGAACTTTAATTTCTTCTCCAAATTTCTCCTTGCTTTCCTTTATACCTTGTTCAATGTACAAATTGAATAACAATGGAGAAAGACTACAACCCTGTCTTACTCCCTTTCCAACCACTGCATCCCTTTCATGCCCTTCAACTCTGACAACCGCTGTCTGGTTTTTGTACAAGTTGTAAATAACCTTACGCTCCCTATATTTTACTCCTGCTTGCTTCAGAACTTGAAAGAGTTTATTCCAATCAACATTGTCAAAAGCCTTTTCCAAATCTACAAAAGCTAGAAATGTAGGTTTGCCTTTTCTTAATCTATCTTCTAGGATAAGCCGTAAAGTGAGTATTGCCTCCCGTGATCCTATATTTCTCCTGAACCCAAACTGATCTTCCCCGAGGTCGGCTTCTACCAGCTTTTCCATCCTTCTGTATATAATTCGTGTTAATATTTTGCAACCATGACTTATTAAACTGATGGTTCTGTAGTTTTCACACCTGTCTGCACCCACTTTCTTTGGAATGGGAATTAGACTTTAAGAAAAATGTTATGAGGGTACTTCGCCTGTCTCATACATCTTACACACCAGGTGAAACAGGTTTGTCATGGCCGGTTCTCCCAGAGACTTCAGTAGCTCTGAGGGAATATCATCTACTCCAGGGGCCTTGTTTCGACTTAGGTCTTTCAGGGCTCTGTCAAATTCTTCTCTCAGTACAGTATCTCCTATTTCATCTTCATCTACATCCTCTTCTCTTCCTACAATATTGTCTCGAAGTTCATTTCCTTTGTAGAGCCCCCTCTATATATTCTTTCCACCTTTCAGATTTCCCTTCTTTGCTGAGAACTGGTATTCCATCAGTGTCCTTGATATTCATAGATCTGTTTTTCTTATGTCCAAATGTTTCTTTTATTTTCCTGTAGGCTGTATCTATTTTTCCCCTATTTATACATTCTTCTACATCCTTGCATTTGCCTTCTAGCCACTCCTGCTTAGCCATTTTGCACTTCCTGTCAATTTCATTTCTTAGTCGTCTGTACTCCATTTTGCCTGTTTCATTTACTGCATTTTTATATTTTCTCCTTTCATCGATTAAATTTAGTATCTCCTGTGATATCCAAGGATTTTTTTGTAGGTCTTGCCTTCCTACCTATTTTGTCCTCTGTTGCCTTCACTATTTCATCTCTCAACTTTACCCATTCCTCCTCTACTGTTTTGTTTTCCCCTGTTTCTGTCAATTGTTGCCTAAAGCACCCTCTGAAATTCTTAAGCACCTCAGGTTCGTTCAATTTATTCAGGTCCCATCTCCTTATATTCCTACCTTTTTGTAGTTTCTTCAGTTTCAGCCTACAGTTCATAACCAACAAGTTATGGTCAGTCTATATCTGCCCCTGGGTATGTCTTACACTGTAGAACCTGGTTCCGAAATCTATGTCTTACCATCATAAAATCTATCTGGTATCTCCCGGTGGCTTCTGGTCTCTTCCACGTATACGACCTTCTTTTGTGATTCTTGAACCAGGTGTTTGTTATAACTAAATTATGTTCCTTGCAAAATTCTACCAGGCGGCTTCCTCTTTCATTCCTTTTGCCCAGACCATATTCACCTACTATCTTCCCTTCCCTTCCTTGTCCTACTATCGATTTCCAGTCTCCCATAACAATTAAGTTTTCCGCTCCCTTAATTGTCTGAATAATTTCCTTTAGCTCCTCATATATTTCTTAATTTCCTCATCATCGGCAGAGCTAGTTGGCATATAAACCTGTACTACTGTTGTCGGTGTTGGCTTCGTATCTATCTTGACAATGATAATGCGATCACTGTGCTGCTCATAATAGTTTACCCGCATACCTATTTTCTTATTCATTATCAATCCTACTCCTATGATGCCCCCAATTGATTTTCTATTTATAATCCTGTACTCACCTGACCAGAAATCCTGTTCATCCTGCCACCGAACTTCACTAATCCCCACTATATCTAACTTCAACCTATCCATTTTCCTTTTTAAATTTTCTAATTTTCCTACTCTATTAAGGGATCTAACATTCCACGCTCTGACCCGTAGAATGCCAGTATTGTCTTTCCTGATGATCACATCCTCCTGAGTAGTCCCCGCCCGGAGATCCGGATGGGGGACTATTTTACCTCCGGAATATTTTACCCGAGAGGATGCCATCATAGTATGTTCATACAGTAGAGCTGCATGTCCTCGGGAAAGGTTACGGCTGTAGTTTCCCCTTGCTTTCAGCCATTCGCAGTAGCTGTGTGGCAAAGCCACATTAGCTGATGTTACAAGGCCAGCTCAGTCAATCAACCAGAATGTTGCCCCTGTAACTACTGAAAAGGCTGCTGCCCCTCTTCAGGAACCACACGTTTGTCTGGCCTCTCCACAGATACCCCTCCGCTGTGGTTGCACCTACGGTACGGCTATCTGTATCGTTGAGGCTCGCAAGCCACCCCACCTCGGCAATGTCTGTGGTTCACTCTTATGCAAAGTAAACTAAAACATTCATCCATCATGCCCGAGATTGAAGTAAGAATGATCCAAGTAAAAAGTAGATAAAAATAACATTAAAAGAGCTTATAATAATGGAAAGTCCAGGTTGGAATAAATAATATTATTAAAAGAGCTTAGTTACCTCCTGAAAAGGGATGCTGCAAGTGGTGACCATGAGTGTATGTGAGGTGTACCAGTTTTATGTGGATATTTTGTACTATATTTCAATCCAGTTCTACTTTCAAAATCCTCTACACTGGTCTCAGAACTTTTATTTTGTTTGGAAGCTGTCTTAGGTGAACTGTGTTTCTACAAACATTTTGCTGAATCATCTGATGAAAATTTCGTCTCCATGGTACTTTCATTTCAATTTTTCTACTATAACTAAAAGAAAAATGTGCAGATGTAGTTTGGCACCCCACACTGCAGGGCAGGGCAGTAAAGGATGAGAACCTTGTCACTTCATTTCTTGCTGTGTGTTGTTTTTTCCTCCTTGGTGGGCTTGTCCCCGGCAACAAGGGATTCTCACCCATTGTCAGTGGAAGATCAAAGGAAACACAGGGGTGACTAAGGCTTTTCACTGGCATCTACTTTGAGCCAGCTAGCAGTTCATTGATTTCGTTATTTTATTTCTATTCTCACACTGTAGTGAGTCATCGAATTTTGAGCACATAAGAAATAGGTGTTAATGAAGTCGCCCCACAAATTTCGCCTGACATTTAGGAGAGTTTTTTCTTATGTGGCAAACTATTACAGAATTAATAGTAATACAAGAAAAATAAACACAACATATTTTGATAAGTGTAATTGCACAAAAATGAACAAAACAAAAAATGCATACAGGCTTCTGCTGAAAGCAGGCAGGATACATATGATACTTGTGCTGCAGAAGCTATACCACAGCCCAATTGACTTGGGCCAGAAATGTTAAACATTCCTAATGTCATCTCAGCCTGGCCAGCAGTGTGAACGTGGCCTAAGCCTGTGAGGGGACTGAAATAGAAGTGCTGGGTGGGTGAATTGGACAGGTCTTGCAACGGGATCTTTCACAGGGATACGATGTCTGTGGCTGTGGCCTGGGTTTTGGGGTGGTATATGGATGGACTAGGTTGTTTGGAAGTTGGGAGGATGATGGAAACTACTTTAATAGGGTTGGGAATGATCTTGGGCAAGATGTCTCTCATTTCTGAGCATAAGGACAGAAAATCAAATCTTTGGTGAAGGATGCAATTTAGTTGCTAGTATTTTAGGGTAGTACTGGGTGAAAAGAGAGTGCTCCTTTGTGACTGGTGGTGGGGAGGGGGGGGGATTTGCAGTGTGTGGGGATATGGCACAGGAGACCCTCCACGGACTAGGTCTATGGGTTAGTTTCTTTCTGTGAAGGCTTTCCGAGACCAGCTTATTGAGAAAGGGAATTCTTGTCATTGTGGACATGCCGTCCACAGGTGGCTAGGTTGTAAGAGAGCAGCTTTTTTGATAAATCTGTGTATTTGTTAGACTTCATTTATTTTCAGGGAATTTGGGATGACTTAATATGGTATATTTATGGTATACATCATAATTAACATTATAATTTAATATTTTTATCAACCACTTTTGATTGATTGTGTGAGAACAGATCACGGAGATCTCTGAAGTAACAGGAAATACTTCATGTAGAATTGGTAAGTAGCTCAGATGGTATACACAGAGCTTAAATGACAGTATCACAGCACTCTTTGCGGTAACCTGTGTGAACTCGATTGCCATATTTTTAGTGGTCAGTACACATCAGTGTGTCTATAGTATGGTGTTATTGAAGTGCTGTATTTAGTGTATATCTTCTGTACAGTTTTCATAAAGTGGGTTCAGCATTTAATTGTACACATTGAACTGAGAAAACGACAAATATTTCTTGCAAGAAGACAAAACGTTTTGCATTGTTTGATCTCAGTCTATCACAAACAATATTCCTGACTTATAGCACTTGGCTGCCACAAGAGTGATGCTGCAGAGGACTTACTCTGTGATTCCCTTGAAATACACACCATAAAAAAGAAAGTGCTGTTTTCTACCTAGTTTCTAGGTGTTTCTGAGATGTTTCTAATTCCATTACTGCTGTGGTTCTTGAATGAGCATCTCGTCTGTTGAATCATATAATGAATAATGAAATAGTTTTGAGTGTCTACACCGTCCTTATAGATTTTTTAATTAATTGTTGACAATATGTGATTGAGCATGGTTGACATGTAATCAGTACAAAGTGAGGAATCAATAACAACCAGAATTTTTTCACTTTTTAAATTTCTGTTCTTTGCAAAAAAAAAAAATATTTAGATATTTCAGCATGCCAACAATGAAAGTTATTAAGGACATGTTATTTCACTGTGGAACTCTTTTATGGAGGCTGACCCAGGCATATTTTTAATTGCAATATTCTGTTTTCACATCCGTCTTTGTGCTCGAATTTTATCCATCAAACTTTACTTGTTTCATCATGGCAACAACGAAGGTTATTAACGACACCTTTTTTCGGTGTAGAATGTTTTTCCAACAGCTAACCAATACAAATTTTTACTTGCAGTATTTTGTTGCCTCTTTCATCTTTGTACTAAACTTTTGTCCACCCAACTTCACAACCAAAACCTTTGACAGCTATTTTACAAGTATTTGGACTTTATATGTTTAATAAACACCAGGTACATGTGCATCAAACTTCATGCAAGTATACATTAACAGCAGATGCAAATCCAACATTGTTCTTGCCCTCAAGTAAAGTTATCTAATGAATTAGCTTTCTTTATTCCAAAAAGATAAAGTTAGGTTTGTCAATTCACGGCTTTCATAAAGTCTGCAGTCACTAATGGAACTCAATGCTCATCCGTATTCAGTACAGTAATAAATCTTTTTTTTAAACTTCGACCTGTAACTAGGTAAAATTCTGTAATGGGTGTAGCATACCAGCTGTCAGCAGATACCCCAAATAACATGGCAGACGCCAGTTCAGTTTGCCTCGAACATGGGGAGCCTATCGCCATTCTGTGAAATTCAAACTCTTTGTACACTACATTAATGCCTTAATGTGCTGTTGAGGGTAGCACATTGTCTTGCTGTCATAGTGCAGGGTTTATTAATTTATTCTTATGATGCAGGTACAGTTGTATGCAAAATAAACTCATCCAGTCTCAACTTTCTACTTCTTTAGAGTCTTCAGACTTAGGACTGATTTGACAACACCTGCTGTACGGTATCTTTGAAAACTGGGGCATGACAAGATTGAAAATTTTAGAGATAAATCAATGAGAGAAATATTTCATCTCTAACCCATCCACCGAATCGAATCAGCATACGACAGAATGCAATCAGCAAATGATTATAATGGCAACTTGCTGAATGCACGACATGAAACCATGAGGCATAATCAGGATTTGTTGCCTGAAGACATTAAAACAGATAATGTCATATTTCATAAGCAAGCAAGAATTCTGCATTTGCCATGATGGCGAACGCCTGATTGTATTGTTTGAATTGGAACTTCGGGATTACGTTTGAACATCTGTAACAGAAAGCACATAACGCTGAGCAGTAAGTGTTCTGTGTTGCTATTGGCTTGACGCTGTGATGTCACAGAGGAACAGCGGCTGCCTCGGGAACAGTGCTACAGTATGTAGTCTGCACATTTGAGTGGTGTATTTGAGCTTCTGTTTCAGTTTTCACTGAAATAATAAGTAGATTTGATGTTCTGCTATTGCCAGAATGTTGTTGGTGAATTCTGTAACATGTCACCCTACAGATGGAGACAGCTGCCTTAGACATTTCAAGTATGCATCGAATCAAAACATGCAGAAATAAAGGCAAAGTTTAGCGTCGTTGTGTGTGTTTTTTTTTGGGGGGGGAATGAAGATTAAATTTTCTGACTTGCCTTAGAGAAAGAGTTTACTAGTAAACAAGAACTTGAATGAACATTTGGATACTGATGTTTTCACTCGAGTAATTATACAAAAGCCTCATTTTCAGATCCAATTCGGATTAGCTAATGGAACTGCTAGACACACGCACATTGATAATGTTAGTCACACAGTTGTTCAAATTCATCTTGTAAGAGGATATTGAATAATAACAGCACCACAAAATACAGTTTACAGGAAAGATAAGAGTGTTTACTCACCGTAGTCTGCCGTTCAGGAAAGCTTGAATGTAGTCTCAGAGGCAATACTTTGTTCCTTGTTAGCTACATGAAAAACAAACACTGTCCAAGAACCTTCACTTCTGCCACTAATTGTTATAACTTAATTTATGACATTGTTCCATTACACTCTAAATCTTTGATAAATGACACTTCCTTGCTTTGTGGTGATGAGCTACTTCTGCTTTCTTTGACTTTCCTTTTGTTGACAGCCAGCGGAGTCATATAAATGTCTGTGTTCTGGAGTAAATTTTAATCATTTCTGGGGTGAACAGTTGGGAATCTCTCGACAAGTACAGCACATAAGTTCTTGACAACACCGATTTCTCTCGACAGATTGTCATGTCTGTGCATCTGGGCAAAAATTCAAATTTGCTTACTGTTTAAAGCCACATTTCGGATGGCACAAGCAAACCCCCATGAGCAATCGTCCTAACCACCCAGTCGAGGTACCGTCTGACACTGTCAGTAACTCTCCAGTGGGTGTGGCATTTGATTTGTTGTTCTGTCTGCACCTGTATTCTATGTATCCTGAAAGAGATTTGAAAACTTCGACACTGTAGTCAGAAGCTATTGACATTGTTGTGGTTTCAGAATCAGCTGCCACAAAATCTGACATATCTGGAAAATGCTGCCAAATATTGTTGCAGCCACAATTCCTCCTCCTTCACCTGGGTCAACACAAGAATGAAGTGCCAGTCACATACACATAAACTACACTTTAACCTCTTTTGTATGCTGTATATGATTTTTTAATATTGAATTATGTAGATCTGTTATTGTTGTGAATTTATTGATAGAATTGTGTGTATTCAACTTGTGACTAATAATAAAAAAGAATAACCAACTCTCATGTTGCCCCTCCCCCTCCTGAAACACTAAAGTGACAGAACACTACTGTGTAAAAAATGGTGTTCCAGGAATATTGCAGTCATTGACACATCTGTTTGAAAATTTTACAGAAACTTCAGAGGCAGCTAGAATTCTTAGCTGTGCAGGAAGAATACATTAAGGATGAGCAGCGCAATTTGAAAAAGGAATACCTGCACGCTCAGGAAGAAGTTAAGCGGATACAGAGTGTCCCCCTGGTTATTGGGCAGTTCCTCGAAGCTGTTGACCAGAATACTGGAATAGTTGGCAGCACTACAGGTATGTTTTCAGTTTCTCATTTCGTTTATACTAGATCAAGATTATGAATGTTTAAGATTGTAATATGTTCCTGCACTGTGTTTGTGAACATAAAGATGATTTTTAATCTCCAATGAAAAACAGTAATTTTAAACCATTATCTCTTGTGGTAGCGCAACAGTATTTCACTTGATTGAAAACAAAGCGTTTCTCTGTGCATTAAAAATTTTATTTTTCAATGATTTGTGTCAAGCTTGTGGCACATCTTCAGATTGGATCATAGCATGATGGAACATGGTGCGAGGTAGGTGGGCAGTTGCACTTGGTACTGGCAAATATTGGTCTGACCATGATCAGAAGTGAATTTTGTTGAAAAATGTAAAACTGTCTAATGGGTGCTATTTTTGGCTAGTTGTATCCAAATTAACTATTTTATCAGGGATATATTAAAAAGCATTATTTTCTGTGTGTAATTATAAAAAAAAATGTAACATTTTTGTGTACTGGTATTATACATAACCTGACAAAGCCAAGTTTGGAAACGTCTTTGTAAGAACATGCTTGCAAATTAAAACGGGCATCAATGCAACAATTTACCAGTGAGTTCAATTCTCTGGTACCACACCAATTTTGTGTGGCAAAATGGTCTAAGATGCATACTGCATAATGCAGTGAAGTACTCAGCCGTGACACCAAGCTTTATGGAACAGAGAGAGCCTATGTCTGAAAGCTAATATTCAAAACTTGATGTAAGTACAGAAACTTTTAATGTGTGTTTCAATTGATGGGTGTTTCAAACTTTCGTTGCATCAAATTCCACTAGAACGTGCTCTCTGTGTCCCGATCTTCTGCTCCAGGGCCTGGTGCAATTCATATACAGATGCTGAAAAAACCTTTCTCATGCGGGTAAATGTTTTCTCCTCTGCACTTATAATCGCATATGGATTGAAGGTCAGGTCCCCACACGCTGGCGTGAAGCAATTGTTGTTCCCATACCAAAACCAGGGAAGGACAAACATCTTCCTTAGAGTTATCACCCCATTTCTCTCACCAGCTGCGTTTGCAAGGTGATGGAACGCATGGTTAATGCTCGGATGATTTGGCTACTCGAATCTTGCCGTCTCCTTACCAATGTCTAGTGCGGATTTCGTAGGAATCGTTCTGCTATCGACCACCTTGTTACATTGTCGACCTATATTATGGATTATTTTTTGCGTAAACGCCAGATGGTGGCTGTGTTTTTTGATTTGGAGAAGGCTTATGATACCTGTTGGAGGGCGGGTATTCTCCGCACGCCCCCCCCCCCCCCCCCCAGGGGGCCCACAGTTCTTTTGTGGGTACGTGTGTGGCGCGCACGGAGCCCCGAGCCGGAGCAGTCTTTCTTCTGCGCCAGGCTGCTTCACCTTCCCTCCCGGCTTATGCCTTCGCCCGGAGACGGGCATATTTCGTGAGCTACGGTGGTTCTTGTTGTCGTTTTTCTTCCTTCGTTCCTTCCTTTCTTACCCTTTGTTTCTGTCTTTCTCTCCTTGTACTCTCCTAGCCTTCTTCTCCTCCTCATTCGTCTCCGCCTCGGCGTTTGAGACACTTCTTTCCTTCTTTCTCTTCTCTTCCTCTATTCTTCTTCTTTCCTCCCTGTGCGTGTCTGAAGGCCGACCCACGCATTATCATGCGTAGCAGGTGACGGGGTAACGCGTAATTCCCCGCCGCGGGTAGACAAGTAGGGCACGTACGTACCCCCTGGTAAAGGCCAGGCCCAGGGAGGGGTGATTACCCGAGCTGGTACCTTCCGAACGTGCCGATTGGTCCCTCCGTCAGTTCTCGGGAGGTGTGACCTGAGGTGTGAACAATCACCTAAGGCGGGTAAGCCCTCGGTGAGGGCCCCCATTAGGAAGGAGCGCGCCATCGGAGACGCCGGTAATCACGGGGGACACTTCCGCGATGACTTCCTTCTCTTCTTTAGTGACGTTGACCCAAAAACGTAAGTTAGACTTGCCTCAGCAAAAAAAGACTCTGCCTAATGTACCTAAATTTCTTGTCGTCTCTCGCACCGACGGAAAGGATTTCAATTCTGACAATCCTTTTGTTATACAGAAAGGTGTAGATGCAATTGCTGGCCCTGTTAAAACCTGTTCACGTCAGTGCAATGGCACATTGTTGCTGGAAGTGGACAGTGCCTTCCAAGCTCAGAAACTAATCCGGACTACACTGTTACACACGTTTCCTGTCAAGGTGGAAGCACATCGCACACTCAACTCGTCACGGGGGGTAGTCTTCACGAGGTCCCTTGACGGGTTGTCTGATGAAGACATCCAATCGTATATGTCCGACCAGGGTGTGACAGCCGTCCATAGGGTCATGAAAAAGGTCGATAACCACCTGACACCGACTCGTACTGTGTTTTTGACGTTCAACAGAGTTGACCTTCCGTCAAAGGTCAAAGCAGGGTATGAAGTCATCTCCGTCCGCCCTTATGTGCCTAACCCAACGCGCTGTTTTCAATGCCACAGGTACAACCATACCCGTGAACATTGCCCAAATGCAGCAAAGTGTGTCACTTGTGGTAGGGACGCCCATGAGGGGGATTGCCCACCTCCGTCCCCTCACTGCCTAAACTGCAACGGTGACCATGCGGCTTCCTCTCGCGACTGCCCTGTATACAAGGATGAGAAGGTAATCCAGCAAATTCGGGTTACGGAGAGGGTATCGACATCTGCCGCTCGAAAGTTGTTGGCGATTCGAAAGCCCACTGTCCTCCCAGCGGGTACATACAGTAAGGTCGTCACCTCAACTCGACCTACCAAGGATTCCAGTACCCAGACTTGTGACTTCACTTTCGCTGACACAGTTGTGCGATCCGCCAGCCCGAAGATTGCCCGTTCCACGTCCCCGCTTCCTCCTGCTGCTTCTAAGGTACAGTCTTCGTCAACCTCTAGTAAACCGCGGGCACCTAAACAAGATGCCCGGACCTTGAAAAAGGAACCTGTCCGTGAAGATTTTCTGCGTTCTCAGGCTTCCCAACCGTCAACTGCCTCTTCCGGCCGTCACTCTTCCAGAAGAGCTGACAAGAAAAAAAGTTCCTCTCCTTCCCCGCCGAGGCGTGACCCATCCGTCACGCCGTCCAACAGTTGCCGGCCTCGGCCGTCTTCTGTTTCACTGGGTCGCTCCGTCTGCCGGGCACCCTGCCCTCTAAAGGCGGTGGAAACTGCCCCTCCTGATCAACTCAGGGAGGTGGCAGGCGCGTCGGTCGAACCTATGGACCACGACCCTTTGCCCCTGGGCAGCGATAGCAGTGCTCCCTCGAAATCCGGTCCTCAGCGGCCGTCGAGGTGACCCCGCTTGCTTGTTGGTTTTTATCCTTATTTCTTCTCTCATTTTTATCATGGCGCTCCTTCAATGGAATATTCGCGGCATTCGTTTTAATCGGGAGGAGTTAAAACTACTTTGATTGCACTGCCTGCTTCTAGTCTGCCTTCAGGAAACTAAGTTGCGTCCACGTGATCGTGCAGACTTTCCACACTACACCTCTGTGCGGTTCGACCTGCCACCCGTGGAAGGTATCCCAGCCCATGGAGGGGTTCTGATGCTCCTTCGAGACGATGTCTATTTCCATCCCATTTCCTTGCACACTCACCTACAGGCAGTTGCCGTCCGCATCACCTTCTCCCTCTGTAATATCTATTCGCCATCGTCATCTGCCCTTACTAGGGCGGATGTGCTACACCTTGTTGACCAGCTCCCTTCACCTTTCGTGTTGGTAGGCGACTTTAATGCCCACCACCCCCTATGGGGCTCTCCGGCACCTTGTCCGAGAGGCTCCCTTTTGGTGGACCTTCTCCAACTCCTCGATCTTGTCTGCCTCAACACCGGTGCACCGACCTTCCTTTCAGACACAACACACACTTACTCCCATATAGACCTCGCAATGTGCACTCCTCAGCTTGCCGGTCGGTTTGAGTGGTATGCACTTTCTGACACGTACTCAAGTGACCATTTCCCTTGTATCATCCACTTCCTGCATCATTCCCCATCTCCTCGTCCCACCAGTTGGAACATTTCCCAAGCCACCTGGGGGCTTTATTCTTCCGTGGCTGTTTTTCACGATCAGAATTTTCCCAACTGTGACAGTCAGGTCGACTACATCACAGAGGTTATTCTCACTGCTGCTGAACGTTCCATACCTCGTACATCCTCTTCTCCACGTCGTGTCCAGGTCCCTTGGTGGACTGCAGCCTGCTGCGACGCGCTTAGAGCCCGGCGCCGTGCTTTACGCACCTTCCGCCGCCACCCAACTTTGGAGAATTGCATCAATTACAAACGTATGAGAGCGCAGTGCCGTCGTATCATAAACGACAGCAAGAAAGCTTGCTGGACTGCTTTTACTCCCTCCACGGTTGTCTGGGGTGGCCTACGCCGTTTGTCCGGCATCAAGGTCCACTCCCCGATTCCTGGCCTGACCGTGGACAACGCAGTCCTCGTGGACCCCGCTGATGTTTCAAACGCATTGGGTCGTTTCTTTGCGGAGGTTTCGAGCTCTGCCCATTACCACCCTGCCTTTCTCCCTCGCAAACAGGTTGAGGAGGCATGGCCACCTTCTTTCCGCTCTTTTAATCGTGAACATTATAACGTCGCCTTCACCATGCAGGAGCTAGACCGTGCTCTCGCCCTGTCCCGGGCCCGATTCCATTCATATTGAGATGCTGAAGAACCTCTCTCCTGCGGGCAAGTGCTTTCTTACAATCGCATATGGACTGAAGGTCATGTTCCCACAAGTTGGCGTGAAGCCATTGTTGTCCCCATCCCCAAACCAGGGAAGGACAAACACCTTCCTTCCAGTTATCGTCCCATTTCTCTGACGAGCTGCGTCTGTAAGGTGATGGAACGCATTGTTAACGCTCGGTTGGTCTGGCTCCTCGAATCTCGCCGCCTCCTGACTAATATCCAATGCGGTTTTCGTCAACACCGCTCTGCTGCTGATCGCCTCGTTACGTCGTCAACCTTCATTATGAACTACTTTCTAAAGAAGCGTTAAACAGTAGCAGTGTTCTTCGACTTGGAGAAGGCATACGATACCTGTTGGAGAGCGGGCATTCTCCGCACATTGCACACATGGGGCCTTCGGGGCCGCCTTCCTCTTTTCATTCAAGCGTTTTTGGCGGATCGCAAGTTCCGGGTACGGGTGGGCTCTGTTTTGTCAGATACCTTTTGCCAGGAGAATGGGGTACCACAGGGCTCCGTCTTGAGTGTGGCGCTCTTTGCCATTGCAATCAATCCGATCGTAGATTGCCTTTCAGCCGACGTCTCCGGATCTCTTTTTGTTGACGATTTCGCAATTTATTGTAGCGCCCAGCGGACCTGTCTCTTGGAGCGTTCTCTCCAACGCTGTCTTGACCGTCTATATTCCTGGAGCATCGCAAACGGCTTCAGATTCTCCACTGAGAAAACTGTGTGTATCAATTTCTGGAGATACAAGGAATTTCTTCCACCTTCTCTACGTCTCGGCCCTGTTGCTCTCCCTTTCGTGGAGACTAAGAAATTCTTGGGACTCATGTTGGATCGGAAACTTTGCTGGTCCACACACGTGTCCTACCTGGATGCCCGTTGTGCCCGATCCCTTAACGTTCTTCGTGTCCTCAGTGGCACGTCAGGGGGAGCGGATCGTACCGTCCTGCTTCACCTTTACCAGGCCATTGTTCAGTCGAAGCTCGACTACGGAAGCCTTGTATACTCTTCAGCACGGCCGTCGATTCTCCGCCGTCTCAACTCTATCCACCATCGGGGATTACGTCTGGCGACCGGTGCATTTTATACCAGCCCTGTTGAAAGTCTGTATGCCGAGGCTGCTGTATTACCCTTTACCACTCAACGTGACATACTCTTGTGTCGGTACGCATGCCGCCTATGGTCGATGCCCAACCATCCATCTTAGATTATTTTTTGACGACTCACTCGATCGCCAATATCAGTTGTCTGCGATAGCCTTGCTTCCACCTGGAGTTAGGTTTCGCCGCCTGCTACAGCGGCTCGATTTTACCCTTCCTTCCTCCCTTCGGTTGAGCGAAAGCCCACTGCCACCGTGGCATCAGGCCCAGGTTCACACACACCTCGAACTTAGTTCGCTCCCCAAGGAGAGCACTCCGGATTTGGTATACCGCTCGAGGCTTGTCGAACTCCGTTCGTGGTTCGATAATGCCGTATTTATTTACACTGATGGTTCCAAGAGCACTGCCGGTGTCGGATCTGCCTTCGTCGTCAGGGACAACCGTTTCCAATACAAGCTCCCTGACCGGTGCTCGAACTTCAAGGCTGAGCTTTTCGCCCTCCACCAGGCCGTTTTGTATACCTGCCGCCACCGCCAACCTTTCTATGCCATATGTTCGGACTCCCTAAGTGCCCTACAGAGTCTTAAGGACCCTTTCTTGAACCATCCTCTCGTGTATCGGATCCAACGCTCCCTCCAGTTGCTAGCAGATGACAGCTTCACGTTTCTTTCCTGTGGGTCCCTGGCCATGTGGGTGTGCCCGGGAATGAGGCCGCCGACATAGCAGCCAAGGCAGCTCTTTTGCCTCGCATGGCTACCTTTTGCGTCCCATCGGACGATGTTCAACGGGCTCTTCGCCGGAGTATCGTGTCGCAATGGCACAGTGTGTGGCTTTCACTGTACAACAATAAATTGCGAACTGTCAAACCGATCCCGACCGCTTGGAGGACCTCCTCACGCCCCTCTCGGCGGGAGGAGGTCATCCTGGCCCGGTTGCGGATCGGTCACTGCCATTTCAGCCACCGTCACTTGCTATCCGCCGAACCTGCACCGCTATGCTCCTGCGGTGAACTGCTGACAGTGCGACATGTTTTACTGACTTGTGTTAATTTTAATCATCTCCGTGTAGCCCTTTACTTTCCGTCTTCTCTGGAGGAAATTTTAGCTGATGACACACGAGCAGCTGCTCGAGTTTTGCGTTTTATCAACTTGGCCAACCTATCCAAGGATATTTAACCCTTTTAATTGTCTTTTATCTTTCGTTTTTAGCCTCTTGTTGATGTTCTAACAGTCACCATTTTTTTGAGATCATAGCAAATCTATGTTCTTGGCTGGGTGCTAATGACCATAGA
The DNA here is from genome assembly GCA_026315105.1 of Locusta migratoria. NCBI lineage: Eukaryota > Metazoa > Arthropoda > Insecta > Orthoptera > Acrididae > Locusta > Locusta migratoria. The sequence goes on from CM048753.1 coordinate 48,056,072, forward strand.
AGTTGTGCGCCCTAAAACCACAAAAAAAAAAAAAATTATCCGCACGCTCCATACATGGTGCTTACGCGGCCACCTCCCCATTTTTATCCAATAATTTTTACTAGATCGAACATTCCGTGTAAGAGTGGGCTCTGTTTTGTCGGACACCTTCCGCCAGGAGAATGGGTTGCCACAAGGATCTGTGTTGAGCGTGGCACTTTTCGCCATAGCAATTAACCCAATTATGGATTGTCTTTCGGCCGACATATCTGGCTCCCTTTTTGTGGGGCGACTTTGCGATTTACTGCAGTGCCCAGAGAACGTGTCTCCTGGAACGCTATCTTCAGTGTTGTCTCAACTGTCCGTACTCTTGGAGTGTCGCCAATGGTTACCGGTTCTCCAGTGAGGAAAGTCTGTATAAATTTCTGGAGATACGGAGAGTTCCTTCCACCGTCTCTCCATCTTGGCCCCGTTACTCTGCCTTTCGTGGAGAAGACCAAATTTCTAGGGCTAATAATGGACAGGAAACTCTGCTAGTCCTTGCATGTGTCATATCTGGCTGGCCGGTGTTTTCGTTCCCTTAATGTCCTCCGTGATGTCATTGGGAGCGGATCGAACCATCCTACTTCATCTCTACCGGTCCACTGTCCGCTCAAAATTGGATTACGGAAGCTTTGTTTATTCTTCCGCATGGCCATCCATTTTACGCCGCCTAAACTCGATTCACTATCGGGGATTACGCCTGGCGATAGGTGCTTTTTACACAAGCCCTGTTGTCAGCCTCTACGGTGAAGCTGCCGAATTACCTTTACCATATTGCCGTGACGTATTACTGTGTCGGTATGCATGCCATTTGCTTTTGATGCCTCACCATCCTTCCCATCCATCGTTCTTCAATGACTCCCTTGATAGCCAATATGGGCTGTCTGCGATTGCCCTGCTCCCTCCTGGAGTCCGTTTTCGTCGCTTGCTTCAGCAGCTCGGTTTTACTTTCCCTTCCACATTTCAAATAGGTAAGAGCCCAGTGCCACCTTGGCTTCAGGTTCAAGTTCGCGCTCACCTCACTCCCAAAGGAGAGCACTTTGGATGCTTTATACTGCTCGCGGTTTCTTGAACTTTGTGCACGGCTCGAAAATTCCGTTTTCATATATACGGATGGCTCAAACACCAATGACGGTGTCGGATGTGCGTTTGTCGTCGGGGATGACTGTTACCAGTACAGGCTTAATGCCCACTGCTCGAATTTCACACTGGAGCTTTTTGCCCTCTATCAGGCTGTACTCTTCATCCGTCAACACCCTTCTCCTTCTTATGTTATCTGCTCTGACTCCCTCAGCGCCTTCAGTTATTAGCTTCTGACGGCCCTCACGTTTACCTCCTGTGGGTACCTGGCCACGCAGGCGTGCCTGGTAACGAGGCTGCTGATGCCGCTGCCAAGGCTGCAACTATCTTACGTCGGACAGCTACATACTGTGTCCCATCGCATGACATTCAAGGGGCTCTTTTGTGACGCCTTATATCGTCATGGCATAATGTGTGGTCTTCACTTACTAATAATAAGCTCCGGAACATTAAACCGCTCCCGGTGGCTTGGATGACCTCATCACGCCGCTCGCAACGAGAAGAGATCATCTTGGCCTGGTTGTGGATCAGACATTGCTGGTTCAGTCACCGCCACTTGCTCAGTGGTGACCCCGCACCATTATGTACCTGTGGCCACCCGCTGTCGGTGCGCCATGTTTTATTGTCGTGTTCAAATTTTACTCCTGTTCGGCTTGCACTACATCTGCTGGACACATTGGAAGAAATTGTAGCTGATGACATGCGGACTGTGTAGCAGTTCGTCGAGACCTGTACTAGAAATCGTAGGATAAAGTTCACTACCATAGACTCTCAGTTCACGTTAATTTTGTATTGTCCATAGTGTTCAGTGGTACAAATCTCTGAACTCCTACAATCTCTGTTCCGCTGTAACAATCGGGAGAAAATATTTTCTTTTTTTTTTATTCCCAAGGTCGAATACACCGTTGCCCTTGCTGAGTGGAGTAAAATTTACTTAAGGTGTTGCTCGACTTAGGTGGTAAAGTTTTCAGCCCTGTGTCGCCATCCCGATAGTCTTTTGTTTCAGCGAACACATAGATATAAATCGCTGCGCCACCCAAATAAAAGTCAACGCATCTGATAAACAAAATATATAATCAGAAGAACTCAGTTCAGTGGGCCTTTTTGGTCGCAGCGTGTGTCCAGAAAAATTGTGACTAATCATTCGAACATAGTTCATTTAGTCGTTATCTTCAAAGAGTAATATATACTAATAAAGTTGAAAAATTCTGAAATTCGACACACTTTATTGTTGCTGCGGTCGACCAGTAATACTGCTCGATCGCAGTAACAAATAGTAATAAACTTTTAATATAGACAAGAAATATTACTTTTACAAATTACGTTCGCTAATGATACTTCCACGTAGCATTATCGATCGTAGGTCAATTATTTGTAAACTACTACAATAAGTTACACTGCAAGTTTACTTTAAATTCGACCACAGGGATCGATTTATTTAAAAGAAAAGTCATATTTTTCAATACAAATCCTGGCCAGACTCTAAATTTGCAAATACCTATCCTCACTGGTTATGCTATCTTTTTACAACAAAAACAGAAAATAACCTACAGTGCCACCACCACTTTCCGGACACCTCTCATAATTAAAATTACAAAATAAAGGCGAGGGCCGTTTTTCAGGTGTGGGCGAAATTAATCATTCAAAAGGTCTGGTTTCCCACAACCCATAGAGTCTGCCTGTTGATCTTTAATAACAGCCTATGGAAAAACAATGAATGTAGTCGTCAATAGGTAAGGTTTTACTTTAGTTACTACCCAAATGGAGTACCGTAATTACTTCGAATAGAATAATCACTGTTATTTTGTTCTGTAGACCTTATGCGGCATCTAATAAACAAAAACAACCTTTCACTTTAATAAGAAAAGCTTTGTATTGGTCATGAAAGTAGCTTTACATTTAATTGCCCTTCTTGCTCTTAGCCGGTGAATCATACTATTTCCACGCATTATTTTTTTCAAATATGGACCATAAGCAGTATAGATCCAACTTATCAATAATAAATATGAGTGGAACTCCGTCACACTCACGATACTTCGGACAACACGCAGCCTCCGACAGTATCTACCATCCACACTAACTCCCAACTACAAAAATCAGACTATCTGCTATGTCCAAAATTTTAATAAAATCAACTTACCACTGTTTTATACAGGGTAACTATTAAATTCCATTACGAATAGATCGTAATTATACACCTGGCTAAGAGAAGTTATTCTGTGGACCATCAAACTGATAACAAAAGAAATTCAACCATATGCATGAAATATAACTTTCATGACCAGATACTTCCTTGATTTACGAGTAAATTCTCGTAAAAATAAGACGAAGGATATGTTCTATTACTGATTAATTAATTACTCGTGGAATAAAACCACATAAGATACCGCATAAATTACTAACTGGCGCATTCCAGCATGCAACAAGAATTCGATAAGCATTAAATTACGGCACTTTACCCTTGATATCTCATCTTAAAGTGGCTGCCTTTTCCGTTAATTCACCGTTCGGCTCTCCAGAATGCACCAATTCATCATGTAAATCACATTTAGATGGCTGTTTTACTTTTTCTTTATAATAATCGACATTACTTTTTGGTAGCAAAACCTTGACCTACAGACACATTCATTTTTTTTTTCCTTTACATCGGGTTTTTTTTTTTTTTTTTTTTTTTTTTTTTTTAACACTCTTCTATGCTCCGCGGGCGACCCGTTTATTCTTTGCTTCCACGCTGTTAGTATGCCCAGGGAAGCGTACGCCATCTTACTGTGGTTAAATCCCGCTGCTCCAGTGCGTTCACGTGAAAACATGCAACAATAAAAATTACTAGGTATAAATATACCATTCACATAAACAAAACAATTTCGTCAACCTAAGTTGTATGCAATATACTCTCGTTTTGCTATCATCCAGAAGTCATAATGCACTCCAAAAAATTTCTGTACTGCTACAGTGCCCTCCCCTTAGCATCAACTTAGGTTGACAGGAAACACTGTGTTTTTATGATATAAAGAAATTCTTTACTTGATTCTTGACCAAGTTTGCTAAAAGTAATCAGTATTTCCTATACATGAAATGATTACCTCTTAATTAAAAACATCACTGCAGTCAATTCCATAAAAAATCTTACACTTAAGTACAAAGAAATGAACTCTCAGTTTCTAACAGTCTGACACTATCAAAAAATTACTATAGTATTTCAACTATACATATATACATATAATTTGTGTTCTCATGCCCATTTTGCCTATGATATCTTTATTTTTTCTTTTTCACAATGCCATTTTTGTCCTTAATATCACAGCATGTGGCACAATCTACCAAATTTTTACTAACCTTCCAATAATAATACATCTCCTGATTCATATTGTTATTAATTACATTAAATGTACATTGTAAATTATCTTCCTTTTTCATTGTTGTGTTCTTTCTATCTTGAATTTGTGTTTCACCCATATCAGTAAATAATATCTTCATATTCTTTAACACGCTATCAGAATCTAACTTACAAAAACTACTCTTCACTGGATAATATATTTTCACATCCTTAATATTATATTTTCCTAATACTTGGTCAGAATTCGGTCTCTTCACAATCACCGTTGTGGGATGGATTACCTCTTTAACTACGTAAGGTCCTTCATATAAATGTTCAAATTTTTTCATCTTTTTATTTAATTTGCTACTCTTATAATGAGTTCTTATCAGGACATAATCACCTTCTCTTAATTGATCTTGCTTTCCATTAACTGAGCATTTTCTAATTCTCGCTTGAGCCTTTTTATGTAAATTTACATCAGTAAACTTAAATAGATTATTTTCAAAATCTATTCCCTTTGGAGGAAAATTAACATATTCCACTAACTTATCACACTTTAGTTGTTGTTTAATCAATTCCTTTGGAGTAAATCCGGTGCTACCATGTGGTATCTCATTCATAATATTTTCAAAATAACTAACATACTGGGACCAAGATGTATGTCTCCTGTAACAATAAGTTCTGGCTAATCTACCTATTTCTCTCATTACCCTTTCCGAAGGATTTGCCTGAGGGTGGTAATAGGCGATTAGAAGATGTTGTATGTTATTCTCAGCCAAAAAATCCTTAAATTCATGTGATGTAAAAAGGTTTCCATTATCGGATATTATTCTCCGAGGTTTTCCAACCAGCGGGAAATAATCTTTACTTAAAATTTTGATAATTGTTTTACTATTGGCCACACGAATGGAATAAAATTTGACAAACTTCGACCATAATTCCAATATAACAAAAATAAACCTCACTCCTCCAGCACCCTTCGGAAGAGGTCCCATTATATCCATAGCACAGATATCCCACATATTCTTTGGTACTATAGGATACAACTGGGTTCTTATTCCATAGTTAACAGGTTTGGTTTGCTGACACACCAAGCAACCTCGTAACTCTTGTTTTACTACCCGGGACATACCCTTACAGTAATAAAATTTTGTCATATGCATTAAACATTTTTCTGGTCCATAATGTCCAAATAATTTATGTATGTACCAAGTTAGTTCTCTCAAATACTTGCTGGGCACACACACTCGCCATCTAACCACATCTTTCATTGATTTATGGAAAAGCACATTATTATACAATACCCACTGTCTTCTCCAACCATTCCTCACATGATTAGGATTCTCCAATCTATCTAAGACTTTCCTTATCCATGGATCTTCTCTCTGTTCCACACCAATGTTTCTAAACACTTTCCTTAGCTCTTTATTCGCTGTCTTTACCATTACTGGATAAACCTTAAAATTCTGATCTAAATCAATACTCAATCCCTCTTCTTCAAAACCTACTGGTAATCTGGATAAAGCGTCAGGTATCGTATTCTCAGATCCCTTAATATATTTAATCTCAATATCATGTTCCTGTAAGGCTAACGCCTACCGAATCAGCCGTTTATGAAGCAATTTACTTGTCATAAGGAATGACAAAGCTCTATGATCCGTGTATACAATCACTTTCCTACCATAAATCAAATACCTAAATTTCTTCACAGACCACACAACTGCTAATGTCTCTTTCTCCGTAGTTGAATAATTTCGTTCACATGGGTTTAACATTCTACTTGCAAATCCGAGGGTAACTACTTCTATATCATTTCCTTTCCTATATTCCTGAAACAGATGACACCCAATTCCATATCCTGATGCATCAACTGCTATACAAAATTCCTTGTCTAAGTTTGGATGACCTAAAATTCTAAGATTATCCATTGCCTGCTTCAAAGATTCCCATTCCTTCTGACAGTCATCTGTCCATGCCCATACAGTTCTTGCTTTTAATAAATTATTCAAATGAATGCAATTCATACTCTCAGGCGGAATAAACCGTCGATAGAAATTAATCAACCCTATAGCTGATTTCAGTTGTTTCTTGTTCCTTGGAGTGGGACAATCCCTAATTGCCTTTAACTTATTCTCAGTGGGTTTGATTCCCTCTTGATTTATTACATGTCCAAGAAACTTCATTTCACTACATCCAAATTGAGCCTTCCCAAATTTTAAAGTTATTCCTTTCTCTAACAACCGTTCAAACAGATCTTCCAACAACGATAAATGTTCTGACCACGACTTTGTCACCACCATGATATCATCAACATATATAAAAACCTTTTCTAACAATCCGGGTCCTATTGCTGAATCTAATGCCCGTATAAATTCTGATACAGATATGTTAAGCCCAAAAGGCAGAACCTTAAATTGATAACATTTTCCCTCAAATAAGAAAGCTGTATATGGTCTTGACTCTTCTGCAAGCTTTATTTGCCAGTACCCCGAAGTAAGATCGACAGAACTCATGTATTTCACATTTTCAAACCTTGCTAAGATCTCCTCCATTGGTAATGGCCTATCTCTCTCAATTTCAATAATTTTATTTACAGTTCTAGCATCCAACACCAACCTGATATCCCCATTGGGTTTCTTCACCGCCACGATGGGGTTTCCATAAGCACTAGTTGAACGCTCAATTATACCCCATTCCACCATAAGATTTATTTCTTTACGTACGGCTTCTCTCATACTAAGTGCTATGGGATAGGGTGGTCTGAAAAATGGTACATGTTCTTTAATCTTTAACCTACATTCATAATCCTTAATGGTACCAGGTTTACTATCAAAGAGCTGTTCATATTTTAATAAAACCTTCTCTAAGTCCTCCTTCTCAATATCAGTCAAACTACTGGCTTCCTGACACCTATTCCTTACTTGTTCTGACCAGTCCGACCGTTCCTCACAACTAACCTCTTGTAAATTCTCTGAATAACATACAGACAAATTACGTGTATCTAATTGTACTTGCCATGAATCTATCCTATCCTTCATACCTTCACAACTATCACTTTGATTGATGTTAATCCACACCAATCTATCATCTACCAATAACCTCATTTTATTATCTAGAAAATCAAGCATAACCTTCTTGCTCACAAACCAATCCAAACCTAACAATATGGGTAAATTGATATTGGATACAACTAGCATTGACTGCTGTATCGTAATTCCTCCTAATCTAAATGTTAACAGTACCTCTTCTTCTACCTTTCTCCCTTTTGAACCTGTCAAACCAATTACTTGTACATTGGTAACAGGGAATGTGGGGCATTGCCACACATGTTTGTTTTTCTCCCACACTTCTTTTGCCAATAAGCTCACTTGACTACCTGTATCTAATAAAAATTCCATAGTTTGTCCACATACATCTCCTTTAACTACTAAAGTTGATATGTTACTTTCCTTTTCCTCCTTTTCCAAAAGTAATTCCTCCTCTATTGGTAAATCTCCTTGGTATCTAAGAAATGCCGTCTTAAATCTTTGTTCATTACTTGAGTTACTAGTCAACGGATTATAATTCTTTGGATCCATTTCCTTTGATCCTACCTTTTTTTCCAGTACCTCTGATTTCACTTCTGAAGTACTACCCTTATTACTATTGTTGCCAGAATCTCCTGTAGACCCCTCCTGAACTCTACCCATTTTAACCTGTCCATTTCCATTTCCTCTGACTCTTCTACTGTTATCATAATATCCTCTACCATTACTATTGCAACATCCTCTGTAACCACCTCTATGATTATTCCATTTCTCTTGTCTCCCATTCTGATGTCTAAAATTGCCATTATTGACACATTTATCACCATCAACATTATCATTTATATTTACACAACATGCAGTCTTCACTTTTGTGTTTTCTCCCTTATTCACATGGTCAAGTTGTCCTATATATTCCAAAGTCTCCTGCACCTTCGACCAGTCTCTCCCTGCTAACAACTCCTTCATTCTATTAGGTAACTTAGAAATTAGAACTTCCATTAAATGTTCTTCCACAACAGACTTATCTAAAAATAAAGCTTGATTTAAATGATACTCCATAAAATTCCTACATCCTCCCCACTTTTCACTATAAGCTACTGGACTAAACAAATCAATTCTTAACTTTCTCTGTTCTTCCTCTGACCAAAACTTTGCTTTAAAAGCTGTAGAAAATGCCTCCACTGTTTTAAACCTATGACGATTCAGTATAGCCCACTGACTAGCATCTCCTTCAAGTTGTCCTATGATGAATCTTACTTTTCTTTCTTCATCCCAGCTACTTGGAAGTGAATCCTCAAAAGCGTTAAGAAAAATTACAGGATGTACTTCCCCCTTTGGTTTAAACTTTGGGAACTGCTGACCACCTGTTTTCATTCCAATTTTTATTTCCTCTGCTAAGTCATACTTGTTTATCTCCCTACAATATCTAACATCTTTACTCTTATCTGGTGATACCACATAACATACTTCCTGACTGTGTACATCTCCTTGAACTCCCATATCTCTCTTAGTTTTAACTGGGGTTATTTGATGAGAACTAACCTGAGCTCCCAACCAATTTGCCTCCTCTTGATCAGTGTTCACAGAAGAATCTGTCACCTCTTTACCATCTTTCAATTCAACATCTCTTAACCGTTCCGCTAACCACCTCTGTACTGGAAAAATATTTTCCTTTACTTCCTTACTTAACGCCTGAACCTGCGATTTCAACTTCGAATTACATTCACTCATTTCTTCCTTCACCTCTTTAACAACTGTTTCATAGACTACTTCGGTCTTCTCGTGTATTTTTTTGTCCATATATTTTAATAACCCATCATACTCTGCTTGTTTCATTTCTTTAAACCTTCCTCCAACGTCAGAAAGCACTCCCAAATCATTCAATGTATATTCTACCTGTCCCAATCTCGAATCTAGTTTAACATAACTCTCAGTAACATCTTCTTGTACCTTCTTGATAGCTTCTATATCTCTGTCAATTACTCCAAGTCTAGCCCTCATTTCATTTCGACTCATCCTTAACTCCTCCGTTACCTTCTCCAAAGCTTCATCATGCCTAGACTCACTCTCTGCTAAACGTTTATCTAATCTTTCGTAACCCGCTTTACATTCATCCTTAGATTCTTGAATCTGCTTTGAAAGATCACCCTTCTGTTCCAAAATATCATCTTTTAAACTATCAAGCCTCTCCAATAACACTCTTAAACTTTCCTCGTTCATGGTTATATTAATTAATATACACCCTAATACAATAACAAAATAATCTTATTACACTCTACCTCAATCTATATAAAAAAATACACTTCTGTAGTCAGTACCTTCCTTGGTAATACACAACTAGATATACTAATACACCATAAACCCTAAACATATAACATTCACTATTACATGTTACCTTCTCAATAATTTATAAAACAATTACACACAAAAAAAATCTTATCACTAAACCTCGTACCTTGCTTTTGCCTCAGTCTACTCACAAAATCGATAAACAGCACATGAGTTCTCGTAGTCTTGAAAGATAAAATGTTGCCCTTGGATTAGTTTAGCAGCACTCTACCCCACTTTGTCTCTCTCTGTTGCTCACTGCGTTCGCAGTCCTAAGAATTGTCAGCTCACCCACACTCAGCATGGTTCACTAGCCGTTAATAGTCTCAATTCTTCGCCTTAAACACACACCCTCTTAAACAAAATTTATTAGAACTGGATGTATAGTTATACTATACCTGCCTAAATAACCAAAAATTAAAATTAAAAAAATATCTCTTATGTTCGTACGATTCTCACAATCCTGGACACACAGGGTCGCCAAATATGTAGCAGTTCGTCGAGACCTGTACTAGAAATCGTAGGATAAAGTTCACTACCATAGACTCTCAGTTCACGTTAATTTTGTATTGTCCATAGTGTTCAGTGGTACAAATCTCTGAACTCCTACAATCTCTGTTCCGCTGTAACAATCGGGAGAAAATATTTTCTTTTTTTTTTATTCCCAAGGTCGAATACACCGTTGCCCTTGCTGAGTGGAGTAAAATTTACTTAAGGTGTTGCTCGACTTAGGTGGTAAAGTTTTCAGCCCTGTGTCGCCATCCCGATAGTCTTTCATTTCAGCGAACACATAGATATAAATCGCTGCGCCACCCAAATAAAAGTCAACGCATCTGATAAACAAAATATATAATCAGAAGAACTCAGTTCAGTGGGCCTTTTTGGTCGCAGCGTGTGTCCAGAAAAATTGTGACTAATCATTCGAACATAGTTCATTTAGTCGTTATCTTCAAAGAGTAATATATACTAATAAAGTTGAAAAATTCTGAAATTCGACACACTTTATTGTTGCTGCGGTCGACCAGTAATACTGCTCGATCGCAGTAACAAATAGTAATAAACTTTTAATATAGACAAGAAATATTACTTTTACAAATTACGTTCGCTAATGATACTTCCACGTAGCATTATCGATCGTAGGTCAATTATTTGTAAACTACTACAATAAGTTACACTGCAAGTTTACTTTAAATTCGACCACAGGGATCGATTTATTTAAAAGAAAAGTCATATTTTTCAATACAAATCCTGGCCAGACTCTAAATTTGCAAATACCTATCCTCACTGGTTATGCTATCTTTTTACAACAAAAACAGAAAATAACCTACAGTGCCACCACCACTTTCCGGACACCTCTCATAATTAAAATTACAAAATAAAGGCGAGGGCCGTTTTTCAGGTGTGGGCGAAATTAATCATTCAAAAGGTCTGGTTTCCCACAACCCATAGAGTCTGCCTGTTGATCTTTAATAACAGCCTATGGAAAAACAATGAATGTAGTCGTCAATAGGTAAGGTTTTACTTTAGTTACTACCCAAATGGAGTACCGTAATTACTTCGAATAGAATAATCACTGTTATTTTGTTCTGTAGACCTTTTGCGGCATCTAATAAACAAAAACAACCTTTCACTTTAATAAGAAAAGCTTTGTATTGGTCATGAAAGTAGCTTTACATTTAATTGCCTTTCTTGCTCTTAGCCGGTGAATCATACTATTTCCACGCATTATTTTTTTCAAATATGGACCATAAGCAGTATAGATCCAACTTATCAATAATAAATATGAGTGGAACTCCGTCACACTCACGATACTTCGGACAACACGCAGCCTCCGACAGTATCTACCATCCACACTAACTCCCAACTACAAAAATCAGACTATCTGCTATGTCCAAAATTTTAATAAAATCAACTTACCACTGTTTTATACAGGGTAACTATTAAATTCCATTACGAATAGATCGTAATTATACACCTGGCTAAGAGAAGTTATTCTGTGGACCATCAAACTGATAACAAAAGAAATTCAACCATATGCATGAAATATAACTTTCATGACCAGATACTTCCTTGATTTACGAGTAAATTCTCGTAAAAATAAGACGAAGGATATGTTCTATTACTGATTAATTAATTACTCGTGGAATAAAACCACATAAGATACCGCATAAATTACTAACTGGCGCATTCCAGCATGCAACAAGAATTCGATAAGCATTAAATTACGGCACTTTACCCTTGATATCTCATCTTAAAGTGGCTGCCTTTTCCGTTAATTCACCGTTCGGCTCTCCAGAATGCACCAATTCATCATGTAAATCACATTTAGATGGCTGTTTTACTTTTTCTTTATAATAATCGACATTACTTTTTGGTAGCAAAACCTTGACCTACAGACACATTCATTTTTTTTTTCCTTTACATCGGGGGTTTTTTTTTTTTTTTTTTTTTTTTTAACACTCTTCTATGCTCCGCGGGCGACCCGTTTATTCTTTGCTTCCACGCTGTTAGTATGCCCAGGGAAGCGTACGCCATCTTACTGTGGTTAAATCCCGCTGCTCCAGTGCGTTCACGTGAAAACATGCAACAATAAAAATTACTAGGTATAAATATACCATTCACATAAACAAAACAATTTCGTCAACCTAAGTTGTATGCAATATACTCTCGTTTTGCTATCATCCAGAAGTCATAATGCACTCCAAAAAATTTCTGTACTGCTACAACTGTTGCTCGAGTATTGGGTTTTATCAGTTTGACCAATTTGTCAAGGGACATTTAGCTCTTCGCTTTGTTGTTTTTTATTCTATGTTCTTTAGCTGTTTATATATAGTCTTATTATCCTTGGGTATATCCCAGTTTTGATTCGGGCACTAATGACCTTAGTAGTTGTGCGCCCTAAAACTACACACACACACACACACACACACACACACACACACACACACACACACACAAAATCACTATAGGCCAGGCTGGAACTTCCTTGTTTAGAACACAAGAAGTACAAGGTCAACATCAACAAGCAACTACACAGTAACCCATTCCCTTGTATGCTGTTTCATTATTTTGAAATGAGTGAAAGAACTAAGCTTGCTCTATCATGAGTTTTGATTGTGGCCCTTTTCAACAACTTAAGGGATCAGCAATTCCTGTGACCATGTCAGTTTTGCTTTCATTGAACATGTGTGAAAGCTTTTGTCCTCTCCGAGGAATGCTGGATGTGTCTCCCCACACTGCTTCTTTCTTGTCTGGTGGTAAAAATTCTAGTTTACTTACCCTTGCCGATATATAAAGTCCATGCTCCAGCATATTTCAAATGCTCCAAAATTCACCTCTTAAACTGCAAATTAAGTAATTTTGGTTAACAGATTCGACCTCTGTGTGATGTCTTGTGTGCAATATTGGGCCGTATGAAGAAGAAAGAGAACATGCTACAGATTCTCAAAGCAAAAGTACGTTTCCCCAGTAAATTCACAATGTTTCTTTAAACTAGCCCAATCAGGCAAATTATTCAGTGTACAAATATGGAGTAGAAGTCTACTTGTTCAGGAAGAACTGTACTGTTTACATATTAGTTTGTTTGGCAACAGCATATTATTAAGAATAAATGTGGACTTTTTATGAAAATTTATTCTTCTGACAATGTTACAAAAGTTTCATCATGCAAGAAACTTTAATAACAAAGTTGGGTTAGCAAAATTTGCGAACAAACACTTAAGAATGCATAACATTTTCATCCGTTTCAACGTGGAACACTTTCGGAGCTTTCAAACACAAGATACTGTTTGTTAAATATGACACACAATTGTCTACTCACAAACAATAGCCCATGCGATTTTGTTACAAGAAACAGACTGCTAGGTATGTAATTAATCAGTTATTAATTTTACTGTTATATATACTTACTTCTGTATGTTAGAAGTTATGATATGAATGCAGAAAACACATCTCAAGTTGGCCAACCAATTTGGTTGGAATGAACAAGAGCTGCACAAAAATACTTCATTAGTCTACCTTCTACTGCGGAAATATTTATTTTGCGATACAGAAGTCCTGGGATGCACTTTATTGGAATTGTCGTAAGGCCTTATTAATAGACCCTATGTACATACATACAAAATTATTTTGCTATTTATATGTTTACAACTATAAAAATACACACCTACAAACTGGTAAAACATGCAGCTGAATCCAGTTGTTTCACTTCCAATGTCGGTAATGAAAACACTCCTCTGACATCATTCTTGTCACTATATAAATTGCTTGAAGTGTCACACTTGTGATTATTGTGAAGGAAGTGACTCGACAGCAAAATTTTTTATTTGCATACACCTGTTAGTTCCTCATCTTTCTTCAGACTAGTCCACTATAACACTTTCGCTGCGGCTGACGCTATCTACAGTGAGCACAGATGCTTATAAGCATCAGCCGCAGTGAAAGTGTTAAAGGTACTGTTTCTGCCTTCTAAGCAGCACAAATTTTGTCATTTTTATTATAAACCACTCTAAAACATAACCTTAGAAGTTACTCAGCGCAAGAGAGCTCACTTCAGAAAACGGAGTGTATTTTCCAGTCATGAGAAACTGCCCTAGTTTTAGTCATATGAAATCTGAGAATCTTCTCTATTGTGAGCAACCTCCGCCACCCTTTTACTCACTCTAAGAACATACTCAGTTGAAGTATATTCTCTGACACTCTTTATTTATGCTAACTTGAGTATGTTCTCTGGAATTCAGAGTATAAACTAGATACTCCGTTTTATTCATACGGTCCATTATCATCATCCTCATCTTCTTTCCCTGTTTCCAGCTTCCTGGGTCGGGTTGTGAATCAAGGACCTCCAATGTTGCCTCTCCTCCCACCACTCCTCTCCTTCACGTACATCTTTGGGCTTTCCTCTCTATGCTCTCTCACATGGTAGCTGCCCATCTCATTTGCCTCTTCCTTGTGGTGTCTACCTATTCACCTTTCCCAAAAAAGCTTTCTTTAATATTCTGTCCTGTCCCATTCTCATCATATGTCCATACCAATTTAATCTGGTTGTTCCTATCCTGGCCAGCAACTTCAGGATTCCTGCGCTTCTTCTTATCTCTTAGTTTTCAATTCTCTCTCTGCTGCTTGTATTCTACTCTGCTCTCTTATTGTAGTGGTCCACACTCTCGCTGCATATCTTAGTTAAGGGTCCGTAGTAGGTTGAGTTAAACACCTGCTTACATTTATTTGGGACAGCTGGGTAACACAGAATAACTCCTACATTCTGGTAGAAGCTGTTCGCTTGTTGTACTCTTTCCAATTTCCTCTGTAATCTTTCCATCATATGTGATCACACTTTCCAAGTTCTTGAAACTTTTCAGTACACCACTTCTAGAATTTTCCATTCCTTTTTATGTTTCCTCTTCATGCATTACTTCCCCTTGACATTACCATTGTCTTGCTCTTCCCAGTGCTCACTTTCATCCCAAATTTTTCAATCTCTTGGTTACATACATCTGTTCTTTTTACATCCTTCTCACACCATGTCACTATATTATCTGAAAACAACATGGCCTTTGTTGCCTTCTCTTCCAGACTCTCTTTAACATTCTTGTGAATTTCATCCGTGACTGTTGAATAGTAGGAGGGACAATACCCTTCCCTGGTGGAAACTAGTTTCTACCTTAAACCTTTCTGGTTCTCCTGTACTGGTCTGCCATACTATATTGTCAAGTACAGGGTGTCCAGAAAATGACTCCTGATTTCAGAATTAAATATCTCGAAAACAAAGATCGATAGAGGAATGCAGTAAACGGTATGTTTATTGTGAAAGCTGTAAGAAGTTTATACAGCAGTTTGAAATAATAGTTACAAAATCTGAAACGTGAAAGGAGGTTAGCGTACCGAAGGAAGAGATTAAAACCAATGTACTCCATTGAACAATGTTTTTTTTCTGGTGCTAGAGTACCACAGGTTAAAAGAGTCCTACGGCAACAAGACAAAGTTTTCAAGCACGATCTAATGTTCCAAAAGGACTCGATGCGAAAACCATTTGTACACTCTTCGCAAAATTTCAACGACCAGGCAGCGTAACTGATGATCTAGTGGGCCATGTTGGCCGCAAGCAAATCGCAGTTACGCCTGAAAATATCGCCAGTTTCTGGAATTATTCAGTGAAATCCAATGTCATCCGTCCGTAGAATTGCATCTGAGACTGGTTTGAAGCATTCCAGCAGGCAGAATACTGAGAAAGAGCCTACACGTGTTTCCATTCAAAATTCAAACACACCAGGCCATACCTGTACGAACTGTGCAACAAATGGTTGCCTTTGCTAATCAGATGCTCACAATGATTGATAGTGAAGGATTTGATGTTGGCTGCATCTGGTTTACAGAAGCAGCACACTTCCACCTTAATGGATACGTGAATAAGGAGAACTGTTAATTTTGGGGTTCGAAAAGCCATATTGGTGTGAAGCGAAACCCCTGTATTCTCCTAAAGTTACTGTGTGGGCTGCAGTATGCAGTGAGGCATTATTGGCCCTTTTTCATTCGAGTACCGGTCACTGGTGCTTGTTACGTTGCAATTTTGGAACAATTTGTCGCCACACAGCAAGCGTTAAGAGGATCGACCAGGTACTGAATGAGTTAGGCAAGATGGAGCCCGACCACATCGGACCGTACAAGTGTTTCACTTTCTTGAGGAATACTTTGGGAATCGAGTCATTGCTTTGGAATATCCCAAATTTACTGGTGCAGGCATGGATTGGCCTCCATATTCGCCAGATTTGACTCCCTGTGACTTTTTTGTGGGGCACAGTGAAAGACAAGGGCTACCCGAAGCATCCCACCACACTGGACGAGCTTGAATCGGCGATCTCTGTGGCATGTGAATCCATTTCGGTTGAAACACTACGAAATGTGATGGCAAATTTTGTTCTTCGTTTGCGCCATCTCTGTAGTGCCAATGGTGAACATTTTGAAAACATTGTGATGTGATTGTTTGGAAAGAGTGTTTTTATACGATTATTTCACTTAATATATGTTGATATGAGCTGTACACCATAAAGTGCCATCTGTTAGCAGCTTTTGTAACTATTATTTCAAACTGCTGTATAAACTTCTTACAGCTTTCAGAATAAACATACCATTTACTGCATTCCTCGATCGATCTTTGTTTTAGAGATATTTAATTTTGAAATCGGGGAGCCCTTTTCTGGACACCATGTATGAGTAGTAAAACTTAGTAATCTGACATGTTTCGGCGTGCTTTTCTGTGAAGGTACGTTGCTAATAGTTCTATGCTATTGGCAGCAAAAATGTGTACTGCAAAAACAAGCAGAAATATAAAAAATTAATAGTTTCAAAGACTTTACTAGAGAGGCAAATGCATGCACATTATTTTTACTAAAAACACCTTTCCAAGTATTTCTTTCCTTTAATAATACATGTCAAAATTTTATTCCAGAAATAGTCCTTGTAGGGACAACATTATCAACAGGGAATAAACTTCTTAGTTGTTGGTTGGTACACACATTTGAACATAGAAACTATTCAGGATATTTTTCATCGGTAACAATTACTATCATCACTTATTTTAAGTCACTTTCAAAACATTAAGGCTTTGTCTTCATGCAGGAGGCTGTCAACTTATAAAATGTGTGTGCTTAATAATTATCAATAAATAAATGTGAATTAAATATGGTAAAATTCAAATCCCTACATATAGGTAACCATTAATATATATTCCATATGCTCTACACCTTATTTTCAGGGTCATTTTATACTCTTGGTAAATATAGTAAAGGTCATAATCACTGAAAAGA
This sequence comes from Locusta migratoria, assembly GCA_026315105.1. Classification (NCBI taxonomy): domain Eukaryota; kingdom Metazoa; phylum Arthropoda; class Insecta; order Orthoptera; family Acrididae; genus Locusta; species Locusta migratoria. The sequence continues at coordinate 48,073,648 of CM048753.1, forward strand.
AATATCAGCAGATGTATTGTTCCATTGATATATTGTGTGTGGTGGATAATTTACTGATCTTATATAGACATATGAGCAGCTGAATACAAATTTATATGCAGGCTTGGTCCCAAGGAATCTTTAATTCTAAATAGATTCTATTTACTCTTATACTGTAATAATTTTTTTCATCTTTTGATTAATTGCTGCTTTTCTTAGATCTCAATTGATAGTTGATGTTTAGACAGTGATGTGGAGCTACAGAGTTTATTTCATTGTTTAAAAAATTATTCACAATTTATATCCTTGTGCCTTTTCTCAATATTTTGTTTGTCATTAGAACTTTGTTTTGCTTTTGTGCAGGTTCAAACTATTATGTCAGAATACTCTCAACAATTGACCGGGAACTTCTGAAACCTTCTGCAAGTGTTGCCCTTCATAAACACAGCAATGCACTGGTTGATGTTCTTCCACCTGAGGCTGATTCATCTATATCAATGCTTCAGGCAGGTGAGGCAGTATTTTGTGTTGTTCGTCACAGAACATAAGTGTACACTGTATTATTGTTCCATCTTCACAGTTTGAGTACTTCAGTTCTCAGTGAAGTTATTTAATATGTTGAGTGATTTTGCTTATAATGTAGCATTATAGTTCACTCCTAAGATGTTCAAAATTGTTAGAACAGTGATGACAGAATATTATGTTATTTAAAAAAATCCATACCTAATTTCTTATGTGATAATGTTTATAAAATTTATACATACCATCTCTCATTGTTAATCATTTAGTCTTTTTTTGTGATACCAAGTTTTTTTGTTGTAGATGAGAAGCCAGATGTGACATACTCAGACATTGGAGGTATGGACATGCAGAAGCAAGAAATTCGTGAGGCTGTGGAGTTACCGTTGACACACTTCGAACTGTACAAACAGATCGGTATAGACCCCCCACGAGGTGTGCTGATGTATGGGCCACCAGGCTGTGGAAAAACCATGCTGGCAAAAGCTGTTGCTCACCATACTACAGGTAATGAGCAGATATTTATTGTTAGATAATTAGCACCTATTGCTCTTCTTTAGCTTTAAACACACTCTCAAGCACACAGTACTCATATTAATATGAAAACTTATAAATTACTTTTGAGGTGTTAAAAAATTGAAATGAGTAGTATTGGTGCACAGTAAACCCAAGTCACCTTAAGTGATGAAGAGAGGGAGGGTGGAGGGGGGGGCAGATGCACTGAGAGATAAGGGGGGAAGGGTTGTAGAGATAGACTAATTTGACTGGAATAAATAATTAACCGGGCAACATCGACTTTTCAGCTGGTCTGTACAAATAATACTTTGCAGCTTCAAAGCATGATTCTTAAAATTGAACTAATAAAATGATTATTGTATGGAGTGTTTGTTTAATTATCTGATAATGATGCTTACAAAAAATAAACTAAGCAAGTGTTATTTTGATATGAGGGGAAGTTTCAAACCATTTTAAGCATTTATCATTGCTTGGTACATGGAAAAACAAATTTTCTGCTTTTTTGTAAATATATTTGTAGAGTGTGGTATTACACAATATTGTACACAATAATCATTATTAGTGCATTTTACAGCAGCAAGAGCAGCAGTGTGTCAAATGACATCAAGGGCATTCATGACAAATGGAGCAAATTTCAGATTACTTTAATTTCCCTCTTTTTCACACTACTACTACTACTAAAATTCCTGATGAAAAAAGCATGTTACGAGAATAAGTTAATGCAAGTAACAATTGAAGATGTTTTCAGAAATCTGTCAAATATCCTCTTTCGAGAGATCTCACAAAGAGACCACATGGTTATCGGATTTTAGAATCTTTTGATATTTATGGCACATGAAGTTCAGAACTCAAATAACAATCCACCAAAACCATTAGACACAAATCTCTAAAATTCTCTTGAAAATAGACTTTAAAGTTTTGAAAGTTAGTGTGAGTACCAATCATGAAAGGAATTGCAACATCTGTTGGTGTAGCTCAGGTGAATGTGTTCTGGTTTTACAACCATAAGGTCAGAGGTTCAAATCCTGTTCTGGCAGTTAATTTGTTAATTTTCCTCCTCCTCCTCCTCCTCCTCCTCCTCCCCCTCCTCCCCCCCCCCCCACCCACACCCTCCCCCCTCCCCCTCTGTTAAGTTTGAATACTTACACAATTTTAATATCTAATGGTAATTTTTACAAAAAGTGCACAGAGTTTTGTTTATCCATAATTTTCTATATTTTATGGAAGGTTATTATTGACGGACACAATGATTATGAGGCCAGAACGCTACCACCTGAGCTACACACAGTTGCAGCAACTGATTTTAGTATTGATACTTATGTGTACTTTTAAGTTTTTCAAAGTCGATTTTCCGAAGAATTTTTGAGAGTTGCATTGAATGGCTTTGGCTGATAGTTATTAAGTTCTGAAAGTCACAGACCATAAATATTAAGAAATTCTAAAACCAGTTATCCATGTTGTCTCCTTGTAAGATTATAAAGTGTAATTAATTACTGAATATTTTCATCCCTCCTTCTAATGAATCAGGCTACAACTTCACTTGTATGAACAGAGATTATTTTTATAATGAAACAAGTGTTTTGTTTGTTTGCACTGTACAGTGTTAAAATTATTTTTTCAGCTCTGTTTTATAATTAGGAGAAAACAAATGTGATGTCTGTGGTACTGACATGATTGCTTGTGTTATCTAACATCTTCCTTGTCTGTTTATTGATATTAATGTTGTCGCACTACTTTTGTGTAGTTAACATTTGAAATGAAAAAAAAAAAAAAAATAATAATAATCACTTGTCCTCATATTTCTGCTGGTATAGTTTTTCACAGTCCTGTTTGAAAAGGATATAAGCAATTACAAACATAAGTACTTTCACTCCATTCCAGCGGCATTCATCCGTGTTGTCGGCTCAGAGTTCGTTCAGAAATACTTGGGAGAAGGTCCAAGAATGGTGAGAGACGTTTTCAGACTTGCCAAGGAAAACTCCCCCGCCATCATCTTCATTGATGAGATTGATGCCATAGCAACAAAGCGATTTGATGCCCAGACTGGTGCAGACAGAGAAGTGCAAAGAATATTGTTAGAATTGCTCAACCAAATGGATGGCTTCGATCAAACAACAAATGTTAAGGTTAGTGAATACTGTCCATATTCTTGCATTTCATGTGTCGGCTTAGAACAATCTCACTTCATCAATGTTTTGGTCTTTTTTGTGGTAAATAGACTTCACTGATATTCACAGAATGTAAAATGTTATTAGGAATATGATTATATGTTAGTCCATTTTTGCTTCAAATTTCTGTGATGAAGTTATTTTACTAAGTCTTCGTGTTATTGATCAGTAACTAGACATTTCTCCCAAAATACGCTTAACCCTTTCAGTTCTGAATTATTTTAAAACTAGATTAATACATTTTCTTGCACTTTTTCATATCCATAAGACCCTAAGTATTGTATATACTTTGTTCCAAAAATAAAAAATGCCAAATCTGACACTGGGTTGGAAGGCAGGTAAGGATTTGAAATAAGAAGTCGGCAGTTATATATGTCACTCCATATTTATAGTAGAACTTATATTGAGAAGTGGAAAAGTGCAGAATTCATAAATTAATACATAAAATAATTTCAATGAAATCATGTCTGACGCACTCCGCAATGGGTCTTCCATGTTCATTGTTTTTCATTGCAGACCATCATTCTAGTGAAAGGTGGCAGCAAGAAGCATGAAACTAAGTGACAGATGTCCACTAGACAGACTAATAGGTCTCTAAGTAAAGCACATCGATATAGTGTTATAAAAGTAATGCAAAGTCGGTGTCCATTGTAATGAACACCAGCTCTTAAAAGGTTAAATATGCACTTGTGCAACCAAGATAGTCTTTTATTCAAGAATTTAAACTTCATATGGTTGCTGTACTACACCACAGTAGTGAAATAGGAAGAATTTAACAATATGATTGGATTGTTTGCAACTTGCCACAAAGATGTATGTCGAGCTGTGACAGGCACATAAACAAATATTCTCACACACACACACACACACACACACACACACACACACACACAAACACCTCTTAGCCTTTGGAAATTAGCCTTTATTAAAATAGGAACATCGTTCATAAAATTTGGAATGTGTGTGTATCGAATTGTATGAATGATAGTGTCCTTTTTTTTATGTAGTGTAATGACTGAAGGCTAAATTGTGTATGTGCTTTTCTATGTGCCTCTTGAGACTATACACACGTCTGTGATGTAAATTACAAAATATTCTTGTTATATTTTTTAATTACAACCTGGACTTTTAATTGTTAAATTATGACACCAATATATTAAAATAGACCTGAAAATACTGCCTCTAATTGCACATTCACTTAAGTGCCCCTACTGTTTGCAAAAAGAAAAGGGGAGGACAGGGGGGTGGTAATTTAGTCACACTACTTAAATTCTTGGTCACAGTGTCTATCACATGATCACACAATCACTCAGGCATAACTTCAGCACACATGACTACCATCTCTGGCCACTCCAGTACAATTGCATCTTGATGACAAGGGAAGGGGAAGGGCGCTGGGCAAGGGTGTGGAGAGAGTTTTGCACTGCATGGATGAGTGTAAAGGCCATGATAGGCAGCAATCTGTGGTGTAGCTTGAGATGCAGTAAATGGATGGGGCAGGTTAAAAACGGGAGGTACAGAGATAGGTTTTGTGTGTGTGTGTGTGTGTGTGTGTGTGTGTGTGTGTGTGTGTGTGTGTGTGTCGTGGCACACAGATGGAAGGTTGAGCAGACTTCACTCTAGTCAGGTGTCATGACAGACAGCAGTACTGCCTGAATGTAATTTATATGCCCTACATTATTTATTTATTCCCTCCCTTCCCATTAAAATTGAATTTATGTACAGGTCTGATGACTGTAGCTTCCAGCTTATGTACCACAATTGGTAATTTTAAATATAAAAAATAGATGATTACTCACCAGGCGAAGGAGCACAGGTGTGACAGCATCACAAATAAATAAATGAATATACACACACACACACACACACACACACACACACACACACACACACACACACAGAGAGACACACACACACACACACACACACACACACACACACACACACACACACACAGAGACACACACACACACACACACACACACACACACACACACACACACAGAGAGAGAGAGACACACACAGAGACACACACACACACACACACACAGAGAGAGAGAGAGAGAGAGAGAGAGAGAGAGAGAGAGAGACACACACACACACACACACACACACACACACACACACACACACACAGACAGACAGACAGACAGACAGACACACACACACACACACACACACACACACACACACACACAGACACACAGACAGACACACACACAGAGACACACAGACACACACACACACACACACACACACACACACACACACACACACACACACTCACACACTCACTCACTTTCGCAACCCAGTTGCTTCTTCAGGCAGAAGGGGAGGAGAGGAAAAGGAAATGATGAGGGTTTTAAGGAAGGGGGTAAGGAGCCATTCCAATCCCGGGAGAGGAAAGACTTACCTTGGGGGAAAGAAAGGAGGGTAAACAAATGCGCACACACACCCGGCTACAGAATGTCTGCCTAGGTGTACTTGTGTCGGTGTGAATGTGTGGGTGTGTGTGCATTTGTTTACCCTCCTTACCCCCTTCCTTAAAACCCTCATCATTTCCTTTTCCCCTCTCCTTCCCTTCTGCCTGAAGAAGCAACTGGGTTACGAAAGCGTGTGTGCGTGCGTGCGTGCGCGCGTGCGGGCGCGTGCGCGTGCATTTATTTATTTGTGATGCTGTCACACCTGTGCTCCTTCGCCTGGTGAGTAATCTTCGTCTATTTTTTATATTTAATTTTTCCTGCTAGGAATTTTTCGTCTTAATATTCGTATCATACAATTGGTAATTTATAACATTTATTTCATTTGAGCTTGATGATGGTAGTTTTATAACATGTATTTTGAATGGAAGACTAGAAAATAATTAGATCATGTCAAACAGCCTATGTGCAAACACTGGTTGTCTGTTGTACAGATTGATGAAGCACTTATGGTCATTGAAAAGCATGCATAAGTTTTACTGCTGATGTAACTATTTAGTTTTACTGATAAGTTATTTATGAAGCAATAAAGTAGATTGGTTTCATTTGCAGGTGATAATGGCAACGAATCGTGCCGACACTCTTGACCCTGCACTACTCAGGCCCGGTCGTCTTGACCGCAAGATCGAATTTCCTTTACCTGACCGGAGGCAAAAGCGGTTGATTTTCTCAACCATTACAAGCAAGATGAACCTGAGTGAAGAAGTGGACCTTGAGGATTATGTTGCTCGTCCAGATCGCATCTCTGGTGCAGACATCAATGCCATCTGTCAGGAGGTAAGGTTGAAACTATCAAGAGTTCTTCTGTGTATTGAAGTACCTTATTTACTTATATACCCTCAAAACCATTCAATAATGTATGGAAGAAGGAAATTTGTATCCATTGTAGGCTCGCACTTCTATTCACATTTTGAGTAGGTTACAAAATTGCCGTCAACGGTGTTGCCGTACTCTGATTATCTTTGCTTGAGACACTTGATTGAAGCAGTAGTATTGTTTTCCTGTGTAAATTAACTACAGGTTCTTGAAACTTGCCCATCTGTGGCTCTCAAGCATGATGTGGAATTTTCCTTGTGATTCACTTCAGTTGTTTTTTCTATTTACTATACCAATTATTAGGTTGACCTGTCTGTCAGTGAATTCTTTACAAAAGCATTAAAAAAACCTGGGTTTTGAGGTGTCATTGATGTGGAACATTATATGAACATGAACAGAAAAACATTAAAATGAGGGTTTTTTCCCCCTCACTATTAAAACCCCATGTCATTCCAAGCATGTGTCAATTTTTACCTCTCTATCTACATTATTCTGTGATTTATTAAGTTTTCAAATTTATACTGACTTTTTGATCACCCAGTAAGTATAAATTCAACAGCATTAGTAGGTAGAGAGTAAGTGCGGTGATGTTCCACTTATGAATGTCTGATAGTATTTGAGGTGTTATCATTATGTGGTGGGAAGTACATAATTGCCCCCCTTGATTTTCACAGTTTAAGAAAGAAGGGTGAAAAAGAGTGGCAGATTGACACTGTTAGGGCTGTAGTGTCACCTGGCACACTGATCCTTGCTGCTACGTATAGTGTTCATACCACTGTAATAGCTGTGTGGGGGCCATCATATTTAAATTGAAAGATGTTCATTTGGAAAACTTCGTTTTAAGCTATTTTGTGTTTATGATAGTGTAAACACTGTGCAAGATGAGTCGTAGTAAATAATGTGAAATATACTGTAATAGACAGAAATGGTGTAGCAGACTGGTAGCAAGCCCCTCCTGCTTGACGCTGTTACCATCAGCACTTTCATTGCTTTATTAAAATCAATAAAGACAAATTTTCTTTTTATCTGTATGTTGTCACTTGGAGCAAATTTCTGCGTTGTGCGCTTCTCAGTTAAAAACAATAAACAAAACAAGTTGTCTCGTTAAACAAGAACAGTGTATTTATGGTTTAGAGAGAAGAGAGTCAGTGAAACAGAACACACAACTTGTAAACTTCTGCTCTCACACCACCTTTTCTTCCACGGTGGAACACAGCTCTAAGAATGTAAGGGAACAGGTGTTAACGCTCTAACTCTGACTTAATAAACATGTGTGGTTGTGATTTGTGGGAAGCATTTTTGCGAGGTGCTGCTAAGTTTTATTGATACAGTAATCGTATACGAAGCACCAGTTGAGTGATCGTTGGTCACATTTGATGGGAGGAAACGGGAGTGCCAAGTTGGTTGGCCATCTTTAGAATAATACTATTGTAACTTTACTATTGTGCAGGATTGCATAGGCTGTCACTATAATTCAAACTTGGTATGAGCTAGAGTAAAGAAGTTGCAGTTGTGAGCCAACAGTATCTGTCCTCAACATGATCACTACTTCAAATATTTATGAATGAAAATGTTGGCTTCACTATGTAGGAGGCCCATGTAGGTTGAAGCTTGGAAATTTGAGATTGGAGGATTGGCAGTGCTACAAAGATGTTATAGAAGTCACTGTGTGTGTGTGTGTGTGTGTGTGTGTGTGTGTGTGTGTGTGTGCACGTGCGCACAAAGTGACTTCTAGAAGATCTTTGTAGCACTGCCAGAGCGCCCTACCAGCTGTTGACATGCCAATTTTTATGGCCTAGCGGCACAGGGTAACACATACCGATAAGAAACCCCCCTATAAACCAGTTTCCTATGCTCCCCTCATATTTCCGTAAGATGCCAGCAGATGTTGGGCGGTTCCCCAGCTTAGTACTGGTAGACCACACTAGAGGCGCTTCTGAGGGTGCGTGGAGGGGATAGCTCGTGCCACGAGGCCATGGCTGTGTCCGGTGTGCCGGCGTTTGAGGGGATTTGGTGGTGGGGACAGCTGCCGCCTGCTCTGGCCCATTTAAAGGGCTGCTTCTGACCTCAGCACCATCATGGGACATCTTATGGAACTGCTGGAAACGCTCCCCCCCGCACCCCTAAGCGTGTGACCAGAGGTTTTCCGTCTGTATATTTTTGTCTGCGTTAGTGGGCCATTCAGATCGCGCGCGCCTGTATTGTGCTCCATTAGCATGCGCCGGCCCGGCCGCGATACTTCGCGGCCTAGCCACAGGAGGTCACGACCGTCTAAGACAGCTGACATGAGCTGCACACTATCTGCTGGTGGCATGCTGTCAAACGGCCAACAGTGACAGCCAGCTCAGTCAGAGTGTACTCGGAACGTTCAATACAGTGCTTGTGCCAAACAGGTTCACTTCATTGGCGATGAGGTTTATGGTAGCATGGTCTTCCTGCGACAGTCATGGCAGAGCAACTTAGAGCGTTTCTGGCGAATCTTCAGTCGTTGCCAGGAGTTTTGGCTCAACAGAATGCTTCCTTCACGGCTTCTATTGACACCTCGACTAGGGCTGTGACACAACAGGTCTGGTTGCTGGCTTCTGTCCCTGTTCCTTCGGTTCCTCACTTTGACGACAATGCCGAGGATTGGTCCAACTACGAACAACGTTTACACCAACACTTCGTAGCTTTGCAGGTGTGTGAGGAAGGTAAGCAAAAAGCTTATTTCCTCCCGTGGCTCTCGCCTCATCTTTTTCGATTGCTGGCCGATTGGGCGCCACTTCAGATGCTAGCGTCACTTTCCTTTTCGGATATGTTCTCTCTTTGTGGCATATTTTTGCTGCCACTCTCACGTGGTTTCGGCCCGCATATCCTTCTACCGTTCGCATAAACAGCTGGGTCAGTTGCACCACGCCGAGGCCACGGAACTGCAGAGGCTGGCCCGTCGTCTGTTTGTCTGAGCCCCATGATGATTCATATGCAGACTCTGTTCCACAATGTTTTGATTTGTTTTGCTCCTGACCTGGACATTCGCAAGCAACCTCTTCAATCTGATGATTCCTCATTGGCGGAGGTTTTGCGTATTTGAAGTTTCTGAAGCTGTGGCGAGTCAACTTTCCACTTGGCGGGGAGTTATCTTCCATTGCCGATTCGGTCCAGTTTCTTCAGTGGCGGTTGTTGCAGCACCCTCCCTTCCTTCAAACACCGCGACGCTCACCTGTGTCATATGGGCAGGGAGAAGGCGACGCGCATCGCCCGCTTCAGAGAGCGAGCCAATTTCTTGTCTTTGGTGCAGGGCGTCCCATTTTCAGGAATCGTGCCCACACAGATGGGCCACTTGTAATTGTTGTGGAAAATTCAGATACATCGCCCAAGTGTGTCGCTCCTCTGCTCAGGGCCTCGGGGCTGCAACAAGACCACTTAGCCTCGTGATTTCAGATGTTTTAATAAGATCACTCCCGTCAGTGTACAGCCGCCAAAATTCTTTTATCGGCCTCTGCATTCTGCGAAAAACTGTCATGCTTCAAGTGGACGATGGCACGATGACATTCCTTCTAAGTTCTGCTACTCGTTAATTATAGGTTCCCACACTTTGTCTGGTGCCTCGCGCCTCGTGCGTTGGTTGGCTACGGTGGCCACCTTATTCCACTTTGTTAAAGGATTCATAATTCGAGATGATATAGTTGTGGTCTTCAGTCCGTATACTGGTCTGATAGCGCAGTGGTCGAAGGAAATCACTTTTTTGTCAGAGGTTACACTAGGTGTAGACCTATGTCTCTCCGAAGCAATTAAAGAAATTACAGGGTCCCATACGGTTGACAGAAGACCTGATTAATTGTGATGGCGGCTTTCAAATGGATAAAGCATGGGATCCTGTAATTTAATTGCTTCGCAGAGGCGTAGGTCTAGTGTATCCTCTGACAAAAAGTGATTTCCTTAGACCACTGCGCTTAAGATGCACGAAGGCGTATTCCGACAGATAACGCGAATGTAAGTACACCATTGCGCAGACGCGGCCCGCTTCTACCACAGAGCGCGCCAAATTCGACAGATGGCGCGCTAGTACCTCCTCACTGCGCAGGCGCCGCCGCGCCAACCTTCGGTATATATAGAGCGATGCACACCGGTAATCTTGAGTCTCGTGCTCACCTGAAGATGGCTGCACGTCTGTCAGCCGAAATATTGTTGGAAGATGTCAATGATCCGGCTGCAAGCCCGAAATATGATGGATCAACGTGTTTCTAGTACGGCACTTTGCTGCTTGGTATGGGTGTGTAGCTACTTCTGAGGCATTAATCTATCAGTCTTGGAAGTTGTTACATTGTTGTCTCTACATGGCTGTGAGTATGAGCGTGTGGTTTATATTACCTTATTTCAGCCGTGAATTGTCTTGTATTTTGTACTGTAGCAAAAATTATGCTAGCTTTATTGATCTGACGGTATTAGATATCAAAAAATTTATGATCCAAGTAATAAAATTCCTCAATACGAACATCTGTGTTGTGCATGAAGTACACGACATAAACAATAGTTATGCTAAAAAAAAATATTTTGATGTTTAGTGCACTGTATTAATACAGGAAACACTGAGTTTTAATATTTCCAAATCCGAATTCATAATGTTTGTGTTAGGATGCTTTGCAGACGATTCACACTTACCACTTCTTAGCAAGTGGTACAAAACAGTACTGCTCCATTCTGTCCATTTCACCTGAATCCGTAACAAATTCCAGTCTGTACTTTTTATGCAGTTCACACCTTTCGACATCTCTTCTGAGCAGTCGAGGTATATGTAGTGTAATATTACGAAACTGTGCAAAATGTGTTCCAAATAGTTAGCAGTAAAGATGTAATAAATTGAAATGGTTTTTCGCGTATTTCATTATTTATGAAGTGTTTTCTTTTCCTCACAGCCATTGTGACAGTAAAGGTTGTCTGTACCATGTTAACTAATTTTTAACTATCTAGTTAAGAGTTACTTGTTTTCGAACATTTCTTAATCACGTAGATACAAATACAATGAGTTAAAAATATTTTAATGTGGTCTTTTTTCTGTTTCAGGCTGGAATGCATGCAGTACGTGAGAACCGCTACATAGTACTTACAAAAGATTTCGAAAAGGGATACAAAAATAATATAAAGAAGGATGAATCAGAGCATGAATTCTATAAATAAACTGTTTCTAATTTTATACTGTTTACTAATAAATTATGTTGTGTGTTCAATTAATATTAGTATCTCGTGATACTTCCATTTCTACTGAAAGTGATATCCTTTTTTGGTGAATATGTTCCTAACTTTTCACTGCTATGAGAGATTTTCTTTTCTATAAAGAATAAAACTACTGTGGTTTATGAACGAAGGTATATACATGAATATTCAAAACACACAAGGTTGAAACACAATAGAGCAGTGTGACACAAACTTTAGTGTTTATGTGTTACAAAACATTGATTGCCATATATTTTCACAGATAAGACAAGGTCCAAATTCTCATCAAAATTTTATAGTATAAGCATATATCTGACCTACAAGATGATACCCAAATTACCGTATTTACCTGAATGCAGGCCAAGCTTTTTTTTTTCTAGTTTTCGGGATCTAAAAATATGCCTGCAGCTTAGATTTGGAGGCAAAGCTTAAAGAAGTTCTGAAAAATGCTGTTAGAAACTGCCATAAGTAGCATTTGTTCCTGGAGGTAAGAATAAATCATGGTTTTGTGCAAGGAGAGTAGAGACTGTAAGCAACTTGTTTTTGTGTAGAGCGCCTAGTTCTGTGAATAGTAGTTCGAAAAATGCCGCTAGAAGCCGCCGAAGTAGTTTTCATGATTGGTTCATCTGGATTTCACCCTTTGTGATCTGCTTGTGAATATTAGTGCATGTAGTGCTATGTTGTATTCGATCGTGAAGAAGCATGTTTTTTAACACCGCAAAGTTTATTAAACTAATTTCTTTCGCTGAGGTGACATTTAATCACACCGATGCCCATATTATGCAGGTGAAAACACACAAAATTGCCTGTAGCTCCAATGTATTTTAACCCTTTCACAGCTCCGTGCATAAATGTACGCTATCGTTTCGGTGCAACTCGGGATATATTGAGAAACCATTTTTGACAAGCGACATTGTAAAATCAAGCTGCATTGTAAATAATTAATTGTATTCGTGCTTTATGGCATGTAGGTTATCGTATGTACCCTTGTCCACGTAGTAAATTATTAAAGCTCATAAAGTGAATATATTTTTTAAAATTATGCTAATATTTTTCGTAAAGCTCTCCTCCACATCGTAAATTCCAGACTAAATTTCAATGTAATTTTTTTGTACCGTCGTATAAGACGACCTCGGATTTTGGGGCCTTTTTTTATGATTCAGCCTTAGTCTTACCTACGGAAATATACGGTACTTGTTATTGCACAGGTACAAATGTATTCCAATTTTATTATGGCATGCTGACATTTTGTTCATATTTAGTTCCTTCAGAGATTTTAATTTCTGTAAACTGGTATTTAAATGTCATCAGAACAGTCACCAGGCAGCAGATTGAAACCCAAGTAATATGATTGGCATTAGCATTACCTATTTTCCATTAATTTGACGTCTACATCCACTCACAAATCTAAGAGTTTAAATTTGATAGTATGGTATAATACTACCCTACCATGTATGCACAGGTCAAATCCAAAAAAAGGGAGGGGGAATGTGACATATTCAAAAGATGATTTGGAGGTCTTTCTTGGCAGTGAGAATTTCGGTGCCTCCAATGGGTAGATTCACAGTTTCAGAAGACGATATCTCTTGGAGAACAGTATGTAGTTTATCAAAAGTTGTAGACAGTGCAACAGTGAAGAAACAAATAAAATTACAGATTTTAATTGCAGAACATGAAACTCAAAACACTTGTAACAGAAAAACTTGGACTTTAAGTGATGCCAAAAAAGGTGATAAAATGCCACAGTGGCACAAACAGTAAAAATAAGTTTAAATTTGAAGTTGAGAGCTAATGCTGAAGGCTCTGAGAAGCTCCAAAACAGCCTCAGCATTGTACTAATATGCATTCACTTTAAACTCCATATGATGCCAACCAGAAAGCTTCTATGAACTCATCTTTTACTGCCTTGATGTGCAAATGGGAGCTCAGAATAGAATACTTATTTTTGTTGATCATCCTACTGAAATGAACTTGCAGAATGTGCAGTTAGAATTTTTGCCAGATAACAGCACAAGCAAACTGCAGCCCTTGGATGTTTGTTACACATTCTTCCAAGCCATTCCCTAGGAAAAAATTGTTCAAAGACTTTTGTCTCATAGTTTGGATTTCAGTGCTGAAAGCACTGCATTTCATCACCAATTTATGGGCGGCTGTGAAAGAGGATCCACTAAACTTTATAAAAAAAACAGGAAACTGGATAAAAGGTGTCAGCTACCAGGAAGAGGTGGATTATTTCCTGCTGTATGGGGAACACTGCAGCCAAAATGCACTGTTCATGGATTTTTTTAGTTAGATAACTACTTTATAACTCCAGAAGAAAGAACTGCAGAGGGACTTTGTAGAAAATTCTCTCTGTGATGGGGAAGAAGGAAAAGAGTGTATCAGTTTCCACCAGGAAATTGCAGCAGTGGAGGTTCTACAGTTTGCTTCTGTTGGAGGATGTTAAACTTTAAAATGGTAATAACTCAATATTTAAATGTTTCTTAAAAGGATGTAACATTTCTAAATGAATAGCTCTGTTTTCCATGTTATGAAATATAGGCCCAATATAAGAATAAGCCCACAGGAAAACTATCTCACAATGTTTCAACTGCTAGTAATGTTCTAGTTTCCAGTGGATAAACCCTCTCCTAGGCACTTAAATGTGATTTGCAGAGTAAATGTGTAGATGTAGATAAGCAGAATTAGAAGGTAAAGCAATATCAGCAGTTGTTATTCACTGGATATTTGAGGTAAGTACTAGAAATGACCTGTGTATCCCATTATATATCAATATGCATTGTGAAGTCATTTTGTGGCTTCATCAGAGCATTTGTCTTAGACAGCGATTTCCTGGATTCCACTTAGTCATTTTCCCTGAAACTGTAAAAGAGAGATATTACTGTCTGACAATTTCATAGGATATGTTCAGTAATTGTAGCAGGTTAGTGTGTTTCTTATTTTAACCCATTAGTGCCTGAATTTTTTCTTAAAATTTTAAAATTGTTTTGATTCATTATGTCTTAACAAGGCAGACATTACACAACATAGTTATTTTTACGAAAGTCATTACTGCCTTTAACGAGATATTTGATGTTGCCATATGGCATCGCTAGGCGCTTTCAATACCTAAATTTTTGTGGATTACAACTTTAACAAAATAGGTAGGTTATTGAAAGTTCTTATTACACATACAACTTATGTGTAAATTTATTATAAAATCTTTTGTCTAACATTTGATATTTTATAACACAAGCAATTAATATTGATGAATCAAACACTTCAACTCTGCATTACTGTACGTGAAACGGGATGAAACAATATATACACAATCCCACATTACACTTAGAACACATTGTTCTCACAATAGTTTTACAGTCTTTGTGAGCACACCTTTTCTTCTTTCCTACTGCATGCCGGACGCGGTGGTCAGTTTTATCAAATCTGATGGAATGTGATACGCAACTGTCGGTAGGTGCCCTTGATGCAGAAGGTCTTCCAGATCCTTTGGATAAAGCTTAGTATCTCTGCAAGTACACTGTTGTCATTTCCCTCTCGAATTCGAGCTGAGAAATAGTTTGGTTTCTTCCTTTATAATACAAAATCCAACTGTTTTGTACGGCGACATCTAACATCCATGTTTTTGCAAGTATCTCTTGACTTGGATGACCTCTTATGCACCACATGAAGGAGAAATCAATGTGACGGAGATGTCAGCTACTTTCTCCCACCACTGACCACATGTATGTGTCAGAAACCCAGTTCACGATATTGTTACATAATAACATAGATTGTATTTTGGATACAAATTACTTTGATACATTAGGACATGGTGCAGCTTGTTCAGGTACAGTTGGATCTTGTGCAGTATTTGACTGTGCTGGTGGGTCTCAGTCCTCATAATAAACACAGATCATTTCATTACTTGACAGCCTTATTTCAGCATTACCTCATAACTGACGAGAGGACAGGATGACTAAAACTTTGTAACAGTATGGAATGGAATAGAAAATAATAAAGTTGTCGGTGTCAGTAAACAAACAGTTCAAAACAAACCAATGGTAGATCTACTTACCCACCAACATCTTTTTCCTGATCTTCATCTGTGTGTATATATACGGATTTGGGGGCTCAACAAACACATCACCTTCAATATCATTATTATAAAGAATCTCCCCACTCCCATGAACCACAGACATTGCCGAGGTGGGGTGGCTTGCGTGCCTCAACGATACAGATAGCCGTACCGTAGGTGCAACCACAGCGGAGGGGTATCTGTGGAGAGGCCAGACAAACGTGTGGTTCCTGAAGAGGGGCAGCAGCCTTTTCAGTAGTTACAGGGGCAACAGTCTGGATGATTGACTGAGCTGGCCTTGTAACATCAGCTAATGTGCCTTTGCCACACAGCTAATGCGAACGGCTGAAAGCAAGGGGAAACTACAGCCGTTACCTTTCCCGAGGACATGCAGCTCTACTGTATGAACATATGATGATGGCATCCTCTTGGGTAAAATATTCCGGAGGTAAAATAGTCCCCCATTCGGATCTCCGGGCGAGGACTACTCAGGAGGATGTGATCATCAGGAAAGACAATACTGTCATTATACGGGTCGGAGCGTGGAATGTTAGATCCCTTAATCGAGTAGGAAAATTAGAAAATTTAAAAAGGGAAATGGATAGGTTGAATTTAGATATAGTGGGGATTAGTGAAGTTCGGTGGCAGGATGAACAGGATTTCTGGTCAGGTGAGTACAGGATTATAAGTACAAAAGCAGTTGGGGGTATCACAGCAGTAGGATTGATAATGAATAAGAAAATAGGAATGCGGGTAAACTACTATGACCAGCACAGTGATTGCATTATCATTGTCAAGATAGATACGAAGCCAACACCGACAACAGTAGTACAGGTTTATATGCCAACTAGCTCTGCTGATGATGAGGAAATCGAAGAAATATGAGGAGCTACAGGAAATTATTCAGACAATTAAGGGAGAGGAAAACTTAATTGTTATGGAATTCAGTAGTATGACAAGGAAGGGAAGGGAAGATAGTAGGTGAATATGGTCTGGGCAAAAGGAATGAAAGAGGAAGCCGCCTGGTAGAATTTTGCACAGAACATAATTTAGTTATATCAAACACCTGGTTCAACAATCACAAAAGGTTGTATACGTGGAAGAGACCAGGAGACACCGGAAGGTATCAGATAGATTTTATAATGGTAAGACATAGATTCCGGAACCAGGTTTTAAACTGTAAAACATACCCAGGGGCAGATATATAGACTCTGACCATAACTTCTTGGTTATAAACTGTAGGCTGAAACTAAAGAAACTACAAAAAGGTAGGAAAATGAGATGGGACCTGGATAAATTGAAGGAACGTGAGGTTCTTAAGAATTTCAGAGGGAGCTTTAGGCAACAATTGACAGAAACAGGGGAAAATGAAACTGTAGAAGAGGAATGGGTAAAACTGAGAGATGAAATAGTGAAGGTAGCAGAGGACAAAATAGGTAGGAAGGCAAGACCTACAAAAAAAAATCCTTGGATATCACAGGAGATACTAAATTTAATCGAAGAAAGGAGAAAATATAAAAATGCAGTAAATGAAACTGGCAAAATGGAGTACAGACGACTAAGAAATGAGATTGACAGGAAGTGCAAAATGGCTAAGCAGGAGTGGCTAGACGGCAAATGCAAGGATGTAGAAGAATGTATAAATAGGGGAAAAATAGATACAGCCTACAGGAAAATAAAAGAAACATTTGGACATAAGAAAAACAGATCTATGAATATCAAGGACACTGATGGAAAACCAGTTCTCAGCAAAGAAGGGAAAGCTGAAAGGTGGAAAGAGTATATAGAGGGGCTCTACAAAGGAAATGAACTCAGAGACAATATTGTAGGAAGGGAGGAGGATGTAGATGAAGATAAAATAGGATATACTGTATTGAGAGAAGAATTTGACAGAGCCCTGAAAGACCTAAGTCGAAACAAGGCCCCTGGAGTAGATGATATTCCCTCAGAGCTACTGAAGTCTCTGGGAGAAGCAGCCATGACAAACCTGTTTCACCTGGTGTGTAAGATGTTTGAGACAGGAGAAGTACCCTCAGACTTTAAGAAAAATGTTATAATCCCCATTCCAAAGAAAGCAGGTGCAGACATGTGTGAAAACTACAGAACCATCAGTCTAATTAGTCATGGTAGCAGAATATTAACTCGAATTATATACAGAAGGATGGAAAAGGTGGTAGAAACCGACCTCGGGGAAGATCAGTTTGGGTTCTGGAGAAATGTAGGCACATGGGAGGCAATACTCACTTTACGGCTTATACTAGAAGATAGATTAAGAAAAGGCAAACCTACATTTCTAGCTTTTGTAGATTTGGAGAAGGCTTTTGACAATGTTGATTGGAATAAACTGAAGTTCTGAAGCAAGCAGGAGTAAAATATAGCCGGCCGCGGTGGCCGAGGGGACTGAGGCGCTCCAGTCACGGTCTGCACGGCCACTACGGTCTGGGGTTCGAATCCCCCCTCGGGCATGGATATTTGTGCCGTCCTTAGTATTAGCTAGTTCATAAGTTGTTTGTAAGTTTAGGGACTGATGACCCCGTAGTTAAGTCCCATAAGGTATACAAACATTTTTGAGTAAAATATAGGGAGCATAAGGTTATTTACAACTTGTATAAAAACCAGACAGCGGTTGTCAGAGTTGAAGGGCATGAAAGGGATGCAGTGGTTGGAAAGGGAGTAAGACAGGGTTGTAGTCTTTCTCCATTGTTATTCAATTTGTACATTGAGCAAGCTATAAAGGAAAGCAAGGAGAAATTTGGAGAAGGAATTAAAGTTCAGGGTGAAGAATTAAAAACATTGCGTTTTGCTGACGACATTGTAATAATCTCAGACAGCAAAAGACCTGGAAGAGCAGTTGAAGGGAATGGACAGTGTGCTGAAAGGTGCATATAAGATGAACATTAACAAGAGCAAAACTAGGGTAATGGAGTGCAGTGTAAGGAAATCAGGTGATGCTGAAGGAATTAGATTGGGAAACGAAGCAATAAAGGAGGCAGAAGAGTTTTGTTATTTGGACAGTAAAATAACAAATGATGGTCGCAGTACAGAGGATATAAAATGCAGAATGGCAATGGGTAGAAAGGCGTTCTTGAAAAAGAGAAATTTTTTTAACCTCGAATATTGATTTAGCCTAAGGAAGTCTTTTTCTGAAGGCATTTGTATGGAGTGTTGCCTTGTATGGGGGTGAGACACGGACGATAAACAGTGCGGACAGGAAGAGGATTGAGGCTTTTGAAATATGGTGCTACAGAAGAATGCTGAAAATTAGGTGGGTGGATCGCGTAACT
Organism: Locusta migratoria; assembly: GCA_026315105.1. Lineage (NCBI taxonomy): Eukaryota > Metazoa > Arthropoda > Insecta > Orthoptera > Acrididae > Locusta > Locusta migratoria. The sequence goes on from CM048753.1 coordinate 48,092,657, forward strand.
AATGAGGAGGTATTGAACAGAATTGGAGAGAAAAGAGATTTCTGGCATACCTTGACTAAAAGAAGGGATAGATTGGTAGGACACATTCTTAGACATCAAGGAATTGTGAATTTAGCATTGGAGGGAAGTGAGTGGGGGAAAAATCGCAGAGGAAGACCAAGAGATGGATACAGTAAGCAGATTCAGACAGATGTAGGTTGCCGTTCTTATGTGGAGATGAAGAGGCTTGCTCAGGATAGGGTATTGTGGAGAGCTGCAGCAAACCAGTCTCCGGACTGAAGACGACGACAACAACAACAACAACAAAGAATCTCCAGCACCTCAGAAAGTGAGAAAACTCTTCTAAAACAAAAATGAAAAATTCGCCATTTTTATAAGTGCCTAGGTTGCCATATAGCAACACCCAAGTTTGTAAGGCCTAAATGAACGCAATTTATTTCACAGCAAGCAATAACTTTCAGAGAATATATATTGGAGTATATAAAGAATAAACATACTAAAAAACAAAATTATGTATCATAAATTATTGTGTAAAATATACTTACTCGAACTTATGCTCCATTTTTCTTCCTCATCCAGCAAACTAAGACTTCCAACACTGCATACGTTAAAACCTTTAAATGTATTGTTAAAACAGTTGCATTGTAGTGAACTTTACACTCTTGCGAAACGGAAGCAGGTGCTGCCAACACTCTCGCTTCATTGTTGTCATGGAAACTACTATTTAAAAAAATTTTTACAAACGTTGCCATATGGTAACGCTAGGTGCTAATGGGTTCATGTGTTGGGATGGAATATAGTCACAGGACTGATAAATTGGTATTGGTTTTTTTCCAGTTTAGATAAGCTATAGTTATTTCTAATTTCTGACGAGAGAGAAGAAAATGTCTTGACATTTAATTGATTGGAATGTTTCAGAGTAAAATGATGCTTACAGCATAAAGAAACATTTAAGTATAAAAATGGAGACAGATACACTTGTGTATCACAATCTGTGGTAGAAGCTGGTGACTGTTATATATGGAACACTTTGAGAAAGGGCATTATTACATTGTTTAACATTCATAATAGATTTCAGTTTGTACTAGGCCAAAGCTCTGTCTTTCAATGGCACTGCTCTTTCTAGAGTATGCTTCACTATCCAGTCTCAACCTATGATCTTAAGAAGTTATCTTTCAAATATTGTTTAATGTATTGATGGGTAATGGCTCATTTGGTGTTGTGCACTCATGTGTCTTATTGTTGAATAGCATTTCCTGTGAAGTGCAAAAAAACACCATAACAGATTGTGAGGATGGTATCATTTAAAGCAGTTCAACAAATGACCAAATATTTACTTTCAGACAACTCTTCAAAAAAGCTAAGCATCTATTGTTGATGCATTGTAGGTACTCGGTTAAATAATTGGATCAAAATGCCCATTCTGCCTACATTTTTCCATAGACGAAAAGCATCCTTAACTTCTATTTGTTGGTCTACTTTGTACTCACAAATTTTGAATTGGTTATCTGAATAATTTGTGTTAATTCTACATTTGCTTACTGCTAGATCCAGCAAATGGATGCAGTGTGCTGGTATAGAAGAGTCAGTGTTAAGTTTCTACGTCACTTATGTGCATGTTACATTGTGAAACATTTTTAACTGGTCTTGAGGATTGGAAGTGGATTACCCAACACAAAATATACTGTGCTATTTAAAGAATGGTGTACTGTTGTTCATATATTCAGAATGAAAAGTGTTAAAATTAGAGGTAACCATACTATTAAATGTCATCCTGCAAGCAAAAACGTTTGTTTGGTACATTTTTCATTTTGCTTCTGAACAAGAAGCTATGATTTATTCAAGATAAATGGAACATCCATCATACCAAAATGAAAAATTCTTTCATAACTCAACAAAAGGCAACTATATCATTGCCAGAGTCAAAGATTCCAAAGAGGAGTTACAGCTTCTCAATTTGCTAGCTTCAAAATAACATTTAAATCAAAAGATCTTAACATGTGTAAACTAACATGACATATTATCATTTGTGTAATGTGGCTCAATGTTATCCAACCTATCACTTCTCATGTTATAGAATATGACAACATGCTGCCTTACATCCCCATTCAGGTACTTACTATTATTACAGATGTGCCCACCAAAAGAGCTCACTTCATTGGGAAATCATGGTCAGCTCACATTAAAGTATGATTATATCAACTTTTAAATAATAAAAATGTTTTTGATGCTGCCAGATAAGTCTAGACCAGTGCTTTCCAAACTTTCCCCCATGGCGACACCCTTTTATAGCTTATGGTTTTGTGTGACACCCTTTCACTCATATAAATATGTATGGTAGAATTTAGATGGTTCTAGCTGGGAGGGGGGGGGGTGGGGGGCGGAAATAAAGTATTGCTTCAATTTAGTTTGTAAACGAAACTGAAATCCTTGTACACATTGACATATTTAATGTTGATCCTGACTGCAGCAATTACACACACTCGTCGCAAGAAAAGGAAACATTAGGAACCACGGAGATGTACAACAGACTAACACCGCAGACAACAATGCCTAACTCACACAGTAATACATACTTCTACATGCGACCCAACTTCCGAAACAAAAACTGCATTTCGGAAACCGTTTTTTGCTGTCATGTGTAAATGTCAGAGCCAGATACAGTTTTGCTGGGTCGATTGAAAACGACATCTGGAAATTAGCTGTTCGGATTTCTGATTTAGACAGCACAGTGCCTGTTCCCTTTCAGTTCAATATTATCACATTATTTTCAGAAATAAAGAGGATGTATTTATGACAAGTGATGAATTGTTATTTAGGTTCTATTGTTAGGTTCTTGTTTCACGACGACCTCGGAAGTCCCGTCATATTCGAAAAAAAAAAAAAAAAAAAAAAAAAAAAAAAAAAAATGGATAAGTATTGTGACAAGTAAGAATATGAATGTCATTTCTGGTCCCAGAATCTGTTAGATACAGGAAACCGAGAGGAAAAAATATTAACGCATACCAGGGTTCGAACCAACAATCACTGCATGTAAAATACTACTCTCCATTAATCACCCGGCCATCACCACGCTAAACATCGCTACTGAATAGCTTTAGTCAGTGGACAATTGTGACTGCTTTTACAATCTCTGACAGCTTTTACAGCCACTGTATCATTGATCGACATTTAATTGTAAAAAACACTGCTGAGGGTGACGTTGCTTTGATAAATCCATAGAAAACACTCAGGTGCAGCTTTTTGAGAAGGAAAGCAGACTATAGTGAAGGTTCCTTCCGGCAGCTGCCAGTTCCAGCAAACTGCGCATGGGAAGAGCTGTAATCGAGTGTCAGCAGGAGCTATGCGCATGCGCAGTTTGCTGTAATCTGGCAACTGGCAGCTGCTTGAACGAACCCTGAGTGTCTACTGCTGCTGAAGCAGAGCTGCCGCCTAGCGGCTGAGCACGCAATTAATGTGCTCCGGTCATTCCTTTAATACGTGATCTGTGGTGCACTGAATGAAGAGAAGGATGATTAGCTGCAGGCGAGTATTCAGGGTAGTATGAAGAGAAGGATATTTTGTGTTATGACAAGTTTTTTTTGTTTAGAGTCTAACTTTATCTCGCACACCCTTGACATTACTACGCGACACCCCAGGGTGTCGTGACACCCAGGTTGAAAAGCTCTGGTCTAGATGCTAGTTCTCTTCTTTTACACCTTTTTTTGTGCTGTGATGAGTATTTTATTATAGTGGATTAACTTTCACATCTCTTCAAAATTTCTGTACAAGAAAAAAAGTGCAGACAGGTGTGAGAACCATCAGTTTTATATTCATAGATGCAGAAGTCTAACACAAATTATTTTTAGGTGGAAAGAACAACTGTAGAATGTGATCTCAGTTAAGGTCATTTGGATTTAGGAGGAAAGAGTAACACCTGAGGCATTATGCAGGACTTACTTTAGGAGATAGGTTTAGGAAAGACAAACCTACATTTCTGGCTTTTGTTGATTTGGAGAAAGCTTTCGACAGTGATGACTGGAATACACACTAAAATTCTAAAGGTAGGAGAGTTAAATATAGGTAATGGAAAGTTACTTATGACTTGTATAGAAACAAGACAACAATTGTAAGGATTGAAGAGTTGGTTGGGAATGGAGTAAGTCAGGGTTGTAGTCTTTTCCCGAATTTTATTCCTTGTACAGTGAGCAAGTTGTGAAGGAAAACGGGGAGAAGAATTAAAATTCAGGAAAAGATATTGAAATTCAGAAGTTTGCCAATGACCTTGTAAGTTCACAGCAAAAGGACCTGAATGACAATTGAATGGTGTAGACATTGTCTTGAAAGAAGGGTACAAGATGAACATTAACAAGAACAAAGATAACTGAATTAAATTGGGCGGTATTGAGGGCATCAGATTAGGAAACAAGATAATAAATGTGGTAGATGAATTTTGTTACTCAGCCAATAAAGTAACTTGAAGATTGGAGCACAGAACATGTAAAATGGCAGTGCAAGAAAAGGATTTATGAAGAAGAGAAATTTTACTTAGTGTTAGGAAAGCTTTTATTGAAGGCATTTTTCTGGAGTGCAGTCTAGTATGGGAGTGAAATGTGGATGATAAATAGTTCACTCAAGAAGGGGTTTTAGGTTGTGCTGCCACAGCTGAATACTGAAGATTAGGTGGATAGATCAGATGACTAATGAGGTACAGAACAGAATTGGAAAGAAAAGAAATATTTGGCATATCTTGATTGATGGAAGGCATCGACTGGTAGGAACATGCTAAGACATCAAGGAATCGTCAATTTACCACTGGTATCTAATTTTTGTCTGGTGAGCATACTTCACTGCAGATTTCTACAAATGACAGTTTTACACATATTAAAGTCTGTTGCAAAATTCTGGTAAAGTATACTAAAAAAACTAATCCAAATAAGTTTTATTCTTAGTGCAGTATTTGACTGCCAGTGTACACAAACATTTTCTATATGGATTGCAAATCAAAACAACGCTATGCCATGGTTAGAGTTCCTCTTATGTGGATGTCCACAGTAATTAGGCTAAATGAGACAGCAACCAATTGCACAGTGACCGTGCACCACAGTTTCTGTGATGTACAAAATGGTCCACAGTAATTATTACCTTGAGGATAAAAGTGTGCATTGTTTCAGATATCTACAGGTTATCTTGATCCACACACTGAAAGGCTCTTGGACAAACTTCCGTATCAAGTAATAGGGGAATGATTGCACCTCTAAACCATGGAGTCTGCAAACTATTACTGAAATATGCTCAAAACAAACATTTATGACTCAGACTGTAGAACTCGGATGCCGAAGCACGATAAGACTGTTGTAGTTGCCTTCAACACTTGAAAACTCCAAGAGTTTAGCAATTTTCTTTTTCCCAAAAAGAAAACACTGATTCTTGCAGAGGAGTCAATTGACACAATGTCACATGTGATGTCAAAAAAGAAACATATTAGGGGGAATTCAAGAGAGGAGCAAAGTCATACAAATTTGTCGGTCACACTAAATGTAATCAAGAATCCGGTAGGAATATCAGTAATGAAGGATAGGTAACAACTCGCCACAAAAAGTGTCGCTGAGCTGCTGACAGACACAAAAATGGATAATGACATTCACACAACTAAATTTTTATCCATGGTCTACGTCAGAAACAGAAACATACACTCCTGGCCATTAAAATTGCTACACCACAAAGATGACGTGCTGCAGACGCAAAATTTAACTGACAGGAAGAAGATGCTGTGATATGCAAATGATAAGCTTTTCAGGGCATTCGCACAAGGTAGGCGACAACTACAACGTGCCGACATGAGGAATGTTTCCAACTGATTTCTCATACACAAACAGCAGTTGACCAGTGTTGCCTGGTGAAACGTTGTGATGCCTCGTGTAAGAAGGAGAAATGTGTACCATCACGTTTCTGACTTTGATAAAGGTTGGATTGTAGCCTGTCGCAACTGCGGTTTATTGTATCGTGACATTGCTGCTTGCATTGGTTGCGATCGACTGTTCAAGAGGGCAATACGGAACGGCGTGCTGGATCCCAACGGCCTCGTATCACTAGCAGTCGAGATGACAGGCTTCTTAGCCACATGGCTGTAACAGGTTGTGCAGCCACGTCTCTCTCACTGACTCAACAGATGGGGACGTTTGCAAGATGACAACCATCTGCACAAACAGTTCGATGACATTTGCAGCAGCATGGACTATCGGCTCTGAGACCATGGCTGCGATTACCCTTGATGCTGCATCATAGCACGCAACAACGAACCTGAGTGCGCAAATGGCAGAACGTTTTTTTTTTTTTTTTTTTTTTTTTTTTTTTTTTTTTTTTTTTTTTTTTTTTTTTTTTTTTTTGATGAATCCAGGTTCTGTTTACAGCATCTTGATGGTCGCATCTGTGTTTGACGACATCACGGTGAATGCACATTGGAAGCGTGTATTCGTCATCGCCATACTGGTGTATCACCCGGCGTGATGGTATAGGGTGCCATTGGTTACATGTCTCGGTCACCTCTTGTTCGCGTCAATGGCGAAGTGGCTGTTACATTTCAGATGTGTTACGGCCCGTGGCTCTATCATTGATTCAATCCCTGCAAAACCCTACATTTCAGCAGGATAATGCAGGATAATATTCGACTGCTGCCCTGGCCAGCACATTGTCCATGTCTGTAACAATTGAAAACGTCTGGTCAATGGTGGCCGAAGAACTGGCTCGTCACAATACGGCAGTCCCTACTCTTGATGAACTGTGGTAGCGTGTTGAAGCTGCACAGGCATCTGTACCTGTACACGCCATCCAAGCTCAGTTTGACTCAGTGCCCAGACGTATCAAGGCCGTTATTACGGCCAGAGGTGGTTGTTCTGGGTACTGATTTCTCTCAGGATCTATGCAACAAAATTGCGCGAAAATGTGAGCGCATGTCAGATCTAGTATAATATATTTGTCCAATGAATACCCGTTTAACTGGACTGTGAGTGAGCTGGGGTGTGGAGGGGGAAGGGTGCTGGGTAAAGTTGGGGATGAAACGTTCCGCATTGCGTGATGGATTTTAAAGGTTCTGATAGGCAGGAATTTGAATTGCGGCAATGAATACAGTGAAGGGAAGGGGCAGGAAAGAATAAAAGGGACGTGTAGAGGAGTGTGGGGAGGGAGTGGCGGGATTTGAAATAAAAATAATAAGAAAAAATAAAATTAGGAAAAGCAGAAAAAAATAAAAAAAATAGCTACAAATAAAAAGTAATAAATTAAGGGGATATTGTAAGTGGTGATACACAGGTGTAAGAATCAGAAGTATATCTATTGCTTTGTCAGGGTGAGCTCGAAATACAGCTTTTAATGAATCAGAACTTTTATGACCTGACCACGAATCTAGAAGGAGAAGAGATTTGTTCCCGCAGAACGGAAGAAAAGCATGACGCAGGAAAAGTGTAACGTTATCATTGCCCATTTTTCCAGACTTTGATGCGTCTACCACAAGATTGTCTGTGTAGAACATCATTTTTGTTTGACACGTGGTCCAAAACGTCCAGTTGGTTCTTGAAGATACACATATAGTTTAGGCAACAATGAACCATCCAGACTAATTATGGGCATTATAGTGTATCAATAGGTGTGGACTGCGCAATTGCCTCAATATGTTTTTCCCCTTTGAATGACAGTGTTCTTTTTGCACGCATTTGTTTTTGAAAACCTGTTTGATCTGCATGGTAAACGTAAGATTCACTATAACTGGTGATCTTATTTTTTGCGCTCGTAAGAAAAGCTTCTATCATTTCCATTTCCGTCACTTCATTTTCCGATCTGTTACTTCATACAAATTTTATTATTTTTCGTGCCACAGTTTTATGTGATTTTTTGTAGCGACTAATCCAACTTTGAGAAACTGCAAATTCTTCAGCGTCTATCGTGTTGACAATCTCTAACGCCCAATCACGCAAAGCAAGCTGCTCCTTGTTTGTTGGGAGGACACAGCGGATCGCAGCAGTGTCCAGCGATGGTTGCGGAGCTTAGAAGGAGTCGATTTCTCTCTGCTGGACAAACCACGATGCGACAGGCCATCGACAGCAGCGAGTGATGTGAGTAAGGAGATGACTGATCGTTCACCCAAAATGACAGATGTGACACGACGGCCTGCTGAAATAACTCTTTTGTCATTAGGTAGTGTGGTATCATTGGTAGAGTCCCTAGGGTACAGAAAAATCTGTGCACATTGGGTGCCTAGATTAACGACGAGGAAAAATGTGTGCTAGGGTCTTTGGAAGACGTTTACTGAAAAGTGGAAACAGTATTTTGACGGGTCATTACCCAGGATGAAACATGGTTGTTTTTATTTGAATCTGAGAACAAAACTCAATCTATGGAGTGGTGTCATTCGGGTTCCCCTCGCAAGAAGAAACCAAGACTCTCACGAACAGCAGCCAGAAAGGTGATAGCCTTCTCCTTTTGGGATCAGCGTGATGTCATTTTCATTGACTTTTTGGAACACGGCACCACCTTTAACGCCGCGATGGAGTAGCCGAACGGTCTAAGGCGCCTCGCTGCGGACCGCGCGGCTGCTCGCCGTCGGAGGTACGAGTCCTCCCTGGGGCATGAGTGTGTTTGTTGATCTTAGGTTAGTTTACCTTAGTTTAAGTAGTTTGTAAGCCCTCGGACTGATGACCACGCAGTTTGGTCCAATAGATTTACAAACTTTTGAACATTTTGAACCACCTTTAACCAGGACCCTTATGTTTGTCATCGGACAAGCTGCGACGTGCCATCAAGATCCACAGTCTCAGGGTCAGCTCAACATGAAAATGCCATACCCCATACAGGCCTCATGGTACCGGACAAAATCAGGAAAATGGGTTGGATAATTGTTGCTCATCCTTTCTACAGTCCACACTTGGCTCCGTCTGATTTTTACTTCTTTGGTCGTCTGAAGGCCCACCCGTGTGGTAAAACATTTGGTAGTGAGAAAGACCTTATTTCCTGTGCCAAGTGATGGTGTAAAAGTCAATCTGCAGAATTTTACCAAAGTTCATTTACATCACGGAAAGAACGTTGGGACAGATGCATCGCAGCTGATCGAGGCTACATTCATAGGCTCATTGTGTAGCTAAATGTTCCAAGTATGTTCCCAAAATACGTCATTCTCCTCCTGCAAAAATTAAAAAACTGGAGCGACAGTGCAAAATTTTTTGAACGTCCTTTGTACTTATTTCTTAATTATTTCATTTCCAAAAATGAAGCACAAATAAAGTACAATTATTGTAGTTATTATAATCTTACACAGAATTTGATACAGATTTTGAAAGTTATTTGATTCCCTATAGCAGTGATTTTTTTTTTTTTAAACTTGCGGATCGCGGCCCACAGGTTTGGGGGGGGGGGGGGGGGAGGGGTCGCACAGGCTTCAAAAATGTTCAAATGTTTGTATAGCTTATGGGACTTATGACTCCGTAGTTAAGTCCCTAAACTTACAAACGACTTATGAACTAGCTAACGCTAAGGACGGCACAAATATCCATGCCTGAGGAGGGTGAACATGTCCTCAAACGGGTTGTGAGACTAATTTTAAAACACACACACTCATAATAATCAAAGACGATTATTATAAAAACCTTTTTTATATACTTCCATGTAATTATTGGTTTGTGTGCTATATGGCGTTAATTGCCCATTATTACAAAAATATTACAAAGATTAAACGTTAAATATTGAAAAGTTTCAAAATTTACCACAAAATAAAGAGAACAGAGAATTTATAGTCTGAATGCCCTGTGTTTAGCTGTGGGCACATTTGTTTCATCCTTTATCATCATACAGGATGAAACACTTGCCCAAAGCTGAACACAGGGCATTCAGGCTCTGAATTTAATCCGATTTGTAACTGTTTCTCAGTTTGGCCAGATCTACATGGGATACATTTACAAATCACATTTAAGTGCCTGGCAGAGGGTTCATCGAGCCACCTTTATACTATTCATCTCCCATTCCACTCTAGAATAGCGCGCGGGAAGGAAGAACATTTGAACCTCTCCGTTCGAGCTCTGATTTCTCGTATTTTATTCTGATGATCATTTCTACCAATGTAGGTGGGAGTCAACAATGTATTTTCGTATTCGGAGGAGAATGTTGGCGATTGGAGTTTCGTAAGTATCCCACGCCGCAGCGATAAGCGCCGTTGTTGTAATGATTCCCATGACAGATCCTGTATCATTTCCGTAACGCTGTCTCTCCTGTATCGTGACAATACGAAACGAGCTGCCCTTCTTTGGACTCTTTCGATGTCCTCCGTCAAACCCACCTGATCAGGATCCCACACTGGGCAGCAATACTCCAAAAAAGGACGGACAAGCGTAGTGTATGCAGTTTCTTTTGTAGTTCTGTTGCATCTTTTAAGGATTCTGCCAATAAAACGCAGTATCTGGTTCGCCTTTCCCATGACATTATCCACGTATTCTTTCCAATTTAAGTCTGAAGTAATAGTAATTCCTAGATATTTTGTGGAGTTTACGGTCTTCAAGTTTGATTGATTTATCTTGTAAACAAAGTTTAACTTATTTCTTTGCGTACTCATACGGACGACTTCACACTTCTCATTATTTAGAGTCAATTGCCAATTTTTACACCATAGTGATATCTTATTTAGATCGTTCTGCAGTTGGTTTTGATCTTCTGATGATTTTACGAGACGGTAAATGACGGCGTCATCTGCAAACAATCTAAGAGAGCTACTTAGATTTTCTCCCAAATCGTTTATGTAAATAAGGAACAGCAGAGGACCAATAACACTACCCTGTGGAACGCCCGATATTACCTCTGTTTTAGTTGATGCCTTACCATCGATTACTACAAATTGTGTACTCTCTGATAGGAAGTCCCCTATCCAGTCACAAATTTGGGGCGATATACCATAACCACGCAATTTGATTAAAAGCAGTTTGTGAAGTACGGTGTCAAAAGCCTTCTGGAAATCAAGAAATACGGAATCTTTTTGCGAACCCTTGTCGATAGCACCCATCACTTCGTGTGAGTAAAGAGCTAGTTGTTTGTGTTTCGCATGAATGGTATTTTCTAAATCCGTGTTGACCTTGGGTCAATAGATCATTCTGTTGAAGATAATTCTTAATACTTTAATACAGGACATGTTCCAAAACCCTGCTGCAAATTTACGTCAATGAAATAGGCCTGTACTTTAGTGGGTTACTCCTACTGCCTTTCTTGAATATAGCTGTGACCTGTGCAACTTTCCAATCTTTTGGTACAGATCCTTCTTTGAGAGAGCGGTTGTATACGGCTGCTAGTAAGGAGCTATCGCTTCAGCATAATCAGATAGAAATCTAATGGATATACAGTCCGGACCAGAAGACTTGTTCTTGTTAAGTGATTTTAGATGCTTCACTACTCCGATGATATCTACTTCAAATTTACTCATTCTGGCCTCTGTTTGTAATTCGAAATCTGGAATATTGGTTTCGTCTTCTTTGGTGAATGAGTTTGTAAAAGCTATGTTTAGATACTCTGCTTTTGTAGCGCTGTTATCAGTAGGATCACCATTACTATCACGTAGTGAGGGTATTGTTTGTGTTTTGCCCCTAGTATATTGAACATATGACCAAAATCTCTTACGGTTTTCAGTCAAATTTCGAGAAAGAGTTTCGTTGTGAAAAGTATTGTAGGTATTTCGCATTGAAATCCTCGCTAAATTTCGAGCTTCAGTGCAGGATCGCCAATCCTAGGGATTTTGTGTTCGTTTAAATTTGGCATGCCTTCTCCGTTGCTTTTGAAACAGTGTCCGGACGTGTTTTGTGTACCAAGGGGGATCACCTCCTTCTTTTATTTATTTATTTGGTATAAAACTGTCAATTGCTGTCGATAACACTTCTTTGAATTTGAGCCACATCTGGTCTACACTTACGTTTAGTGTTAGGAACGAGTAGATACAGTCTTTCAAAAAGCAATGTATTTTATTTCTGTCTGATTTCCTGAACAAATATACTTTTCGTCTATTTTTGGTAACTTTGGGACTTTAGATATTCAGTCTCGCTACGACAGCTCTGTGTTCACTAATATCTGTATCCGTTTTGATGCTCGTTATGAGCTCAGGATTGTTTGTTGCTAAGAGATCAAGAGTGTTTTCACATCCATTTACAATTCTAGTTGGCTCATGAACTAATTGTTCGAAGTAATTCTCAGAGAATGCGTCGAGTACCATTTTTGCACGATGTTTTATGCGTACCTTCTGATTTGAAAATATAATTTCGGCAGCAGATTGAGGGTAAATTAAAATCACCGCTTACTATTATTGTATGAGTCGGATACAAGTTTGGAATTAGACACAGGTTTTCTTTGAACCTTTCTGCTACTGTATCGTCAGAGTCGGGAGGCCGGTAAAAGGAACCAATTATTAATGTCTTATGTTTTTCAGGTACAACTTCTACCCATAATAGCTCACAGGAACTATCAACTTCAACGTCGCTACACGAAAGTCTACTTTTGAAGGCGACAAACACGCCTCCGCCTATTTTGTTTAATCTATCCTTTCTGAACACAGATCTTTTGCAAATACTTTCCGGCTCAACTCAACTTTCACCACCTATAATGATGTGTGTTTCGGTGCTTTCTATTAACGCTTGGAGTTCTGGTACTTCCCCGACGCAGCTACGACAATTCACATCTATAAATTTTTAGATGGGTATATGAGAATCCCTATGCAAAGAAAACCATGGGAAATTGGCATTGGTTGCCCCACATATTTACAACTTTCTAATAATTGGACTGTAAGATTGAATAAGACTGACCACTTAAAACTCAAATAATAGCATAATACGGTCGAAAAATAAGTTTTGTACAATGATGGACATAAAATTATGATATTAAATGTGCCAAATGAATTAATGGTGACTGTCCCAAAACCCAGGGCATATGGTTCGCAAATTAAAAATGTTTAAATGTTTCTAATTCTATGGAACGAAGCTGCTAAAGTCTCGGTGCCTGGTCTTACAAACTATTTAAACTAACTCATTCTAAGGACAACGCTCACACTCATTCCCGAGGGAGGACTCGAACCCCTGGCGGAAGCGGCAGCGTGCTCCGTGACGTTGCGCCCGAGATCACACGGCTATTCCCACGCGGCGCACATGGTTTGATTGATAAATGTATACTTTCATACTCCCTATACTTTTTATTTTTATTTTTGTGGTATATTTTTAAACATTTCACTGTTTAATGTGGTTGGATCATTGTAATATTTGTTTGCAATCATAGGCATTGAGAATGACACACAACAACGTCACGGCAACGGAGGTAGTGGTTGGTGTTGACTTTAGACTATCAAATGAATTACAGAAGCAGTTGGTTTCAGACAGTGTATTGAACAGGTAGTGCAATGCATCAACAACGTGAGTTCTACATCTACATACATACTCCGCAATTCACCATAAGGTGCGTGGCGGAGGGTACACTACTAGGCATATCCTTTCCTATACCACTCGCAAATGGAACGAGGGAAAAAAGAATGCCTATATGCCTTCGTACGAGCCCTAATTTCTCTTATCTTGTCTTTGTGATCTTTACGCGAAATGTAAGTAGGCGGCAGCAAGATCGTACTACACTCAGCTTCAAATTCCGGCCCTCTAAATTTACTTAACACAAATCCACGAAAAGAACGTCGTCTATCTTCCAGCTATTCCCAATTGAGTTGCCGGAGCATTTCCGTGACACTCGCGCATTGGTCGAACCTACCGGTAACAAATCTAGCTGCTCGCCTCTGAACCGCCTCTGTCTTCCTTTAAACCGATCTGCTGCGGGTCCCAAACACTTGAGCTATACTCAAGACGTGGTCGCACAAGTGTTTTATACGCGGTCTCCCTTACAGGTGAAGTACATCTTCCCAAAATTCTCCCAAGAAACCGAAGTCGGCTGTCCGCCTTACTCACAACTGTCCTTACATGTTCGTTCCATTTCATATCGCTCTGCAATGTTACGCCTAGATATTTGAACGACGCGACTGCATCAAGAAGCGCCGGCCGCGGTGGCCGAGGTGACTGAGGCGCTCCAGTCACGGTCAGCACGGCCACTACGGTCGGGGGTTCGAATCCCCCCTCGGGCATGGATATTTGTGCCGTCCTAGTTCGTAGGTAGTTCATAAGTAGTTTGTAAGTTTAGGGACTGATGACCCCGTAGTTAAGTCCCATAAACTTAACAAACATTTGAACATTTGAACATCAAGAAGCTCACTACTAATGCTGTATTCGAACGTTATAGGATTGTTTTTTTCTACTCATGCGCATCACCTTACACTTTTCTACATTGAGAGCTAGCTGCCATTCTTCGCACCAACTAGAAATTTTGTCTCAGTCATCCTGTATGCTATTACAATCAGTTGCAGACGACACGCTTCCGTACACCACAGCATCATCAGCGTACAGCCGCAAATTACAAGTTACTCTGTCCATGAGATCATTTATATAGATAGAAAATAATAGCGGTCCTATCACACTCCCCTGGGGCACGCCTGATGATACACTCGTCTCTGAGCTACGAAGCTGTGGCATGGAGAGCCATAGGAAGGTTGTAAGCGGGACAGACACAGAGGGAGGTGGCTGCAGCTACTGGAGTGTCCCAAAGTGTGATTTTCCAGGTCCTGCGCTCGATTTCAGACAGCAGGAACCTTTAAAAGAAGGCAAGACCAACGTCGTCCACGGGTAACATCAGCTAGAGTTGGCCGTTATGTCCGATTAATAGCCCGTCGAGACAGGAGGCTGAAGGCAAATTATCTGCAACGCACCATCCGGGTAGTAACAGGACGCTCAGTAGCAACACAAACAGTCCGCCTTCAGAAATGTGGCCTCTAAAGCACGGAGGCCTATGGTGTGCGACCCATTAAAACACCGACACCATTTAGCTCGCAAAAACTGGATGGAGGAATATCAGGATAGGAGTCGTAAAGAATGAGGCCGGGTTCTGTTCACAGATGAGTCAAGGTTTGAAGTTCAGCCTGAAACGTTTTACTATATTTTTGAGTAATTACAGTTTATTCTACCGATACTCAGCTTTTCAACATTGTGATGTATGGGGGTTCTGCTCGCTGCAACATTATTCTCCTGGAGCGTCGTGGCAGGAATAAATACTCGTAGATACAATTTTTCACTTCTTGTTTAATTTGAAATCAAACTTCTTCTCCACCAAAACATTACAATAATGTACACAAATTACCACAACAACACAGACTGACATAGCCGGCCGCGGTGGCCGAGGGGACTGAGGCGCTCCAGTCACGGTCTGCACGGCCACTACGGTCGGGGGTTCGAATCCCCCCCTCGGGCATGGATATTTGTGCCGTCCTAGTTCGTAAGTAGTTCATAAGTAGTTTGTAAGTTTAGGGACAGATGACCCCGTAGTTAAGTCCCATAAGCTTTACAAACATTAGAACATTTTGAACAGACTGACATAGATTCCAAAGCACTCGACAAAAGACAAAACTCCAACTCCCCCACGCAAGGCAGTGAGGCAAATATATAACATCGGCAATAACGACCTTACATTATCCATTTTTCATAAGAATTGAACATACTAATTTACAATTAACAAACATACACGTAAAACATTTCATGTACACAAAAATAATCGCAATATAAAATGAAAACTATAAATACAATAATTTTAGAACGCACCTATCTTTTTAAGTTTTAATCACGCTACTTTTTGTTTGACAACAAACCAAAATGTTAAATGTCAATTAATTAGTTAATGAGTACATCATACATGTTCCTAACATATATTGAGCTATCAATTATCTTGGCAATTCTCAAAATATACTCCAAATCTCACGTCTGTCAATATATACAAAGAATTATAATATTTAAATCTCGCCTATTAAATTAATTAAATACAATTAGCTGGTCTACACAACTTGTTTATGAGCCTAACATACATACAATGCTATTAATTTTCATTTCGTTTTGTTTTTCACAAAAGTTTTTACAATTCATCTGTTTAAGTCTTGAAATAACATACAATGACCAAACTATTGTTTATAGAACTGTCTAAAAGCATGTAAACGAATCTCTTAATTAATGAAATCTATCACTTGTTTTAATCACAGTATCACCGAGACACTGTCCTACACTGATTCCTAGGCTGGCTATATCGTTTGTAACTTCACACGCAACATGTATCACTATTGAACCACACGATTCCGAATCCGACGCAGACGGTATCGTACGATAACATTGAGATGAGAGGGCCAGCAGTATCGTCACAAGGCGGACAATCCTCTTTCCCTCAACTGGAGAGAACGTCGGAACAATCCTGCTTATGTGCAGGAGACATAACGATATCAATAATGGAGGATAGGTAACAACTCACCGTAAAGAGGCTCGCTCAACTGCTGACAGACACGAAAATAGATAATCACATACACACAACTTAAATTTTTGGCCATAGCGTTTGTCAGAAAAAGAAACACATACATTCACACAGTCACTCAGACAACTATACACTCCAGCAACACAAGGTAGTACTCTTGTGTAGTTCGCGAACGAACTAGTTCGGAAGAGCACTCCCACAGGCGAACTACGCGAACTAGTTCGCAGATCCCTCGCCTCTTAGTTCGTCCGCTCCTTTTCCGAAGACTGACGGGAGACAGCGAGAGGACGCGAGAGCGCGCAGAATCGCGTGATTCCCTTCTGCCAGTTGCCGTCATTTTGAGCTGAGAAACTAAATAAAAAATGAAATACTACGAGTACTCTGTATGAAACGTAGTTGAATACCATTGTATCACCCATTCGTGTAAATAACTGGTTTATTTACTTAAGTATTTGATGTCTAATTGCCCAAAAATACGGGTAATAGCACACGCTTGGGCAACACTGATCATTATATAAAAAAGTTGTCATAACAAAAGAGAGAGCTCTTTTAGTAGCGGCAGCAAAAGTTGAAAAGAGCGGACGAATTAAAAAGAGCGACCTACTTTGCGGCCGAGCTGCGAACTAAAAGGAGAGTTACCGGTCGCGAACTAAAATACGCGCGATCGGTCGCGAACTAAAATATGCGCGATCGGTCGCGAACTGAAATATGCGCGTTTGGTCGCGAACTGAAATATGCGCGATCGGTCGCGAACTAAAATATGTGCAATCGGTCGCGAACTAAAACATGCGTTACCGGTCGCGAACTATTATGGCAAACGTATCTCGCTTCCTTAGTTCGTTGGATTCTTTTCCGAAGACCGACGGGCAATAGCGAGAGGGCGCGCAGCAGAATTAAAAATCACGTGTTTGCCTTCTGCTGATTAGAGCCATTTAGAGGTGAGCGTCTGCCTGCTAGATTACATAGTTCAGTGCTACAAAATTTCTGTTTTGAAGTATTCTGCACTCTGCAATATCTGACTAATAAATTCCATAATGCCAAGATATAGAGATAACTGTAAACTTAAACGCGAGAAATTATCCATAAACTGTTTCTTTTGGTTTGCGTGATATCGCTAGCGGCTCAAGCAGCAAGCGCATGGAGCAGCTAGGTGGGGGAACTTCTCCCTCCACCAGCATCGGAAGACCACACCGCTCAGCCATCACTGGGAGCGGACGAACTAAAAGAACGAACTAAAGTGAGCGCTCCCGATCGCGAACTATTATGCTCAAGTCTACAAGGTAGACTGCGAGTGTGGTGGGAGTTGAGGGGGAAGGATGCCAGGTAAAGGTGGGGATGGAAAGTTCTGCATTGTAAGGTGGAATTTAAAGGCTCTGAAAAGCGGGAATTTGAATTGCGGCAATAAATACAGTGAAGGGAAGGGGCGGGAAAGGGTAAAAGGGAGGTGAAGAGGAGTGTGGGGAGGGAGTAGAGGGATTTGAAATGATAAGAAAAATAAAGTTAGGAAAAAAGGAGAAAAAATAAAGTTAGGAAAAAAGGAAAAAATAAAGTTAGGAAAAATGGGGAAATAAGTTAGAAAAAATAGGAAAAAAGTAAGTAAAAAAAACTAATAAAGTAAGGGGATATAGTAAGTGGTGATACACATTGACAGGAAGACATGGATACAGGAAATAGGTGGGGAAGGAAGAGTGGGGGGAGATGTTAGATATAGGATGCAGGGATGGGAAGTTATCTTAGGTTGCGTGAATGTTCTGACGAAGGCCAAGGCCGAAAATTTAAGTTGTGTGAATGTGATTATCTATTTTCGTGTCTGTGACCAGTTCAGCGAGCCTCTTTATGGTAAGTTTTTACCAAATGTTCAAATGTTTGTAAATCTATCGGACCAAACTGCGTGGTCATCAGTCCGTAGCTTACAAACTACTTAAACTAAGGTAAACTAACTTCAGGGCAACACACACACACACACACACACAAAATACACACACACACACACACACACACACACACACATATATATATATATATATATATATATATATATATATATATATATATATATATATATATATATATATATGCCCCAGGGAGGACTCGAACCTCCACGGCGAGTAACCGCGCGCTCCGCAGCGAGGCGCCTTAGACCGCTCGGCTACTCCACCGCGGCGAGTTGTTACCTATTCTCCATTATTGATATTCCTATCAGATTTTCCATTTTTAAGACAGCACAACATCATGGTCGTGTATGAATGGTGTGGGCAAGAGTCAGTATTGGCGGACTTACAGACCTCTATGTCGTTCAAAATGGGGCTTTGACTGCTCAGAGACGAAATCCTTCGACCTTTCGTTGTGCCCTACACTGGTGCCATAGGAGATGGGTTCCTTCTGGTGGACGATAACGCTCATCCCCGCAGAGTAGCTCTGCTGGACAACATGCCTGAAGCTGAGGAACGAATGCAGTGGCCAGCTTGTTCATCGGACGTGAACCCGACTGAGAATGTGTGAGATGCACTTGGCACATACATTGCAACTAGACCAATACCTCCCACAACGATTGCACTCATGGAAGAATGACGAAACTCCCTCAACAGCTGACTGATAACGTCATACTGTCCACGTCAAGCAGGTGTGCAACTGTGCTGTCCGTCTGAGGTGGCAACGAAAATGACTTTTTCGCTATTATGCTAGCCCCGTGGTGCCTCGCTCTAAGTAAATACAATGTAAACCTCTAAAGAGTTGCGGCAGCAAAGTGTCGTACTGTATCACACGCAAATTACAATTGTAACCAATAGCTGAATAAAAACGTTACCATATGTACATTATGTGTAATCCACTAATTGTTAGATTAGATTAGATTAATACTTGTTCCATAGATCATATATACGACATTTCGTAATGATGTGGAACGTGTCAGTTTAGTAAATGTTGCCTACACTTGACAATTAATATTTTAAGGTTTTTATTACATCTTGTTGTTTTTTTATTATTAAGTTTAACCTAAGAATTCATCTACATTGTAGAAGGAGTTGCAATTCAGAAATTCCTTTAATTTCTTTTTAAATACTAGTTGGCTTTCTGTCAGACTTTTGATGCTACTTGGTAAGTGACCAAAGACTTTTGTGGCAGCATAATTCACCCCTTTCTGAGCTAAAGTTTGTTTTAACCTTGAATAGTGAATATCATCCTTTCTCCTAGTGTTGTACCTATGCACACTGCTATTACTTTTGAATTGGATCGGATTGTTAGTAACAAATTTCATGAATGAGTAAAGCTACAGTGAAGATCCCTAGATCGCTAAATAAACGTCTGCAGGATGCTCTTGCCCCAGAATATTATCCCATATGAAAGCAATGAATGAAAGTAGGCGTAGTAAGCTAATTTACCGATATGTATATCACTAAATTTTGCAATGACTCTGATAGCATAAGTAGCTGAACGTTTCAGGAAATCTTCAATATGTTTCTTCCAATTCAGTCTCTCGTCAATGCAAAAACCTAAAAATTTTGAATATTCTACCTTAGCCACAGATTTATGTTCAAAGTCTAAATTTATTAATGGTGTCATGGCATTTACTGTATGAAACTGTATATACTAGGCTTTATCAAAGTTTAATGAGAGTCCATTTGTAGAGAACCACTTAATAACTTTCTGAAAGATATCATTTACAATTTCATCAGTTAATTCCTGTTTGTCAGGTGTGATTGCTATACTTGTATCATCAGCAAAAAGTTCTAGCTTAGCATCTTCCTGAATGTACGAGGGTAAGTCAATTATTATCCGCAATTTTAGTTATATCTTTGTTTATGTTGGTAGTACCATCGTTTTACGTTAGTGATGCATGCTTTGTTTATTTGTTGTTATATCTTTGCAATTTTCAAGCTGCTACGTTACTTTCGTTGTCGCTGCCGTGCTGTTAATCATGGTTGCTCCGCTGTCTGTTTGCACCAAAGAAGAGCAACGTTCAGTGATACGTTTTTTGTGGGCGGAAGGTGTATCAGGGGCCGAAATTCATAGCAGACTTTCAGTACAGTACGGGGACAGTGTTTTGCCACAACGAAGTGTGTACGAGCGGATTGAAAAATTCCGAAATGGTCGCACGAATGTTAAGCACGATGAAGGAACCGGACGACCGTTTACCGCCACAAATGAAGAAACCACTGAGCGATCACGTGAAATTATTATCTTAGACAGACGATTAACTATTGATGAAATGGGTCATCATCTTCAAATTAGTCATGGTTCTGCCTACGAAATTATTCACAACAGACTTGGGTTTCGTAAAGTTTGTGCAAGATGGGTCCCAAAACAACTCACACAGTTGGATAAGCAAACGCGCCTCGACATCTGCAAAAAAATTTGGATCGCTATGGTAACGAAGGGGACAACTTCTTAGACAGAATCGTTACTGGTGACGAAACATGGATCCATCATTACGAGCCGGAGAGTAAACGGCAGAGTATGGAATGGAAACATCCAAATTCTGGCCGAGGAGACTGAGGCGCTCCAGTCACGGTCTGCACGGCCACTACGGTCGAGGGTTCGAATCCCCCCTCGGGCATGGATATTTGTGCCGTCCTTAGTCTTAGCTAGTTCATAAGTAGTTTGTAAGCTTAGGGACTGATGACCCCGTAGTTAAGTCCCATAAGTTCTACAAACATTTGAACATCCAAATTCGCCGTGCAAGAAAAAGTTCAAGACCCAACCATCCACAGGAAAACTGATGCTTACGTTTTTTTTTTTTGGGATGCACGAGGTCCTGTACTGGAACATTATGGTGAAAGGGGCACAACAATAAACAGTGTACGTTACAGTGAGATGCTTACTGACAGGCTAAAGCCTGCAATTCGAAGCAAACGACGAGGATTGCTGTCAGAAGGTGTTGTGTTGTTGCACGGCAATGCCCGTCCGCATACTGCTGTCCACACTGCTGAAACGCTCCAGAAACTTAAATTCGAAGTACTGGATCATCCTCCATATATTCCCAATCTTGCCCCTTCTGACTATCACTTGTTTGGTCCACTCAAACAGGCATTAAGGGGCCGTCGATTTGACTCGGACGAAGCAGTGAAGGAAGTGGTGCATTCCTAGCTCGCAGCTCTACCGAAAACCTTCTTTTATGGGGGCATAAGGAAGCTTGTATAGCGATGGACGAAGTGCATTGAAAAGCAAGTAGACAGTGGTGTCGCACAAGTCCAAAGTGCGCGCCACCTACTTTCGCCGCGCGCCGCCATGCACGCACGAGCGCCCTCTGCTGCTATCCCGCTCGTGGCCACCACTGAACGACATCGTTCACTTGGGACTGAGATAGGAACCAGCTAACACTTCGCAATCAGATAGGCACCAGTGAAGACTTGGCTATCGGACAGGCACTACGCAGGCCTCTAGCTCAATTATGTATCAGCATTCTGCAGTACTGAGCTATGTAAAAGTTAAGTATTGTATAAATTCTGTGCAATATATATCTCTAATTTATTCTAGTGTTTCTAGTTTCTGCTGTCCCACTGGGTGGTCACCTCCTACCTGCACAAGCGTGCATCCTTTATTCCTGTGTCGGTCTCTTTCTACTCGGCCACCGACACCTACGACGGAAACGAGACACAAAAGCGGCGACGAGGCAGGGACACAAAAGAGACTATGTCGAAAAATGGTGTTCTTGTAAGTTTCGTATTTTATTACAATGAAATTTAATAACTACTTTGCGGATAATAATTGATTTACCTCGTAGAATGGCAAGTCATTAATCTATATTAAGAACAGCAAAGAACCCAAGACCGAACGTTGTGGGACCCCATTTTGATAACTCCCCAATTAGAAGAATTAACTGTTTCATCTATTTAATGTAAACTGCTTATTTCAACAGTGTATTAATTTTCGGCATGCACCCGTAACCTCAGGTCGTCCAAGACCTAACGCGTGGTAGAAGAAGAAGAAATGTGAAGATATGACCTTCCTTCTGGAGCGGTTTCTTAGATACGGATCAGGCTTTCGCAGCTTAAAGGAACGCGTTCGGTGCTCGTGTCGCAGTTATCTTATCGCCGTTAAGGTCAGCCAGATTAAAAGCCGCGTCTCCCACTGAGGTCTGGCCTAGTCGTCGATCGGATCGCTGTCGAGGTAAGCAGAGACTCATTACACTCTACATAGATAAAGTAGCAGCCATAGTAGTCAGCGAAGCAGCTGAGTCGCGGCGGAGCGGCCGAGCGCATTGAGGCGCTGTGCTACGATGCGCGAGGCCGTTCCCCGTCGGGGGTTCGAATCCCCCCTCGGGCATGGATGTTTGTGCCGTCTTTAGTATAAGCTAGTTCATAAGAAGTTTTTAAGTTTAGGGACTGGTGATCGCGTAGTTAAGTCCCATAAGCTCTACAGACGTTTGAACATTTTTTTGAAGCAGCTGAGACAGTTGAAAACAATCAAGTCGCCAGGTCCAGATGGGGTACCAAAGAGTACAAAGAGTAATTTGTAACATTGGCCTCTTACGTAGCTTGCATTTATCACGAACTAGCTGAAAACCCGGCGTTGCCCACGTGTTTAGTTATTTATTCCTGACTTTTTCAGCTATATATTCATTTTTATAAGGGCTGTATGACTATAAAATCTCTTGGGAATACAATCAGTAGTAAATAAGAAATAAATTAACATTTGGTGCGCCGCGGTGGAGTAGCCGAGCGGTCTAAAGCGTCTCGCTGCGGAGCGCGCGGTTGCTCGCCGTGGAGGTTCGAGTCCTTCCTGGGGCATGGGTGTGTGTGTTGTCCTTAGGTTAGTTTACTTAGATTTAAGTAGTTTGTAAGCTACGGACTGATAACCACGCAGTTTGGTCCGATAGATTTACAAACAAAAATTTGGTGCATGCGGTTTTTCATGAACATTACTGTTTATGTGCTCATATGAAATGTTCAAATGTTTGTTAAGCTTATGGGACTTAACTACGGGTTCATCAGTCCCTAAACTTACAAACTACTTATGAACTACTTACGAACTAGGACGGCACAAATATCCATGCCCGAGGGGGGATTCGAACCCCCGACCGTAGTGGTCGTGCAGACCGTGACTGAAGCGCCTCAGTCCCCGCGGCCACCGCGGCCGGTTGCTCATATGAACTACATGTGGTACAGTTATACAATTTAGAAGGTACACTCAACTATAAGCGTGTATACTGTTTGTAAAATTTTCTGTGGCAACAATTTGTAGTGTAGAATGGATAAATTGTAGCGTCATACCGAATGCCGTAGCTTTAGTCCATGAACAGCGGACGTTACTGTTTACGTGCTCATATCTCATGAACTACGTGTCGTACTGTGATACAATTTAGAAACTACATTCAATTATATATGTGTATACTGTCTGTAACATTTCCTGTCGCTACAATTTGTAGTGTTTAAATTATAAATTGTAACGTCATACCGAGAGCCGTTGTTTTACTCCATAAACAGCGGAAAAGTATTAAGCGAGAAACTTTTTTCCTTTCATCATTTTGCTATGGTTGACAGCGAGAAAAAGTTATAAACGTTTGAAATTATATTTAAAGTTTGTTGCAAGTCGCTAAGTACTGTCATTTTCATACAGTGTATTTCGAAAGTCTCGCCGCATTATGTGGCATTTTTTGCGATTTCAATTGATTATGACGTAATCTTTTGATCTATGTGCTGTATGTGATTCTTAACCATGCAGCAATTGTGACCTCGCGGTAAGAAATGTGTGTAGCAAATTTGGTTGAAATCTGTCCAATGGTTTAGGAGAAAATTAGCAGTATTGTCGCAAAATGCAGCAGTTTTTCGCGCATCTCATTGTTTATGACGTCATATCTCGCGAACTATATATCGTATGTGATTCTTACACTTACGGCGACCGTCCTTATGGATTGAAGCTTACGTGTACAAAATTTCATAAAGATTGGAGCAAAACTGTAGATTTGTATGCAACACGTACAAACATACGGACAGTCTGCTTTATATTCACGAATCTTCGATCCAGCACAAAGTTCCAAGCGACTGGAAAAACGCACAGGTAACGACAGTGTGTAAGAAAGGAAACACAACGGACCTACGAAATTACAGACCTATATCAATAACATCAGTTTGTTGCAGAATTCTTGAACGTATTCTCAGTTCTAATACAGCAAATTTCCTTGAGACGGAAAAGCTGTCCATGCATCAGCTTGCCCTTTTCTGAACTTTTGCGTGCTATGGATGAAGGGCAACAGGCAGACTGCATATTTCTGGATTTTCGAAAGGCGTTTGACACGGTACCGCACTACAGACTACCAACGAAGGTACGAGCTTATGGAATAGGTACCCAAATATGAGAATGGCTCTGTACGTAGCTGAGAGTGTGAGCGTGGTTACAGAATTATCTGTGGGGAAGATTATGCCAGCGTATTGGTCTGACAATGTTAACTATTAACAAAATAACGTCTAAGTAATAAAATACCTCGAGACAAACGCCTGCATTGTGCGTGAAATACGTGACATAAAAAATCAATAGTTCGATAAAAAAATTTTAAAACAAATATTACAGCCTAGACCGCGAGTTGATCTTTTTATTGGTAACCGCAGTTGACGCCTTCTCCGGCCACCACCACCGTCCACCATATATATATATATATATATATATATATATATATATATATATATATATATATATGTGTGTGTGTGTGTGTGTGTGTGTGTGTGTGTGTGTGTGTGTGTGTGTGTGTGTGTGTTAGAGGTCTGCATTATGTCCGATTTTTCCCGGCGAGTCCCGCTCGCCCCCCTGTCTCTCGGGAGTGTGCGGCCGAGCGTCCTCTTTAACCGGTTGCGGGCAACCGATCGCCAGCGCTCGGCCGAGCGCGCCGGACGCTCGGTCGGTCACCAGTGACCGGCGAACTCAGCGCCAGCCAGCTGCACTTCGTCAGACTGGTTACATTAATACTTGTTCCGTAGATCATGAATACCACACTTCGTAATGATGTGGAACTTGTCAGTGTAATAAAAGGGGTCTGTACAAGATATTACATTATACAAAATGTTATATGACACAAATATATTTTGTATTCTTTTTATTTTTATTATTATTTTTAATTTTTACTTTTACTAATTTATATCTAAAAATTCATCCATTGAGTAGAAGGAGTTGTCATTGAGTTATTCTTTTAATAAATTTTTAAATGCTACTAAGCTATGTCAGGTTTTGATGCTGTTTGGTAGGTGACCGAAGATATTTGTGGCAGCATAATACATCCCTTTCTGTACCAAAGTGAGATTTAACCCTGCATAGTAATATCATCCTTTCTCTTGGTGTTATACCTATGCACACTGCTATTACTTTTGAACTGGGTTTGCCGTGGCGGATTAGCCATGCGGGATGCGCACGGCCGTTCGCCATCTGGGGTTCGGGTCCCCTCTCAGGCATGGGTGTCTGTGTTATCCTCAGGTTAGTTTACCTCAGTTTAAGTTGTTTGTAAGCTACGGACTAATAAAGCAGTATAGTCCGATAGATTTACAAACATGTGAACATGTGTGTGAACTAGGTTGGATAATTAACAACAAATTTCATAAGTGAGTATATATACTCTGAAGTAACTGTGAGGATACCTAAATCCTTAAATAGATGTCTCCAGAACGATCTTGGGCGCGCTCCAGTAATTATTCTGATTACACGATTTTGTGCAATGAATACTTTTTTACTCAATAGTGAATTACCTCAGAATATGATGCCATCCGAAAGCAGTAAATGAAAATAGGCGTAGTAAACTGTTTTACTGAGATTCTTATCGCCAAAATTTGGTAAAACCCTAACAGCATACGTAGCTGAACCCAAACGTTTTAGCAGACAATCAATGTGTTGATTCGAGTTTAATTTCTCATTAATTCACACATCTAAAAATTTTGAAAAACTCTGGTTTCCCTTCAAAACGAACGAATAATTTCGGTGAACCTTAGCTACAGACTTCTGTTCAAAGTCTATATTTATTACTGGAGTTGTGCCATTTACTGTACGGAACTGTATATGCTGTGTTTTATCAAAAGTTAATGAGAGTCCGTTTGCTTAGAACCACATTAAACATTTTTAAATATACTTTCTTTGAGTTATACCATTTTTATTTTAAGTCGTATGTATTCCAGAAAATTCCCCATTACTGTATGTGATATGGGGTATTTTCTGGAATACATAAGACTTAAAATAAAAATGGTAAAACTCATAGAAAGTATAAAATTCAAGAAGACCTGTCTCAAGAAGAAAATTTTTAAATATTTTGCAAAGTACTGGAGTTTCGACCATTGAGGTGATCATGTCTTCCAGTAACTGCGACGTTAAAAACTGTAATTTCTGTATGTAATATTTTGTTTGTTTTGGTAGACAAGCGGTAATACAGTAGTCTCATCTTGCGTTGTGTGCAGCGTATCTCCTTGTAGTTATCAGACCACAGATCAGCGTTTAAAGAGCACATTTTGTTCTTTAAAGCACATATTTGCTTGGACACCATTGTCAACCGTATTTTGTCGGCCTTTTCTCTAATATGCCGCGATACAGTGGTGGGGTGCGGAAGAACATCTTCTATATTGACTTTGCCATACGTCTCGCGAACACTGATGAGCTCCTGCGAATAATTCTTGAAGCCAATCTTACTAAAACTATTTAATGGTAGCAAACCTAATCCGCCCATATCGACCAACCTTTCAACAAGAACTTTCTTTATGCTACTTGGTACTGCAATTGGTCGGTGTAATTATGCTCCGCATTTACTTTTGCAGTGCCGAATCATACCTGTTGTGCTTGACTGGTACGTAAGTATAGTATCGCATGTGGTACATTGCACGAAACCAGCAGAAACCTGTGTGACAGGATCCACTACAAGTGCAAAAGATTTCCAAGCTTCACTTTTCGGCTCCTTTTCGGCGTGTCTTTCTTCTTCAGGACTAACGAGCCGCTCCTAATTGTCTCCACAATACTTCTTTTTGTTTCATGAATGGAGCCTTTACGACCTGTAGTTCGTTGATCCACAACGCTGTCTGCGCTGCTCAAAGCCAGGTAGTTTCTAATGCGATTCCATAGTGTTGAGCGCGCGTCGGTCGCGCTGTCACCGGCCGAGACTACGAGCGCGCTCGAGCGCCCGGCAGCGCTCGACACTTCCGCCGGTAACCGAGAGGCGGAGGGCGACCGGCCACGTGGGGCATTAGACGGCGCAGCCAACCGCAGCACGGGCCTACCCCAGCCGTCGAGCAGCGGCAGGGAACGGGAAATACTCCAGCGGTTATTTTCATCGAAATGCAGAGCCCTAGTGTGTGTGTGTGTGTGTGTGTGTGTGTGTGTGTGTGAATTGCTGTTCGTTAGTCTCGCTAAAACTCGAGAACGGCTGAACCGAACCGATTTCGTTAATTTTAGTCTTGAAATAATCGTGTGAGTCCAGGGAAGGTTTAAACGGTGATGAAATATGGAAAAGTTGTCCGGAAAAGAGGAAAATCGGGAAAAACTGAAACAGCTTTTTCCAAGGAGCTATCAATACCGTTCGGCCAATTGCGATAAAATTTTGTACACCTCATGTTGAAAGCAAGATGAAGGCTCGCATCAAATAAAAAATTGGAAAAATCGCCCGGAAAGTAGAAAAATTTAGGAAAAACTGAAACCGTCTTTTTTCTACGAATAAAAATAAATTGCCACATGGTTGTAAGAGCATCACTTGAGTACGGCTTGACAGGACGAGGTTTGTATGAAATGATTTTTTTTTTTTTGGAAAATCTACCGGAAAATTGGAAAATTTGAGAAAAACTTCAAGTGCGTTTTCGAATGTGTTTCTAAATGTACTAAATACTGTAAGTTGAGAATCGTTCATCCGCTTGCAATAAAATTTTGCACATTCGACGTTCAAAGCGAGAGGAAGGTTTGAGTGAAGTAAAAGTTTGGAATAGTTAGCCAGAAAGTACGAAAATTTGTGGAAACTGAAAGAGATCTTTTCTTTGGGATATCAATATTATTCCTACGATTGTGATAAAATTTTGCACATTTGACGTTCAAAGCAAATGCCTTTATAAAGCTACTGGGTCTAAATAACAAACGATTTAAATTAGTATGGTTTATATTAAGAGGTAAGTGATACGTAGTTCACCGGGTCATCTAATATTAAATATTTTGGTTTACTGCTTTGTATTAATATACAAAACATTGAATTTTAATTTTTCCAAAACTGATTTCATAATGTAGGCCTGAAAGGGTTAAGTAATAGAACCCCAGTACGTTTTCCAGAAAGGCGAGTGCTCATCAGAGACTAGGGTATCGTCAGAGATGCCCCAGGGAAGTGTATCGGGATTGCTATTATTTTATATCTATATAAATGATGTGACGGACAGAGTGAGTTGCAATCTGCGGCTGTTTGCTGATGATGCAGTGGTGTACAGGAGGGTGTCGTCATTGAATGACTGTAGTAGGATGCAGTATGACCTAGGTGTTGCGAGGAATGTCAACTAGCTCTAAACGTCGAAAAAGGTAAGGTGATGCAGATGAGCAGGAGAAACAATCCCGTAAAGTTGGAATACAACATTATTAGTGTGCTTCTTGACAGAGTGGCGTCAAATAAATACCTGTGCGTAATGCTGCACAGTGATATGAAATGGAACGAGCATATAAGGACAGTCGTGGGGAAAGCAAATGGTCGACTTCGCTTTATTGGGAGAATTTTGTGAAGGTGTGATTCTTCTGTAAAGGAGGCCACATATAAAACGCTTGTGAGACCCCGTCTTGAGTATTGCTCGAGTGCTTGGGATCCCCTACCAGATCTGTTTAAAGGAGGGCATAGAGGCAGTTCAGAGGCGGACGGCGAGGTTTGTGACTGGCAGGTTCGATCAATGCGCGAGTGTCACCGAAATGCTTCGGGAACTCAACTGGCAGTCGCTGAAGGGAAGGCGACTTTCTTTTCGAGAAGCACTGCTGAAGAAATTTAGAGGACCCGAATTGGAAGGGGACTGTCGCCGACCTACAGTTCGCGTAAAGATCGGAGAGATTAGAAGCATACTAGTATTCGTTTTTCTCTCGTTCTATGTTGGAATGAAACAGGAAACCAATTAACTAGTAGTGCCACGCACCTTTGTGTCGATTGCGGAGTATGTAAATTTAATAGTGTCATTAGTGCCATAATACCCTCATATGGTTGGCATCCTACATTTCAAGGTTTGTTACGCTGGGAGGAATGTCCGATTGTTGTTATGGTTTAGATGCTATCATCGTATTGCAACGCTGTAATCTCGTCCAATGTCGATCCACCGATAATCTTTACGTCGTGCACTGAGCAGAGATTATTTATCTTTCGTTCGAGTTTCGTGCTGGATCGAAAATCTGTGTTTGCGAGTTTGCTGACTGTGCTTTTCCGATTTTGAATACTTTCACGGTATTAATGACACTTGTCTGAACGAGATTACCGGTTCTATTAATCAGGCCATTCAATCCTGCCATTTTTTTTTAACGAAAGTTATTTATCCAAAGATTTGTCAGCAAGAATCAGAATTCACTTTACTCTCGCCTTCCTTTTCTCAAACGCGTTATCCGTATGTCCTTGCTGAGAATATTTCAATCGGTTTGTTTTCCTATATCTTCAGTTCTAATTAAGTTAAGCAGTTCTTTTTGACCTAAGAACGCTCAGATGATCAAGCTCTAAGGGGACCTGGACGTGAAAATGACTGAAAATTCGAATAAAATGTGCCTCCATCTGAAAGGCAAATTTCTCCAATTTCTAAAAATGTATGGGTCATTTACGTTTAAATGGGTATTCTAGTTTTAAACGGTCTTTGAACGAATCTCTGCACACTGGCCACACTGATGCTTCAGTCAAGGAATATAACCATAAACATTCCATGCCTGCCACAGTCATTGAGACAATAAAGCGAAAATACAGGGATCTTGCAGATAAAAAAGTACTTACCAAATGTCTGCATGGCCGTACACAAAATCCTAATGAGTGTTTCAACAGCGGCGTGTGGCAACGAGTACCGAAATCATTTTCTGTTGGATGGTCAGTACTCAAAATAGGTGTGATGGACGCTGTTATCTCTTTCAATGACGGTGTAATGAGCAGGACAAAAGTAATGAACTAATTAGGTATCCAACCAGGAAATAATATGATAGCTGCTCTGACTGCCATATATCGTCAGCGACTAGTAGAAGCTGAAAGGGCTGCGGAAGTCACCGCTAAAGAGTACAGAGTAAGCAAAAGACTCCTGAAAAAGTCTGCAGAGGGTAAAGAAGCAGCTGGCCAGCAGGATTATGCCACTGGAATGTTCTGAAAGAAGCGTACGGAGAATCAAAAAAACTGTCAACTTTCTTTCCTCATTTTCTCGAAACTACATTTTCAGAATATTAGGTATATATATATCTACTTAATGATTTTAGCTATGTTCACCAAATTTCTCCCAATTGAATAATGGGATGGTATCATTGTATTATGCCTAATACATTGCAGAAATGATTTATATTTGTCATTCTGTATATCATTTAAACGGTAATTTTAGACAAAATAGTAATGAAGTAAAATAATGGTTTTTCTATTTGCCCAGAAATACTAAAATCTACAAAACAAGAGGCATAATGTGTTCCTTCGCGTTATTCATACCAGCCTGCCACAGTTTAAATGCTATTAGACAGACGATACACCAGGTAATGGTTCCAGAATGCGAACGTGTGTTATAGAAACATCTACACTACTGGGCATTAAACTCGCTACACCAAGAAGAAATGCAAATGATAAATCGGTAGTCATTGGGCAAATACATTACCCTAGAACTGACATGTGATTACATTTTCACGCAATTTGGGTGCATAGATCCTGAGAAATCAGTATCCAGAGCCGGCCGCGGTGGCCGAGGGGACTAAGGCGCTCCAGTCTCGGTCCGCACGGCCGCTACGGTCGGGGGTTCGAATCCCCCTCGGGCATGGATATTTGTGCCGTCCTAGTTCGTAAGTAGTTCATAAGTAGTTTGTAAGTTTAGGGACTGATGACCCCGTAGTTAAGTCCCATAGACTATACAAACATTTGAACAGTATCCAGAACAACCACCACTGGCCGTAATAACGGCCTTGATACGCCTGGGCATTGAGTCAAACAGAGCTTGGATGGCGTGTACAGGTACAGATGCCCATGCAGCTTCAACACGATACCACAGTTCATCAAGAGTAGTGACTGTCGTATTGTTGCTCGGCCACCATTGACCAGACATTTTCAATTGGTGAGAGATCTGGAAAATGTGCTGGCCAGGGCAGCAGTCGAACAGTTCCAGTACTCAGAAAGGCCCGTACAGGACCTGCAACATGCGGTCGTGCATTATCCTGCTAAAATGTAGGGTTTCGCAGGCATTGAATGAAGGGTAGAGCCATGGGTCGCAACACATCTGCAAACTGTTCAAAGTGCCGTCGATGCTAACAAGAGGTGACCGAGACGTGTAACAAATGGCACCCCACACCAATACGCCAGGTGATACGCCAGTATGGCGATGCGAATACACGCTTCCAATGTGGTTCACCGCGATGTCGCCAAACACGGATGCGACCATCATCATGCTGAAAACAGAACCTGGATTCATAAGAAAAAATGACGTTTTGCTATTCTTGCACCCAGGTTCACCGTTGCGTACACAATCGCAGGCGCTCCTGTCTGTGATGTAGCGTCAAGGGTAACCGCAGCCATGGTCTCCTAGCTGATAGTCCATGCTGCTGCAAACGTTGTCGAACTGTTCGTGCAAACTTCCCCGTCTGTTGACTCAGGGATCGAGACGTGGCTGCACGATCCGTTACAGCCATGCGGATAAGATGCCTGTACCGGCCGCGGTGGCCGAGGGGACTGAGGCGCTCCAGTCACGGTCTGCACGGCCACTACGGTCGGGGGTTCTAATCCTCCCTCGGGCATGGATATTTGTGCCGTCCTTAGTCTTAGTAAGTTCATAAGTAGTTTTCAAGTTTAGGGACTGATGACCCCGTAGGTAAGTCCCATAAGCTATACAAACATTTGAAACATTTTTTTTTTTTTAAGATGCCTGTCATCTTGACTGCTAGTGATACGAGGCCATTGG